>CM075851.1:23991826-24736826 GCA_037975125.1 Latrodectus hesperus
ATAACTAAAAACTTTAATTTATGAATGATGAAATTCTTTCACCTGAATTAGAATTCAGTATTGTGTGTTTGTGACTCTACGCTCAAGTTTGGCACATGACAGTTAATATTGTTTTGATCTAAATTTAAAGTTTTGATTCAAAACTATGAAAAGCATGTAAGCTTGAGATGAAAATCGAACTCACTAACTGTCAAAATGAAAACCAGAGAGCTAACTATTTAGCTTCTGTGTCAGTGTCTTAAAATTTAATGAAAGTAAATTTTATGTTGTTTAGATTAATTTATTTAGTCTTGGAATACCTTGTATAAGCAAGATACAGGGATCCCAAGAGCTTTTCAAAATAAATAAATAAACTAAATATTTGATTTACTGGGAATATTTTTTAATTTACAAGATATTTCTAATATATATGTAAAAATAGAGTTTTATAAGCAAAATCACTATTTTGCAGAAATTTCAAAATGACCAAGGAATTTAAATTTTAAAAGAGCTTATAAGCTTACGATTGAAATAGACTGCTAAAATAAACTAACAAGATAAGCTAATAAGACAAATCAAAATGACTAACTAGTGAGTTAGATTAACATTATAGTGTGTTAATGTATATTTTTATGGATTGGGCTATATTAAACTAGGAGGGGAAGAAAAATCAGGGTATTTGATATAGAATAACAAAAATAAGCACTTACGGAATGTATACTATTTTAAGAGCCTTTTTTTGTGTGTGAACCTATTATAGCATAATGACCATTATTTTACGGAACGTTTTCTTACTATGTAGTGTATAAATGAGGAATGTATGTAGATCTTTTGAGAATATCAAAAAATATACTTATGCAAAAAATTATTTTATAATGAAATAATAAAAATCCGAAAATGTAAAATTTATATTGAATTTCATTCTTAAGAATTGTTTTTTTTATCTTAGAAATCGCTAATGTAATATTAACTTAAGGACATAAATAATAAATTTATAAAAAACAATTTTTATAATCACAGTAATTTGCAACATTTTAACAAAGTTTTGAAAAAATTTAAACGAATATTGCGATTATTAATTTAAATTTCTATTAATTAATGAAAATTTAAGAAATTTAAATTCTCCTTGTGTGTCCCAATTTAAATTAACCATAAAGTGGATGCTTTTTCTTGTCGTTTTTTTCCTCCTGTTTTATTGTCAATGTGTTAATTTGAATCAATGGAAAACAGCTTCTGAAGCCGATGCTTTGGTCTTTATATAAGAAATCATTTTATGAGCAACATGAACTTCGACAATATTCTCAAATTCAATAGTGAACTTCGCCTTGTTTGCTACCGCTCGAAGAATGCGATTTAAAGTCAGGCAGCAAATTCGTCAACAAGTCGGATTTACGACACTATCTCAGTACGATGTAACGTAGATGAAACGTTATCTGACGTCATGGATATTTTAAATCAATGAGAATTGTAATAAAGTGATGCAGCCATAATCTCAACTGGAACGAAAGAAACAACCACTTCATGTTTGAAAAAGTAAACCTGCAAAGGATAAAACATTTAATTGTTGAAAATATACAGAGTGCGTCACGTAAAGCCGCCCCGTGGTAATATTATAGAATATTGTGCTTTTTTGAAATTATTTGATTCTTTGAGACAACAGTGAATTCTATTTATGTATCCTAGAGGCGTTTTTTATTCAAACTTTCCAGAAGAGAAACTTCACTTATTTTACTTTCACCTTGACGGTACAATATGCCATAGATCAGATCATGATTATCCCGTGTGCATGAGGTGTTAGTGACTCAGAAGACGATCAGCAAAGCTTTTTGTCTTCACGGTCACTTAACCTATCTACTTGTGACTTTCACTTATGGGGACTGTTAAAGGCGAGAGGATCTAAACAAATCCACACACAATTGAAGAACTCAAGATAAGAAAGCATCGCAACACAAGAACTGACATAAATTTCCTTAGGCTCATACATGTGGCGCTGAAGTGGACGGAGGCACTTTCAACACTTACAGTGAAGTGTGTTAATTATATTTAATACATTACATTTTATTATATGCAGTGACTTTATCAACCGGTTTTAGGTGTAAAAACCTAGAAGATTTGGTATGTAAAATTTTTATCAGGATACTCATACACTCATCTAATAAATACTTATCAATTATTAAATATACAAGCTCCTTTAAATACGATCGATGCAATTTAACATCCAATATAAAGAACATTATGTACTGAAACGTCAATGAACCACTTAAATAAAATTAAGTATCAAAATTATTAAGGACTGAATATCACACATTCCTTAATCAGTAATATATATATATATATATATATATATATATATATATATATATATATATATATATATATATATATATATATATATATATATATATATATATATATATATCTATATTTTACTGATTAAGGAATGTGTGATATTACATTCCTTAATCAGTAAAATATAGCCATTTATATAATATATACTTTTGCTTGCCAAAAATTTCAATATTTGTTTCGCCCAGAAAGTTCTAGTTTTGTGTCGGAAAATATTAAAGATATTTAACTTATTTATTTAATGATCCTAGAAATCTCCAATTTAATGAATGACGAAAATATATTAATATACAGCAAAGATTTTTCCCTTACATGTTCAATGATTAAAATAACTAAACTAAGGTTTATAAATGAATAATTTAAGTAGCTTAATTTATTTACAGTTTAAGAATAATGAAACTTTACTAATTGCTCACTCATTAAATCATTGAACTTGATTGGGCGTGCCAGAATACTCACGCAAACGATCTTCCCCTTACATGGCCTCAAATAATTTGGCAAAGACTCGAGGAGAACTTAAATATTCTGATATATAATATAAAGATGAAATAAAACATGTTTAAGTGTAATTAGGATAAACAATAGATTTAAGTATTTATTGTACGAATGGATTTAAAAGTTAAAAGTAAGAAATAAACCCATTTATATAATATTAATTTTGATTAAAAATTATTGACACAATTTTTAAAATTTTGAATTTTAAACATCAAAAGTGATTTTTAATATTTACTTTAATATTAATTACGGTTTTCATTATCAGTTAAATGTATTGTGGCCCTTGCAATGAATTACTTATTAGAATCTTTACACAATCGGTACTGCAAACATGTATATCTGATATGTAATGAAATATTAATAGTTTGTAATTGATATTAGTAATTTTGTTTTCATGTATCAGTAAAATAATGTTATATAAATAATAGTTAAGAAGCTAATTTGATTGTCTTCTGTCATCAAGGCCTTAACCTACCATGATGAGAAAACATATAGCATGTTACATCCAGTATGTTCAAGAGACTTCAATTATGTTTTAACATGATTGGAAATACTGCTTGCTGCATGTAACAGGATAAAAAGGATTCTCAGGGATGTATTCAGAGTGACAATAATAAGTAAATATTACAGATAATTATATTAACTGTAATAAATCCAAGTAATGTTATTACAATTATTTCCTACAACTGCAACTCACTTACAATCTTCACCGCTTAATAAGCTTTATTTGATTCATAACTTCAAACTTAATATGTGAAGATTCTTGAGTACACATGAAAATGTGTGTAAGACTGAGCAAAGAACTTAAAATGCTGAAGCAACTTGTTTTACTATATTGTAAATCACGGAAACATTTTTTTTTTTCTGTTTTAGATAATAATATATTCAAATAAAACTCCTGGATAGATAACGCAGCTTCAATTCTAATATGATACAAAATTTTTTCTGCGAATTATTTTTATAATGCATTTATTATGAATAACTTTTTAAGAAATTTCCTATATCAGTTAGTGAAAACGAAATCTTATCAATGACAAAGAAATCTTATTTAACTTAAAAATTACTTCTACTGAATCTCAAAACTTCTTAAACTTATATTACAAAAAACATCATATTTTTTCATAAATTCCATCAATAGAAAAATTCTTCTATAGATAAGAATTTTAGCCAAGATGCTATTTGAATGACAACACGCCTGTCATCCTCCCATAAAATATTTTCACATTTCTGAAGAATATGATTTCTCTTTTCCTAAGCTAATAAATCGAGAATAATATTCAAGAGAAACTATTTTATTCATTGACTTATTTTAGGTATTCAAATTATATATATATATATATATATATATATATATATATATATATATATATATATATATATATATATATATATATATATATAACATAATTTTGGATTCTTTACCGCATACATATTAGTGTTTTTACTTAATACAATATTTTTTGGAGAATAAGAGAAGGAAAATTTTCTAAAAATAAGGTATTTATATACTTCTCCAATAATGTTAAATACACAATCACAGAAGTAATTCTCGAATAAAAATAATTTTATCCAATAATATTAGAACCATTAAGAAAAATCAGATGACGGCATCTTTTCAAGGTAAACGATTAAGAATTGTCTGACTTTATATTCAATCAAATTGTTATTAAAAATCCAATTTCATATTCACTTAGATTGTTTGAATTCAGATTTCTTTTCTGCTTTTAACAAATAAAGAATTAATCAACAATCAAGTAAAATGTGATAAAATATGCAGTTATAAAATATTAGTAAAACTGAGATATTGCTATCACATGGTTAAAAATTCGATTATTCTCAAGGTAATGCATTACTAATATGTGGTTTTACAAATTAAAATTTCTAAATATATGAAAAACTCTGATTTTCACTTTCTTGAAGAAATTCCAATAAAAATTTCATTGATACTAAAATAAAACTTTTTGCTTGAACATATTGTTTTTGTCATCTATTTGTAAATTCTGCTGGCAATCTTGTAAAACATTTTTTAACAGAATAAATAAATAAAGTTAAATTTCCTTTTCTCCAACGTTAGTTAAAAGTATTAAATCAACATTACAAAAGCATTTTTAACATATTTAAATTCTGAGAAGAATTAGTTATTTCTAAGATCATAGAATAGAAACACAATAAAATTATTCAAAATGTGAAGAACAAATTAATTTAACATTTTTTCAGAATTTATTATTTTTGCAAAATGCAATGCTTTTTTTCCTAATTGTAAAAAGTAAAATTTCCTTCATATGGGTAAATTAAAAATTGAGTTGATTAATTTCTTTTAAAGTGTATTCAAATATTGTAAGTTGTTGATGTTTGTTGTTTTATATCCTCCATCTCTAGCGACTGCTAGACAAGGTCAATAAGATTATTAAACTTCAAAAAGTCCAAAAACATTAAAGTATTTCTAATTAAGTCGCCGAGGGAGAGTTGAAGACAGTACAAAGTGGTTTTGGGGCAGCATTTTCTGAAGCGCATTTGTTGCATGTTGGAAAATATTTCTGATCTCTATAGAAACAAAGTTTCCTCACACTGGCAAATCTGGAAACAGCATTCTGACCTTATCGGTCGCAAGTGAGGCCTAGAGAAATACCAGGATTAGTTCTTGAGCATTATTCTTTTATTGGAGGGATTTGCCATTTAATCTAGTTAAAGTTCTTCCTTATTGCAGAGATTTCGCAAAATGTCTTAATAGGGCAGGGGTTGGAGCTTTTGAACCTGCCTTAGGCAATTTATGTCCATATTGTAACTTAAAATACATTATAAAATAATAATTTAACGAGAGTACTGATAACTTAAAAAACATTTTGGGTAGAAAAAGTGGTTTCTGAGAGTAGGATATTTCATCTCATTTCTTTTAATACGAACAAAAAACAAGATATCTGGTGGTTTAAACTCTATAAACTCCGTTCTGCAGGCATAGTTATGTATAATAATGTTGTACGTTTATATTAAGAGTTTTATTACCATAGTAATTTTTCAGCAAACATATTTTCCCCATTTATAGATTGCTCAAAAGCTCTAAAAAAACTGTATGAAATTTTTTGACTTTACATCAAAAAATTTTAATTAATCTGGAATTTTTGTTTATTATGGATTAATAAGAGATTTTGTATGCACATAATATTGTGCAATATAATGCACTCATACACAAGTGCTTTTCTACATGAATTTTTTCATAGCATATTACTAGTGATATATCCGTTCTCCATATGAATGAAAGAAACAAGTCTATTGGAATAAAAGCTAAACCTAATTATAAGTGAATTACGAAGGTGAATTTAATAAATATATGTTTCTTCTTATTTTATTTCTAATTATAGGATTTAGTTAACTAGTCTGGTGAATTTTTTTATCTACTGTACCATTTAATGTTTTTAATAGTATGGATTTAATCATTAATTGTTAATCATTAATTGACTGAAAACATATGTACAAAAGGTATTTCTATCGAAATATTTTAATACTTCTTTATATGTGTCTGTGCATTAGTTTTCTAAGTGAAAAGGCTTGAAAGAGTTCGATTCTAAAATAAATTGTCAAAGTATTCTTCAGATTAATATTTTCAAACTGAGAAGGAAAATCGATATAACTATATTAACTCAAGTACAAAAATCAATATAATCATATTAAATCAAGCATAAAAATCAATCAAATTAGAAAAATTAAATTGTATGGTCAATATATATATATATATATATATATATATATATATATATATATATATATATATATATATATATATATATATATATATATATATATATATATATATGGTGAAAATAGCTTTCTCGTTTAAGTAATATTTCATACTTATCCATTTACTAACATCGCAAAATTTTCAATTAGATATAGATTAGATTATTCTTCTCCTCTCTTCTATTACACTGTTTTTTTAATTCGATATGAAGTTGAAATAATTTGTGAAGAAATTCTAAGAACAATTCTAAGATTTCCAAAATGGAACATTATATCGATTCTAATGGAAAAGAACAATGACATGACAGTTTAATATAAGCACAGTTTTCTCTGTGCTTTTTTCCATTTACGACAAATTACTCTTGGGAAATTATTCTCTCTTCTATTAGTGGACAAGGAGCATCAGATGTCAGAAAATATTAATAAGAAGCACGGCTGATAAGTATTAAATGCTGTTGCAGAAATGATGTGTCATTGGAGATCATTGTAACCAAATTGATAACTCTATCTTGTCTATAAATGTTTCTATTAGTATTAGCGGTTTTGGTTTTCAATGAGAAAATTCTACTAAAACAACTTTATCTTGAAACTAAGAAAAAATTAGGAAAATAAACTTATTTTCTTGCTACAGAAGTTTCTTTTACAAGCGTAGTGGGAAAAATGGATGGCGAGAAATTTTTATTTAAAAATCCCTGATATCATCTCAACTTTTAGAGCTGTTATAAGAGATATTCATTGTTGAAAAGTATGATAAAAATAATCTAATGGATACCAAATTGGTATTATATATGATGAACCAGCAAACAACCAAAGCTGGCATGAATTCTCTCCTGACTTTAACTTTGTGTTATAGTTTTTATGGTAACAACGATTGTTGCTTAATAAATTGATACTAAAATTTGTGTTTGATTGCTGCTATCAGCATTCGCCAAGTAGATTCTGTCTTATATGCTAATAAATTTAATTTAGCTTGTTTGGTTTTACTTGTTTTCTTCTATCCTTAGATTTCAAGCAGTTCAAATTATATATGTTGAAAAGTATTTTTCTGAGAAAAATCGAAGTAATCTTTTAAATTCAAGCCAAAATAATGAAAATTACAGTGACATTGAATTATGAAATGATAGTAAAAATACTTGACAGTTGAGGAGTATCTGACATTGAATTTGACAACGGAAAAACTAAAACATGGTAAACAATTTAAATACAATGCATAAATGTTACCGAGTATATTATTTCAAAAATAAAAATGTCACCTGAATCCTATAAAATTGAAATGAGAGACAGAGAAAAAATCAGCTACTACATATACATGTATATTTATCCTAAAAAACCATTGAAGGATGAAGAGAAGGAAAACAGATGCTGTAATGATTCGGATCAAAGCAAGAGTGTTTTTCAAACTAGGAATTTCATTGTCGAAAGAATTTTGAGCAGATTTTGAATAAGTTAGTCAAATGTTTACCGTAATTAAGTTTAAAAGCAAAAAAGAAAATATTTTATAAGAAATTGAAAATAAAAATTATTCTTAGAACCATCCTTTAAATTTTAAGCATTTTTGTAGGCAAAAGTTAGAAAACATGGGAGATTTATTTCATTATAAAAAAATCTTGAGTTTTAATTTTCGAAAAATAAATTAAATCAGAAATATATGTTAAACTGCAAAATGAGAATAGAAGAAGAAGGAGTCATTTAATCTCCAGGAAATGAAGAGTTACTTGCATATTCTTTTTTTAAAACAATACCATAAAACGAGAACTATTACCAGAAAAATATATAGATTGAAATTCAGAATAGTTTAAAATTTCGGTTACAAGGTAAATTGTGTAAAATACATGGACCCTTAGTTCAATTTACTAAAAAGTAAATAAATAATTTTTATAAAGATGAATATAAAGATGAAACTTCCTTGAACGAAAATATTTTGAATATTTATTTCTAATAAATGCTTTGAAAATTTTCACAATGATTTAAAAGCATTGCTATTAAGACAAATAAACGTAAAAGACAAATCTACATCAATATCATAAAATGAATAAATTACATTTTTGAAAGGGATTGTAATATTAAACTTTGATGACAAAATGTAAGTATGCATGTATATAGACAAATCTAAATGTAAAAGACAATTCTACAGCAATATCATAAAATAATTAAATTTTCTAGAAATACTTTCAGAAGGGACTATAATATTAATCTTTGATGACAAAATGTAAGTTTACAAGTATATAGTTTCATATTTTATACATTCATTTGAAATATAAAATATTAAATAATTATCATTAGAAAATTTTGTATGCAGATTATGGCATTTTAATATATTATGCCTATTAGAATTAAATATACTAGACAAGAATTTAATTAAATACTTTAATCAAGAGTTAAAAATTTAATATCAATCTAAGGCGTCACATTCATGATCCTTGTTACACATGATGACATTCATTATAAAACTAGTAATGATTTTAAATTAGACAGTAGCCAAAGTACATTTATTGCTTAGAATGGAATATCCGTAGCAAAATAATTTTGGAATATTAATATCAAACTTTATTCCATTTCATTATTAATTTTTGAGTTAAATTTACTCATCTTAATTTACTTGGACAAAAGTAATTACTTAGTGTCCATTTCAATTAATTATTTGAATTAAATTTGTCTGTGAATAATTTAATTCACAAATTGATGTCAGAACTAATTATTTATACCACAACAAATGCATGTGACCTGAATAAAACTCTCCGACTTCTTTATTTATAGGCACCATTTAATATTGTGACCAAGTTCTTTCATTGCTTACACATTTATAGTAAACAGGCTATTCACAATAAAATTCGTTGTTTGAGAAAAATAATTGAATTAAGTATTCAATTTTTTGTTTTAACTATAAGACTTTAATTATTCTAAATTCTTTACTGATCAAAGTATTTCGTGGATTAAAATTCAAGATCATTGCATATTTTATACACATTGCTATCTTAAAATAATAACATGTGAATTTCTGAATCAAGCCTAGATTGCAGATAGAGATAAATTCATTAAAACACAATCAAACAAAATAAGGAAATATCTTTTGCTATAGGATAAAAAAAAGATTTCGAGAGTCTTCGTTCTAATAAATAAGCATTGGATAATTTTGTTTGAAAAGTTTTTGTATTATTTAATAAATTTTACCGAATTATTTTTTTATTAATAATAATACTTGCATTGATTTAGTGTGTTTTGACACAAATCATTCTCTAATACAACTTTATAATTTAAAGTCATTCCATTTAAAGCATAATTTTTTGTTCATTACTTTTCTATCTTTATTTTCTTGATCATTATTTTTTGTATTTTTTATTTGGAAAAGTATCATAGTAAAACTGCTCCAAATATTTAGAATGCGTTAAAAGGATAGTTAAAAAAAATAACTTAATATAAAATAATAAAAATAAACTGCAAAAATATTTAGAAATTCAAAAATAAAACAAGAACTATTTTATGACAAAATGTGTTCACAAATTTATAGAGATTTAATATTAAAATTAGGATCCTCACGAAGTTAAATTTTGGAAAAGTTTAATGCTTTTTAAGTAATGTTTTATAACCTATTAAAAATGTTATCTTATATTGTTTAAATTAATTCAGATTTTTTATTTCCATTAATGATTCAAAAATTATAACACTTGGCAAAATTTGAAGCTGAATAATTATTCACAGCAAATTTAAATCAATTGCTAATATTTAAAACAGTATTTCCCTTAAGAATATCTGCTTTTATTACAATGTACATTCTTCCTCTATTAAAATATGTTTCATTTTTGCCGACATTGCGCTTAATCTCTCAATATCATTTGTCTCACTCAGAATATTAATTACTTTTGTTGATTTTTTATTACTTTAAAATATATCCACAACAAAGTATAAAAAAATAACCGAAAAATAATCACTGGTAAATAATGATAATTTATTTTTACAAATGCAACAGAAATAAAAATCATTATAATTAACCAGCAATTATTGGACAATTATCTTGTAACATGTAAAATAATAATTTTTCAATTTATTTTTCTAAATGTATTAGATTTGAGTTAATAAACTGCAAATTTTTCTACTATAAAATATGAGATATCACGTGCTTTGTTCTCTTTCATGGAATATTTTTGAGACCATCCGAATATATCTTGAACAAGACTAACGAATTCGTGCCGAGAGCCAGCTCATATCTGGGAACCATTTGCGGTCGACGTCGACCGAGGCAAAACTGTTCTTGTAATGTGAGAGCAGTGCGGAAAAAATCGCAGCAAGAAAAAGCCCGAGAAGTGCGTTCGTGCCTTATCTTGGCTGAAGTGTCTGCCTTCTCTTAACTGCTTTCAAATGGATTTCTATATTCAGTTAGATGGCTGGAGATGGCCCATTTTATTCTTTTATTACACCGAAAAATAAATAAAAAAACCACATTTCTCTATTCTCTCCCCTTTCTTTTTCTTGATCTAGTTTTTCCGCAAGGTTATACTGAAATGGCATAAAGAGAGTTTTTGTAGTTTTAGCAGCCTCCATTTACTTATTTTATGTTATTTTGGGAGCGTTCATCTGACATAAAATAGTATAACGAAACAATGTAGCATTCATAACTCCTAGTATGAAATCTATAACTATGTATTCTTCATATTTCCACTTAAATTAGCATTTTTATACAATATCATTTAATTTTCATTTCAATTACTCTAAAATTTAGGCTTTCCTTTAAATATTTTTCGAAATGAACATCAGACATAGTTAAATACCTTTCATTATTTATAATACTTGGAAATAAATTGATTCTAATGTAATAATTATGTTCATTTAGAAGTGTGAAAATGTATGATTTCACTTACGGTATGCGCATGTATCATATTAAATATAGAGCATTTGTTTTCTTTAATTTTAATAGAGTTAGAATGGGTTTTATTTTTACTAATTATAGAGAAATTTTATTCATGTTTCGTGAAATGTAAAGAATGAAAATTATAAATTAATTGAGGATAAAAGAAGGCCGATTCAGAGTTATCTGAAACTCTAACAACTTGGAAATACAATAGGGAATTTTTAGGAGTTGTTTAATGAGCTATGTTTAATTGTTTAATAATGCTATATTGTTTTGATATAATTCAAGATAGCTTTTTGTTTTATAAATCGTAACGATATAATTTAACTACGATAATAAATAAGTGAAGAAGTATTTGGCGAATAGTACTGGCAAGTGATTCTATTTGCATAGTGCTAATATCCAAAATTTTAAGAAAAGATAAAAGTGTGCAAAGCAATTCCTTATGTACTTTTATCACAACATAATTTTTTCTCTTTATAAGAGGCTCTCATAGAAATTATTTCTCAATGCAGAAATCTATTAATATATTTCAGTAAATCTCAAAGTAATTTGATAAATCTTTAAAAATTTAATATTTTCTATTTAGTAATAGAAAAATTATTGAATTTTTAAAACTTTGTCTAAGTTATATTAAATGGACTATTTAAGAATTTTCCTTTGATACCGTACAGCGGATAAGCAAGAAGCTGATAATTTTTGTAGGACATCTGAACATCTCTAATAGGAGGAGTTTTTTAGTAAGTTTTATCCATGTATTGAGATTGAGAAATTCCTAAAAACTCCCAAGCACCCACCACGACAAATGAGCATACATATAGAAAATTCATCATTGTTTGCACAACAGTGGTTAGGATTGGATCACGGACCTACTGCTGGAAGAGCATGACGTACGACAATGATGATTCATTTAGAATTGGGCATATCCTTTATTTACATCTAAGAATAATTTTTCGAGAATTAAGTTTACACGTGGATTTTTTGTAAGCAGCGGTTATAACAAGCTGCCTATTTGTTTGAATGGTTATCAGAGCGCATTCTTAGCCACATGCCGCGCTCTCAAAAGACTTAACAAAAAGATATTAAAACAGCATTTTTTAACTTTCTTATTCTCATTTAATTTTTTTGTGACTTTCAAAACATAATATGATTATGTATAAATAAAGTGACACGGGAAAAACTTTAAATATGACATATTTCTTACTCTCTATAAATGTAAAAAAAAATTTAAACACTTGCTTTTATACTTTCTTA
This sequence comes from Latrodectus hesperus, assembly GCA_037975125.1. Classification (NCBI taxonomy): domain Eukaryota; kingdom Metazoa; phylum Arthropoda; class Arachnida; order Araneae; family Theridiidae; genus Latrodectus; species Latrodectus hesperus. Next base: position 24,004,482 of record CM075851.1, read on the forward strand.
CACAACATAATTATAATATGTGGTATTCTATGCGATAAAAATGAATATTTTGAATCGTATAGCAAAATAGCATTCGCTTCTTTTAAATTGCTAGTATAACAATATACTTGTATAGAACATGCTAGTATAAAGCACAAACTGCTAGTAAATAAAACACAATATTCACTTATTTCCAAGTCTATATTTTGAAACTTTATATAACTCTTTAAAACTCTTGAAAATACGAATTAATATTATCGGCAAATATAGGTGAGACAAAAAGTACATACATTTTTTCTTGTGAAACAAATGTCAGTCAAATAATTTTTCCTGTGATGGAACTAATGTAAGAGATGGAAATATAATATTTTAAAAACAATGTATTGAATACTTTTAATCACAACACATTGCGCTTTTGCATAATAAGTGATTAAATTATGCATAATTCTTAAGAGCTCGATAAAACATTTATCTAAAAAATAATGTATTAAACGATGGTCTTTCTCAAAAAGACATTTTAAGAAGTACTTAAAGTAAAATACTAGTCTTTTTCATCTCGATTTTGAACAATTTGTCAAAATTTTGTATAATTTTTTTCATTTTTTATTAAATTATTTATTTATTCATTATTATCTTATAAGGCTAAATAACAATCAAATAAATTAAACCGCATAATAAATAAGTTTAATTCAAGGAGTTTATGAATACTTTTGATAAATCTTTGAAATATGTTATTCAGTAATGTAGTTACTGAAATTTCTAAGACAAAGGTAAGAATTAATGGCAACGCTATCAACCGGTTGACCTCCAAGAAATTTTGGGGTCATCGTTGATGACACAGTTTTTATGATCCACAAACTTAAAAATATACTTGCTTAATTGTGAGTGATCGCGAGATAAATAAAAACTAAAGTAGCTCATGACCCGGAAAAGTCTGCCCACCCTTGCTCTGAAACGTGTACTGCTGAATAACAGCATATATATATATATATATATATATATATATATATATATATATATATATATATATATATATATATATATATATATATATATATATATATATATATATATATAAATTAAATGCCGTTCTCTCAAATTCTATCGTGTTGAGAGAAACTAATGCATAAACCTAGTGAACTTAGCTTGACCGTAATACTGACATGCCAGTAAATGTCATAGCCTTCATAAATTTAAGTTACACTAAATTAATTTAAAGGCTTTATTCCTAGAAATTAAGTGTGCATGTTGGAGAAAATTGTATACAAGGATTATATTCAGGTAACGTTTAAGCATTGCAACAGCATTTCACCTAGTTGAACTTGTCTTCCTAATATCTCAATTATGTTTTCATTTTAAAATATAAAAAAAATATTTCACTAGGTAAAATTTTAATTTAATATTTTAATAAAATATATTATAAAATATCCATGCACACAAAAAATTTATTGTTTCTTTTCCTTATCTTGATGCAATCATATTTTAGATAAATATTGTTTAGTATAAATTGTTAAAACAATACTCATTAAAGCAATTATTTTAATTTTTACAGTATAATAAATGTCATTCTCCGAAACAACTAACATGAATTTGTATCTTTTGCCTTAGTTTACATTAACATTTTAATTGGGAAAATATAATAGAAAAAAGGTATCCTCTTGTGTGATATGGAAGACATTTTCTTTTATAGTAATCAGAATACAAAAAAATTTACATTAATCAAGCCATTTTATTATTTTAAAGCTATAACTTTATCTTTGAATTTAAAAATCATAGTAATAACCAATTAAAAACTGGGTAAAAAAAAAGGCAAAAAGCTCGACAAAAAAAAGAAATTAAAAAAAATTAATTTGCAGATCAGTTGATATCTAATATTTAAAACTATTATGAAAAACTATTATTTATATGAAATGATTAACAATCTCATAATCAGTCAAAAACTTTTTTGTAGTAATAAAAGTTTATTTTGCAAATTATATTTAAAATGTTATCATTATCTGATATCATGCATCATGGCTGATATTTTTTCAATATCTTCTTCTTTATTAATAGTCTTTAACCCCTCAAAATAAATTATTTACATTTACAGATCATATCTTATAAATATTACTTTGTTATTTAATATTTTGTTACTGGATAAAATAATTTATTTATTTAAGGCATTTTGTGTTATCAAACTCATTTATTTACTAATTTTAAATGTCCGGACAATATGGTGCCCTTATTTTTTACTGTTTGCATAAATTGGCGGATTGATATGGTATCATATAAGTAGATACTCAGATGTAGGCCGTCGTAATCTTGAAAATTGACAAGTCTTTATAATTTAGAAGTAAGGACTCCTGCCTCCCAATCAAGAATCCTTTCATTTGGAGGACATAACCCTCAAAACCTGTTGTACATGCCCTAGCCACCATTAGAGAATATGACATGTCTTCAGCTAAGTCAGTACATTTTCAATGATAAGTAACATGTTCACTTACAAAATTATTTGTTGTTATTCCATAGAAAAAATTATTATTATAATATCTCCTGCTATTTAAAGTTTTAGATTTTTTTAATAAGAAAAATATAATGGTCTATTAATTTTTAAATGATTTATCGTTTCATATTATTCTAGAATCTTTTTTCAAAATTCTGCTAAAGGTAAAAGCATTATGAAAAAGATATCTTAGATGGAGTCATAATATGATCTTTTGGCTCATTTTTTCTCTTTCACGGGTAAAATATCACCTACAGAGAAGATGAACAAATCGATGCTTAAACCATTTTTCACGCTTCTCATTCGTGTCTTGAAATATACTTTATCAGATTTTTTTCCCTTTTTCCTTTAAGACGAGCCTGGATATTTAAAGGATTGTGGCTGGCCGAAGAATAACGATGTCTGCTTTGAAAAATCGGCCGAGACGTTGAAGGCCATTTCGAGCATACCTCATTTACAAAAGGAAGTGAAAAAGACTTCCTCCCAAGAAAATACTTCGATAACACGCTCCACCATTATGTCAGTTTCTGTATAAAATAAACCAAGCGAATAATATTTACTAAAAAACTCTGCCAAACGCCAAATCAAGAAGTACAGTTGTAATTGTAGATAAAAAAAGACAAGAAGGTAGATAAAGTCAACAAATAGAAGTAAAATAAATGATGCAGAAAAACAGTTTATGGTGGCATTAAGAAAAAAATAAATATTTATCTATAACCAATATTTGATATTTTATATACTTTTTTATTTATGTGTGAATTGTCACTTCATTGCTAAAATAGAAGACATTTTATTTTCCTTTTCAATGATTTTTTGGTTCGAATCAAATGCCTTGGAGCATAACAGACATTTCACTTTCTTCGATTTTTCTTTAAATGGCATTTATATGTTTCAAAAGTTCTCCTCTTGAAGTATACCTAATACACAATAAGTTGTTTCTCCGAACATTGTGAAATTTTACTATTAAGTTCTCTTATGAAATGTTACAAATATATATACACATTTTAAAAATAAACGTAAAATCTCAGACGTTTTTAATTTAGAGTAAAATTTGGATATAATTTTATTGTATTATCCTTGACAAAATTAATTAAAAATTAAAAGATGTGTATATCATTATTTAATTCTTACTGTGAAACTGCAAATCCTCGAATTGTCACAACTTAAGAAAGTAATAAGTTAAATATAAAATTATGAAACCTGAAATACAATCATATTAAATTGTTAAAATTTCTAATAACTTTAAATACAGTTTACATTGCATTATCTGCTAAGATTATAAATTTCTAAAGATTCCTTACATTAATTGTTAGAACTCTCATGAACAGAACAAGTAATGAAATACTCTGATAGATCTTACTCTGTGCAAATCATGTTATTAAGGTAAACAACATTTTTGAGTGATATTTGATTAAACTATTATTTAATCATTAAAATTTCTTCATTAAGTGACGATTGCATAACACGGTTAACATTATAAACTTACAATTTAAACAACCCTTATTCTACGGAAACAAACAACTGAATCTATGATTTAATGTCTCTAAAAATGAATGAGAACCGATTTAAAATTTTTAAAAAGAAATAAAGTGTGATAGTCCAAATGTTGAGAAATCGCGAAAATTTCCCAGTCAACATGACTAGATGAGTAATACATAGCTCTTTATTACTCAGTGTTTCTAGTAAGTAAAAAAAGGTACTTGAAATTATTATCACATAATAAAGTCCTTGACGTAAAGATTTGCGGATATCAGATTATCTTTTTATTTAATTTTTATTTATTTATTTTTCATTTGGTTGTTAAAGATGAATAGTTAATTGCATTAAGGTAATACAACGCAGAAGCAAGCGAGAGTATTCTATGTAGACTGTTTATTGAAATCCATTTGATAGAATCTACATCTCATGCTCGAGAACTTATTCGTAGGTTTTGGTGTATTCATGTATTTGTATTTAAAGATACTTTAATATTTATGTAAAAAAATTAATATCATGATTGATTTTAAATTTTGAGAGATATAATGCAGATACATTTTAAATGTTATCTCTTAAAAAAACTATTTTCCCCCCATTTTGTTTACTTTTTATATTACTGTTTCACACATAACTAGATTTGTATAAATATTCATTAACAATTTAAATACAACAGATTGCAACCATTGTCAAAGTTTGTTAAACTGAAAATATAAAGCGTTCAAAGCTTAGGATTGTTTTTGTCTGGTATATATATATATATATATATATATATATATATATATATATATATATATATATATATATATATATATATATATATATATATATATATATAATGCTAGTAAGAGGCAACTATGAGTACCAATAACGCTTAACGCTTTCTTATCCATGCCTTGCAGATTCAAAGCACATTCAAGTGATGAAATAGATATCTAAATTTCTATCTTATACAACATAAACTGAATTATACTAGATCTAAAGAAAATTTAAATTATGTAACTGGAGTTTTTCAATAAAACAGTTTTTAGTAATTTAAAAATGGTCAAGTAAGATAAACTTGTCCGTAATTTGACGTTTATAACTTCAAAACTGTCTCAGTAATTTGATGTGATTTTCTATCAAACCTATGAAGTCTATCATTAGGAACAACAGGCAATATTTGAAATATGATAATTTCTTCCTATATCAACATGAGAAAAAAACTTAAAATTCATCAACGGTTAACGGGAGATTCACCATTATGAAAATTTCTTAATTTTAAACCAAGGTAAATTCTTCAAGTACTGTAAATGTCCTAACATTCTTTTTTGTGTCCTACTATAAGCTACAAAAAATTGTTTAATTTGCGTATAGACATTACAACCTATATGTAAATTAAACAATAGACTGGTTAAGGTAAATCAAAGGAGAAATCTTTCTAGGAATCAAACATTTACAACACTGAGTAACGAGTATTAAAGTAAAGGAACAGTTCTTTTGAGCTTGATTTCCACAAAATACGCATTAACAAAATGAAAAAAAGAAACATTATATGAAGGCATTGTCTCTGAATATTTATAAAGAAATTAATGCCATGGATACACTTAAAATATCGTAAAACGATTGTCTTCCATAATTCTTTAAAATGTTAATATAATAATATTTATGAAAGATGGATAGCAGTATAATAAATATTATTAATTGCAACACACAGAAAAGTAGCCACTAACTGTCTTTAAATGTGTTAAAAGTAGAATTTAACAGGTTTACAGCACAATAATTTACCAAAGCTTCAAAGGTACCTTCTGTTCACTTTTTAAATCACCGATAAATCGTAATAATAATTTTGGTACAATTTGTCAGAGATACACACACATTATTTTTTTCAAACATTGTTTGTTGCTTTCTGAAAATTTCAAAAACTTAGCATTATTAGGGAATATTTCATATTTTTTCATATCGTAACTAAATATCAATAAACGCTTAGCTACAAAATATTAATAAGATCTGAAATATCAAATTCTATGCATCTCAGCTAATTGATTATTCTTTAAAACTATAAAAGTCATCAAAGAGAAAACAAATCTAACTGTTTTGATAGCAAATTCTGCTTTTGTTATTTTGTAAATATTTCGATCCTCAAAACTCGTTTTCAAACGAAAATTGAATAATAAACTACGCTATATATTGCTTCTTGTGACGAAATTTTATAGTAAATAAATAAAAGAAATTCTTGACTTTCTTATTGTTTAAGAAATGGAAAACATATAAGACAGGACCCTATTAATAGACTCTTATAAACAGCTTTGGTATTATAAGTAGAATTCATTACATGCAGTAGGAACAGTTCAAATTATTACGCTTCTATCATATATAAGACTGTATTCAAATGCATGTTTGATTTCAATATTAATGACACCCAATATTATTCCGCGAACACCTTACGCCGTATTGCATATGAACCTACTGTTTGTAGTCATAATTCCAGTCGCTGTGTGGGAGATAAATGAGCCAATGTAAGATCATTTTATTAAGTATCCATTATTTTGATAAAATTATATACACTCTACACGTACTCAAAGTAGGTTTCAGAGGCAAAACATTAAAGATAAATGTTTGATTCTTCAAACAGAAATTAATATTTTCCAAAAATTTCTTACATTGGGAATAGAATTTAATTCATTTTAATAACAAAAGCGCACAAAGAAAGCATTTAACTTTCGAAACGTGGAAATGGTTCCGTTTTCTCTTAAGTGAATGGAAGTTTGGAAATAGATAATGTAAGCATCATTCATGGGGTTATGGCGAAAAATATGCAAAGAAAGAAAAAAAATCATATAATAATAACTATACGGTTTCACTAAAAATGCATGTAAATGTAGACAAAGGCTGATTTTACCAACGAAGGAAAATACTTTAATCTGATTTGCTTGCAAGACAAGCTCAATTCTATGTTTTCTAAAAAATGTATGAAACATTTTGAGTTCTGCTAGCAGGATATATTAATTTACATATCTTGCACACATCATCATTTCATAGTTTTAGAGACAATTCAAAATCAGTCGAATAGTTTGGATCAATATATTTGTCTGCCACATAAAAGTTACAACTCCCACAGAATGTCGATATACTACTGTTGAAGATAAAATAAAACCGAAATACGGGCTTTGCATAGAGCATATATGATTGAAATAAGAAGTGGTAAGATAATATTTATTATTGAGTGCAGTAGTAAAATAACACACATCTTGGTATCATAGATTTGTGCTTCCATCCAATCAAAATTGTATTCCAAACTTATCAATTGAACTGATTTTGAGGTTGACAACTTATGCTCATGATTGATTCAAGATGGCAATCCAATGACGCATCTGAAAAATTGAAAAAAGTACAAACAATTTAGTCGCGTACAGTGGCCTAGAAAAGGGAGAGCCAAGGGCATCTATCACGCTCCAGACGTCTTCCACAGAGGGCCCCAAATAGCTTCAAAGACAAACAAAATTTTCCAGAAAAGTTTATTTTTGTATTGATTGAAATAACAATTTTATTCGAAGAAATAGATGTTAAATTTAACAGTTACTGTGTCATGTCTAGAATAAACTGCAAAGTCGCTTCCAAATAAATAAGATGAAACAAACGTAGAAACAAGAAAGGGTTTTGGTGAGAGACAATACGGAAATGGGAAAAATAAAGAGCTGGCTTTCCATAAACAAATTTTTTTATTTTAATAGTTTATTTATTAATAACATTGTGTTATTTTAATTATGTTTTTGACTATTGTTTTTAATCTATCAATTCAAATTTCGTTTTTCGTTTTTTTTTTTTTTTTTTTATAATTTTTTAAAAATTTTTATGCTTTGCTCTAAGTGTTTTAGCTCTAGATTTGTCAAGTACCACTATTTTTACTACAAATATGATAAGTATGTATGTGACAAAAATTTTTAATATTTTTTCATAAAATTTCTGAAATATTAGGTCAGATCCATTTTTATGCTTTAAAGAAATTTTCATTTGAGTTTAAAGTTCTTTGTTAATTTATTTGTATTGATGTTATATGTTATGTTCAATAAATCAGGGAGATTTTAAATAGTAGTATAGTTAATTTAACTTAATAAATGCAACAATATTCCTAATTTTTTTTAATTCTAACATTTTGGTTGTCTGAGTCAAATTACATTCCTATTAAAAGTTACATTAAAGGAATAAATAAATTTATTTTATTCAAAATACAAAAATAAAAATTAATTAATATCGCTTTGGCTGACAAACACATCATTATGATTTCTATAGATAGGATTATTTATTATTTAGAAATTGAAAGTATAAAAGATTTTTGCAGAAACTTTAAATGTTCTAAAATATTATTTTATATGAAACTTTCCTTGTAAGAGATTGAACTACTTTATTTAATAAGCGATAAGTTAATACTTTATATTTCTTTTTATAAATAAAAAAATGGGAAATTTTAATCCTGTTTTGATTGCAAAATAGCAAAAAATCTCTATCAAAAAGAAAATTTCATAAAACTGAAATTATAATAATAAATTATTGAAAACTTATAAGAATATTACTGAAAATCAAATAAAAATTTTCCTTTAAAGTTCCAAAAATTAGCGTCTTTAATGATCAATAGGAAAATATACGCTAACAAAAAATATATTTATAAAAAATAAATGAATGTGTGTAAAGTATTTCATATCCTATTTCTTAATAAATTGCTTTTATAAATGCTTATCCTTAATACATTGGTTGAGTCATGGATGTTATTCCATACACAAAAGAACTGAAACTAAACTTTTTAAGTGGGAAGCAACCAATTTAAAGGAATGATAAAAAGTTTACCGTTAATTGAACATCATGAGTTGAAATTGTGTTTTGAATGCAATAACTATGACTTAGGATAAGGCATTTTTCGCCACTTGTGTTCTATATCTTAATTATCTGCTCCTAAAAACAAGATGGTTAAAAACGAAAGAAATTGAAACATAAGTGAATTAATATTTTGCTTCTGATGTGATGCACATTTCATTACAACAATATACATAAAGATGCATTACGCTGAGAAAGATCGTAGTATCTCATGGTGTTTGTTTCAGAAAGTAATTAATCTTGTTACAATAATGTTATATTTTGAAGTTGTACTAAAAATAGCGACAAAATTTCTTCAATTATTGAAAAAGTCAAGAGTACATAATAATCAATTATAAATCCAAATAAAAATTTTAGTTTTGATTCAAGTAATTAAATAAATTTAATTTTCTTGCAATGATTTTGATAATAAAACTTATACTTTACAAATGATGGAAAAGGCATTAGAATTATTGGTGTTCGGGTCGTCAGTTTAACAGCTTGTGAGTTCTATAGAAATCTATTATGATTCATAATCCCTCATGGTCCCAGTCAAAGTTTTCTGGAACAAGTTTTTTGAAAAAAAAACAGGAACAGAAAAGTTCTGGTTTCTTTTTTTCTGGAACAAAAGTGACTGAAGACAGAAAAATAAACTAAACTATTTTTACTGTGTAAAACTGAACAGCAAGAATTATGAAATTAACAATTAATTTAATCTTTAAAAAGAACCAAAATAAAAAAAGACTCCTTGCGTTAAGAAGTTACAAAAAATCCTGTTATCTTGAATTACTATATTCTTATGAATATAAAGTCTTCGATTTAAATGAAGTTAAGCACATTCTTTTCTAAAGAAGAGATTAAACTTAAGCGCATGTTAGAATCGATTGAAAAAGGACAGTGTATAAAAAAGCAACTGTGAAACTGTTTCCAGAATATAATAAATAGGGATTAGGAAAAACCATACAATTGTTGTTTACTCAAATTTTTCATCATATAATGATGAAAAATATTTAAGTATTAATAATGGTAATTTTTAAGTAATTCAATATTTAAGTGTTAATAATGGAATCTAATGAGTAAATGCTTAAACTTGAATAAATTCTAATATGAAAACACATTTATAGATGCGTTAACTCAAAATGCAAAATTTTCATCAAGTATTATTTTTATTTATGAATCATTTATTATAAATAATATTATCAATCCTTATAGGAAAATCATAATCATACAATGAGCACAAATGCATTGTTAGCACACAAGCATCCAAATGGCATGGAAATTTGAAATAACAGCAATACAATTTGGATTTTCTGAAATGAATATTGTTAACTATTAAATAATAAGTATAAAGTAAATACATAAGAAATTGAAATAAAAAGAGCATATTAATTGCATTATTAATGAAAGAAGGACAAGATTTAATATGTAACGATATCAGGACATAAAGAATGCATTCTTAAAGCAAAATCGCTGACAATAAAATTGTTATAATTTGGCTTGATGATGATTAGAAGAAAGTTTAAACTGCTTCTGATGCTTTATTTCAATGTAATTTCAGTTCTATAAAGGAGTTATCAATCGTAAGGGCTAGGGAGTGATGTATCCACTTGTAGATTCAAAGGAATCTTTGTTTTAAAATTAAAGTAGACAAGTATCTAATGCCAAACAAGAGACAAGCAGTGTTTTTGAATTTTTTTATTATTTAAATATAATTTAAATTTACCTTTACAGTAAAATACGAGTTGATGTATTAAGTAAAGAATAACATCTAATTGCAACAAAATAAATACTACTTAAAGTATTTTGCCTATAGACCTGATATCTAAATTAAAAAATATTTACGTTCTAAATCATTGAGAATTACTTCCATTGAACCATCTTGATTCTGTTCAAACACCAACGAATTTTTGAAGCATATCATCTTATCCTAACTTTTTACTTAATATAACACATAAGAGAACTTAGAAATCACATAACAATTACATTTCATTTTTTTCCCAGGAGTACATCAATAGTATTCTGACGTTTAAAATGGTGTATTAACTCCTTTCTAGATATTTTTGTAATAAACTTCTGTACACATGTATCATTGATGACAAGGCAACTAATCAAACACATCGAAAACTCGTAGTGCCTGATGGCAGTAAATCGCAACTGTATATAGCCGAAATCACGACACAAATCTTAATTATCAATTTTTTTTAATAAATGTGTTCATTACTTAATTCGACAATATTTTAAAAATAAATATTTGATGATAAACAAAATAATGTATTCAACATCGAAATTCAATAAAAAGCGATATACAGTTTGTATATCGCCTTTTTGTGTCATGTTTGTTTTTAAAATAATACTCAGGTAATACTTAAGTCATGTTTTAAAACAATACTCAGGTAACCAATCTACTGCAGAAAAACTGTTATATATATAATATTTATAGTATTTTTGCATTTACTATACAAATATTTTGGAAATATTATATAATTTTTGCTTTTATTTTAATTTACTCTCTTATGATATATAAGTTTACCAATCATGTAATTTATTCTAGAGTAACTCTAAATACAGCTAATAAAGGGTTCCTAAATTTTTGATGATAGAAAAATATAATTTAATGTTAATACTCTTAAACTCTAAAATTAAACTCCGTGGCACAACAGCCCATTTGGGCCAAGGCATACAGTGCCCATCATCACATTGACCGAGAGGGCCTGGGTGCGAAGCATATGTCCCAATTAGGTGGTCAGCCTAATACGAAACCCCCAGTGTTTAATTCTCAAATATGCTTGGTACTCAGTTTATCGACCCACTAAAGGGATGAAAGGCTGAGTCAACCTTGCTCAGCTGGAGGATCGAACCTCAGAACTGTGCGTTGGGAGCGTGAAACGCTACCACTAAGCAGCCGGGTCTGTTAATATTCTTACTGTTATTTAATTTTAGCGAAACAATTCCTTTTAATTTATATAATAAAAAAGCAATATTTAAAAAGATGTTGTTACTAATGACACTTGGACAAGCCAAGCTCGCTATGCCTTGGCTATGCGAATTTAAGTCAATTGGGAGCGTCTTTCGTTTTTAATCAGAGCACCATGAAGGTGAAAATACGACTTTGCTCTACACACATGCCATAGGTACCCGTTTATAGGGTAGGCAACCATTCACACCTCATTCATACAAGGAAAGGACAAAGACAGTGTAGATAGAGAGAGAAAGTACATCCATGCCCGAAACGGGATTCGAACCCAGGACCTCCTTACCCGCAGTCAGGCACGCTGACCACTAGACAAGTTGGGCGGCATTTAAAAAGAGAAACTTAAAAAAATAATATAACTTTACTAATAAATATAACGTTTCTGTCATGAGTTTAAATTAAAAGAATAATTCTACAAATGCACCAATGTTCTAATTGCACAAACCAGAGATTTCAATTCATTGTGTGGTACATTAATTCACATTTAGATCGAAAATTATTATTGACACTAATTGCCAAAACTTTTTTGAAAAAATGAGGTTTTCTATTATTCATATATTTTACAAATTACGTAGTTTCTTATTTTTGTTTTATTCATTTTTAAGCTTTTTGTACTTTAATATTAACTCCAAATGACATACTTTTATTCAAGAACGTGCTTATATATCTTATCAAAATCTTTTAAATTATGAATAATATCAAAATGCTATTAATGGAAAAGTGCACTAAAGAGAATTCCTGGGAGTATCAGGAATAAAGTAATATTTTATAATAAAAAAAGCTTGGTTGAAATCGTGTGGATGCTGGAATATTACTATAAATTGCAAGAGGTAGAAAACATTCATCTAGCTATTATTGTATTAAAGGTGCATGAAGGTATACTGAAGATGACAGATTATCATGGTGTCCTGAATAATAATGATAAATTTGATCTCCACATTCCTTTCATGATGGAATTAGGATAAAAATGATGGTAAATAAACCAGAGTTAAGTTTTTCTTGTTTTATCTGCCATAAATAAAGAATGATTTTATCATTGAATATCTGAGAGCATAATTTTATTATGTTACTCAAACCTCAAATAGTTGTCATTTATCAAAAATATTAAAATTACCAACAATATTATTTTAATTATGAAATTAATATACAGTCATTAAGAGAAAATTTTTGCCTTTCCTTTTTTGTGCTTTCTATTTTCAGCGATAAACATGATAACATTTTCTTGCTTATTTATGTAACTTGTTTTGCTCCTAATTTATATGTTACTTTTCTAGCAGTTTATATTTTACAGTTTTCCATAAATAGTTAAATTTCAAATGTAATTAGTAATACAGGAACATCTTTCAAAACTGTCCATCAGCTATGAAATTCAAATCAATCGAAAGCCAATAAAGCATTGAATTTGCGTAGAATTTTATACGAAAAATATTTTTTTTTACCCTAAAAATATTTAAGTATGCACACACACACACACACACACACACACACACACACACTATATATATATATATATATATATATATATATATATATATATATATATATATATACATATATATATATATATATATATATATATATATATATATATATATATATATATATATATATATATATATATATATATATATATATATATATATATTGTATATAAATATATAACTAATGTTTCATTCCACTTGGGAGGATATCATTGAATAGCATGATTAGCAATATTCAATGATCACTAAAATTTGTTTTCAATCCATATAGGATTAAAAGAAAGAGTTAAGGATCTTAAAAAGTTTTTGAGAGTTTCTTAAAATTGTTCCCTGCATTATGATCAAAAAGGAATGCCAGCGTTTAATCTGAACTGCAGTTTGTTTAAAACGTTAGTCACGGAGAAAATAGAGAAATATGAACAATATTTTCTATTAGAAGTTAAATATGCATTATTATCTAGCATATCATCTGCGTATCGCTTAAACTCTGAGTTTCATATAGTTGCAGTACATATACTGGTCAATCTACCCACCAAAAGATACTTTTTCTTAAATAAAAGTACTATTTTCTGAATATATATTTCCGTGTGTTAGCTGAAAGACATTAATTGTTTTCACTTCAAGAATGATCCTGTGAAGAAAATCGAGATTAATCGTTAGAGAAGAAAGTACAACACTAGTACTTTTAATGCAATTTGCATGATTACATTTCCTCTTCAATTGCTCATTTCAATGGTCGAATATCATATTCCCTTTTCATTGTTACTACTAATGCTAGGCAGCTAACATGTTCTCTATTACATTATTTACTCCAATTCTTTCATTAAACGCAGATGCCAGGATATTAAATCATCTCATAACATTTTTTTCGTTTTAGTTTTTAATAAAATTTAAATTAAATTTATAGTCAAAGCATTATTAACGATATATCATGCATACCAGACAGAGATCGATGAACCGCATTCTAATCTTTATTTTATTGCAGATATTCAAATATAGTATAGTTACAGTTAAAATATACAAGAACAATTCTAACTAAGAAAATGAAAATATAAAATATCTGAAAAAAAAATTTAATTTACAAAAATTATAAAAAAAGGACATTTTGAGATATAGAAAAATTATTTTTAAGTTACTAAACAAATTATTTAAAATTTTAACAAAAATTATTTCAAATATTATAATTTTATTTATTTACATTATTTTGTAACTACTATTTGTCTACACATGTAATTTATTTGCAGTATGAATTGTGTCGCCATCTGTTGATATTGCCCGAACATTATGGTTATATATTTTTTTCAATTGCTCATTTCAATGGTCGGATATTATATTCCCTTTTAAATTGTTCATTTCACTGATAATAAGCAAGTGGGGAACAGAATGTCTTAATGTAGTTTAATGAGACAGCTTTAATGTCTTATACTGTGTTTTTTCATAGAGCAATGATGCCTTTAGTCGAAATCTTGTATCAAAAATCACATATTTAAATTGATATAGCTTAAAATTTTGCTGTTCAGCTCACTAAATTGTAAATATTATTCACTTGCAGAAAAGGAAACTTTTGGCCTCTCTTCTAATGATTTCTGAAGGATTTACCTTTAAATTAAAAATCTATTCAATAATCAATTTTCAAAGGAACGGTTGACATTTAACCCTCTTATAAAATTTTACTATTGTTGATTCGTATCTAAATGGCTTATGGTTTTGTAATACATGTGAAAGCGACGCTTCTCGATAAATGTTTGAGCTGGAATCGTGCAAAATCGTCTAATTAATCCACATTTACTGACAAGGCTTCTGGATGGAGATTAAATTTTGCTTTAAGTGTGAAGTGTTATCAGAACTAATAAACAGTATTGAGCACACGTTTCATGACGTATGTCGCACTAGTCCACTGCAGCGTCAATACGTTTTGTGTCTTAGATATCACGTTCTGGATTGATGGACCGGTGGTGGTAACCTAATAAACTAGACAGCCTGCTCACTCGATATGCAATACTTCTTATAGGCCCATGAAAATCCTAACCAAAAAGCAAAGTTACAGGATACTCTGAATACCTTATAGACTAGATATCAGTATTTGTTGGCAACATGTAAGAGTTGGCAGTGCTTTCCACCAATATACGGCCGAAACTCCGTCGACGATACGAAGCCTGCATTAATGTTAGCAGCTACCATTTTTAACAGTTGCGGTTATGGAGAAATTCATGTCGTTTAATTTGATTCGGTTGCATAAAAATTTTTCTTTATTCTACATAAGTGTCTTTTCATTCCATTTCTATCTTGTTTCTTATCATTTCATAACACTACATGTTTCATGCCCTTTAGAATTTTATGGCTTGCGTTCAATTATGACATGTATGGTGATTTTTGCCTGAGATTGTGTTCTGTGACTCTCTACACACATGTATATTTGAGTGCTTGTACATATATACACACACATATACATATACATATATATATATATACGAGGGTTACTTTGAAATTTTTGAGATACGCGTAGACGAGAATTACAAAATAAAAATAACGGTTTAATTTTAAAGTGCAAAGTATTTTAATACAGAAGACGATTTTTTACTGACTTACTTCAACTTGTTTAGCGTGGAGTAAATTTTAAACAGAAGAGAAAATGGAGTTGACGCGAGAACATTTTCGCGCTATGATTTTCTACGATTTCAAAGCAGGATTAAATCAAGAAGAATGTGACGGTTGCAATTAGCATTTGGTGATGAATCTCCAGCTCGTGCTACTGTATTCAGATGGTTTAGAGAATTTAGAAGAGGTCGCAATTTTCTTCAGGATGAAGAACACACAGGAAGGCCGCCGACGGCAGTAATCCCGGATAATGTGTCTGCCATACGAAAAATGTTAATGGATGATAATCGCTGTACCTATCAAATGATACAGAAGGAATTTAACATTGGATCCGCAGCCATACACAAAATCATTCATGAAGAATTACATATGAAAAAAGTAGTTTGCCGTTCGGTTCCCCATAATCTAACTGAGCATCAAAAAGAGGAGCGTGTCAGAATCAGTAAAGAAACGCTTAATATTCTGAATGATGGTGGCCACCGCATCATTTCTAAAATTGTAACAGGTGATGAAACGTACATACCGTTTTTTGATGTTCCAACACGTCAGGAAAGCAAAGTATGGGTCTTTGAAGATGATCCCACGCCGACAATGGTGAAAAACCAACGCGCACTGAAAAAAGTGGTGTATGCCACTTCAGAAGAAAAACAAATTAAAGTGATTGAATATCCGCCGTATTCACCTGATCTAGCTATGTGCGACTTTTGGTTATTCTTTAATCTAAAAAAGAACTTACGTGGACGTCGTTTTCATTCAGAAGAAGAGATTGATGTGGCTATAAATGCATTTTTTCATCTATTCAAAGAAATGAATGGCTTGAGGCATTTAATCTGTGGAAAATTCGTCTACAAAAGTGCATTGATGCTGGAGGAGACTACTTTGAAAACACCTAAAATTTTTAAGTTTTTAAAGTATAACTTTAAAAACCTAGTTGTATCTCAAAAATTTCAGAGTGACCCTCGTATGTATACTAAATTAATTTTAATTTTAACTAGTTTGCACATAATTTGAATTTTAAACAAAACTAATATGTTTTTAATATATTCTCAAAAAAATAAGAATACAAAAGTTTTATTTTTAATGTTTAAGAAAATTTATAAATTTATCATTCCATGGTACAAAGGTGCTTATTTGTACTGAAGGAATAAGATTGAATACTGAAAGGAAAAGTGAAAAGCTTATTCCTCCAACTGTGTTATCATAGAAATCTTTCTTTACAACTTTTGGTTGATTGCACATTTGTTTCCTGAAACTAAATGTCATAATAAATTCCATGTTATTGAAACCAAATAACGCTTCAGTAAAAATGTTAGCTTATGAGAGGTAATAAAGTTCATTTTCTTTCAGTAGGAAAATCGATATGAAGCAAGAACTTTTAATAAACTATTTTTTTTATATGAGATAGTTTTCTTTAGAAATAACATTGCTTATTCCTAAATTTAAAAAATAAAAAATTACGAAAAGCTTTTCGTCTGTTAACAAATGAAAAATTACTTTACATTTTTAGTAGTTCAGTGAATTAAAATACATTTTAACAGACAATTTGTAAACTTTCAACATTTTTCTTGAAGTTTTTTGACATTGTTAATGATTACTATGTATTTTATAAAAAAAATACGGAGGAATATTGTATTTCCAAAAAACTCAGATAAAAGCGGTTTTTCAAACCAATCAAGTAAGAAAAGTGTTTTTTTACTTTTTAGAAACGTATGTAAAAAGATAACAATAGAACATAAAATAAGTCAATTATTTATTATTGCTTTTTCTTATTTGATTATTTTAAATCAATCTTTCCAACTTATTTGTAATGAAACACTGATGAAAGTGATATGAATGTAAGATTTTGTTCGGTCGTCATGAAATATATAAAACAGTTTAAAAAAATTAAAGGGAGATTTTATCACAATTATTTATAAAATATTTTATGCCTTCTTTTGATTACTAAAGTAAGTAGTTATATCAGTCAACAAAATTTTAATTTTTACAGACGAAAATTAATTAATAGATCAATATCCTTATTTAACTTTAAAGTAGAAAAGATTTTTATATGTAAATTACAATATTTCTTATCCTATAAATGGAATAAAAATATTACGTTTTATGCATTACTTAGATTTATAAACGAAATGAAATATATCTGATAAGTTCCGTTCTTATTTTTTTTAAATATTGATCTATTTATATTTCCCATTTTAAGAAAAGACACCAGTAAAAGACAGAAAATGAAAACAAATTGCTCGAGGCAACCGTATGTGCTAGTCTAATGTTAGCAAGTGAAAACAAAAATTGCTAGAAGTGGTTGTATAAATTTAACATATAAACTGCATTCTAAAACTAGTCACTGAATACCAAAACAAAAATTGTTTGAAGTGATTGCAAGTTTAACATAAATTATATCGCAAAACTTTTCACTGAATACTGCTAAAATTGTAAATAAGTATATTACGAAGTTAAAAAAAATTTAATTTGTTTGGTGATGGCCGAATAATTAAGACAGTTTAATATTATTTTAATGCCTGGAATCACCAAAAATACATTTAATATTTTACATTTTTCACATAATCTGCCTAGAAATCATTTGATAGCAGGAATATTTAAATATTCATATATGAATCCCTTATGGTAAGGTACATTGTGCTATCATTGTATAATGCGTATTTCGTCAATTGGAAGAATATATTTTTATTTGCAAATATATGTAAAGTTAGGTAATAGATACTGTAAGAAATATTACAGTATATTAAAAAAGTCACGTTTCCTTTAAAATTATACAATGTAAATTTTAATATGGCTTTCTTAGATATATATTATTTAAATTTAATAAAAACTTCTTCATACACTATAGTAAAAGTAAAACAAAAAAAGTTATTGCCTTTGAATGAAAAAAGTCAAAATATGGAGCTTAAGACACACACCTAAATTAAAAACTAGAATTTACTAAACAAATTTTGAAAGTTTTAAGTAAATTTAATGAGAAATAAGAATTATTTTCTACTCTAACCAATTTTTACTTCGGATTTCAACAGGCATTATTTCCTGGATAGCCATTACTTTCGATGTAAAACTATTAATTTCACGCGCAACTGCACTTAATAATTTAACGTCCAGTTTTAGTCCCATAACAACGAACTTTCTTTTGTTTTCCGTGGTCATGAGTGGAAAAAAAGTTTCTAAAAATAGTGATCAAAATAAAAATTTACATCTTGTTATTTTTATACAAATTTATTTATTGACTTAAAGAATTGTGTAAAGGATTATTTATGTAAGAAATATGCATCTATAAATGATGAATAAAAGAGAAAAGATATTTTTTTCAAATCAAATCCTTTAAAAGTACTCAACAATATTATATATAAAATATAGTAATAGGGTAATTCAATATTAGTATAATAACGATAACTATTATAAAAATTAATCTTTTAACTGCTTTCCTTAGTAATTTTTTGACTCTATTTCTAATATACAAACACAAACACACACATATATTTATACATACATACATATATATATATATATATATATATATATATATATATATATATATATATATATATATATATATATATATATATATATATATATATATATATATATATATATATATATATATATGTATATATATATATATATATATATATATATATATATATGTATATATATATATATATATATATATATATATATATATATATATATATATATATATATATATATATATATACACACACACACACACTACTGGCCATTAAAATTGCTACACCAAGAAGGAATACAAATAACGGAACGATATTTATAGGACACATTCATTATTATAGTGGAAAGAACAAATGATTAGATTTACAGGAAATTAGGATGTATAGATCTTGAGAAATCAGTACCCAGAGCAGCCACCTCTGGCTGCAATGACAGCATTTATCCCCCTAGGCATGGAGTCAAACAGAGATTGTATGGCATGTACAGGGATCTCAGTCCATGCAGCATTAACACTATGCCACAGTTCATCGACAGTAGTGGATGGTGAGTGATGGCGTGCCAATCGCTCGGCAACCATTGACCACACATTCTCAATTGGTGACAGATCAGGAGAACGTGCAGGCCAGGGCAACAGTCGAACCTGTTCTGTATCAAGGAAGTTCAGAACAGTATGGGCAACATGCGGTCGTGCATTATCCTGTTGAAACAAAGCATTAAGGAGGCCACGAAGATTAGGCAGAGCCACGGGCCTTAACACATCGGAAATGTAACGGTTGCTATTCAAAGTGCCGGTAATGCGAACAACAGGTGATCAAGACGTGTATCCAACGGCACCCCATAGCTTCACTCCAGCAGATAGGCAGTATGGTGATGTCCAATGCAAGCTGTCAATGCACATTCTCCACGATGCCCCCAAACACGGATGCGGCCATCATGGTCCTGTATACAGAACCGAGATTCATCTGTAAAGATGACGTGATGCCATTCCCGCGTCTAGGTTCGTCGCTGATCACACCATTGAAGGCGCTCCTGTCTGTGACGTAGCGTCAATGGTAGCTGAAGCCATGGTCGCCGTGCAGACAATCCATGCTGCTGCAAACGTCGTCGAACTGTTCGAGCAGAAACTTGTTGCCTTGCAAATGACTCCATTTCTCGACTCAGGGTTCGTGACGTGGCTGTACGATTCCTTGTGACCATGCGGATAAGATGTCTGTCTTCTCTGATGTTAGTGATGGGGGTCGCTGAGATCCTGCATGACGTTCCGTATGATTGTCCTGAACCCATCGATTCCATATTCTGCTAACAGTCATGGGGTCTCGAACGACGCGAGCAGCAATATTGCGGTACGATAAACCGCAATCACTGGTAGGCAATAATCCTTCCTAGATCAAAGTCAGACACGTGCTGATAGGCATTTCTTCTTCTTACACGAGGCATTACAACAACTTTCTTTGCCGAAAACAACATTGAAACGGAAGTTGAGTATGAGAAAACTGCTGTCAAATCTCTGGTTTTATACACATTGTAGATGTCGCTACTGTCGCCTGCTTGTATGAATGCGCTGAAAAATCTAAACATTTGCATATCACAGCAAGTTCTACCTGTCATGCAAATTTCACGTGTGTGGTGTGCCGCTTTCCTGGTGTAGCAATTTTAATGGCCAGTAGTATATATATATATATATATATATATATATATATATATATATATATATATATATATATATATATATATATATATATATATATATATATATATATATATATATATATTCTCTTTACCAATATCTAATGCATTAACTAGTCTAGTGTTTAATACTCATCTTTTTCGTTTACTTGAGTTATAATAAAAAAAGAAACGATGAGATAAATTTAAGGCATTTAAATATTTTTCTCAAGTGTCAAAACTTGACACTTCCATTTTAATATAAAAAAGACAAAATCTTTCGCATAAACAAGGTAGTATAACATTTAAAGTATCATATTTATTTCTATTAAACACAAATATTACGATAAAACTCATAACTGTCTTTTAGAGAATAAAAAGAAATCCTGTGCCATTTGAGCTTAAAATAAATGCCAAATGTTTCGTTTCTAGTGAAAGTGTTTCTATAGGTCAAAGTATGTGTGAGATACGTATTTTAGTAGACATGTCCACGTGATCGGAAACCTTATCGAAATTTTGGAACTCCTCCAAGCACTTTGAAATAATAATTCCACCCGGTTGAGGAATTTTTTTTCCTTTCAGAGTTAATCAATATCACGTACTATAAGTCACTTTGAGCCCCTCTCAAAAGGGCGTTGAGTTACTTGAACGGAGAATGTACAGTTTTCCCTGAATGCTAACGTGTATTTCCTCTTTTTCATTTCTTTTAATTTCAGTAAATAGATTTCGAATCAGGTATGAGAGTAATGATTGATATATTGATTTGTGGAATTGAGTAAAATGACTGGCTCAATTAGAGCGTGAAAAAATCTATAATAATTTGCTAATAGAAGTGGAGAATTTTATTTAAACCTTAGTCAAGAAGTTATATTTAAGTAACCGATTCATAAAATGACCTCTTTAGATTTCAATTTTTTTACTTTTGAAGTAAAGAACTATGTAAGTTTGTTTTAATTGTGTAAGGACAAATAAAGAATGATATTATTAATATCGATGTATTATATTTGAATAGCAATACATCCTTTCTCGGTAATTTAATTTTTCTGAATAATATATATATGTATATATATATATATATATATATATATATATATATATATATATATATATATATATATATATATATATATTAGTTAAAGTAAAAATTAAGAAAAAATAAAGTAATTTAAATAATGATAATCAAAAAAAAAAAGATTTTTAATAACTCAGAAAACATTTCTAATAAGAACAAGAAACAAAAGAAATAAATAAAGAAAGAGATTAGAGTAATATTGATAAAAGTAAAAATTGAAAACTAAAAACAAGACACACATTTACCATGAAAGAAAATATAAAATTAAGAAACGAAAAAATAAAACTTGTCTCTTTTTATCACATAATTAAGGGACAAAACCATTTGAATTCGTTTGCAAAAGATTTTAAAGAATAAGCAAAGCACACATGAGTTATTCCCGATGTCATGGAAAGAAAAATTAAAATTTATAAAAAGGAAAAGTAAAAATATAAAGCTAAAGTATTGTATATGAAAATATAACATTACTTGGCGGAGTAAAATGTTTACAAACATTTTTTAAGTTTACATTGAGGTTATTAATAAATAATAACTTTTTAAGAAATGGAGTGAGGCTAAAAACTAATAATTAAAAGAAAAGAAAATTGTATACAGAAATGAAATTGAAAAATAACTTACGAGGAAATGCTTATAAAATAGTTTGCTGAAGGCAAAGAACAGATAAAAATCTAAATTAAAAAACTATTGCCAAAATAGATTGAAGAATAAATGATTTTATAAGAGAAGTTACAATTAAAAATAAAAAAGCTGAAGTTTATTAAATTGTTAGGATATTAAAGAATAAAGTGAAAATTCTATTGTGTGCATTAATTAAAATTTTCTAGAATTTGTTCACATCAAGGAGAAAATTAAGCATAATCTCTAATATATATATATATATATATACACACACACACACACACACACACATATATATATATATATATATATATATATATATATATATATATATATATATATATATATATATATATATATATATATATATATATAAAGGGTTAACGGGTTAACACCAAAAATGAATTGCACCTGACTGGGCTTTAGAAATAATTTTTCAATCAGTGTTCTGGCTCAAAAATATCTTTAATTATTAGTGTTGAAATCTTAAAATTAGTTAATTCATAATAAAATTTGACAATTCTTTTAATAATATTTAATGCTTAGTTTAACAAAGGATTTTTGGTATTGAAATTATTTAGCCAAAAAAGACATCTTGTGGACATTAATGTAAGAAATAGGAGGGTTAAAGTGTGCATTTGTTTTTTATGTTTTTCTAAGCAGTCTGTCACGAATTTTTTTATGTTATGCAAGAAAAAAATAATTATCTATCAGGCATAACAACACCACAATGTGACACAGAGGTATTGCTTGTAATTCGAAATGAAAAGGACTACATTTCAAAACCTGAAAGTTGCATCCTTGTACTATTTGCCTTTATAAACAGAGTAAACAATACGTAGATCATTTAAATTAATATCACATTCACTCAACTTGTGCTTCAAGTTGAGTATTGTGAAATGGTTTTACTGTTTGGTGAATGTAAATGGAACGCACGATCAATAGCAATGTTGAACCAGCAACGTTTCTTACTTAGTCCCACATCCTTCTCATCTGATCATTTTACCTACTGTAAAACATTTTAAGGAAAGCAAGAAGCGTAACTAGCCGAGCTCTATCTGCCAAACAAGCTTAGTTAGAACTGCAAGTTTAACCTGATAATAAATTACCATAGGCTATCACATATGCAAAATTAAAAACAAGAATCTTATTTTAGCATTGTGGCCTCCCTAAAAGTCAGTTTAAGAAAAATTAAAAGCGAATTAGAAGTGTTCCCCAACGTTTACAATGTTACATGCAAACGAGTATCTAGACATGCAATGTAACTGACGGTGAAAAGTTCAAACATCTCAAATAAAGGTTTATTGTAACGCGCGAGTTGGTTTTTACTTTTCACATAACGCTTTTTCACGTCAAAATGTAGGAAATCAAAGACCAAATTCAGGTTTTAACCATTCAGTTCCTTTCATTAATACTAATTAGGTTTCTTTTCGTATTAAATTGATGATGCTCAACAACTTTGTAAATCCCTTTTTTCCCAATCTTGTTTTCTTTAGAGACGCAGTTTCCCTTTTTTTTGTCCCGTTGAGGATTTCATTAACTGCACATAGCTATTTTACTAAACCTAGACACAATTTTTATGAATATAAAAGTTTTTCTGGACTTCAAAAGGGGATAAAAGACTTTAGAGGTGGTACTGTATATTATTGGAGGAAGTATTTACATTATATACATTTATGTTTCAATTAATGTTTAGGAACATTTTTAACAAAACTGCATTTTCAGCCAATGGCACATTTTGATTCATAGTTTTAAGATTTGCAAAGCAGCTAGATATTGATTTTAATTAGCTAACGGGTAGTTCACTTAAGTTTTTGACACTTAAAAAAACAAAAGGAAATTATATTGCTGAAATTATGAATTTATTTTCGAATTGTTTTTCGAGAATTTCTGAATTTCAGTGAATAATTTTTAAGCAATTTCTTTGACCTGGGGTTTTTAAATGTAGTTAATCGAGCAACACATTAAATTCAAATTTCAGGTAAAAACAAAAATTTTAATAAAACTTAAGTAAATAAAATGTAGGTTGAATAAAAATTTTTTCGGTATTATTGTAATTTTTTTACCAAGTACAATTTATAAATTATGAAATAAAAATTCAAATTTCATATTCAAAAATCTGTCTTTGGAAAAAAAATTAGGATAATATGGAAGAAAGTTTTGTTCAGTTTTCTCTGGAAGATGTTAAATTTTATAACTTGAAATTTTCATTGTTTGAACTGTTTATTTTTTTCTTAACTACACGCACCAAAATTAAAAACTGAATCTTTAGCTTTCAATAGAACATGCTCTGTGAATATTAAAGCAGGCAACAAATAATATAAGATATAAATATGTTAGTTATAAATATACATGCCTACAAGAATAAAAAGGGAAAAATTATTTCATCATGTAGCAATATCCTTTAAAATATTTACTATTTGCAAACAAATTATTTTGTATTCAAAAGATATCACTTTTTTTTTTGTAAAATTATAAATTTATTTTATTTCCTACAAACAATACAGGCAAAAAATGGTTCGAAATACTGGTAAAATTGAATCCAACTTTATTTAAAATAATTTTTCATACAAATTTTATTATTCAAGTAATAATTAAAAGTGATAAACTAAAACTAAAAGTGAAAATAGCTCCCTCTTATCCTAGAACTTGATATTTCTAATAAATTATATAACCAAAATCACCCTAATGAGAAAATATAAACTTATATTGTGTGTGTGCTACAAAATATTTTAATTCAAAGTTCAAATGCTTTTTAATACCTTTCTACTGCATTTTGGAAAATAGAATTTAAATATTAAAATATTGCAGCCATATTACAGATTCCCTGGATATTTACACGTATTACTCAAACAAATTTTAGGCGAAATTCTTTTGTCATTCAATAATTACCAAGCCTTATTATATTCATTTATGAAAGAAAGTCTGAGAGTAAATTTAATTTCTATCAGTCTGCTGTTTTGTATTACCATTTAACATTAAAATGTCAAAAGCTATTTGGAGGCGATATAAGCTTTACAAGTAAAATAATTTTATATTGTAAAAAGCTCTAAATTATTTTATTTGAATTGAATAACTTAATTAAATATTTCTAAATTTAAAATGTATTCCTCTAAGAGCTGATTTCTCATAGGATTCTGTCCTTTTTTCATATCAAATTCATGGCAAAAAATTTTATTATGAATATCAAACAATTTTGAAAGACTTTTATTATGTTTTTATTACATTTCAATTCCTTTAATTCTAATTACAACTATCATTAAATTCTCTTTTTGATTTTTTCATGCAGGAAATATTTTTATATATTACAATGTACTTATTCGAAAAAAGCAATGAATTTAATAAGTTGAAATTTTTGGTGCTCATTAGAACAAAGAATAATTAATGAATAATACAAATGATATAAAAGTTATGGAATGACAGTAGAATTTGAAAAATAATAGCAAAATTTCTTAATACATAAGTATGCACATTTATAAATTTCACCATATCTAAATAGAGCTTGGAGGAATACTATTCAAATTTGGAACACATATGAATTTCTGTCTGGAAAAATAAAGCTAAAGTAAGAATATTACATGTTCAGATGAGTTAGAAGGAAAAGAATAACAATAAATAAGTGGTAAATTTAAACTATGTTTATCCTAGTGGTCAAAACCACTATCCAGATTTCCAGTATCCAGAATTGTTAAGGCTACTTGGAGCACTTTAGTTACTACTGCAATTCAAATTTAGTCCTGCTGACACATGGATAGAAAAAGGTGAAAATAAAATTTTCAAAACTTTCAAAAATAATATCGAATTTGATATTTATCGCAATCGATATTTATTGAAATGATATTTATCGCAATTTTTAGTCTCAGAATACTTTAAGAGTAAGTCAACAATATACATAACTAATATTTATTTCTTTGGTACTTTTTTTAAAGTTCAAAAAATTTCAATCTCAAGTGACCCTTTTATTCCAAACCGCAGTTAGGGAATCACTCAATCAATTTATTCAATTCAAAAGGCTGGTTTATGATTTTCATGTATACCCTATGCGAAATTTAATTTTTCAAGGAGATTTATCAATGAATCAATCATTATTTTAGAAGAAACTAAAAATATTATTCACTTTCTACTAATTAAAAAAATTTAATCGAAAATTGATGGAGTTTTTTTCAACTAGTATGATAGTGAACTTCTAAAAAATTATTACTGCTTTACAAATGTTTAAAAGTTTAGTAAAATCTTATTGTATTTTACTTACATTCACAAGCATCATCACTTTTCAAAATCGATCCATTTTTTCCGTTAACATATGGTGATACAATTTGAAAAAGCATAGTGTGAAACTCAAAGACTTTTTAGATGCATTTTTTATATTTGAAAATATTTCCGTTAATTACGTTTTCAATGTTAGTTTTCCGTTTCAAACTATAGAACAAGAAACAGTAGAAAGGGAATTAAAAACTCAAAAAGGATTTGAATATCCTTTCACAGTAGCATAATCATTATTTTCGATATCTTCTTTCAAAAATCATCCATAGGAAAATCCAGAAAATCAACGAATTTCTTATCATCTTTAAAGATTCGCGTTCATTAATTTACATCACTTACATCCCTCAAAATAATTATTTTTTAATAAAAAGTAACAGAAATTGTAAAGTTTCAAAGTTATGTGAGGTTAAGATGCTTCTGAGAAAAAAGAACTCAAAGTTACCATATGCAAATATTGCATTTGAATATAATGGCTAAAAGAGTTTTTCATAAGAAAATTGAATGATGGATATTGTAATAAATTGAAGGTTTTATATTTTCAATAAAAAGTCGCTCATCTATAATATATTAGTGAATTGTTAGCTTAGCAACACGAAAAAATAAATGAATTTTAATTTCTATTTTACTTATAAATATAGTAACGTATTTTTAATTAAAAAATGTATACAAAAAAATTAAAACTAAAAATAACTTTAAATTAGGATGTAAAAATACTTTTAGTGAAAATTACTTTAATCGAATAATTGACCGAAAATCTGTAAATCAAAGTTTACGTAAATCAAATTTAAATGTTTATTATTAGAAAATTGACGTAAGTATAGATATTAAACTTTTTAAGTAAAACATATTAGGCAATTTTGACTTTATTCATATGCAAGATTCATACGATGGTAAATATATTTATGTGTTGTCAACGTAACTAATGTAAAACCTTTAAGTATTCATCGATTGTTAGATAAAAAATGTTATAACAAAGAAAATATTACATAATAGTGATGAACAATAACTTAAATTTATTCTATCGATGTTGCAATATATTTTTGTCCTGGATCCAGGGGGTACGCGTACCTTCCTGGGGCTTGAGCAGCCACCAGGCGCGTCGGCAGGTGGTGGATAGCCGAATGTCCTGTAGGAATGACAGGATAGCCTTGAATATAGAATCAGAGGCCGTGAACCAGCTCCCGTAAACCCTGGTGTTATGCGACCCGTGCCTAGGGTTATTTGGCACCGCTGTAATGGTGTCTTAACGGAGCCTCTAGTTGCCTGGCGAACTTCTAGAGTAATTTGCCTTGCCCAGTAACTCAGGCAATGCTGGTTGGACTTATATTACCTGAGCTTATTAATTGTTATCTTGTGGCTGAAAAGACACAAGAAATAACAAACCTTTCTGCATTTGCAGGTGAAGCCTCTGAAGTAGACCTTGCTGTAAAAGACAAGGGAACTCAGAGGCAATCTAGTAAAGGGGCAGCAATGAATCCTTCACTTAAGGTAGAAATGACCTCCAAACCATCTTCTTCTGGTGAAAGTCAGGAAGCTATCCCTAGCATGACTGACTTTCTGACCAGATGGGACTGTTTCAGCAAGATCTGCTGGAAATGTCATACGCAAGAGGAAACGGCAGAGCATATCATTTACGAATGCGAGGCTCTTGTCCTCCCTAGATTAACTTCTTTAGGCATCATCCATACTAAAGAGTTACACCTAGATTCGATTAAAGGGTTATCGGACTTTATTAATAAAGTGGGTTACCCGAGCAACTGGAACTAGGAAACATTGGGTTTGGAGTTAATGGTACAAAATGCTGATAAAAGCAGAGGTGCCCAATGACATACAAACCCAACTCGAAAAAAGAATATATTTTTGTCCTTGCAATATTTGCTAACTCTATTAAGACATAATAGGTTAAGAGCTAGAATAAAATAACTGCCTTTCAAAACAATCTTGCATGAAGAAAGGCAAAAGAAGATTTAAAATATTGACAGTTCTATGGATATTTAATACTCATTATTAAAAATAAATATTTGAATAATTTATTATATAGTATTTTATGTTGATATTTAAAATTAGAATATACAAATCACATCTTATAATTATCGTCGATTAATAGAAGCTCTGTTATATCTCTATTATGTTTCATTAATTAATTAATGACTTTATCGCAAGTTTCTTTTGTAGTTATTTATAATCCTTTTTTTATGCATGCATAAATCATATTATCAATTCTCTCTAAAACACTTGTCAAAGATAATATAAATTTCAAATTTTAAGTATGTTATCTGGTTGATAAAATAATTTTAATGATAATAACTATAAACAGTCAAATTTTATAAAATACCAGGAAAGAATTAGGCATCTAAAGAGTAGGAAATATTTAAAAAGAAATTATGAGCAGTAGGAGAAACTAATTAGCTCTGTACACAGTTTAAAAGTCCCCTTCAACTCTAGATTATATTATGGATTGGAAAAAATGTTTTAAGAAATATCAATAAAAATTAAAAGAAATTGGCTTTCCTTTATAAGTTTCATAATAGCTCTAGAGTTTCTACAATACACTGTACTTTTTTTACATATTAAATATATAATATAGAATTTTTTGATATCAATATGGGCTCAAATAAATGTAATAAATAAATAATTTAATATTTCGCAAGGTTTCCTTTAACTTAAATATGTTATATTTAACTTTTTCATGGTCAGGATCTTTTAATTTTGCTAGAGTCTGAAATGATAAGAAGTAGGAAATAACACAACTTCAATAAAATTTGATTCCTTTTATATGATAATATATTTTAAAATTTAATAAATATTTTTAAATTTTAAATAAAAAAAATTTTACATACCTCTTTGATCTTGAACTTTAAATGATATCTTGAATAACATATATTATATTTATATCAGTATCTAATAATTAGCATTTATTATTAAAAAATTCAAATAAAAAGCTCTCAGAATCTTTTCTTACTATAAAGAATAGCGAAATGAAAATATAATTGTGAGATTAAAGAAACATATCTGTGTTATAGACTTTGGGGTGAATAGCAATGATTGGATAGAAATATCTAAAAGATGTGAGAAGCATAAAATAACTAAAAGAATAATGTAAAAATAATGCAGACATAACATGGCGGGATTAATAGTAAAAACAAATACTTTGATTTCTTTCTGTGTCTCCATTGTGTCTGTGAAACAATGAGTACTGTTATGAAGAGAATTTTAAAAAACATAATAATACAATTTTCCCAAATATTGTTCACTTTAATCTTTAGTTTACAAATTTTTTTCAATTTTTTGCAAAGTGGCATAATAATAACTTACATCATTTCTTTTATTCTTTTGTTTCTTTTTATAACTTTTGTCATTGTGCTCCATTTTTTAAATCCTTGTACCTCAATCAGTTGTCTTCATAATTGCGTATGATGGTTTAATTCTCAATAAAGCTTAATCTAGCATGCGACTTCTAAATATGCACAGTATTGCACTTAATATCTTTTTTCAAACCTTTGATATTCGCTTTGTGTTCAGTTGTTAATGAACTCAGAATTCAGCTTACAAATTTTAGTCTTTAAAATCAGTTTAAACTTTATTATTATTTAAATATAAATTAAGCTTATTCTTTCAACTTAAGTAACACACACATACTCATTCATTCATTTATTGTGATAGGTATATTGCAATTTTTTTGAAGAATATATAACTGTTTCACACACCTAGGTTTAACCTTTTTCAGCACAATTTATATATTTTCATTTTTTATTTCCATTAAAAAACTTTTATTGATTATTGGGTTTAAATTATTAAAAACAATAAAAATCTTTTTTATGCTAAATAAATAACTGAAAGTTTTTTTAAATAAGTATTTGTATTCTAATTCACTTAAATAGCATTAAAAATGTTAACCATCCTTAGAAAAACAAGATAACCAAAATCTTTATAACAAAATTCACTATGTGTGAAAATTTTATATTTTATGGAGTTTATTTTATTTTTTTAAACTGAATCTTACGATAAAATTTATATTTTCTCAATTCACAGCTACATTGAAAAATACTGAAATTTTTCATAATGTTTTTACAATTTTCAGTAGTTTTGTATAAATACGCAATCCTTTACATTTAAACAAAAATAATGATTCATTAAAAATGTCTTAATTTTAATCTTAATTTATTATACATAACTTAATTTAATTGTTCTATGTAATAATAAACAGTTATTACATATAACTGTTTATTATTACATATAACAATTACTAATTCAATTCTACGTTTCAAAAATATTAGCTTTTTACATTGATTATTTCCTTAGTTAACATACTATTAATAGTATTAGACTATTTTATAACACTTTTGTATGTAAACTAAGAAAAAAATTCTCTATCTGAAACCATTTCGGAGAACAACAGCTCTTGAAATTGATTCTAGTTTCAACAAATAAAATTAAATATATATATGGTTGTGGAAAATTATTTAAATTTACTGTTGACGGCAATTTGTTACTAACGCTGCTATGTGGAACAGTCTGTTGATATAGTTTTGTTATGCTAGTAATAATTAAAAAATAAAATATATTGCTTATATTCTGATGATGCAACTTTTTCTTATCTAATTCAAATACAACAAAGTTGACTGAAAAGTTAGAGCATACGAACTACCAATCTATTTCCAAAATGTAATTAATTTATGTTTAAAAAAATTCTTAGTTCAAGATAGAAGTTTGAAAAAAATCAAATTCTTTTTTCCGTGATGAATTATTTGATTTAAGAATGAATAATAGCATATCTGTTTACGTGGACAAATCTCCACTTAAGACAGCATTTGATATGTATAATTAAGCACAATTATTTTTTTCGCAAATCTTTCAATAGATCTTTAAAAGTATACTAAAGAATAGGTTACCCTTAAAATATCCTTAATAATTTTTTTTAAATAATTCACATAAATCTTTAACTTGAATGTTATGTTTCTGTGTTCCTAGTCTAATGAACACAATTAATTATTGCTAAAGATTAGATTTAAGGTGCCAAAATAATTATTCTGTTTATACATAAAAATGTGCTATTTAAAATATCAAAATTATAATGTTCTAAGGAATCTCAATAGCAATTCATAAAAAATCTCACCAAAAATGTAATGAGCAAAATGGAAAGTGAGACATTGTAATATACTGTAACAAAATGAAATAAATAATAAACTTGTCAATAAATAATACTAACTATATACGCCTCCATCTTAACTTTATATCTGTAAAAAATATTTAGAAAAGGATTTTAAAATAAAACCAAAGCTCACTGTTATTATTACTTTCCTGTGTCTGTTATTATATAAATTCAGATGAATCACATAAAAAAAATTCTGTTATTACCAAGGTTAAAGTTGCTGATTTATTATGCTTTCTAAAAATTGCCATGGTCGCTAATTTAATAAATTATATCTAAAATAACATGTTTATAACAGTATGATAGCAGCAAATATTTAACTTCTATAAAAATGTGAGATTAAGCTTAATTATAAACATTTTACCACTTTACAATAAGAATCTTATCACTCGTCCATTACATTTGATGCCAATCATAATAACTTTAGCAAGAAATCTATTTTAAGCATAGCTTTCACATAAATGATTTACACGTGAAAAAAAATCATTTTTTCCTGTATTACATGAGAAATATAATAATCTTAATTTATTTTTATCTTATTATAAAATAATTTTTTTCTTAAGAATTAGTAACTCATTAAATGTTGATATTTTAAAGTAATTTTTAATTTTAATTTACACTTCTCTTATATATTGAATTGCAAAAGTATTTATCTCTTTTACTGTTAACTCAACGCGTGAATTTTTAAAAAAAATTTCTATCGAAAAATTTAGTGGCAATTTATCATTTAAAGAACTGTTTCATTTCCGGTATCTAATTCGTTCCTCTTATTTCACTCAAGGTGACTTTTTTGTAAATAAGTATTCTAACTGGTTTGAAGTGTTACTTATGTCTTCCAGCAATTTATGCTGCCAAGATTCTTCTGTAACGAGATTCTTTTTTCATTTATGTATACACAGTACTTTTAAAAATCTCATTAAATTTGCAAAAAGTCTCAGTAGTGAGGCGTGATGTGTAATCTAGAGTTTCTTATTTGCTCCGAGCGAACGATTTCTGTTCCATTAAGATGCGTGCTAGAAACGAGACCATTTGTAAAAATCATGAAATGTGTTTCTCACGCGATGGCGAAAACTTTCGAAATTAACTTTTCAACCAAGCAAATGTCAACAAACTAAAGAGTTCTGCACCTTTATCTGGGCTGGTTAAAGATGGAGATTCCGTTTTAATGCTGTTTTGAGAATTATTGGAAACATCTGCTAGGATATTACTGGTGTACAAAATACAATCCATGTCAAAATCTTAAGTTTTTAATACGAAAGCTTAGAAAATTTGTAATGATAAAATATTTATAACAGTTATGATTGTATAAATTCCATTTCATAAAAGCTATTAATTTATTTTCTCTAAGAGTTTTATATTTTATTGCATACATATACTAAGTTATCATATAAATAGGTAATGTTTTGGAGAATTAGTTTTAATCAAATAATAGTCTAATTAACAACTCCAAACTGTGATTTTTAAAAATCAAATATTCTTAATATACATCTTGAAATACTGATCAAAAGTAGGAGATTAATTTTTTATGAATCACATACTAAATTTTCTCAATTTTACACATAAATTCAAAGTGTGTTAGTATACAAACAGTTGAATATTGAGTTATTTTGTATTTAGAACTATAACTGTTGCATCAGCAATGATGATCCCATAAATTTCACCTGTCAGATTAATTGTTAATCTATATTAATTCAGATTTTGTCTATTAATTTTAATACTTTAATTTAGCTTATATATTAAAATTTTAAAAATTTATATAAAATATTGTGGAGTATTTCACTGTATATGTGACAGGAATTTCACAGAACAATATGACAAATATTGAAAACAAGGCAATTTGATTGAAGTACTTCATCTTTATTTGAATCTAAAGCACATCAGAGTTAAAACTGAGAATTGACTCAAATTTTTCATATTTGCGTTTAAAGAATAGGGTTAGACCAAATATATAATAACTTAAGAAACGTGTGTCACATGATCATAAGTATTTCCTGTTCTCACCGAATACTGGATTTAAATGGAATGGCTCTGATTTATTTGTTTCTGCATCATTCGCATTATCAGATAGCAATTTCACCAGTAAGTAAAGTTAAATAATATTTAATTAAGAATTGTTTCACTCCATTTGAAAAAAGTAATGATGAAGCAGAAAAATTGCGTAGTGTATAGCGACTTAGTTAAAGAGCTACATCTTTTTAAAAAGATAATGTATCAGTTTGACTAGTCATAGTTAAAAATATGATTCTCACCTCAAAAATTTATTTTCATTTTATAAAATTTAAAGAATGTAATTTAATGGTTATATTTTTAATAAAGATAAATTTCTAGTTTATCATGATATACTTAGTTATAAGAAAATTATTAGCAGAGTTTCATACCATAATCTATATTCCAACAATATTTACGTGAAAAGAGTATTTAAAGTAATTAATGAATGATGCTAAAAAACTTTTCTGAAACAAAATTTATTTGTCCAAAGCTTAAAAGAGAAATTTATATAAAAAGTTAGAATATATCTTTAATACAATAAACTATCATAAAATATTAATATCAAATGTTTACCCTGATACTATTATAACATCAAGAATTTATACAAAATAACTATGCTTTACCGTCAAACTAACAATTCTTTAAGTAAGGAATAATATGCTTGTGATTACACTGGGACAAAAAGAATAGAGGGAAATCTAGACGAGAGATAAGACTTTCTAAATAAACAAATCTATTTGATCCGGACAATGTTTTAATTTTACTTTTTGTATAATATTAAGCATTATGAAACAATTTATCTAAGTTTTGGATGAAAGTAGTGAATGATTTATGCTTTTAACTGACACATATAACATATTTATCAGAAAAAAACGACCGAATTACGACTCAATATTAGATGCTTAATAAAAATGGAAATTATCAGCAAAATATGGTTTCAATGGAAAAAGTCAAATAGCCAAGTAAAATCTTTTATCCGAAATTACATAAAAATTACTTTTACTTTGCTTCACTTAAAATTTTCTAAAATACTTTTATTGCTGTAATTATATAGTCAATAATGATAAATTAAATACATTAATATATTTTTGAAAGTAGGAATGATTTTTTTAATTTAGAAACACTAACACAAGATATATTTTAATAAACTCGTCTTCTTATTCAGGAAAAACTATGCTTCCTTTTTAAGCAATAAATACCAGGCATTAATATTTTACATGAATTATTTTTATTTGCATCAATTTACCCTAGAGACTTTAGAAAATAGCATAACACAGATTTTATTATAAATTCACTTTTATTTGCATATAATGCAGTAAAACATATTTTAAATATTTTGTGAACAATACAAAAATTCCAGAGGGGTTGACGATTATTTTCTTTCAAACAGAATCAGAAATATTATTAAATTTCTCTTTAGATTTTTTGGAAAATAAATTATCATTCCAAAATTTCAATATCAAATCAAGAATTAAATATTATTTATTCTGAATTTTGCACCTTTATTTAAATTTTACGTAAATTACCTGTTAAGATACTTTATCAGAAAAATCACGAAAATTTACTTCGTAAATAAGTTTATGTTGAATATGATTCAACGTGACGAGAGAAAATAAATTCAAGCTTTGCTTTTTTTAATTTAAAATTAATAAAATAATATTTTAAAGTTATAAATTTCATTTAATATTATTCAATCTAGTTATAGTTTACTGCGATTTCCATCGTGTTTTTAAGAGATGTCGTGTAAATGTATTAACTATATGTATATAGCAAATAAAAATTTGTAGAGATTGCAACAGATCAAACAGAAAAATTACATTATATAACTAATAAGTAATCTCATATCTTCTTTTGCCTCCTGATATTTATACAATAAAAATTCGATTAAATAGAAATGAAAGAAATAAAAATATCTTATATTTTCTAAGAAACTGCATAAAGGAAATAAAGAGTAATGAATAATCAAATAAGTTTTAGTTTAATGTGAAGAACTATTTGCTCATAATGCGAAAAATAGATTATTAGAAGGGGTAAATATATCAGTAACTATTTGCTATCTACCGAAATAAAAATATTGAAGGCTCAACTGAAATACATTTACTAAGAAAATTTTATGACTTTGTAGATTTATTTATTAAAGATGGTTTATTTTACCACGTGCAAAAGAAATAACTGTGAATTATTATATTTGCTATTTTTATGCAATAATTTACAACTAGCTTCTTAAGGAGTTTTATGGTTCGCTCGTAAATTTTATGAGGAAACAAATGACTTAACAAATTTTTGGATGATTTCCTTCATAATATTTTTTGTGTGCACTAAACCAGTATTTTCTTTTATTCGCGCTTTTTATTCTAGTACCATTACGTTTTTTCTGTGCATGAAAACATCGACAAGTCAAAAAGGCTTAATAGTAAAAAAATATCTAATAAAATTAAAACATTTTACCTATAGACAAAGTTTTTTTAGTGAACGAACAGTTATAAGCAGTTTTTACATTTTCAGAAAGAATAATTTTTTAAAAATTATATTTCACGATTTTTTAACATTTTTAATTCTTATACACTTACCAATGTAAGAGGATACCAATAAAGGTATAAAATACTTACCAATAAAGGTAATGAACCTTCAAGATAGTTGAGAATTATTTTTTCAAAACTGCTTAAAATTTATTACATAAATCTTATAATTTATTACTTATTTTTTAAATTTTTAAAATTGTTTGCCATTTCATATCATTTTATAAGAAAATTTTTAAAATGATATTCAGACTAACACATTTGTCGTTTTATGTTTTAACACAAACTTTACTCACATTTTATAGGTTGTGTATCCATTTTCAATTAGTCGAATAAGAAACATAATTCAAAAAATTATTAATTGTACAGTTATCTGTTAAAATGTGATCGAAAACAACTATAAAATTCTAAATATATACAATAAAAATACAAAATAGCAAAAACAAAATTCCTTATTCAGATTCGAAATAAAATTATGAAAAATATTTAATAAATTCCATTCAGATTGCACTAAACTTAAGCAACAAATTGTTAAACTAGAGATTTTAACGGAAATTATTGTCATTATACCTTCAATAGATTTTAAGTTTTTCAAAATTAAATTTTTTGAATTATTTGTATTCATTTAAGCACATTTATGTGGGTCTAAAGATCGAATTCTTAAAAAAAATAGATTAATGATATAAATAATAATCTATAGAAGGGATGATAACTTGTGCTATAGAATAATTTCTAAATTGAAATATGGATATTTTAATTATTATATTATTTATATCATTCACACTACATGAGTAAATATTTTTTTCTAAAATGCCTAAGTCTTTTTCTTAGGCTTCAAAGATACTCTTAATATGTAAGTTACTATATAAATAATAGAAAAACAGAGATCACATGGATCAAAACTGATATAACACAAAATACTTATAAATTACTTTTTTGAATAATTTTTCTGAAAGTTTTAATCTCATCTCAAGCAAAGCAAAACTTAAAATGTTTAATAACATTTACATAGTAATTTTATTTTTATGTCCCATTTATTTCTTAAAATTTCCGATATAATCGAGTAAAACAGAAATATAAATATTGAATTACATTTTTGAACTTATAGCAATAACAAAAAATATTATAATGTGCAAAATAATTAGTAAGTACATAATCAATTCAAAACTTTCAATCTCCTTTTATATTATTGTTATCATTATTAAATATAATTTGATAAACATATTATTGCAAATATTATACGAATATTTTCCCAGTCATTAAATTTCATGTCTCTGAACTTTTCATTTAATAATGAAAATGACCATATTAATAATTAGAAGATTTAGCATCTAATTAATAACACTGCATGTGTCTGACAACATAATATATATCGTATTTTCTTATAAGTAACCACTATTATTTATACATTTTATAAAATAAAATTGGTAGTAGATACTTTTAAAAAGAAATGAGATGAAAGAAATAAATTACTTAAAATGGTCTATTGATTTAGAATACTATTAGAACAACATGTTTGTAAGTACATTTATTTTCATATTTATGTGAAAAATTTGAATAATTTCCATCATATTAAATATTTAAGTTATAATAAAAATTATTCTAATGCGTTCGTTTTCAGTTACCAGTATTGCTGATCAAAGCCGTTACACACTTGTAATCACCTAATAAATTTGAAGCACACAATTATTTACCTCAAAACAAATTCCTTTCTCCAAACTTCAACCCATAGGAGCATTCTATCGTACAAACTTTGGCAGACATGAGCTCTCTCAGCCCCATAGCCATCAATTGTATCGTAGCCATCAATACCCATCAATTATATAAATATAATGGCCATCAATTATCAATTGTATAAATATAAGTACTCCATGAGGTCAGCTATCAATGCTTACCCCACTACATTTCGATTATCCAACATTCTAATGTATTTTTTGACATATTAGAAAAATTTTATTTTCAATTTATTTGATAACAGAAAATAAATACTTTGTTTCAAAAATTTCTTAAGAGTTAATAATAATATAATTATTACAAAAATGGATGTTATTTGTAAAAATCAGCATAGATGCTAAATATTTATTAATTTTTGTATTTTTTGCAATCATCGCTCAATTTAAATAGTAATGGTAGAAATAAATTACTCACTGGAGTCTTTCATCAAATATTTCAATATAGTTTCGTGAATTTTTGTCTTATTATGATAAAAAAGTATTGCATCTAATTGTTTAAATTAGCATAAAGTATGCTCAAATATCTTTTCTATAGTTAAATTTTTTTTCATATTTTAAAATTCAAGTTATGAGTAAATTTAAATGGTTAAAAAACTTAACATAATATTTCATAAGCAGCACTTTAAGTAATTTATCATATAATGTCCTTTTCATAAGCTTATTTTTTAATTTTAAATATGAAGATTGTAGCATATCTTTTACACTACTTAAGTAAACGATTACGCGAATTTTATTATTTTCAGGTTATTTTGTTAATTCTACTTTTTTTATTTGTGTGAGTTATCTTGCGATTTACCATTTTTTTCTTCAGTCTAATTTTAAGGTTACATATTCATGGAGAAATTCTAAAACATATCTTTACAGCTTGGAATTACAAGTTAAAGAAGGTATTAAAAAGTCTAAGTAGAATGATTCTCTAATCTGAAAAACTGTTTTTCTATAACTATGTTATAGAAAATAATTCTATCACATTTTTAAATTATAAATGGCTGAAAATTATTACAAGAATGGATGTTAATTTTCATATAAGTTGTGTTCGTTGACATATGAAAGAAAATTACTAAAATTTTATTACATTTTTATGTTATTTATAAAGAAAATTAATTATTATTCGAATTAACTTTGATTTAATGATAATATGCATAAGTGACAATTTTCTAGCTACTTGTAACATTAGGCCTGTGAATAAATGAATAAAATCTTAAAATAGAAAGATTAAAATTATTATTAAAATTTATTTCTGTAATTATTAAGTATTATCTATTATAAATTTCTAAAAGATATAAATTTCTTTTATAACAACTTAAAAGTTTATATTAAGCATTAATATAAACTTTTAAGTTGTTATAAAAGAAATTTATATCTTTTCTGTTTAAAAATAATATATCCTTTCATAATTTCAATAATAATGAGTTTTACAACAGTAATCTTGAAGCAAAATGAATTTATGGACTATTCAGTAGAAAAGCAGTAGTAATTTGTAGTAATCGGATGTGTGCCATGAATTTGTTGCCAACTAGTTCAGTTATTTTGGCAAGCTACATAAATCTTCGTAATTAATTAAAGTATGCATTTTTATAAAAGTTGGAATATGGTAAACGGATACACAAATGTAGTACATAAAGATTACCTTATTTTTAGCACTCTAAGTACATAAAAATTATTTTAAGACAGTAGGTATGAATTAAATTAGCAGCAATAAGTTCATGTATTTTTTAAAAACTTTTGCACATTTCTTAAGATTTTATTTAAAAAATATTCTTCAGAAGATTTTTATTTTATATTTATAAATGCTTTTGAGTATATAATGAGTGTAGTGAATTATAAAGTTTAAAACAAATATCATTCATATCTTTTATCTAAAATCTTCATTTATTTATAAATTACTGAAATATTTTGAAAGAAAAAAAATTGCTTATATTTTCTAACCTGCAAAAAAAACTCTCTAGATACTTATTTTTTGCTTGTTTAATACTTCATTTAAATTCCCATTTTATTAAAATGTATAAGAATTAATA
Organism: Latrodectus hesperus; assembly: GCA_037975125.1. Lineage (NCBI taxonomy): Eukaryota > Metazoa > Arthropoda > Arachnida > Araneae > Theridiidae > Latrodectus > Latrodectus hesperus. The sequence continues at coordinate 24,044,799 of CM075851.1, forward strand.
AATTATAAATTTTATTAATAAATTTTTCAAAGAAAGTAAAAAAAAGAAATTTCATAGTAACAAAAGGCTTTTTTAATTATTATTTTAAGAGCTAATTTTTCACGCACATAATTCAGTTTTAAAAAATTAATTTAATCGTTTAGTAAAAGAAATGGTCAAACTTGGACACGATTTTTATCTTTTTTCCATCGGCGAACGGTTCCAGGAGCTGACGTCACATCCTTGCGGTCTCCACCGCCATCTTTTCCCGTGACGTCACATCGTACACCCTCCCCCCTTTATAAAGGACTCGGGAACCCGAAGAGCATCGTCAGATCCAGGAATCCTCTCTCCCAATATGGCGACCACCGAGAATAAGCAACACGAACAGGTAAGGGCAAAAAATTTCTTTCCCCACCAACTCCTCTCTTTTGCATTATTGCAATTTTCTACCATTTTTTTCTTTCTAACCCCTTTCGCTTATCCTACCCTTAACGGTCTTCTTTTATTTGATGATAATCTGGTCGGTCCGCCCCCGCACTTTAAACTGTGAAAAGGAGATTGGAATCAAAAGGAATGGTAACTTTGCTGAGCACACCGGTAACACTCAGTTATTGATTCGTTCGATCACTCTGCTGCAAAGCTGCAATTCTCCACCCCCAAAACTGTTATGTCGGGGCCGACATGTGTGCTTTCCTCTAATTGAATAACTTCCGTTTTGTAGTTTCGGCAATTAATTAAATCGCGGGGGTGGCCGATTTGAAAATTATCGCCAACTACATCGGAAAGTAGAGTGCCTGAGTAGAAACAGCCAGGCGCGAGTTACAGCCGGTGTTTCATTTGACCTTTCGTCGCTGTTTCTTTGCCACAAGGTTATTGCTATGGCTACCATTTCAATATAACTAATAAATAGCATCAAAATTGATTTAATTCTATTAAAGTTTGACTTTTAAATGTCCTTTTATATGTATCATTTCGATTAAATATATTTTCCTTAACTTAAAATGAAATGAATGAAAAAATTTTAAAACATCGTGTACTTTGGTTTCATTTATCTTATCTTTAAAAAAATTACATAAATGGTTTATTTTTTATATACTCATTATTAAATTCTTCATCAATAATAAAATTCATTCAATTTAGAATTATTCACTCATTTGTCTTCGCCTCGTGCTTGTAAAAATTCATTTAACATATGCATTCTCTAATTATTATTATTTAGTTTTACTAAACTTCTTATAATTAAATATACATTTCATAATGTGAATTTATTATTTTAGACTAAATCAGTTACATTTAAGATTAAAATATACTCCGTTCTAAATGACAAGAATTCCTCGGACAAGTATGCTTTTTAAATCACTTGCATAGGAACTTTAAAAACATTAATTTGAAAAATAAAAATATTCAATATATTTCTGCTTAAATTTTGTTTAGAAATGCAACTAAGAATATAAAAATTTCATTCTATTCAATTTGACAAAAAAAGTAAATTTATATATATTAAAAAGATTTTTCTTAATGTGTATTTATAAATGATGCTTAAACGTTTTTCTTTTCACAATGCTTTCTGAATATAGAATTTCTATATTTGGGAACTTTCATTTTAATACACAAATTTGAAATAAAAATTCATACTAATAAAAATATTAGAGCAAAATTTTTAAAGTTATTACTAAAAATTTTTAAAGTTATTATTATGAAAAAAATATATGACAAGTCTTATGTTGAAGTGATTTTTTCACATTTTTCAGCGAAATATTTATTTAATTTCATTGCGTTCGATATGAAAATATATACAATGATATTTCTTAAAATATATTTCTGTATTTCTTTTGATTCATAGTTCATTTGAATTATTTGTGAGGGTATAAAATTTAATTGATTGGTACAATATTAATTAATAAATATGAAAAAATGATTATATGTTAAATTAATATGAATCAATAATTATATATATATATATATACACATGCTATTATCTTTGATAAATTATTATAAAATGTCAAATTAAGTGTATTTAAAATTGGCAAGAACCTAGTAAAATTATTTTACAAGTAATTTAAAAGTTACAAACAATTATTTAAGAATACATATGGGACTCAAAATACTGTATTGTTTGAATTCTGTACACTATTTTTACTGCACTAAAATTACTTTCCAGATTTTCTAATAAATATCAGGTAAAAAATGGATTATAAAAAGAAAATATGAACATTTAAAATAATAATTAAGTTGAATTTGATAAGATACCGAAAAGAAATAAATGAAGTTGGAAAAAATAATCAAAACAATTTCAGAAAGAAAATATGTTATTATTCTAATTATTGTAGAATTAGTCATTCTTAATACTATTATTAAATTTTATTCATATAAATACGAATATAGAAATGTATGTTTCATTAAAATATATACAAAAATGAATCTTTCATAAATATGCTTTAATTTTTGAATTCTTCTCAAAACACTTTTAAATAATAAATAAGTTTTCGGCAACTAAAACAAGACTATTTCCTAAAATTGCTTTCAATTAAAATAGATTATTATATGCAAGTGTAGAACCATTCAATTTTTCAGCTGAATTTAATAATTATAAATAATATGAAAATTATAAATAAATTAAAACTGAAAATCATAAAATTATAAATAATATGAAATTTAGAAAGTTTTTGCTAAAATTCATTGCAGGGGAATAAATCGATTTACAAAAGATCTAAACACAATAAACGCTAAATTGCGTGAGGAAACAACAAAAAATTCAACAAAAAGCATGAATTTTCTGGCACACGATAAGAGAGCTCATTATCGAAATGGCTTAATCTAGAGTGTTTTTACAAGCATACTTATTTGCATTTGTGAACAGAGTTTTGTCGTGTTGACAGGATGTAACTCCACAAGTGCCAAAACATGCCACATTTCCATAACACGTTTTGTTGTATTTTACAAACTATTTATCTTTTCTGGTGGATACTTGCCAAGAGAGAAGAGGAAGAAGCATTTATTTCAGTTGAATGTAAAGGAAACGATAACGGACTTCCGTGGGAACTGTTTTAATACAGTTCGTGGCTTATTAATGAAGAGTTAAGAGTAATTGAAATATATTATCAGTGGATTTTCTTAATTACTTGAGTAATAAAATCCCCACTGATAATAAATTTAATAATTATCAAAAAAGTAATTTAAATATAATTATAGTACTATAAGTAGTTATATATTTATACTAATGTATAATAATACAAGCAGTTAAATGTAAACTGAAAGTAGAAGTATGTTTCTGTTTTTAAATAGAATTACCATTTTTTTATTGGAATTACTTATTCCTTTTTCCTTCATAAACTGTGCAGTTTTTGGGTTAATCTAGTTTAAAATATGTGTTTATATATTTGCCATAAACTAATATTGAATAATTCTTTAATTTTTATATCCTTTTTCATACAAATAGAATCCAAACTCATTTTGTTAGTAAAATGCAAATTATGTCTAACATAATGATAAGTTACGTAAATTTTACAAGAGTAAAGTAATGAATTAAAATTTATTTGTATCATTTTTAATAATTCTAATAATATATATTTCGATTTTCTTAAATAAAAATACATCTGAATATTTATCATATTTTTAATTTGGAATATTACAATATTCATACTAAAAAGAATCTGAATAGAAGAAGAAATTTGTTATTAATAAACTTATTAAAGAGTTAAGATCATAATGGATGAAAACAGTGATTCTATATTGCATTTGATTTTGTGTTTAAAATAGAATTAAACAATTGGGTAAAATTAAATTTCTGATTGAGTTAGAAGTCATCGTTGAATATGATTTTCTTTCGGAGAAATAAATTGATTAGATATCAATAATTATCGGCAATATAAAAGAAAATGTTTTTTCCATTTTAATGGGAAATAAAGAAAATATTTATACTTATTATAATACAAAACAAATAAAATAATTTACGGATAAACCAATATCTTAAAAAATCCAATAGATTTGATCTAGTTTCTAAACACAAAATTTTATTATTGCCCTATGAATAACGAATAATATTTCCTCATCTTTCTTTTTGTATTTAAAAATGATTATTTTATACGATGTTCTTAACACATGGGATATTATAGAATTTCGATGAATTTAATCCAAAAAATTAAAAATGTTATAACATTAATAAATAATTGATTATTTCTATAAAAAAATGTAAAACGAAATGTAAAAGCAATTAAAGAAGTGTGTGTTTGCACTCATCATAACTTTTAATGTGATATTATTTTTATTCCTTACAACTAGACAATTAAAGAAGAGTAAGAGAAATATCTTTTTAATGAAAAATTCGTAAATAGTGATTGAAGTGTCCACGATACTAATAGTAATTTACATAAGGGAAAAGAAAAGATAAAATCGTTTCTAGAAGCCCTTACATTCTTCCGTACATGTACTTGCATGAGAAGTTGTGTCAAGGTGACCTTTGGGCTGTATCAATGTAATAGACAGAATTCTTTATCTCATAAGTAATTCAGTTAAGTTGAGATAAATGCATTCATCATTAGCCAATTATTTTGTATAGATTTGGTTTTCAATCTTGTGCTTGAAATAAGATAAAATTCATGAAAAAATATTTCAAAATTAAAAAAATAAAATCTGGAAAGGGAAAAGCTAAAATTTTAATAGATTAATTATGTTTATACAGAAAGACATAACTTCTCATTTTTATAATGGTTTTATAATCATGAAATTTATGAAAAAATGTAATTAATGGTTGATACAAAAAATAATTGTTACAAATACTGAAAACTAGATAAATATACATTAAATATTATATTTTCAGTAAATTCAATTTCCTTCTACATATATGTATACAACACAGAACGCCAAACAATCTACTAATTCGTTTTTCAATATCGATACAATCTTTTCTACGTATTTTTTAAATATTCTAAATAAAAGAAATGATTACTCAAAAAAAGAATTAATTAAATAATAAAAAATTAAACATTAATGAAAATTTAAAGAATTTCTTAAATAAATGAACTAATGTAAAAATATAATCTAATGATTTAAAGTTTTTAATATATTTTTAATACAAAGAATAATTCATTGCAGATAAATTATCCACATTTAAATATTTTTATATAATATGAATATTTGAATTTCTTTACTTCATCCTTTCTGTTTTCACAACTCTTAAAAAGTTTTAGTATATATATATATATATATATATATATATATATATATATATATATATATATATATATATATATATATATATATATATATATATATATATATATATATATATATATATATATATATATATATATATATATATACTTGACATAAAAATCATCTCTATAAGTTGTAAGTAACTTAAAAGTAAATATTTTTAATGAAATGTTATACTACTGCTAATTTAATTTATTTTCCATGATCATCAGTTTAATGTAATATTTAGGATACTCTGTTTTTATAGAAATGGCTTAAAAGGAAACATAAATAATATTGGTTTAAATTGCACATTATAAATTAAGAAATATTTTAATCATATTTGGATCACTTTCTAAAAATCTAAAAGAGATTAAAACAATTAAAATAAGTAATAAATGAAATTATGATATTTTTTAAAGTTTTAATATGATGTCATATATTTATTATCTTCTTTAAATGAAATTTTAATTTGAAATACATCCTCATTTCATACTGAATTAAATGTTAAAAAATGTTAAATTAAATATAGATTATACTCATTTCAAGAAACAAAAAATTTACTTCAATGTGCATTTTTTCATATTATATACTAAATATTGAAAAATTAGAATGATCAATTATTATGTGTATTAGTAATTATTAAGTTTATAAGGAAATAAAAATTGCTTACAATTTTAAATGAATTTCATTTTTCATTTATCAATTTACTAGTTCATTTACGATATAAGTATAATTTCTTTAAAAAATGTACTAACAAACTTGAATATTTTTATATGGTAGGATACATAAAAGTAGCAAATTTTTAGAAGTTAATAACATTTAAAATACAGTGTGTTAATTACATCTCATAATTTACAACAAAAGAAAAATCTGCAATAAACATAAATATAATCATTTGTTTTTCATATTAATTATATTTTTTCTCAAAATTAGAAAAATATATGATTGATATTTTAGATTCATAAAGTTATAGTCTTGTGATTTTATTTCTCCAGCTTTTTATATTAGGAAAACAGTTTGCATATTAACATTTTTTCACTCGAAAACAAACTAATTAAACAATTATAGTTTCGCTTATATTAACTATTATACTGAAAATACCAATCCTTTATAAAGAAATAAATAGTTAGCCATGAAACTCATGTGATCTTATTCTGAAATCCTTCGGCTTTTAAAGATTTTCTATCAACATGTGTTTTGTTAGATTTATTTCCTATACTCATTAACAGATATTTCTGGAAACATTAAATATGATGAAGAAACAGAAGTAAAGTTACAATTGGTGGAATTCAAAAAAGTTTTAAAATTAGAGCTCTCATACGATGCATTTTTAAGTTTGCGTGGTAGAAAAAATCGAAGATAGTAAATTGAAATATAAAATATTGGTCACAAAAAGTCTAAGTATATAATATTGTTACAATATTTTGATAGCCAACCAGCAGTTTTTTGATATAATTGAAATGCAAAAAATAAAGCGAATTACTGATATTTCTAGATAATTTAATATTAATTTTAAGAGGTTTAAAAAGTTGGAAAAATTATATTTTTGAAAAACAATACTGCTATTTTTTTATTTTAAGACAGATAATAACTATTTAGAAATTTTAAATAAAAAATATACAGCGGGTGTTAATGCAATTTTGCAGAATATAATTACAAGATATTTTTATGTTTAAAAGTTAATGTGCTAAATATCAATCTTGTTGCATTGTTTTAAGATTTAAGACTATTTTTGAGATAGAAAGGATTTTCGTTGAACTTCTATAGGTATTTTGCTTATTATTCCTCTTTCTCAATTTCTTTAGTCTAGCCGCTATGCAAAAAGGGAATCTTTACAGAAGACAAAAACATAGTTTTCCCAAAGAAGAAACGCAAGAGAAATGTTCCTTATACATTGAAAAGTTATATACATGATATTTTTTTAATTAACAACTTTCAGCGAATGCGTTGATAGATTTAAAGAATGCCTAGCATCTCAATATAGTTTCTCTCATCGAAAGACTATGAAATAAAGAGATGCTAACTCATTTCTGTAAATGCTGTGAGCAAATTACTCTATTTTTAGCACAATGAATTTATTTTTGGAATTTTCTCCCCTCTTTTTATTCTTATTTTTTTTCATTGCATAAAAATAATAAGCTTCCTGCTAAAACTTTATTTACATTCTCGAAACAAAAATTGAACATTTTCTTAGATTTTAATAGTATCATTTAGATAATGCTAGATTTAATCAGAAACTGAAAATTATATCTATTTACCTTCCGATAAATTGCACAAAAATCCAAATAATATGTTTTGAGTCACATTATGAAAACAATGACCATCGGGTTTTTGACTTCCTGAAATTATAAATCTAGTTTTTTTACTTGTTATTATAAAAGAGTTCTAAGATTTTACAATTAATTTTTGATTCCGCGTTTTTTTAAAAATCAATTTCTTTTTCAAAATTTTAGATTTTAGAGAAAAGTCAATCTTTTTTCACGTATTCAAGAGAAGAACTCCATTTCCTGTTGAAATAATATTTGACCATGTTTTCTAAAAAGGCCATAACTTTATAACATGTTTTCTAAAGGAGCAGATAACTTTATAGCATGTTTTCTAAAAAGACAGATAACTTTATAGCATGTTTTCTAAAAGGGCAAATTATGTTCTGCGAGGCATAATACATAACAATTTTCAAGTATAGGTATTGCACTTGAAAATAGTTTTGTATCATAACTTATACAACATGTCTTAGTAAAAGACTTACATAGCCACTGTGAAAACATAAAAAGTGTCTATTAATATATATAGCTTATTCATATGCATCATTTTGAAAAAAAATTGTTTGAAAATTATGAACAATAATTTTTTTGATTTTCATAAAAAGCTGTTACTAAAACTTATTTCAATTGCAAAACCTATTTCTATGAAAAAATTCATTTATGTAATGCATCATATTTGAAAACATTTTCTAGTGAAATATCACAAAATAAAATACTTATACTTTGTAAAAAGATCATCAATTAAATTAAGGTGATTTTTTAAAAATTAAATAATTTTTCATTTAATTTACCTGTTTTCCAAATGTGTAAAGCTATCCATCTTCATAAGGTTAAACTACATATAAGCTTTAAATAATCATAAATTTAAGAAAATAAATATAAACAAATAATAAGGAACCCTAATTCTTTTTCAAAATTTTCTATGTTCAAACAACTATATAACAATAATATTATGCAATGAGTAATATCAAAATCTCATTTACTAATATGTTTTCTTGATAAAAGATTCTAATTTTATAAAATAAATGCAAATGCAACATTTTGAGTAACAGAACTAATGCAAAAAATTACAAGAAATCTTTTATTACTAGAAGATTCGTATATTAAAATGCGCAACTTTATTTGTATCAATCTCTCAATAAAGAATTAATGAATAAAAAAATCAATTATTCTGAATTACGAAACATCAAAGAATTAGAGAAACGTATCAATAAGATACTTTAAAATTTACAATCGATTTAATATTTAAAACAAAGTAAATCATTCAATTATAGAACAAAAATAAGAAACTTAATCAAACTTAACGGTAACCTATTATTTTGTAAAAGAAATTAAAATGCAGTGATTTAAAAAGTGTATAAATAATTATGGTTAGTAAAATTAAGAAATTAATAATCTGTAATCTTAATGAATAAAACTTATCTCTCTTATGATACTTTTAAGATTCACTATGAATTATTTTTTACACAACTGAAATTATTTTTGCTTTTTGCAAAATTATTAAGAAAAGATTGCACATATTTACCACCAATACTCTAATCGATCATTATTTAGAAAAATTATCATTAGTAAATAATTTTAATTAAGTATATAATTTTTGCTTAATATTAATTTCAAAACTATGAAATGATCTCTAAGTTATTAAAAGTTAAATTAATATATTTTATATAATCAAATGTGTTTAAATTTTAAATAAAATACTAATAAATAAATGTTCGCTAATCTATACATTTTTAATTATCCAGCAACTTTTTGGAATTTATAGGAGAATAAAACGAATACATATATAATTTATTTGAGACGTTTTATTTTACTGCACATGCATTAACTTTTCACTTTTACATAACAGAAGTAAATGGGGGTATTGTTTTACCTTACATAATTCTAAAAGACTAATGATAAAAAATTGTGTCTTATATTTCTTAAAGTAGTCCATATTTAAATATTTCTCCACAGTATTCGAAAATAGCTATAATTGTATAATAATTTTAAAGGAATAGAGGCGATGCATTTTGATAAAACTTTGATACCTCCTCGTAGTGTACACCTTAACGGCATTAAGCCATTATAAGAGATTTTTGTGTTTATCGCATAAGCTACCTTCTGGAAAACGTTTCACAGACTGTGGGCAATATTCACGAGTTGCAAGAAGGAAAACCCGGAAAACAGTAAACCATCAATTTTGAGAGACAGACAAAAAGAAGAGAAAAATGCAATATTCATCTTCCGTTGTTCATCCGTGTCCGAGATTGAAAACGAGATCTCATTCTGATAGGCGGTGTCGTGCCATTAAGGCATGGTGAGCCTAAAAATTGTATTCGGCTAATAGATTTTTAAATCAAATTAGGAGCAGGATAATTTATAAAAAATAAATTTTCACTTTAATTAAGCAAAAGTATACTACGCTAAATATTGGTCAAACATTTATATTTATTATAATTTGATAAAAATATTTTTTAAAAAATAGGAGGTAAACTATATTCTCATGTTGTTCGCACAAAATTAACTCGAATATCTATTTGATAAAAAAATTGCTAAATGTTAGTAATATCGATTTATTGACAGTGTTAACGTTCAGTTTAGTAGCACAGCATTTTTGAATGACACCTTTTAATTTTAAAAGGCAATAACTAATAAGAATTGCATAATTGAAATTTAATTAATGTTCAATAGTGTTTTAAATTAAATTGTAAAAAATCCTTCTCAGTGACAAAAAATAAATTACATATTATAGAAAACTATCTACGCTACCGTAATGAGATTACAACTTTTGAGCCACAATTTATTGTTTAATTTTTGATGTTATCCTAATATTTTTAATTGCAACAAATGTAAACAAATTTAACATTCTTTCCTCCATTTCTTAACTTTTCTATTTAAATTAACCATAAGAAAGTAATTAAGACGATTTTTTCTAACTGAAACAGGAAAGGTTGCATGTGAGTGACACCCTTTTTTGTTTCTTTGTGTTGTTTAAGAATTTTCATATAAGCAAATTATCTAAAACTGCAGCCCACCACCCTGTCTAGTGGTCAGAGTGCTTGATTGCGGATAAGAAGATCCTGGGTTCGAATCTCAGTTTGGGCATGGATGTACTTTCTTTCTCTGTCTATCCTGTCTTTGTCCTTTCTTTGTATGAATGGGTTGTGAAGTATTGCCTACCTTATAAACGGGTACCTATGGCATGTGTGTACTAAGAAAGTGGGACTCCATACCAAAATATGGCCCAGTTGAAAAAGTGGAGCAGAGTAACCTATAATGCCAGTTTAGTTGTCACTAGACGATAACAACAACATCTAATATTGCTGCAAAAACTCGATTTTAGAGAATTTTCTTCTAGTGTTAATATGAAACTATATTTTATTTCTGAAAATATAGTTTTAAATGATACTATTCAAAAGAATTTTATTTTAACACTGTATAAATCAGAAATTTAAATTATTATTTAATGAAATAAAAATTAGCAAGTTTTAGAAAATGCTATAGTAGTTATGAAACAATGTAAGTCTTTGCATATTCTTTGGTGAAATTTTAGTGAGTTATACATAATTTTCAATGTTATGCTCTTGGAAAAGACTGACTGTTTATAAAATTATTCTACCAGTTAACTGCATTATGAAAAAGTTCACAAATAATTTAAAATTTACAAAAAGTAAGAAAAAAAGGAAAACAAAAACATATACATATGAAAAGTTTAAATTTCAAACTATTTCTGAGTAGTAATTATAAAAAATACTTTTTAATGAGTTATTGAATTTTTTAAAAAAGTATTCTTGTAACTGTTATACATAAATATTTTTTGAAAATATATTTCTTTACTTCAAAAAAATTATTTAAATTTTTTATTAATATTTTTATTTGAAAATTTAATAAATTTAATAAATATGTAATCTAAATAAAAGCTTTAAAACATTTTTACCAAAATTGTTTTACTAAGAGTAAAAATATTTTTAATATCATTTTATAAAATTCAAATTTCGATAAATTCCATCATTTTCAATACATGAACTTAGGTGTCCACTTACTGCCCTGAGATTCTATATTTTATTACAACATCGTGTGATTTGTTTTTTTTATTATTATAATGACAGATTTATGCGTTGTAATATGAATGAGAAATTATGTATTACATGTGCTCGAGCAGTTATTTATCAACGTTTCAAACATTCGTTAATTTTGTTGCAAAATGCAAATTACTTGAAAGTTTAACTTTTATGTAAATTGCATTTTGCAACAAAAATTTTGAAAGTTATTTATTTTAAATGAAGAAATAAATCTAAGAAAAAATTATTTTTATTTGGGAGGTTATTCCTAGTTATTAATTATCCTAGAATAAAATTATTCTTTGTTAAAAGAGATTTATTTTTAATGCTTTAAAAACTCTTTTTTAATAACTTTGATAATTTTAACTTGATATAACTGATAATTTTTTACTGTGCTAATAATAATAGAGTTATGCATCATTTACAAATTATCATTGAAGATTAATGTAAATGATATATGATTCTAAAAAAAAAATATTTTAAATACTGATATATTTTTAATTGTCTTTTTGACATTTCAACTTTCTAAATGCTGGCTATTTTTGTTATTTTTAATTGTAGCAGTTTCTATAAATGATAATTTATAATAACTCATCATAATTTCCTTCCAATATTGTCTGATGTTACTAATTTTTCAAGATGACATTCCTGAGTTAACGGAAAGATTTCTTTTGGAAAATAGTCTTAAAAAAGTTAAAATGTAATGAAGACTATAAATTAAGCTACGAAATCTCAAATGTACTTAATAAATTTGGTTTGATCTTGTATTATTTTATGAAATTTTGGAGTTGAGACGAAAAAAGTATTGCAAAAAATATCATATAATAACTTTTTAATCAGAAATGTATAGAAATAATTTTTAAAAAATTTAAAAAAGATTATTTTGCAATAAATAATCACATTTTGATCTGTGCTCTGTATCTAAAAATTCATCCAATATATTACACGACTTTTTGTTTCACTTTCAAGAAAAAGCAAAGGAATTTTCACATAAAATTTTATCTGGAGAATAAAGTTTAAAAATGATTAAGAATTCTAAAAACATTATGTTAAAAGTTAAAATGCATAGATAAAACTCAAATTTCTTACATTAACTTTCTAAGTTTTTCTAAAGAGATAACATCTCATAAAATTATTAACTAATTCAATAAATTTAAAATGTTAAATTGTTAAATAAATTGTCGATATCATTGGGTAATAATTCTGCATTCTTAAAAACTAGTTATTATATTAAAAGAAATCGGTTGGAAATAATTATAACTTGAGAACTTTTAAATATTATCTTTCTAACTATAAGTATATCAATCAAATATTATTTATTATAGAGAAAAAATTGACGATGAAACTTTTAAAAAGACACCACCAACATAAAGTTTTTCAAAAATTTAGTTATATGTTTCAAAATATTAATCAAAAATTTTTTCTTTAAAGGTAGGACTATAATTTATATATATTTAAAGGTAGAAAGAGGAGTAGTTATTCTATTTATTTAATAACAATTTAATCAAACATATGTTAACTATTTCTTTAAAATTTCATTATTTTTATATTTAACTTTCATTTATACAAACAATCCAGATCATCATAAATATATGATAATGTCAACCAATTATGTTAATCTGAAACGAGTACAAATCTCAGAAACTAGCACAAATTTTAAGCAAATGCTAATGGTTTATTATGAAAATCAGGACTAGTTTCTCTTTTCAAATAAAGAATAAAGGGGCCAATTTTCATAACATTTGCTCATATAAAGATATTTATAAGAAACGTAATAAAAGCTAATGAATTGTAAGATGAATATCTAGTTTGATAGATTTATTTTATTTGCTTTTTATGCCTTCAAATGGGAACTTTTAAAACGTTATAAATATAACTGCTCTTCTAAGTCAACTGACGCAAATTATATTCATTTTTAAAGTAATTAGAAATGCTAGCATTAAAAGAATTTTTCAGTCTTTAATTATCTTTATTAAGGGCGAAGCAAATAAAGTGAAATGGTTCAAATTTCTAAACATATTTCCTCTCTAATTTATGATGCTTGAAGAATTTGTTTTTCAAATTTTCCAAAAAATAATTCTACATTTACATGAAAATCAATTACCATTTTATCTTTGACAAAAATATTACTTCAATTTTATGTTTCATAAAAGATAAAGCGTATAAAACAGAGCAAAATAAACTATTCATTTAAAATGATATTTTTTTAATTTAAATATCAAATTTTCTCATGAAAATTTGTTTATAGAGGTGATTGGATTTATACTAGCTTTTTCATTTTTAAACGAGTAATTGCATTAATAAGTAAAAATAATTTTAAAAGCAATAAAATGAATTTAGTGTTCCATAATGATTTTAGGAAGTAGTAGATTGTCATTTCAATTCTAATACATCATAAATTTTAAATTAACTCATAAAAAATAAGAACTTTACTATGCATTAAAGAACCTTTTAATTATTATAAATCAAATTATAGAAACAAATTAATCTTTTTTAAAGCATACGTTTTCACTCAAGTAATTACTCACTCCAGTATTTAGAATGTGAATGGATAAATAATGTACTTATATGTACATTACATACATACATATATGTGTATGTGTATGCATGTATGCAAGAATATACTTAGCTTTAATGTTTTATACGTTTGAAGAAGTCATCTTTTATGAGAAAGATGAACTAAAATTAGTCAACTTGTAAATCTAAGCAAACATAAAAAATGTTTACAAGTGAATTTGATTTGAAGTTTCTAAATAATCTGGAATCATTCTTAATTTTGTTAAGACTGTTAATGTCTTAATGTCAAGACTATTTTTGCTTAGTACAATATTAGACTTTTAAAATAAATATTCAATTTTCCTTCACATTATTTTATTATTCTCAGGTTTTTTGATGGTTTTTCAAGAATCTTGAAAGTAGTTACTCTATTCAAAGTTATTTACAACTCATTCATATAAATTGATTTATCATCTATTACTGATTAGTCACACATAGGAATAAATATGAGTATAGTTAAAAAAATTTATTTATAAACATATATATCAGAAAAATATTTATATTGATGTTTAAAATATATAATTCAGAAATAAGATTTTAATTTATAGTTTTCAATTGCGTATTTTAAATTGTAATAATTTACCATCAATTGCTGCGAATAATATATATATTTTTTAAGTTTCTATCGCATACACTTGAAAATGAGGAAATACAAAATTTTATCATAGTAAGCTTGTTAACTTTGTTAAACTTGCAAGTATACAGTAATAAAATTCTAATGGTTTTTTTTGTGAAAATTGTTAAATTCAAGTAATTTCAATTATGAATGTATAATTATGTTACATTTTTCATATTCAGTGTCACATTTTCTAATTGATGTCGAAACAATATATTTATATTAGAAAATATTATATATATATATATATATATATATATATATATATATATATATATATATATATATATATATATATATATATATATATATATATATATATATATATATATATATATATATATATATATATATTATATATATATTGATCTCATAAATAATAATTTGAGATTACAAAAGCCCATGTAAGAATTTTTGTTTAATAAACATAGCATGTAACTTTGAAAATAACTTTTGTAGATTTGAGTCTTTATTTTGAGCAGGAGAAAAATCGCACAACAACATATACAGATTAAAGTATTATAATAAGCAGAAAAAAATTCATAATACATATACAGATTGAAGTAATATATTCCATTTATTACTCCATAAAACAGAACTAAAAAGTTTTCTTTAATATTTATACTGAAAGTAAACAAACTTTATAAATTCATTTTGACACAAAAAGTATGATTTTTTTTTATTTTCTTACGAACAATAATATAAATTTACAGTATGGAATAAGTTATATAAATAAATTGCAAAGCCACTACTAATGCTTTCATGAAACTTCCATTTATAATGATTTGATTCAAACATTTATACAAAAATACATTTTCTTACAAATAAACATAGTTAAAATATCTCTTGATTTTTTTAATAATGTAATTTTTTTATAAAATAAATTGCTATATTATCTCTAAATTAACATTTATTTTATTTTACACTTGTAGATTGTCATCTTACCAGTTAAAATGTTAAAATACATCTAGATTTTCTCATACCTTTCTGTTCTTTAGCTAAATATATCTTTCTTGTCAAATTTTTGTAATTTTTCCCCATTAAAATGATAAATACATCTGACTTATTACTATGCCATCAAGTTCTGCTAGCTAGATGGCTTTGGTCCAACAATAATTTAGTGTTTCTCTCCTTCATGCTCCTACAGCGAAAGCCAATGACTTCTGTGGCATGAAAAATGTGGTCATTCTCCTTACACTGACCGCAATGAATAGTTTTCAGTACGATTTGAGTTTTGAGGATAAAATAAGTGATTGAGGATAAAATGAATGAAACTCTCATTTTGTCAAGCTTTTAAAAAATTAAAAATTAAATTTGTTTTGTAAAATTAAAATTGTTTTGCAAAATTAAATTTGTAAAATATGACCAATTTAATATGAGAACATATGCAATAATGAAATAATTAAAAGTAAGAGATTGTGTGATTGAAAACATACATGATTTTAAGATGACTTTAAAAAATTAAAAATTAATGAAAGAAGGCAAATTAATTAACATTTTGCTATAAATTAGAAGATATAACAAATAGAGTATAAATTTCAAATATTAATATGTCAAGAAAAATATATTTATAAAATCTTTATCCAAAAATCCTCCTTTTATATTTATTTTCTTCTCTTCATAGTTCTTCCTGCTCTTAAAACTCGGAATAAAGTTAAAATATTTTCTTATTGAAATAATATTTCAAAATTAATATATCCAACGCTTCTTTATTAACTCAATATATTTTTAATGTCTCATTTTAAAACATAAGAAATAACTTATTTCTCGCATTTCATAAATCATAAAAACTGATTTTTTTATTTAATAACTGTTAATTATTCAAATCAGTGATAAAAGTTTAAATTATTATTACTAATGTTAAAAATAGAAACATATTTATTTTTAAATATATATATCACTAATCAATTGAAGCAAAACATATAACATTCGATGATTTTTCAATATGCATAATAAACATCAAGATATTAAATTTCAACCCTTATTGATTAAAACATTCACATATCAGCCTTCATATTAAAAATTTCTTTAATAACATCAAACTAATATAAACTGCTTCCAGTTCTATTTTCCATTTAAATTGCTCCCTGAGAATAGAGAAATGGACACTAATTCAATTGAATTGAATTCTGCCAGACGAAATTCCCACAGTCAAGTTAAATCTTCGACTACAAGTCGAAAGAGGCCTTATGAGAATAATTTTATACATAGTATTTTTAAGGGGGAGGGAGGAGCGGCGTCGGAAGAGAGCCTAAGTGTAATGAAGTAAGGGGGTGGGAGGAATCAGCTGCAGAGTATTGATCCCGCCGCAGTACGCCAGTCTCGTTTCAACAGCTCACTTGCCTCTCAATTCTTTGAGATATGAATTCCCACACATCAAAAATTGAAGAAAGGAAAAAAAGATAACTTTTCATCATGCTTGTTTCTTTTTAAATCGAGAGTGTATATTTTAAAATTAAAAACGCTCAACGGAAGAAAAGAATAAAAGCTTATGGAATTAATAAATTTTATGGGAAACATATGTATGCGGATTTATACTTTTATAAAATTAAGACTATATATAAATATTAAAATCTGTATTAATTGGGAATGATTTTTATATACTTAAAATTATTTTAAAATTTCTGTTTTATTTAGAAGACACAATAATTTTAGAAAAACCTTTTTACAAATTTCAATAATTTTCTTTAAAATGTAAATAATACCACAGATATAATGATAGAAACACTTTCCCTATTGGAGCAAAAAATAGATTTATAATTGCATAAAATTTGTTTTAAACATAGAAAATGCATAGTTTTTCATTCATTTTCCAGAGTGCATATTTTTCAGATTTAAAGAAATCGTCATTTTACACTGGGTCATATATTAACCATCTGTACTTGAATTACGACACAGAAAAATGCATTTATCTCTCTATCTTTCTCATTTCCAAATTTAAAGTATAATTAAAAATATGTGGAGTAATTCTGAATAATTGTTTTATATGGTAGAAGTATCTAAACAAAGCTATCAAGTATTTTTAACAAAATTTTATAAAATACCTTTCTGAATGATTTAAATGCATACAAAATAATCTATACACTGTTTAAATTTCTTATAGTCTTTCAAAGTTGACACCCCTATTAACATTGTAATATAATTTTTTGTTCACTATATTATTCTTGCCTTTTACTTCACTAAAATCCCATTTATTAATTTGAATTTTAAACAAAAGAGGATTTTTCACAAAAATATCCTTCTTATAACATTAATTTTAAAAAAAAAGCCAAATAATCTTTATATTTTTTATTTTATATATTTATGCAAATATGTGATCAAAATATATAAAACTACTGACTGAATTTTTCAGTTTAATTTTTACCAAATATTAAATACAAATCAACAAAGATACCATTCTGAAAATTAAAGAATTATTTTATCCTTTTTCTTTGTTGCCTTGATATGCTTATTTCACAATGTCATTTTTCTAATTAAGATGTCAAATTAAGCATACAAGAAGTGAAACACTTTACATTTTATTTATTCATTTCACTTTTTGAGGTTGATTTTTTATTTGCAGGAGATTCTTTTTTATGTATCGATAAATTTATATATTTATATTGCTCAATTTTTAAAATATCATCTTGGAATTCCTTGTATTCAACGACTAATTTTATCATAATTCTGTATACACGTATTAAAATCTTTCTTGTATTGTCACAGTTAGCTATAATTTTGATTATTCGCGTAACTTTCTTTGAAAAAATTTGATTTAAAATTATGTAAGCAAGAAGAAAACTTTTCTAAGTAAGAAGAAAACTTTACATTAAATTAAAAGCACATTTAGTAAATCTATGTTACAAAAGAGCATTTAGGCTACATTTATTTCAGCAGTTTTAGTATCTTTCATTTAGATTATATTTAGGTTATCAGCAATAATTCTAAAAAATTACATAAAAATAATCCAACGTATAATATAATTTTATATTTCAACAAAATCTATTTTAGTGACACCGATATCTTATTAAAGTATCCACGTTCATGAATAAAGTTTCAAAAAAAAAAAAAAAAGCAGACACTATCAAGCAGATAAAGGATATTTTCTCTTTTGGGATTAAATAAAATACCATAAATAAAAAAATATTTCCTCAAATATTTATTCTATCAGTATCGAGAAAAAAACTTCATTTCAATGACTCATTGAAGAACCAACATATGTTCCATGAGGAAAGAAAAGATGACAAGACAAAAATAGAAAAGGGTAAAAGAAATTTAACACTACATTGCATTCGAAAGCTGACGTTTGCTTCAATGAGCCTCATTCAAGCGTAAAATTCTTGAATAAAACAACCCTTTGGGAAATATTCACTTATAAAATCTTCAGAGTTAATATTCTTTTAATAAAGGATGAAATTTTAAGTATCAAATTGTACAAATAATACACTATTCAAAAACTCTAAATAAAAGCTGCATTTGATTTTAGCTATACACAAAGAATCTTGTTCAAAAAGTTTTGACACTAGTTTACCGAAGAAGAGAAGGATTCTTATTTTTGTTCTGAATAGAAGAATTAATTCATTTAAGAAGTCTTTATAATTCTACATATTCTCTATGTGAAATAATAAAAAGGATAATTTTTCAATCATTTTGATAGTAATCTTTATTAATAATACAAGTTGTTATTTTTAACATAAAACTAACTATATACTTAGGAAATTATATTAACTGAATTAAAAGTACCTCATATATCATAGTCATCATAAATACTTGATATCATACTTATATTAATAGTATTATTCAAATTATCATTTAAGAAAATCATAAAGGTTGAAATCTGTCATCGGAGTTTATAATTTCCTTTGGGTCAAATCCTCCTTTTTCTTCCTCTCTAACTATAGATTATATTTTCCTGCCATAAAATTAATATATCACTCTTGCTAAATATGCCAAATTAATATCATATTTTAATGCCTTAAAAATGTGTTACCATATTGTTATACCCTATTTTCCTGCCTTAAAAATAAAATCGGGAAAAAATAATTACTAACATTTAATTTTTACGTAATGTAATTATACAAACATTAACTAAAGTAATTATTAACATTAATAATAATTTTAATGTAAATTTTTCCTTAACTGTTATTTTCCTAAATTGTTTGGGCTAGTTAAATTTTAACCAAAGTGAATGTGAAATGTGGATTTCAAAGCAATTTTTAAAGCATTTTATTATTTCCTTCTTATTTATTCCTTTCTTAAATAATGGAAAATTCTAAATGTTGCGTTAAAAGCAGTATTTATTCTCTAAAATATAAAAAGAGTGAAGAAATTATTTAAAAGGATGATTCTGAATATCCAAGACATTTGTAAATTAATATCAAAAGTAAAGCTTTTTCTTATTCTATAGCTAAACAAAAATCTTTAGAAACAAATGTTAAGCGGTACTTAGAAAATACTCCTGATTTTCTTACCACTGAAGATCTAATTATACGCCTCGGATCCTGGTGGGAAGAATTCATTAAAAGCACTTATGTTTCATGCTTGAATGAAATTACAGAGAAAGGCAGTAAAATGAAGTTTCCTTCGTCGAAACATATTGTTACTAAGTTAGATATTCTTTTATAAAATAAGAATGTAAGCAACAAAAGATTCCTAAATGTTGCATATTTTTTTGACTCTTAATGTCTTAGACGTGAAACATGTAATTTTGTTATAATATTGTTTTATGGCTTCTGAGAATGCGGTTATAGTTAGGAAAACAAAGGACACTAAGTAGAAGAAATGTTTTATGAAAGATTCTGTTTCAAGAACATATCAAAAACCTTTCTGTTCCTTTTTGCAATATTAATTACGTTATAAATATCTCAAAATGCAAAACAAAATGAAATTTGACGGAAATATTCCCGGATTAGGAATTTTCATAGAATAAAATTATTATTTTATAATACTCAGCGTTTGACACATGATTTTCAAAATTTAAACTGATAGTGATAAAAATGGATAAAAGCATTTGGAAAAAGCATTTAAATTGGAAGATTATATTATTTTTCAAATCAAAATAATCTTACAATGTAATAATCGAGCTTATATTACATAAAGATTTGTATAACAATATATATTTTAATTTAGCAAGTACTCAAAGAGTACACATGCAGTACTTAAAATTTTGTTCCAAGTGGTATGAGATCAAATCGATCTAAAAGATTTATTAACGCTTAAAACAATTATTTTCATGCAATATGTGTGTTCAATTCATGGATTGCTTCGTAATTTTGCATCCTTGTAAAATTAAATTGGAAAAGTAATTACAAAATTTGCATATAATGTTAACAACTGAAATTACTAATATAAATACATCAACAGGATTTTTATAAGTCAATAATGTCTTTTATATGATATCTGTAATATTTTATATTATACGGACGTCAAAATAATTTGCACTGAAATTTTATTTCCTTTAGCAAAGTGAATATAATCTTTAAAATTCATATTGAATCAACTTCTTACAAAACATAACAATGTAACAAAGGAAAAATGTTAAGGAGAAAAGGCTTCATTTGAAAAATATTCTTCCCTCAAAAGTAAATTCACATTTCATTAATATATACTGATGTTGTGTCAGTTCCAGGCTTAAGAGCAAATACAATAAATCATCAAATGTTTTTCATGTCATGAAAGCCTCTCTATGAAAGACAATATTTCTCAAAGTAATGAACATGCTTTTATTTCTCATAATTCTCAATGGGTTCCATTGGTTCTAATATAAAGGTGATGGATGAGACAGCCGCTCATAAAATCGACTCCAAGGGAATAGATAATGCATGTTTCACATTGCATATGAAATGAGTGTTTTCGTCTAAAGAAAAGCTTCTTCCAGCCAGCCAATAAACTTACCCTAATTTTCAATAACGCTGCCACTCCCAAAATAATCCACAATCTCCTAATCAATAAAAAAAACCAACAAAGAACTTTTTTCCGAAAAACTAATATACACTGATCCCAAACCATAGCGAAAATTTTTATTCCATTTAAGTTTAGCTTTTGGAGGAGGAAATAAAACACAGAAACTAGAGAGAATTTTTTACTTGATTCTTAAATAAATGAAAAAAGAAAGTAATGAGAGGAAATTTCCCTTGCAAGGTCCCTTGAAGGACTTTGAGGGCAGAACTTAGGAGTCAAGTTGTTAGACGCCGCTCGCAAGACGGATGGATTTTCTAGCTTATAACTTTGTCGCAATGTGCTTAAAAGGCTAACTGTCGCCTTGTAATCCTTGGGGATTTATAAATTGCCTTAGTGGTGATATATTTTGCTGTCGTTTTATGCACAGCGTTGAGATTTAATGTATCAAAATATATGCATTGTGTTCCGCTTAAATTAAGTAAATTTATCATTCGGCACTTATTAATTAATGAAAAACCCTGTTAAAAGTGTTTTTATTATAAAACTTGAATAAAAAAGCATTATTTCAAACGAAATATGAGAAAAATATTATTTTTTCTTTTGTATCATAGAAATTCTTTATAACGTTTTCACTTTCATTTTTTTATAAAACTTATTAAACATAATCTATAACTTAATTTTGGGATAATTCCTAATTTCAAATAAATTTTTAGCATCTATTAAACCCTAAATTATTTAATTATCAATTTCAAACTATGAAATTCAAATTCTATTTGTTTAAGATATATCAATGCAAAGCATAATTATTTATAACAAAATTTAATTACGTACTTTGTGAATTTCAGGTTATTTCTTCTTATGTAATTAAATTTACTTTTCAAAATGGATAAGCATATTACTTATTAATTTTTAACTTTCTTTATTAGCTTAGAATAAAAATGTTTCAATAACAAAATATGAATTTCGGTTATTGAATCATTACTTGTTTTAAATAATATAAAATATATTTTTAAAAATAATGGCAGTCTTATATATCAATAAGTTTCTATACAATAATTAAACATTTTAGTGAGGATGGAAAATAGATAAATAATTTTTTACATCATTACTTCATAAAATATTTTTAGGATAAAGAATCACTTTTAAAAATTTTAAAAATATCATTATAAAAATTATTGCTCTAAATATTTATTCCAATTTGAAAAATATTTATATAATCCAATTCAATCAAATTATAAATCGGGAAATTATTTTATTTTGTATAAAAATCTATTGAAATTTTCTTCAAATTGTAAAACAGTTTTAATTATGTATCTTTGTTACTTAACTTAGTTAATTAAATAAACACACATATTTAATGTTTGTCATAAAAACGCAATAACTTTAATGTAATCTGTTAAAGATTTAAAATTATGTTTATATAAACAATTTTGAAGAGATAAATTGATATAAATGTTCATGAAGAGAAATAAACAAATTTCGTAAATTTATTAAAACAAACATATTTAGTTTACTTATGCTATAAAATGTTTAGAATCACTTATTTCAAATAAGAATTCGCTTGAAATTTTTTGAAGGATATTATTCTAAGTAGAATAATATTTATATAAAAATAATATATAAATGCATATGCATTTGCATAAATCTGAGATACTTGAAACATTTCAATTATACTTAGTGTGCATTTGATTTGCTATTAGAAAAGCAATGCATTAGACGGCAAGTCGTTTCTAGTTGCATAAGGGAAATTTTTCGTAAGAAATGTTTAAAATTATTGGTTTAAAACTCTGGTCTCTTGAGATGGATAACATGATTTTTAATAACGTTTAATGCTAAGCTAAGCCATCACTGTTATAAAAGTATGTAAAAAAACGAAAATAAAATGTCCTAAATAATCGAGATTAGCGTTGAATCCATTGATTTTTTGAATTCCTCTGATGATTGATGAAAGAAATTCCAGACGATACTTAAATCAAATTTCAAATCTCGGTACCGGAGATTATAAAAATGAAAAATAAAGTGTACAAAATACTTAATATATTTCATTAGCCATAATCAGGATAATACTTAAGCCCCAAAGCAAATTGACTTCTTCAAAGTGAATTATAATGACACAGAATGTTTCCATAGTAAAAAAAGGATGATTTAATGGAAACATACTATCAGTAAGGGAAAAAGTTATAAGAGACTATTTATGATGTGAATCACATCGTTTCAATGGGCTTCCCTTTTTTTTATAATGAGAAACTTCTATAAAATCTTATCTCGAAGTATTCCTTTACAATTAATAAGCCGCAAAAAGCATTTAATTAAAAACTTTAAAAAGCACTTGACATTTGAGTTAGTTTTCTTCCACAATTAAATTGATGTTAGTTTCTGAAAGATAGTTTTTTGATTCATTTAGTTTTGCTCTTGTGTAGTGAGAATTAAAAATTTGGCTAGTAATTATATAAATATTTTAATGAATTCGTATAACATTTTATTATACATTTTTCTATCTTTTTGCTTGTTAAAAAAAGTATATGCGAAGTTTTATAAAATCACAATAACATCGGATAATTTAGAGAACCATAATGCAAATATATATATATATATATATATATATATATATATATATATATATATATATATATATATATATATATATATATATATATATATATATATATATATATATATATATATATATGTGTGTGTGTGTGTGTGTGTGTGTGTGTGTGTGTGTGTGTGTGTGTGTGTGTGTGTGTGTGTGTGTGTGTGTGTGTGTGTAGAGAGAGAGAGAGAGAGAAATATAAAAACATTAAATATATTTATTATTAAACTTCAATTTACAGGTAAAGAATTATAAAGAATATTATAAAACAAAATTGCCTTGAAATCACACGCAATGAAACATACTTACAATCTAATTTGTATGCATGTTCTATTGAATTCAATGATTATGCATTATCAAATAAGACTTTAATTGCTATTCAAAATATTCAAAATTAATTATATTAATAGCTAACACAAAGACTTTAATTGCTTATAAGGTGGTTAATAACAGTTCTAATGATATAAAACCAAATTTAGTCAAAGAATAGGTATCCTATTCTTTGACTAAATTTGCCCTAAGGGCTAAAAACCCCTAAGGGTTTTGATAAAAATACGAATCCTAAAAATGGTTGATATTAATATCGATTTCATTGATTTTAGAATGTTTGAGGTGAATATTATCTCTTATGAATCTTTTTTAAAATTTTCTTTGTTATGGCTTTAAGGAAGCTGTTGTAGAATACATAATATTAAACATTTGTGCTAATATTTTAATAAATATATTATCAGATTAATGTGTGTAATGAACTCTTATATCAGTAAATAAAAACAATACCTGTGTATTTCATTTTACTTTTTCATATCTAACAAAAGATTAGAATAAAGAAAATGACTGAGAAACGTGTGATAATTCAGCTGAAAATCTTTAATACATACATATATATATATACATATATAATATATATATATATATATATATATATATATATATATATATATACATACATACATTACAAGGGATTATTCCTAATATTAACTGTAAACAAGTTTAAATGTGCAAGAAAAAATACAGAATTGAAAACTTGCACTATGATCTATAATATCAACGGTTCTTAAAAGTAAGTATAGTAATTTTTGTAAAATAAAGCTTTAATTTGTTAGTATTACACTTTATTTTATTTTTATATAAAATTAATAAATAGAATTATGGATATCAAAATCATCGGAAATTGTAGCAGAAAGTTTTTATGCTGAAAAAATCATGTTATTTTTTTGGAGATAAAAATGGCTTTATATGTGTGTTTTTTGATAATATAAATAAATGTATGTGTGATTAGCAAGCATTGATTGATCAGGAAACCTCTAGACAAGGAAATATATTGTACTTTGAAGGACTTTTTCTTATTTTTGTGTTAATAAATATAAAAGGTTATATATTTAAGCAATGAGAACTTGTGTAGAACCATTTAAATATTATCTTAAGACTTCAAAAAAATGCTTATTGAAATGCATTTTATTGCTTAATTACGAGGGTTAGATTGCTTATACAGGACATTCGAAGAAACAACTTTAGTTTTAAAATATTTAAAGGTCTATTGTACAGGATAAACTAAAGTGTAGATTGGCTTATCATAGTTATAAGATTTAACATTTAAGAACACTCCAAGAAAAAGTTTTTATGTGCCGTCTAGAGAGTTTTAAAATCAGTATATTACACAAGTTCTCATACTAGAAAAAAAATTTTTTTGAACCCTTGGTTCTAATACATTAAATGTCTTGATGTTCTTATGTACAAATTAGAAATTAAAGCGCCATTTCCTGTTTTTCTATTTGTGATAAATGACATTTTTTCCCTGAGATTTTGTATTTTATTGGAAGAAAATCAACTTATAGATGTATGCAGAAAATTGGTTATCTTCTAATCATTACCTTCTAAATGAAAGTCACTGCTAACGATATGTTTAGATAATCTGGAACATTCATTTTTTCCTCTCGTACAAGGCCGCTGAAGATATTTTACTGTAAAACCGAACTCTCAAAGTGCATTAAATTGTATTTAAATATTTATTAAAATTAAATTCCTAGGCATCTTACGTACTGGTTCTTAAAATTTATTTTAATAGCAAATTTGTCAAAGCATTAGAGAATTTTAGAACTTTTCTTTTTAATTTGTATGTTGTAGATATCCACTTTTAACAGTAATTAGATAAATATATATGGATAAATATGTTATATTAACATTGTGCTGCCTATAATAATAATCAAACAAAATATTAGAGTAGTATTTTTTTAATTATTCCTCTTTTAGTTACTAAAGATAACCTTACTTTGTAAGTATAGTCACACGAAGGAAAAATATCCATTTAATTCGGATTCCTTGAAAGCTAGTGTGCAAGCTAGCATAAATCCTAACGTAGAAGTTATATTAAATTAATGTGTAAGTTTCAAGAAATGAAATTGTGTTTGATTGAAAAAAATATAGTTTTATATGAAAAAAAATGAAAAGAAAGCTTAAATATTCACACAAAATTAAGCACGAAGAGGAAAATATATATGTTATTAAGGGCAAATATGAAATGGTTATTTATTATATATAATCACTCATGCGTATTTTTAAACAAAAATTTACGAAAATAAAATTTGGTTATTTTATTTTAACATTATGTTATCAAAAATTTTACGTTCTCAATTATGTTATCAAAAATTTTACATTCGTATAAAAGACATAGATATAAAAGTGCAACGTAGAAAAATTTTTGTTTTTTATTCTACAGAAATGCAATTCTTTTATTTTCGCAGAACTCATTACCCCTTTAATAGAACTTTATGTAAAAAATATGTACAATTATATTTAGATTATTATTTATGATTTATAGTTTCATAAAAAGAAATTTCACATTATGTACAGAAATTAAAGCAATTATACATTTTATTCTTATCTATTAATAAACGGTTCCAATGCAATCATTTGCACTCTATAAAATTTCCTAGCTTACACAAACATTTTAAAAATAAAAGTCATATTTTTATTGTGAATAAATTTTCTTAAAAGTTTTAGATATCCTGAAGCGTAAATTAAAAGCCTTTCTTTTTTAGCCCCCATCACTAGACTATATTTAAATCTGTTCTATAATAAAAATTTCTTCCAAATTTGATTTACAATCCTGCTTTTAAATTCCCTAAGTTGGTAGCACTTTGTGCAATGATGCAGCGAGTACTTGATGTAGATTTTAAGACTATTCAATTTATTTTCGTCTAGACTGGGAGCTTCTTTTTAGTAGAGGTCTATTTCAACTCAAATTGTAGTTGGAGCTCGTATAGATCCTTATTGATTTTCTTAACGATCCCAATAATTGTAGGCGTCGCTGAGCCCAAAGTTCTCTGTACATTAGAGTTTCATTATAGAGAAAGGTTTTTATGAGTAAGTGCCAATGAGAAGAATATAAAATAAGGAATCAGCTAAATTGTAAGTATTTAATATTGCCTCATGTTACAAAGTTTCAATTTGTAGATGGTTGAGAACTTGCTTACCATAATTAAAATCTTCTTTTAATGTGATCCAATTGTAATTTGATTTTGGAAAAATTTATGGGTTAACATAATTTATAGTTGGCCATAGTAGAATGATAGTACATTATATACGGATGCATAATGTATAGATTTAAACGATAAATTTAAATATTTAAAATATATTAAATCATAAACTAGTTTCTTCAAACAGAGATAAAATTTACAGAATCATAAATCTTTCAATATAATTTTCTTAACTATGGAAATTCTTTATATAATGACAGCGCTTATTACAAAAATTATTATTTAAATTTATATTAAAAAACTCTGATTATCTGATTATAATTAAAAATAAATAAAAAAATTAGGAATTTACTAATGCATATTACTGTAAATTGATCTCCTATGTATGTTATTTTTCATATTCATTAATCTTTAAATGGTATTTTAGTATGTTTTAGTGTCACCAAAATTAACTGATATACGAGAAAATTTTTATAGAGTAAATCAAAATATTAAGAGCTATTACAAATACATAATAATCACTCATGCGTATTTTAAAACAAAAATTTACGAAAATAAAATTTGGTTATTTTAATTTCACATTTCAATTATTGCTTAATCCAGTATATCATAGATTTTTCTAAATTAAAACAAAAATTATTTCATTTCATTTAAATTGAAATGTTAAGAATGTAATAAAAAGATGTGTAAACATATTTTTTAATCAAACGAAATGATATTGAGAGAATTCTCCATATATATTTAACAATAAATTTTTCGGCCGTTTTTTATATTAAATTGATTTTTTCTAAACTACTATCTATAAAATTAATATTTCTTTTTGATAGCATAAAAATTTTTATTTTTTAACACAAACTAACAAGAAATATTTCCTTGAACTGGTTAAAATAATGTATTTACAAAATATTTATAAAGAAATTATAATTTATATAAAAGAAGACATTTCGTTTTATTATTTCCAGAAATGAAACTGAAAAAACATTTGTGAGGGTCCATAATTATTATATCATATCTTTTAATTTTATGTTCGAAATTGTGTATCCATTGTGTTTCATTTTAAATTTTACCCTCAATCATAAATATTTCCTTTTAATATAGCATCTAAACCGCAAGTTAAACTTGAATTAAAAGTTGATATTCAAGTATTTATTGTATAATCTTTTGATTAAATTGAAATTTGTTGCATTATAGATATTTAATTTTTATCTATACACGAAAGTAATATAGTATTAATTAGAAAGTTTGTTAAAATCTGCTACTAGTTTAAAAGATGTTGATTATCATTCCTTTTTTACAAAGTAGGAAGGCGGGATACATAAAAAATGCAGAAAATGGAAATGTGTTTTTAATCACGAGAATTAATGTAAACTTAGAAAATGTGCTCGGAAATAATAAAATTAATAATAAAAAGAAAATAATAAAAAAAATTAAGATGTATTTTTGAATAAAAATAGCTAAAGTGATCCTTTAAAATTTGGTTCAGTAAATAATCATTAATTTTTTTATTTAACTTCTTATAATAAACAGAAATCAAACATGATCATATTTAAAATTCCTTAAGATAAAATTTCACGAAATTTTAACTTTAAAATTTAAATTTTTTTAAAAAATAAATCATTCTTTTTGGTAATTTTGAAATAAATTACATATTTAATTTCGAACTAAAATAAACATTGCAGGCTACATCAATGTTTGTTTTTCACTATTATAATTTTTTGATTGTAGGAAAGCTTACTCCTCTTTCTTATTACTTACTAGTTTATTATATTATATTCATAATTTTGAACTTTATTTTTATTTATTGCAACAGAAATATATTTGAAAAAATAAAAGTATTCTTTAAAATATATGAAAATAAAACTAGTGAATTTTAAGAAAGAATAATTAATTAAATAAGAATTTGTAAATGAGAAATTAAGAATTTGCAAATGGCAATTTAAAAGAATGGAATAAAATTTCTCTACAGTAAAAACATTATAAGTAATATTATTTAATAACAATGAAATACGTATTACTGCTAAATTGAGGGGGCACAATATTTATGATTATAAGGAGAAAACGAAGTATAATTTTTTTCAAATTACCTAAAATGATGATTAATTATAAAAATTAATTTTAATACTTAAAACTAAATTAAAGCTGTAGGATTTGATATTTCCTGTAAATAATAAAAAATTTTAACTATTGAAAATAAATGATAAATTTTTATTTAAAAAATAACTACTAAAACATTAACAAATTTTCATGAAAGTAAAGTGAGTTTCATGTATGAAAAAAAAGAATGGAAACATTTATTAACACTGATCAGAATTAGCATTTGCGTTATAAAAATTTAGCGAATTCGATAGATCTAATCAAATTAATATATAAAAATGTACAAAGATTAAATTACTATGCAAGCTTAGTGCTATGTTTGTAAATTGGAGAATTTTTTATTCCCCATTCTGGATAAAATGATGTAAATTTTTATCCAGAATATCGAATGAGTTAATTTATAATATTTGAATGTATTATGATCTAAATATTCGATTTGTGATAAATAACTTCTATAAGTTTTTCAAAAAAATATATTTTACTCATCAATGTTTGCAGTGTTTTGATATGACATAAGTTTAACAAATTATAATTCTTTCAATTTCAGATTCATAATTCTTAAATCTAACCACACTCCCTATTTCACAAATTTGAATTCTTAATTTCTTCATAGAAGAAATTAAACTAATAAAAAAATAATAATGTTTGATAAAAGTAAATTATTGATGAAAGTAAATAATATAATTTGGTAAAATATAATAATTTCTTCTCACAGAAACGAATTATGATAAATTCAAATAAAGAATTTTTAATTTCAACTAAATATTTCATAAATTAAATATAATGAAGTGAGGATGAAACCAAATTATTTTACACGCAAACTCTATGTTGATATTTTTTAAATAATGATGCTTATGTTTCTCATATTGACAAGAAAATGTTTTCCTTAGTACATTTTAAATGAATGTAGGGTTAAATTTTTGAAAAGTACCTTAAAATAATATATATATATATTTATATATAGAATGAAGTGAGTATTAGCTTTTAATAAAGACGATCATCCCTCTTATGGGCAGAGTATTCACGCCATAACCAGTATATTTGTTAGTATAAATTTATTGAAATATAATGTATGTATATTAAAAATTGTTATTAATAAACTATTCTTATGTTCAGAAGAAACTTTCAATAATATTTATAAATTTTTCTGTACTGACTATTTGTAATGTTTGAATCATAGGCCATTTATAAAAATTGTTTTATCGAAAATTTATACTTAATTTCAAGCTGTTAGTAGTTCTTGGGATAATACAATGTTACTGATCAAAATAATTAATGGAAAATTTTATTAAATTTAATGAGAAATTATTATTACAGCATTAGAAGACATTGCAATGAAACTGGATGGTATTAATATGAAGGAGAATTATTTGCATAATGAAAGTTTTTCCTTTCAAAAGTAATCGACAGATGACATATACAATCGTAGGGTCACAATGGCTTGGTTGGTTAGAGCCTCGTTCGCATTATCGGATAGTAGTGAGTTCGAATCTTGGCTTAACCGAAGGTTCGGCTGACTGGATGGCTGAAGCACTTAAAACTGGGCGTGGTTGCAATGTTTTCTAAGTGAAATAATACTTCTGGGCTTGGCAGGCCAAATATTGGGGGTCTTTTGTTTGGTCCCTGCTTCAGAATCCTAGCTGCTTCTATCTAACTGGTAGAGCCCAAGTTAAGGCTTAGTACAGGGAAGCATGCTAGTGCAACAGCAACAACATTAAGAATCGTTCTCATTATCAGTAGATAGAGTGATAGAATCTCAGCTTGACATAAAATCTGTCGTGTTTACTAAAGGCGGCTGCAGAACGTTAAATAGATCGTCTCCAAGTAAAATCTGCAAGTCG
The DNA here is from genome assembly GCA_037975125.1 of Latrodectus hesperus. Taxonomy (NCBI): domain Eukaryota; kingdom Metazoa; phylum Arthropoda; class Arachnida; order Araneae; family Theridiidae; genus Latrodectus; species Latrodectus hesperus. The sequence goes on from CM075851.1 coordinate 24,076,339, forward strand.
CAATGTCTTCATAGTAAAATGATACCTCTGGAATGACAGGTCAATTATTAGGGGGTCTTCTACTTGATACCTGCTTCTAAATTACGGAGATTCTTACTTGGCTGCTTTCATCAACTGGTACAGCCCAACTCTGAAAGAGGTATAGGGAACTATGTTGATACAACAACATTTTTGAAATAAATTTAAGTAGAAAAGGTATCATAAAAAAGGCTAATAAAGGGCAGTAATAAAAATTCTCTGATTCCCTAGTTTGGTGCAAGCAATAAATGATCAACATGTTCTCTATCTATAAATATTAACAAAAATATGTCATGATTCCTAAGACACATAGCTGCGGAACGTGGTAATGGACTTCTAACGTCGTTGGCTGAGCATCATCTTTTAGTTTCACCAGAGCAATAGGGAATAACAAGGAGTCAAAAAAATTAATTAATTACTCAACTAAACTCTATGTGCTAAGAAAACTCTAATGATATATGCGGTTGTTTGATCGTGCCAATTCAATTTGTTCAACTTTCACTGAAAGTTCCAAAAAGGAATACCTTTAATAGAGTATGTAAAATGGAAAGAATAGTTCGCACATGATAAATCTTATTGGATTCGATTTTTCCTGCAGAGAGCGAATAAGTAAAAAGAATAAAATAATACAATTCTCACCATGTAAGCTTTCAAACCAGAAAAGCAGCATCTCGGAGTCATTGCGTTTGAAAAAAATGTAATAAAATCATCCAAAACTATCATTTTGATAGAATGTAGTGTTTCGACAGTGTAATCTTAAATATTTGATGTCTATCATATCCAACAGTTCCGAGTATTCATATCTTTCAGTTACTGCAAAGTAAGTATCAATTATCCTCCGAATAATAATCAACTCTTTCTCTTTTAAAATGTTACTAGCGGTGATAAACATAAAAATGATTTGCTTTTAAATGTTTCTGTTTGTAGTAGGTGATTCAATGACTACAATTAGTATGGATATTATAGAAACAAAATACGTATATCTTGAAATATAGATCAAATCTATGAAATAGACGCTCACAAGATCTTGGCAGTTTAAAGAGTAATTCTTCTAATGGTAGATTATTTGGATGCACAGAAATTCATATGTATGAAAGTATCTTCTATTAATGATGACATTTCATTTCATAGATGATTTTCCAAAAGTTATCTCAAACTTTATTTCACTTTCTTCCAAGTAATGATCAAGATTCGTGATTCCAGGTCACAATATGGTTATTTATTATTTCATTGTATTTTTAAATGTGTGGAACTTTCGAAATGCAAGTTTGGCAGATTCATATTTTATGTAATAGATATAAACTTACAAAGCTTTATTTGGCAATCATAATACAACGTGGAATTAAATATCTGTATATGCATCCAGTTCTTTCAATAAAGATGCGTAAATCCACTTCGTATATCACATCATTTTTGTTTCGAAAAAATCCAATTTCATTAAAAAACGCCACGGAATATTTCTATCTTTTTTTGTTTATTTCTAATTATTTATGAGTAAGCAATAATTTTGACTATATATTTGAATTTAAATTAGCATATAAATTTCAAAAAGTAACTTGATTTGTTACCTAGTTAAAGTATTCACTAAGTTTATTATTTTGCAACAAATTCGCTCTTATGCGATTTTATATTTTTATTTGAAAAAATACTAATAAATGTAGCATTTTTTACATATAAAAGTTAACTAGAGTAATTTAAAAATTTAAAGTATTCAGATTATTTCTTTGAAATGATATAAAGAAAATATTTTTAATAAGTTTCGTAGATATTTTTAATAAGTTTCGTTTCCCTTCAGATTCCCCTCAGAATTCGTCTTTTAGTCGGTCTTTAATAGCACCACAAACTTCAAAATTTTAATGAGGACCCTAAAATGTTATTTGCTTGCTTTATATCTTACTCAGCGAGGAGAAAACATAAAAAAAATCAGAAATGCTTTATAATTCTAATACAAAGAGGAAAAATAATGCAAATAAAATAAAATAATGAATTTACTTGTGCAGATATAAATGCTTTCTGAGAAAAAGTTACATTTATGTGTTTACCAATGGGTTTATTAGAATGATCAAAACATGCGTAGGAAAAATAAGATTTTGTAAACATACATTGATGATATGCTTGTATTTTTTAGCAAAAAGAATATGTTTAGCACTTTAAAGAAAAGCAATTGTTGCTTTAAATTAAATCGCGTTTATTATAATCTAAAATAAATGAAATTTTACATCTAAAGCTATTAGGTATCATTATATTTTTAAATATATCATTGTGGTTTAATAATTTTATCACACACACACACAAAATACAAAATCTACATTTTACTTTGATAATTTTTAGAATTAATTTTGTTGGATTATTTATTGCTTAACAATTATTTTGGCACACGAAAGAGCCAACAGACTAGAATTCACAATTTAAATTTGATTTTTAATGTTAACAAACATTCGAAGTAAGTTCGATTTAAACTAGAGTTAGGACAGCACCGTTGCTTAGCACAGAAGTTATCGGATTCGATCACAGCCACTTCTGAGCCATGAGAGATAGTTGCTGAGTCATATGCAAATTTGCAAATTCATCTGTAAATTTGTCGCGATGATTGTTTGAAAGTTTTCCAGGTTTTCTCTCTTGCGACACTGAAATACAGATCATCATCTATGAAAAGACCTCTCAGAAGGCAAAAGTATGTTTAAAGTAATCTGTCAACAGCTTACAGTTGTTTGGCTAACCACCATGTAGTGTCTGTACATCCAAGCCCATGGAATCCAATCAAATCCAAGAATAGTTGAACCAAGGGCTAAAATGCTGACCATTTGTTTGCTCTCTACTTAAAAATTGAACTATTCATTTATTACAAACATTATTTTTGTATTCATTTACTAATATCATTGATCTAGTTTTATTCATATACTCATGATATTTTAAATAAATTTAATGAATAAAATGTATTCTAATAAATTTAATCTAAAAATATATCGAATTAATTTAGGTCCAAATTGCTTTATTTATATACTGAGGATATTTTTTTATAAATATTTGCTAATTCAGAAAACACATTCGCTGTAAAACTGTTAGTCTCATTAATGCTTGAAGGTCTTTGTGATACTAATTATTTAAAGTATTTCAATAACACTACAAATTACTGGTTTCGAAGATAAACGCTTATAGATAGGTATAACAAAAAATATCACAAAGTTTACACAACTGATTTACTGTTTACAGCTACAACCTCACGTTCGTTCTAACAAATTTTCAATTTTTTTCTTGAGTTACAATGTTTTTCAGTGAAGTGGATAGTATGTAACAAATATGTGTGATTCAGCTACTTAAAAGATAAAACAAATTCGTAAACGTAAAACTCATTTAGAAACCTGAAATTATTCACTCCTTCTGTTATAGAAATTAGTCAACTGATGAATTAATGAATTAATCAATTATTCAATAACTCTCTGCTTCAAATTATGAATCCTGGATTTCTAATGAATGTCTGTAAATTAGAATTAATAACTTAATAGTCTTCGGAGAAAACTAATGATTGATATCAGGATGATGATCGTTCAAAATACTAGTTATTATGACAAAATATAATGTTTTATATAAGAAATATATAAAATTTTAAATACAATTAAAAAGTTAAAGTTATATATATATATATATATATATATATATATATATATATATATATATATATATATATATATATATATATATATATATATATATATATATATATATATATATATATATATATATATATACGAATTTTTAGATATACTGAAATAAACAAATATACATCGCAGCATTCAATTTCATGAAAAATAAAAAAGAATTTCTAGATTTCCGGATCAGATGAAATAACTCAATGTATCATTAAATATAATTTATTTTGTTATGAGAAAATCAATCCAAAAAATTTTCAAATTTTTTGTGATTCATGCCTATTAGTTTTCTCTTACGGAGTATAGACAAGTATTAAGTTCTCTCAAATTTTTATTTGTAGTATTGAGATCCTATCTAGGTATTAAGAGTATTGCATTTTTGTATTAAGAGCTTAATGAAAAACAAGAATATAATAACTATTCGTCTTAATTTCCAGTTTTATGTGTATTTAATATTTCCTCAATATATTATAATAGAATTTCCCGAAACTCATTGTTATTTTATTTAAATTTAGATTTTTACGTAAGGAATAATCTCATAATTATTCAAGCATTGATGTGTGATAAAAAAATAACAATAATTTTGCTCATAAACTTAAGAAATTCAATAACATTTGCTTCAATCTATCAAATTTGTTAAAAATAATAATTAGTAAAATTTTAGTCACGCTCAAAAATATTCTTACCTAAATATTTTTATTCCTTATTATATATGTAAAGCACTTCGTTTTAAAAATATTTTTTATTATTTATTTTAACGATAAGCTATAGAAGAAAGTTATGAATTATATTCTTTCCTTCGATATTAAATTTTTAACTTCTCAGTGTGCAAATCAAACTGCTGAGAAATTCTGAAATCATACGAATAATTCAAATTTTCTTTACAAAAGAATGGACAAAATAAAAAAATTTTTAAAAATATCATTTTAATTCAACTTATACATTTTGACAAACATGTATACAACTTTTTCACTTTTAATCAATTATACATGAGCAAAAATAAATGTTTAATATTATAAAATAGTAACATGTTCTTCGGCATAATCATTGCATTAGAAACTATTGCCCTTAAAATAATTTCCACTAATTTCCACGACCAAAACTGCATTTTTATGCTGGAATAACTTGAACTCTATTTATGAAAATACATTTTTTAAATGTAAAAAATTTAATCTCTTGTTTAATAATTCTCTCATGTTAATATGATTTTAGAAGTTTCTTAAGCCAAAAGAAATATCTGAATTTGCTATTTATACCCTCTCCCTGAATTTCATTGATTACATAATTTCTTCTTTCATCATCACCTGTTCATCATCATACTAGATGGAATGTGCAATTAATAACATACCAGAAAATCGAATTTCCTCACCAGATTTCCCGATTCCCATCAGATTCATGATCCAATAAATATAATAGTTTGCTCTAGTAAATAGAGATATAAGCAGGCTTACATAAAAAGTAATAAAATATATTAAAAGCTTAGACTTATATAAAGAACTAAGATATAAAATCAGATTTTTAATGTAATATTAGAAGTAATTTTAAATCATAAAATTATATTTTAATTATATTCTGAAAACGTTTTCATTTATCATATTTTAAGAAAAAGGAACACAGAAGTTTTTTTATATATCTTTATGCAGTTTTTTTATATATATTATAGTGTTTTAAAGGAAATTACAAAATAAAAGTATATAAAATTTTCATAAAAATTTCACATTCATTCATTTTAATGTGTTTAAATTCTTTTAGACATTTATTTTAATATTTCAAATAAATTAGCTTAAAATATTAATTATAAGTGTTTCATTTAAACATATAATGTTTATTGGAGCTTACTTTTAATGTACTAGTGTTAAAATTGTTTAATCCTCGTTTAAATCACATAATAATGTATTTCTTAATTTAAATTTTATAAAAGATAAGAAGTTTATTTGTTACAAAAGGAAAGTATTACCAATTAAAGAAGATATTACTTTAAATAAAAACAAAGAATTACTTTCAGGTAAATGCTTCATATTTACCTCCCTTATGTAAAATTATTTTAATGTAATCAAACAGAAAATGAAAAAATGTTTTCTTTATTAAATAATTAGAAGGGAAAATAAACTTTATATCTTTTTAATTCGTTAACTCCACACTAAATCATAGTATATTTTTGCATAAAATTATGACATTTTTAATAATCAATTATTATAAAATTTTAATTGCTACAATACAATTTTTTAGCCATTCCAAATATTTTTTAATGTTTTAATGATATTTTAGATTTTATAAAATTATAAATTATTTCATATGCGATCACTTTCGCTTTTAATGGGAAAGTTAATTAAGAGCAAAAAATTTAAATCATTTATAAAAATTTGGAACATAATTATTTTGACAAATAAAGAAATATTTTATTCTTTGTCAAAATGCATTTTAGACAGTAAATTTATAAATATTACCTTACAATGTTTTTAATACATCTTTGAAAAAACATTTTCAGATAAAATTTTTTTGAATTTACAAGCTTCTATATTGTTGTTGTACACTTTTTCAGTATTTCATAAAAAAAATTTCAGCAAAATGAACACATTCTTTTAATATTGGTTGTTTACAAAAGTTACTGTGAATGTATATAATTTTAAGTTTATTTTATTTTTGGTACTTTCAAACAGATTATATGTAGTATTTGTTCTAGAAAAACTATAAAAAATTTCTTTTTATTTTCGGAATGTGCAAAACAATTAGTAGTGACTGCAAGTTAATATGTAAAAGAAGTACAAATTCTACTTAGACAACCCGAAAACATATGCCGCTTACAGATATTTTGTTGCAACAAAACATGTCACACAAAAGTACTATCTTACGAATGATTTAACTACCTATATATGCAACTTGATTAATACTCGAATTTTTTAATACCAGAAATAGAGAGGCAGATAAAAAAAATTCTTTCTGAAGGATGATATAGGACCACACACTGTCAAAATGAGTTTGACTGCAATTCCTTAAAGTTGGTTCTTTTTCCTCATTTGTCGGTTTTCAGTATATTTGAATTAAGAATTATTAGTTATTTCCTATACTCTGGATTATTATATGCAAACGAGATTGTTTCATTAATGCCAAAGAAATACTAGGAAATGCATTGATTTTACATCTTGAAGAGTGTATTTTTATTAAAATTATATGGAAAAGCTCGTATCTCGATAAGAGAAATAGCCAGAAGACAAAACGCTCCTTATTAAGGGATAAAAAGATTCAACTATCTTTAGATCAATGAATAAAAAGGGATTTGTCATTTCAGTACTCCCTCTGGAAATTTTATTAAAAAAAACTTATAAATATCCTTGAGATTACTTTAAGTATTTTAATTAGAGATGGTAATATTCAGTAGAATCATTATAAAATAGGTGAGAAGTAAAATTTTGACACACAAAATAGAAACTATTTGTTTGTTTAATTACTAAAAGTTTACTCCTAATTGTGTATAAGGAAGTTTAATAATGTTTTTCATTTTTAAACTATATTTTTTGCATAAAATACTCAATTAAATTTGGAAATAACAAGTCATTATAGTATACAGTAATTAGTTGTTTTATATGCTTAACATGTTCTTTGACTCACTATTTTCTTATATTAATTTAATTTTAATAAGTTAATTAATTTAATATAATATTAACTTAATTTTCTGTAAGTGCATTAACTTTTATTTATAACCGCTATAATTTTTATTTAGTTAATTAAATTCTTTCCTTAAAACACATAATTAGATTTATCATTGACATTTGTCATAAATAGAATCAAGCACAACTTATTATTTAACATTTAATCATTTTGCAATAATCATCATTCAATTAACAAGCATCAGTTTACCAATAAATTTTTTCTATATTCAACAGAATTGTATTATATTCAAAGAATATAATAAAAATAAATGAATTTATTTTTAAAACAAAATTATCTATATTTAGAACGACATTTTCAATATGTGTTAAGAATTACATTTCCATCACAGAATTTATTCAATGAATTGTATATTTTCCAGTGCTATATATAACCGTAAGATTTTGCAGGTAAAAATAAAATATTTGATCCAATATTTCTGAGTCATTAAATATTTCATTATAAAACTTTAATAGTTTGGTTAACCCTCTTAAATTTTGAAATATTAAATGAAAAAGTTTCACATGTCACTAAGTTATCGATGACTGACTTATAATGTTCATTCGAGAAGTAAAACATAGCATTCTTTTAGTCAAAGAACAGAAAAGTATTTGAAAAATATGCTGAAAACCAAATATTAGATAAATCAATTAGTATTGTCTGATTAATATCTTGTTAAAAAAACCTTAATTATTCGTGAAGTTCTTTTAGAATTTTAATAATGGTTATGATATATTTTCGTAATTTATGAATAAAACTAAAATTTGGTTCTTGAAGTTTAAAGCAATCTAATGCATTTAAATTATAGTTAACGGCTTAAAATTTTCATTGATATCTTTATTCTAATTTGAAAATGGTATTTTATTTTATACAATATTACAATTTACCTATTATTTATGGCTATTAGCTTATAATTTATGATAGATTCTGTAAAATCTCTTAAAATAAACGCTTAATAATAAGCGAAATTTAAAACAAAAGAAAAATTTAAACTAAGAATTTTGAAACTCTAATAACATTACATTTAAATATTAAAATGAGGTTTTAGTAAAATAAATATAAAACTTGTCAATTTGATAAAATATAAATTATGTTTTTATATATAATTTATATACAAATTCGATTAAATTTTGTAAAATACTTTTGATTAAGATTTTCTAATTCACACAATCTGAGCCATTTTTCAACCAATGTAATATACATTTGTAATATACTAAAATGGAAACAAGAAAGATGAATATTTTTCAAATTTAATATTTCGAAAATCCTTTTAGATGTTTAGTTCACTCATTATTCAGCAAACTTTTTCTTATTTTACTATATTAATAAGGACTAATATGTACACATTTAAAAACATTTCTTTTAAGCTAAAATTTCTTTTATAACAAATCCCACAATTTTATTCAAATATACTTACTAATTTTTTTTCGAAATATCGTTGTCTTAATAGTTTATCAAACTTTTTTTACTAACATAGCAAATATATTATCGATGATAAATCATTTATATCTTATGATGACAAAATTATTTTACAATTAAACGTATTACTTTTTTGTTGTTTATTTGAATTAACTTTTGCACATTCAATCAAAATTATAATTTAGATTAATATTTAAGGGCATGTTTTATCTTTACGCAATTTATGATTAAAATAATTATATTATTACGTTTTCTTTATATTTAAATTATATTTTATTCTTCTAAAGAGAATAGACCTCTTTATGCATTTTAAAAACTTCTCTGAGTTTGCATTTTTTGCTAAAGTCTTTCAAATACACTCAATTTACATTTGCCTTCACTTAAAATGATAAACTAGAGAAATGTTTGTTTTTGTAAATTTTTGAAATAAGTTTTTGATATATAAATATGTTTAAATGTTATAGAACAACTAAGAATGAGCTAGAAATTAAATTAATAAAAGTATTATAAAAAATTAATTTTAATATTTATGTTTTTAATATTTATAAATTTAAATACTAAAAACAACTGTTTCATTTTGTATGAACTTAAAAAAAATAAATTTTGGATAAATTCATAATCCTGTTTTCATAAATTTTATGTTTTAAAGGAACGTGAAGTACAATTTATTACTTTTTATTAGAACTTTGTTAATTAAATCATTAGTTTATGATCATTCATTAATAAATTGATAATTTTGATAATTTTTATTTATAAAAAACTACTTTTGTATATTATATCATATATTAAATAGTACTATGAGCTGATTAAAATATCAAATCCTACTGATAAAAAATTTATGATTTTCATTGCTATATAAGACATCTATAAACTAGATAAGATGCTATATAAGATAAGATCTTTGTCATTGCTCTATAAGATATTTAAACATAACCCATGAATAATGAGTATTGATTAACTAAAAATTACTTTATCCACTTATGTTACGAAAACATGTTTTCATATGTTTTTAGTTACACAACATTTCCATTGCTAAATAATATACTCTAATGATACCCTCCCCCCCAAAAAAACCCATTCTGAACTTCTCGTAATGCCACAGAATCACGAAATATGTCGTGACTCATTTGTATGAGTTGTTGACACTATTGAATAACAAATATGCCAATAAATAATTTATTTTCGTGAAAAATTATTTCTTGTAAATGCCATAATAATGACTTTCGTGTTCAAATAAATTATTAACTTCCTATAATATTCTCCAATTAAATTTCCTTATAATAATTGTAAATGTTTACTTATAGATTGTAATGTTACTAGCCGTGTTATTAAACAGCCATAAAATGATATGTAAATTCATTTTTTTATATATCTATATAGGACATATAATATCATATATTTTAAGATAAAATATATTTTTAAAGATTGCTTAAATTGATCATGAATAAATTAATAACTTTAAGAAAGGAAAATTTTTTATAATTATTATACTAATATAATAATTATAAAAAATTTTCATTTTCACATTAGATCATTTAAATAAGTCATAGAATTTTAATTTTATAACTATCAAGTTCCATGGTGTAGATTGCATTAGGGACAATTCTATGGTATATATTTCAATACAATATGACTTTTCTTCTTGATAAACTTTTTTTGTCTAGAAATTAAATTAATAGAAATAAAAACCAAAAGGGAACCCTTATTTTTTCTTCTAAATTGTTTTTTCCGCACTTTATTTGGCAATGAAAAAATTGTTTCGATAGCAAAATCTTTGTAGAAAATATGAACTAAAATTACTCATAAAATGAAACTTGTAGTAAATATCTATACAAAAATTGCACAATATCTGCAACTTGATAAGTAATTTTACATAAAAATCATTAAATATATCGAAGCGTAAAAAATATTTCTGTTTTATTTGAAGAAAACAATTTGATTTAATATTTTATAAATAGTGATTTGTGAAAAAATAGTTATATTCTATTATATAGAGATATAAATAAAATACTTATTTTTAACTCTATTTATTTTTATTGTCCATTGAATTAAAAGTGCTACAAGATTTGTAGTTTAAATTTCTCATGGAAGCTATTCACACGGAATTGGTTTGCAATTGCATGAAATTTAATTTGATTATGTAAGAATGTGTAATACCTTTCTCCAAATATACTTGTCATAAATTGTGAAAAAAAAATTACTGGCATCAAAGTTTTTCAAACATAACTCCAGAGCTAGGAAACTTCAAGTTCTAACATTGTGTTAAAAATATTCTAGATGAGTTTTATTAATGCAAGTTGTGTTCTCAATTTCTTTCTAAACTCATTTTAATACATGAAAAAGTAAAAAAAGTACCGTAAAACTTTCTTGATTGAATAAAAGATAAAAAAATAATAACCACGGTCCAAATAGTCCACTAAATTACAAATTTTTAGTCATTAGTTCTGTGTACGAGCGTAATTTTGTAGTTCTGAGTGAATTTCAGGAAATTTTAATCAAAATCTTATGTGTGGGATGAAATTTGATTTAGAGATATTTCTCAGAAATACTGAGATTTTACGTTCAGATCATATCATAATGTAAAATAACATTAATATTGATTTAAAAAAAATTTTCCCACATTCTTTTTATCCTAAAACATTATTTACACTAAGCTATGTTAGTTTAGTCTGTAATAAATAATCTCTTTTTCTGGTGTAAATTTTCTATGAGAAAAATTACCGAAAAAATTTATTGATTTATAAAATTGTGAAAATAAATTATTCCCAATTTTTTAAATGTAACCATTTACGATGTATTAGTTGCTTCAATGCTAAGTACATGTAAAGGTAAGGAAGCAACATTTACAGACCTTCTCAACAGAAGATTTTTCATGTTCCTAATTTCGAGAGGAAACATCCCCATTTTCAAAGAACACACTTTACATTTTTAAAATTTGAAAAAAAGTGTGTATAAAAAGTGGCTATTTTCATTCCAAAATATTACTGAGAAGCACTGAATATAAAATAATTATCCTCTTCAACACTTGATATTTTGATAAAAGATTATTTTAAAAATTTTAATAAATAAATGAAAGTTTTAATACTTTAAAAATTATTCAACATTAAATGTCAATGATTTTATATAAGTAATTGGTTTGTATTCTGAATGCATAAATATTGTTACTTATAATGATATCAATTACTTATATTTATATTATGTTAACTTTATTAGCTTAAAATTTGGGAAATTTTTATTCGAAACTTTATTTCATCTAAAGTTGTGTAAACTATTCGACTGTGTTAAATCATAAGTTACTTTTCAAGCATTGAATCCCCTAATTCGGAATTTATTTTTCCTATTTGAAGTCACAATTTAATAATTAATGGGATATTTGAAATCTGCAAAATTGAATTAAATTTATTTTGCTAAAACTTCATGCATAGGATTTGTTAAAAAAAATTATACATCACATTTTATACACATAATTTAGTTAAATAGTTTAACTCTTAACCAATAATGGTAATCTCATTTAAATGCAACTTTATATAGCTAAGTATATTATTAATAACTATCAATTATATTTTGATTATTAGTTCCGCAACATCGTCTCACAATTGTTAGTACAATGCATTCCTTTAAAAAAAAATTCTCTCTTCATAAAAACCTTATCTTTAATAGTAAACATTGCTTTATAAAACAGTTTTTCTTTCCTCACGCTTTTTTGAAGTTCATCAAAATCTTTGTGAATCCGATCCCTGGATTGTGCCGTTTGACCTCCGCGCCCCAGTCGTGCTCGGGACGTTCTGTCCGAAAGAGGGTCACCTATATGCGCGCCGTTAAGGTCAACAATCCGGGTAACGTGCTACGTCACGTAACGTGGAATTCTGGGAGCTGGCAAGTGGCCAAAGAAGAGGATCGATTTGCCGGCACAAAAATGTCAAGGGTAATTCTGAGTTCTCGCTCACATTTTAAAGGAAGATGAGGCGCCAACGGCGGGCGCTTGATGCCCACCGACTGAAGTGCGAGATAGGGAGAGATGAAATATGGTCACACTGGATAGTGTATCCTGTGCATTTACTCTATTATTTTTGCAGACGCGAGGAATGAAGTGTGGATTCCATTTATGAGCTTTATCAGGAAATTGAGCACAGCAAAGATATCTCTGCTACGTGCTCAACTATCAGTCGGCGCATTCCAAAAGGTTTCATGCGGCTCATATTTTCAAATGGTCCATATTGTGAAATTAAGTTGCGTTTTATATATTTTGGAACTCTTTTGCTGAAATAAAGAAAAGCCAAATGTTTCACTGAAAAATGATAAAAAAAAAGAAAGAAAGAAATCCTTAAGATACTTTAAGCAGTATGCAGCTAAAATTAGGCATTTTATTAAGTCAAAATTATGTATACTAAAAGATTGCATTCTGTAATTTGCTAGTTAATAAGAATTTTATAGATTTAAGTTATGAAATATATTAATATTTTATTAATGTATTTAAACATATATTAAATTTTATATATATTAATGTTATTAAAAACACAAAAGAATTTCATTCAAAATTAAACGTTAGATGTAAAAAGTCATTGGATATAAAAGAAATGAAAAGATTTAAATATATTTTGAGCTACTGCTCAGTTTTTAAATAATAACAATTAACTTTAATAACTAAACCAATTAATTCACTTATTATTCAATGTTTATTTGAATGCTTTTTACGCATAATATGTTACATTCAAGGATTACATTTACACTAAAACTTTGAATATTGTTTTATGATTTAATTTAATATGATTAAATAAATTTTGCCTTTTATTATTTGAATTTAAAGGAGCAAAATTTAATCCAGAAGAAAATTAATTGTTAATTAAACAGTAAAACTTTTAATTTAATTAGAGTTGCTTATGTACATACATTTTGCGGATATATATTATTTATAATATAAAGAATGATCATATATACACAAAATTGAATAAGTATTACATAAATTAGAGACTCCATTGATTTTGAGTAAATGCACTTATTGTTTGAATCAGCTGTTCATTATTTAATCCCGAAAGAAAAAATTTTAGTTTATGAATTACACATTACAAACGTCTCAAGCAAAGCTTCAATAAATTTCACTAATTTTATATGCTTCCCAAAATTCAGTCACATTTTTTTAAAATGTACGCTACTCCTTGAGATACCTTTGTATACATAGTTTTGTAGAATAAATAAAGTAGTCTTACAAAAACTTTTGTAAAATTTTGTATCATTCAAAATATTTACGAATAACAATAACGATTACAGAAGGTTACAAATTTTACAATTACTTTCTTGCATCTGTATTTCGAAATGCTTTATGGCTCAAAAATAATCCTTCTTTAAATTCATTCATTTACAAATAAGAAATAAAGTCAATAAATATAAACATTTAGCATTTTTTAATAATTATTAGGGATGTTTAAATAATTTCTACAGCCGTAGTTCTCTCCACCATCTTAGTAATTGGCTTCTTGTAGGCGACAAGATCAGCAACTCTATCCTGCTTAAATTAAAACTCATTTCACTTAATCATGATGTTCACTTGCAATGGATACCTTCACATGTGAATCTCCACGGGAATGAAATGGCCGATAATCTTGCTAAGGAGGGTTGCAGGATCTCAAATACTCCCTCTTCCACACTTACTTTTCTGGAGTTATACTCCCGGGAAAAATCAAAAATCTCGGAGGAGTGGAAAACACCCCCCACCCATAATTGGTACAAGGGATCAAAACCGGGTTTGTCCCTTGACCTCCCGTGTGACAGACGTACCCGGACTGTTCTCTCAAGACTTGCTAGCGGTCATATTAAGTGCCTCACTTTCAACGAGGGCAGGAAAACTTTCGTCACCTGCACCAAGTGCCAAAATCATCAGGCTTCTCCTGAGCATCTTTTGGATTGCATGGGTCTCTCTAGGGAGGATCTCTTTAGCAATCCTCTTTTAGTCTTCGACTTCCTTACAGTCAACGAACTCGTGGATCTAGTCTGACTCCGTCAGACATGGAGGATAAGCAACAACAACAGCAACAAATAATTTCTCTCTGGGCATAAAAAGATGTTAATTCAATAAAGAATCTTGCAAATTAACCCTTTCGTATCAAATTTAAAATTTTATGCATTTGAAAATTGCAAAATTTAATGTTGTCTAGTTAACTTAACAGTCATACACAATTTACAAGAACTTTTCACTGATGCAGATTATAATAATCATTATTTCAGTGATGCATATTATAAATATTACGATCTTCAATAACAGCCTTTCAAAACGAAATATCTTCAGTAAATGAATATATTTACTGCAGTATGTTTTGGAAGAATATTTGGGAAAAAATACTTAACTTTAATAATAAAAAGTTATATCTTTACTAACATTTTTTACTCTTTATAACACTGGGTTCAAACTGATGATTTTGTACTTACATATTAAGATAAGATTTTCCTAGAACTTTTACAAAGAAGTAATGTACTTCTAAAAATGTGCAAAACCTCTTTCATATTCCAAAATTAATTACAAACAAAATAAACAAACGAGTTTAAATAGAAAAGAATACATCAAAGTAACATGGAAAAGATTATCGTTTTAATTAAAATAAGACTTTTGATTTAATATAATTACTGCAGAAAGTCACAAGCAAAGGTATTTTTTTATAAAATTGTCTTTATAGTTAGAAAAGTGTCATTCCTTTAGGAAAATTTTCATCCTTTCAAGCAAAAGGCTTTCATTTTAACTGATTGTTCCTAAACTATCTTCTGCTATTTAGGAAAGAAAACTTTCGGTACTAAAAACATGACAAAACAATTTTTAAGAATTCTTTTGATGGCCAAGTTTTAACAAAACTTAAAGACCCTTATGCACTCAGTTATGAGCGACATTGAAAGTAAGATCTCAGGGCAAATGTCTGAAGGGAAAATATTCTAGAAATGAATTGAGCCAACTACTTGCAGTTACGCGTTTCTTTTGAAATATTCTTCAAAAGAACGGAAAATTTTAGTAAAGGTCGTTCCGAAAATGAAACGAGACTGATAACAATCTCGTTTTATATTATATGCTATGACTTGATATTTCATTTTATTTATTTTCATGAAATAGTTTTAAACTGAATGGAATAGTAAGGAACTAAATAAAAATATTATAGTTTGAAATGAACTTTTATTTACGAATCATTCTCTTATAAGCAATAAGGCATGTGTCAAAATAGTTTGTTGCAAAATACTTACGTAAAAATATTAAAAAAAAACATTATTAGAATAACAATCACTTATATTGCGATATATTTAAATTAAAATGTACACCAAATATTTAAATTTTATTTACTGCTATATCCCCCATTTGTGAATCATTAGTATATTTTTTCCACAAAAGATTAGTAAAGAGTTATTAACTGAAAAATAAGTAATTTATTAATGATAAATAAACGTAAAAGTTTATAATGTATTTTATTTTACACATGAAATTGAACATAAATTTTTGAAATTAAAATTCTTAAGGCAAACTTTTGAGGTTTCCCTTTAAAAGCTTTTATTAATAGTTTCAACACAAACATTAATATATCATAACTATCATCATTTTTATTATAATATTTTAATAATAATTTATATGTAGTTTTATACTTAAATTTTCATATGATATCAGGCAGCTTCTATGTAAAATCATTCTACATTTTTCCCAAATCTCTGAAAATTGAATTATATGCAAGAAACATACGTAAGAAGTTGATGTTTATGTCAAAGAAGTTAATTTCTAGGAGAGGGAAATAAAAAGGATAAATTCACTGAAACACAGTCACGTCAATGGCACTTTTCTTGGAGCTTTGAGGGAAAATTTATAACTAAAAAAAAATTCAATACAATGCAATTTTACATTTTTTATAATTTATAGAATTCATATTTAATGAGTAATTCGTTTAAAAAAATGGGAGAAATCAATTTGAATTAAAATAAAAAATATTGCTGCAATAAAGCCTTTGCAAATAAAGCGCTTGTGAAATAGGTTTTTGCATATTAATCTTTCACTTTTATTTGTACAACCCGAGAGCATAAGCCTAAATGATATGCTGTTTTAGGCACATTATTATTAGAATATACCTTAAATATTCCTAGTTTTTCTAAACCAGACCTTTTCACCGCTTACACTGACAGATCTTCCAACTCAAAATGCAACAGGGGAGGTTCTGACATTTACCTTATCCTTCCAGACCAATCATCCCTCAAACATCGGATTGCAGTTGGAAAAATTGCTTCCAACTTCAAGAGTGAACTGATTGCCATAAAGGTAGTTCTTACCTTTCACCTCACACAGTCAGTACCCTCGAATGGCATCAACATATTCTCTGACTGTAAACCTGCTCTGGCCATTAAATGAGGTAAAGCGAGGCTTGCCAAAGACATCAACGCGCTTCTGTCCACCATAGTTGTAAGGGAGAAAACCTGCACCATCCAATGGGTCCCTGCACATGTTAACATCGAGGGAAATGAATAGGCGGACTCCCTCGCCAAGGAGGCTAGAAACATCAATTCCCTTCCCACGACTGCCACTTGTTTCGATGCAAACGCCGTTGCAAGGCATCAGCTCTGCGGGGGACTAGGGAAAGAATGGTGACTACCGGAGCTTAATCCTGATCGTGGTATCACTCTACCATCAGCAGAATGCGGACTGGGCACATAAAGGGTATGAAAATCATGCCCGACGGATCTAGAACATACGCAGAATGCAGGCTCTGCACAGGAGTTCCATTGGATCCGATGCATCCCTTCAATTGCATCTCTGTTGCCTCGACCCTAACAGCTGCCATGACACCCTGTATACCGAAAAAGCTGAAGATGTGGCCGGGACAGTGCTCCATGCCTTTGGTCCCATATGATTTGTTCTTTTTTTTCTCTTTGCACTTGCTACACGACAACAACAACAATATAGTTCTAACAAAATTCCTAGTTCTTTTGTTAAAGAAGTCCCTTGTGATTAAAAACAACAAAATTTGAATTTTAAAATTCTCCTAGTTTGCGAGAAGGTTCCATAACATAATGCTGAATCTCTTGTATGTTATATAAGGTATTCATGATAGTAATATAAGAAATTCAATACCGATTTTCTAATATTTATTTGAATAGAATGATATAAATGCTTTATACTTCCCATCTCACTCTAAACTTAAATTCAATTAATAGATCAATTATTTGAAAATAATGTTAGTTTTAACACTTCATCTGTAGCCATGTTTATGCATAGAAAAATGAAGTACAGTGAATGTAATATATGACAAGCATTTGGTAGTAAGCATATTAAAATGATTAAGATGCCATAAAAATAAGCAATTAAATCAGTATTAATTTTTTTCTAGTATCTGATAAGGCTAGAAATAACGAGTACTTTTAAAATAATTTAATCAAATAGAGAAAATATAACTAAAATCTTTTACAAAGTGCAAGAAGAATCTGCAAAAAAAAAAATTTCAGCAAAAAAAAGAATCATTTCAGTATAAAAATTAAATATTTAAATGAACTTAACAAGCCAGTAAACAATGAAAGCAGGAATTATGGAAAGTGATAAAAACCATAAGTAAACAAACTTAGAAAGTTACGAAAAAAAACTTAATTTAATTTAATTTTGAAATATAAGTAAATTAGTATATTTTACTACAAACTTTGTAAAAAAACTGTTTCAATCAATAAAGTATTTATTTTAAGAAAAACATATCTTTGCATTTTTAAAAATAATTGTAAAATTGTTTCTTAATTAAAATTAGATTTCTAAACAGTTTCCAAAACTGTTTCTCGAAATACTTTTAACTGACTTCAAAATCAATTAAATTTTTTGCAAGAGTTTTATTATTTCTTCAAGTTTTTTACACGAATGAATATATTTAATAAAAATTCAATTCAATTATACCCATTAATCAATTATAATATTGCAATTTTATGAAATAAAAACAACGAGTCAGAATGTATTAGAATTTAATTAATTTATATATACTTTTTCTTATAGTTCAGTATTTTATTTTAATTTCTTACAATGATTTACAATTTGCTTATAACCAATTTCATCAGATATTTGGCCTTGATATATTTTCAACTAATAATGGTTGGCCGGAGATATAGTTTTCTGATTCCTTATTATTTCATGTATTTATCGAGACTTTCACAATAATTTTTTTCATTAAACAAGTTTATCATTCTCGCATTTTATTTGTTACATAAAAGTTATATCATTTACTATACAAAAATAACAATTATAGAAACAGAATTATTCATAACTGTTTCATATTTATAATGGACATAAGCATTCACACAATATATTTAAAAAATTAATTATTTATGTGTTTTATGATTTCCTTATTTTTGAATTATATTGAAAGATTCTAAAATTGGAAAATATATTGATATAAGATTTTATATTTATATTTTTCTAGTAAAATAAAAGATTTATTTTTATAGCAACTAAGAGAAGTACAAAAAATTGCTTACCTCATAAATTGATGTCAGTAAATAATTTTTAAACCTAATTTTAAAGAAACAAAAGTGTAAATGAAGAACATTTTTTAGATGTTTTACTTGTTATTCAAATTCCTCATCTTGCATGACGTAATTTACAACATAAAAAGACTATAAAAGTTGAACACATTTGAAATAAATTTAGGTTTTATGAGAAGAAGTAAAAACTATAATTTCTGCAAACAGTCAACACTCGAGCCAATTTAATAAATTATTGCATCAAATGAACGATTATAACGCTTACAGAATACATCTCACAAAAATAAAAGTTATTAATCTTTCTTGGATACCTGGATTTCAGTTAAGAAGTTTGGATTTCTTTTTCTATCTTAGATAAATTTTAATATTTGAACTTATATCTTACATTTGTTACTATCGAATGTAATTATATTCAATAATAATGAAAACTATTAACGAAAGCTGATTTCAAAGTGCATTAAGTTTAAGAAAATGAACAGAGATGTCGAGAAATTTAAATTAACCCAAAAATTTTATAACTATTTATATTCTTTTCAAATATTTGCATTCTTACAAAACTTTCTGTATTTCTATTCTCTTAAAATCTTATCTCAAGCTTTGTTGTCAAATAAATTGGGAGCGAAAAGTTGAACTTATAAATATTATTATTTGTGTCAATAATTTCCAGTTTAGTAATAGAAAGGAAAATACGTTTTTTCTTTCTTAAAATTAAGTTTTATTACTTGTCTCTTTATTAATAACTTCTGAAAAATCACAGAGACCCTTAAATAATTTAAGTATAAAATTTCTTATTTCACAGATGTATTATCACTTCCATCTGTCCTTTATTTCTAGAATATTAATTATTTTTATCATTAAGTTCCTAAGAAATTGAAAAGCAGAAAACATTTTCATGTATTATCTTGGAAAGCTAAAAGTTTAAAATTTATTTGTTTTAATAAATGCATTTTTATTTCCTAAATAAATAGTTAAATTTATTCTACAATATTTTGACAATGAATGACTTTCAATAAACCGCTAATAAAATTTTATGTATTAAACTTTAAAAAATCCTCATTCTTTACCAAAAATATTTTTATATAGTATTAATGAAAACATTTAATTATATTTCTTTCGGCATAAAAGACATCTTATTATAAACAATTCGATGTATAGTACTCAAATAAAAAAATTTAGCTCTTATATTTCAGATAATTTGCTTCCTTATTATCAAATAAATGTGCTTATAAACTGATTTGATTTAGGGAGTTTCAACAACTGTAATACTTCTAATTTTCTAAGAAACACTTAAAATGTTAGAAAGAATAGTTCAAAAATAGATAGTTAAGGACAAACACTTACGGTTACGATCTTTGTTAATTTCCTTGATTATTTAAAAGTATTTAACACTGGTGAAGCTTTTTGAACTAAAAATCATTCAAATAAATAAGAGTATTGGTTGTAATTGAAAAAAGACTATATAGATTTTATAAAATTAATCAAAGAATATATAGAATTAATCAAAGGGTTTTGTTTATATGGTACAAATATAATGTTTGAGTAACAGTAAATGAAAGTAGAAAATGAGCAGAAACCTTGCTTTTCAAATGAGGAAACCATTACATAAATGAATTTTATTGTAAATGATTAAAATTTCTTATGATAAGTGCCATAAAAACACGTTTAATTTGTTTTGGTTATTTTGTTATTAAATTTTATTTTTATATATCTCTATCAAGAAATTTAAATTTGTGCTTAAAGTGTGCTTAAGAATGACAATACAAAGTTTTTAATTAGGAAGTCTGATATTTTTCAAAAATAAGAAAGTTTTTCATAGACTCATATTTGATAATCTTAGAATTTAGTGCTTTTTTGGTGTAAAACAAATGAAATATTTGAGATTTTACAGCAAAAATAAATATTATTCCAAAAAAATTAATGTTTTATGAAATTGTAAATCATAATGGTGAAATGTGAAAAATTGAGTTTACTAAGCATACATTATCCGTTAGAAAACTTTAAGAAATCTTTACCATCATTTGAGTAGTTTGATTTTATAGAATAAATCTTAAAACCTTAATTATTATTGAAATTATTTCAAAAGTATTCAATTGATAATGTTTTTTCATTTGATAATTTAAATCATAAATTAATTTTTTTATTTTTTATCAAAAATCTAATTCTATTCAGATTTAGATACAACATGAAAATAAAAAAGAAAATATTTTCAATGCAAACCTTATTTTCATGAAATATTCAATACTTAAATATTCAATTTTGTATATTAACTGAAATATATAAAGGGCTTATTGCATCAAGCAAAATTTCCTGAATTAAAATTCCAAACAGAATAAATCAAGATTCAAATATTATAACAGATGAAAAGAATTGCACACATAAGAACTTTTATGGTACCTAGGATAAAACAAGGGCTATTTTAAGGCGAAGAATCGATAGCCTTTCCTGCCTACGCTAACTAAAAACTGAGTTCATTAGTTTTTCCAGATATATTTGCTTTTACTTTTACGATCAAATACCAAAATCTTGTGCTAGCTATTATTCCAAAAAGAAAACTTTTGTTGCCTTTTATTACGAAAATTACTTTTATCTTATTCAGCGTTTAGTTCAATATATGGTTACCAGGAGGGAATATTGAATTCTTCCTAATCTGAAAATTCGTTTCACGTTTTCGAGTAAGTTCTACAGAATTGTCGAACCGAATGTTGATCCATTAATTCTATCTTAAGATTATGAAAGCCTGTTACCTGTAACGTGTCCTGAATAAAAATCATTTTGAACAGCCTATTTAGGATCTTATCTGAAGTTAATTGTGAACTGTTAAGAAAGTTGTCATAGATATCTCTAAACTTTCTTATGCAGAGCTTCATTTCCATGATAATGTTATTTTCTTATAATAACATATTGATAAAAATACAAATATATTTTTTAAAATTATGGCAGACGTTTATTGCTATTAGGAGCAAAGAAATAGTTTATGTAATCAGTTATAGGAAACCTATAAGAAGATTATTTTTAAGATTACTAATATAAAAATAAAAATCTTTTCTTGAAATGTTTTATTCATTTCCTAAAAGTATTTAAAAGCAAATTACCCTATTCGTACGTTTTAAGATATAATTTATTAAATCTTTTTATTAAAATAATTTTAACATCAAGTTCGCAAAAAAATTTTCTTATCATGCGAAGAATAAGTAATGAAATATATATCTTATTTTTAATTGTTTTAAAAAAATTTCTTCATTTTATGTAATAATGATATGTATATAATGATTGATATTTTTTAATTCAACAAGATATTCTTTACGCTCTTCTAATTTAAGTAAAAAATCGCTTTAGTGATAAAAATCCACTCGATAAATCAAAGGTGAATGTTTCAGAGAATATATATATTTGTTACTGTTAGAGTTTAAAAATAAGGAATTATATATGAAATTAAATATTTGAAAAATTCATAATGGAGACATTTCTATCATATCGAATCTAAACTCCAGTGAACATTTCTCAATAGTGTATACAGTTCTAAAGATATTTCCAATAAAACGTTAAAGAAAAATCTTTATATCAAATCAATTAAAAGAATTCTTATGTTAACTATTAATTCACCTTTACATACCATTTAATTAGATAAGAAAATACCATTTAAATTATTTTCGAAATTTTTTATTTAGTTAATAATTTCTAACATTTTTTCCATTAAATCTGTATAGTAAAAAAATTTTCTATATTTCCGATTACATTTTCAGTTTTGAATTATTATATTTACTATTATTCAATATTCATATTTCTTAATACTATTTTAATTCCTTTTTAATTACAAATATTATTAATGTTTTATATAATTTTTGTAAATGTTCATATTTATCACCATTGAAAATTGTTCTCATTTCTTTTTCAACTTGTTTTTAATTTTGAACCATTCATATGTATATAGTATTGTACGATTATTTAAATTTTCTCCTTTCCAGTCAATTTTTTCATCAAAAATTCTTTTAGAAATAAAACAGTTTAGGAAATAACATCTTGTATATATATATTTCACTAAATTTCGACAAGTTGTATAAATTCCTTCATTAAAAGTAAATAAAGTTTGAAACAATGTACAATAAATTAAATATAGATAAATATAAAAGGAAATTTCAATCGTGAATTTGAAACACTTTACGAATACGAAAATAATGTATATTTGAACATAGAAAATGGCAAGTAGATGCATACAAGCAAAGTGATTTTCTTAAAGATTCGTAGTATGAATGCATGTAAAATTTAAAAAAATGTTTAAAGAATATAAAAACTCTTAATACCCATTTAATTTATTTTTAAGTAAAATGTTGTTATAAAAAAATTTTATTTTCTGACAAATAAGTATATAATTTTAAATTACGTAATCATTTGTTCACTTAATCAAATTAATATTTTTATGAAATTATAACAAAAAAAATGAATTATGTTAAACGTTAATGAATTATTTGCTTTAATTAAGTAAATTATTTAAGTTACACATAACGGTTGATTTGATAGTCCTTAATAATCGATTTTGCTTTGAATGTAATTATTTAATTAATTTCATTTTTAAAACAATAACTTAAAAATTCTTAGGTATTCAGAATATAAAAGATTATGCATATTCTTGTAAAATTAAACCTTACAAAATTAAATTTTGAGTGATTTCTTGTTGTTGTTGCTTATCCCCGACTGGCGTGACTGTACCATCACACCAGCCCCATTAATCCAAAAATAGTCAGTCTCTCAAGCACCACCTCCGGTCTCAACTCTTGATTCCTTAACAAACTATATAAGGATATGAAGTATTAATGTATTTGCATTTGATTTTTAATTAATGAACTAAAAAGGGCAAGAGCAATATTAAACATTTTGATTCTTCTCTTTATATGATCATGTTTTCTCGTAGTTTTAAATTATATATTATTAATGAAACAAATTATATATTATACCGAGAATTCTAACAGAATTATTTCCATTAGAGAACAGTTAATTATAAAAGAGAGTAATTCTGGCAAATATAAAGAGATTTTTCAGTAAAAAAATAGCAAAATGATATTTTCTTTTAGAATTAAAACCTATAAAGTATTAAGAGCAATTTTCAAAAAACCCAATTAATTTGAAGAAATGAATCAAATTTCTCATTGAAAAAAACAAATTTAGATTAGCATTTAACAAATGAATTATGTAGGTAAGGTTCTAATTTAGATTCCAACTTTTAACAAATGTATTAAAAATATCATAATCACAAGATACAGAACATGAAAATTTCGTTATCAATAACATAATTTTCTCGCAATAATTTTAATGTGTTTTCTTATTGCAGCTTCAAAAATTTAAATAGTTTGTTACACAGATAACTAGAATATTGGATCCCACGATTTTTAACGATTTAACAAATTATTTAGTTGCACAATTTTTTACTGCAAAAATTAGAATTTTTAAACTCTTATGCGTAAAAAAATCTAGACAACTTAACAAAATATTTATCCCGAGTCTATTTTGAATTAAGTAGAATGTAATTTATACTGAAGTTTTTAATGTGTTCTTCTTTATTAATGAGAAAGTATTAGACTCTTAAAAATAAAAACTCTTTTTACAAGATATTTTCAAGCGTCTTTTTTAGCTAGGAAAACTCATATAAGCCTTTTTATTTGTTACTTTTATTTAAAAAAAGATTTTAGTCATTCCTGTTTGAACAACAAAGCAAATTTTTAAAGTCAGCAAGAAATTTATTCTTTTTTATGATATTTCTCAAATGCGATGATTAATGAAATAGTATTTTAGTATTTGGATATCGCATAACGGAGACCATAACAAATGAAAGCCATCGTCAGTGATTTATATATTTACTGTTTATTTCCTTCCGGAAGAGGCTGCTTTCCGTAGATGGGGGGTCGTATTCACGTTTTACAAGCTATGAATCCTTGAATTCTTCTAAGTATTCATCTCGACAGATATGCAGTCAGAAAATACAAACTCTAAACCTATCACTCGTTATTCAACTGAAGACGGAAAAGAACCTAAAACATTTTACTCTAAGCATCTTAACAGAATAATGTTCAGACCGTTCCCTAAATTTAAACCGTGGTATGCCTTAAAAGTAAAATTTTTCATAGTTATAAGCATTTTGATTATTGAAAAATAACTAACAAATTCATAAATAGAGGACAAAACGCTTTCAATAGACAATAGTAATAAAATTTGCAATTAGGACATTAAAACATCATTATACTATCAAATAAGAAATGAGTTACAGTTTGTTCCATATTTTAATTGTTTTTCACCCTGAAAAATTGCAGATCAGAAAATAAATTTATATTCTGCATTCCATATTAAATTAAAAAATATATGTTTTATATTCTATAAAATAACTTCATAACAATAAGCAAAATTTTGAATTTAATTTAAATTTAAAAAAATTGCTACTTAAAATCTCTCGCTATAACTGTTAAAACATTGGATATTTCACCATATATTTTTACAGAATTACATTTAAGCATTTTTTCTAGAAAAATGCTTTGTGTTTTTAACAAAATGTTCAAACATTAATTCAATGTTTTAGCTTACATATTTTTATATTATACCATTTTTATAAAATTATATTGAAATTAATAATCTTTAGAATTCTCATATAGAAAAAAATAGTTCAAAAATACATAAATATTTTCTACCTTCTGTAGTGTTAATTTTAATTTTATAAAACTACATATTTATCCATGTAACTATCAAGTTGATCTATAAAATATGTAAAATATACTGCGTTAATTATTTTGATTTTTTGATACTTATGATTCGTATTTTTCCTCTTAAAAATTATTAAATATTATTTTATGCATTTTCGGGAACATATTTTACGAGTTGTAATCGCTCTCTTATATATATATATATATATATATATATATATATATATATATATATATATATATATATATATATATATATATATATATATATATATATATATATATATATATATATATATATATATATATATATATATATTGCGGAAAGATTCATTAAAGAAATTTATTTAAACCTTTCAGTTTCCTAAATATCAGTTAATAAATTTTAAAATAGAAGTAAATGTATAATAAATTTGCTATAACAAAATAGTTCTATGAATTTTTAATCATAATTTTAAAACCGTTTTAAAATATTTACAATCATTTAAGAAGTTATTTCCTCAGTAAAATAAATCAACAATCTTGTATCTCTTGTGTATTTTTAGATAAATGTGCAGTAAAAAAATTACAAAATATCTTTTAAATTATGAGTAGATTTTTGTGCTTATTTATCTCCTATGATAACATTTACATTAAAAGGTTAAAGGAAGTATTTCTTTTTACCTTATAATTTTATTAATTTAATAGTTTGTCATTAACGAAGTAAATTGCTCTCTTATTTTAAACTGTCCCTACATTCGCTTTTAACATGAAAATTTCAAATTAAGATTTCCAAAAAAATGAGTGAGAAAAATTAAAATTGTAAAAATAAAGAAAACACACGCTTCCTTTATAATTTTAATTTTTCTGATGCATTTTTTTTAAATTTTTCTGAATGACCTATAATTTTAACTTTAAATTCATTATTCACATTTCAACAAAATTCATTGTATCGAAATGGCATTATATTATTGAAATGTTTTAAAATATACATTTCAATATTACAATGCCATTTTTATTTTGCAGATTTTTTTAATTTTTTTATTTTCATTAATTCATTTGATACTGATACATTAAATATATAATTTACAAGTCTATTTATTCATACGGATACATTAATCCGAGTGATTGATCTTTATATTTAAATTAACTCTTAAAGTATTCTGTAATTTTTAAAGGCTATAGCATTTTTCTTGTGGCAAAGGAATCATTTTCTTTAACATTTTCATAAAAATGAGTAATATTGATATTTTGAATTCATAATTTTATAGAAAATTTATAAATGTTTAGAAAAGTACAGAAAAAATGTAGTTTATATTACTGAGTAGTTAATATATGATATGTTCATAATATATTTTACAGCATTTTACAAAAAAGTGTTTTACAACTTGCTTCAAACAGTTTTGTACCTCATATTTTTAAAGTATTTTGTTTGAAGTTAATCTATATGTTCAATATATTTATATGTTTGATATGTGTATTGCTTGCAACAATAAAAGCTTGAAAGCATCTTAAAATTGCATGTTTGCATGAATGTTTGTGGAATGTTAAGCATGACTTATAAATATTCTTTAAATTCTATATGATTATATTAAATATAGTTAGATAATATTGCAATGCAATTTTTTTCAATGAATAGCGCATTTACTTTAAATAAAGGAAAAGGTTAGCAAGAACATTTTGTTCATAAAATAAAATATTTTCATTAAAGAGTTGAGAGCTCGAAATATATATGAAATTTCTCATGAGTAGTAAAATTTTGTATCAAAATTTTACTATTGAAAAGTACTAAAAATCAATAATTTCTTTATGACATAAAATTTTTTCTGAGTAATAAAATTTTGTATTAACATTTTTCTTAAAAAGTATTATAAATCTAACTGGTGTTATGATGTCATGATAGGACACACATATCAGTTGAAATTTTAATTCAAATAACTTTCATATTTTATCAGTTTATTACAATTTAATCAAAATGTTGACGAATAAAATTTATATCTGAAATAATTTTTTGAGAATATCTAAGTAAATAACATAAAGATGATGCTATTTAATTAAGAAATTTTGGTAAAAAAAACTAATTTATTATAATTAAAGTATTCATTTAAGTTTACTATTAATTCTAAAGTTTTATGCAACATAAAATTTAATTTTTAAAATCTAAATGTGAGCATATTAAACATGTCATTTGTTTCAAAAACTGTTTTTTTAAAAATAAATTGCAATTACGTAGATTTTTTATTTTAAATATATAATATAGAAAGTGAATACGTTAGCTTAACTTAAAATAAATGTATGAATTAAAATACAAATTATTAAAATAGAATTAAAGTTTCTTTCTTACTTAATAGAAAATTTAAGTTTTATCCATGTATTTTATCCATGTATACATACATGTTTTTAAAACTTTTATAGTAAGAAATAAGAACTGAATAATTTTTTTCAAACCTGATTTTCATTTAAATTGTAATTTAATTTTTTCTCTAAGACACTTCTAACTAAAAATATAAAAATATATGAGCTTTTAATTTTTAGATTTCTACTTACTATTAAATATTTAATTGATAAAAAAGTAACTTTTCCTTAAAACTTCTGAAATTTATCCCTCGAAACAGTCAAAATTTTTAACAAGAGAAAAATCGTTTCAAGAATCTAGCACGCTTTATATTATTGCACAAAACAGCTCCTAGTCATTAGAATACATAGTGGAACTAGTCACGTAGATATATATTGGCATCATTTACAAAATGCTGTATGTTGTTCTCACTTGGGAAAATTTTATGGCATTTTGAAGGAAAGTTCTCTTCCTATAGGTTGACTGAATGGTTGAGGACTTTAGGACAAAGTTATCACCTAAATGAAGATTTGTTCTTGAAGTGAGTAAATTTAAGGAATGAAAGTGCTAGGAATAGTTATTTGTGAAGTTGAAACTTTAATGTTTTAGAATTGTTTACTTTCACGCACATTCGCAGAATAGATTTATGGAATATTTCATATGCATTTTACATTAGGTGCAAATATAAAGAATATTAAAAACATTCATTACAATCATATATAAGATTTATTCCATAAAGTTAATGATATAAACAAAAACATAAACTAATTTTTTTGTATCTTTTAGCATACATTTTTAAGAAATTACTGAGTAATATAATAAGTTAATGTAAAATGCAAATGATTGTAGTTGTGTTGTTTTCTGAAAATATGAATATGTATTTTTCAAACATAAGAATCACTATAAGGCTACTCGATGAGCAAAATAATCCTAATTTTCAGAAAATAAAATTAAGATAAACATAAGCTTATAAATTAAAACTTATCATTCATTATATTTCTCCGTTATTTAAGAATAAATTTCATTTCGATTTTTTTTCTTTAAATTTAGTTTGCTGATAATTTTCAGTAAGCTAATAATTTTATTTTTCTCGACGTTAAGTGAATCACAATTTTTCTTTAATTTAAAATTTTTGAATGAATGGATGTATGTTTTATTTATAATTGATGAATTGAATACCTGGAATGAAATTTTGTATTTTCTTCAACCTTATTTATTCATTCCATGCCTATTGTTAATGTATATAATATTTTTGTGTTATTTGAAGTGTCATTCCTTACCCAATTTTATCCCTTTTGTATTTAACTTCTAGTTACCTATTGTTAGTCTTTGTAATGTAATATATTATGTGTTATTTAACTTTTAACATGAGAACAATTATTCAGTATACCATCAGGTAAGTCGTACTTTTGTACAGAAAGGTAAGTAGCAATTCTAATGTTTTTAAAAACTATCAATTTAAAATAATACTTATTTAAATTAATTAATACTCTTAATAGTTCAACTATTATGATATTAGAAGTTTAATTAATTATAGTCATCTTATAATTGAGAATGGATTAAAAATCGCTTATCTTTCGTCACATTAATATTTCTATCTCTTTTTATTTTTAAAATATTAAAAATTTAGTTCATCTTAAAGTCAAATTCAGGATAAAATCAGTGTTGAGTTTTATAAAAAAATTGTATATTATTTAATTAGAAAGATATAAAAAAAATATATTTCTATATAATATGATGAATTCATAAAATTAAGCCTAATTAAATAGTATGAATCAAGAGAAAATTATTTAAGAGGTATAAAAAATTGTAATTCACTTTAATGATAAAGATTTTATTATCCTTTAATGAATCAACTAATTAAAAATAACTTATTTCATTAATATTAAAAATATAATTATGTGCATTAAATATTTATAAGAGAGTTTAAATTTTAAACAAAAAATAATAAATATAAACAACATGAATGTGACTCATACTAGAGGATTATCAAATAAAATGTAATAAATTCCTAGAACGAATAATATTTGCGAAGCATATTAGTTAAATTGTAACAAAATTTTATTATATTAATTAAACTTTAACAATTTATCAATTAAACTACAACAATTTTAACAAGGTGCTTAGCAATATGAGTGTTATGTTTTGGGATATTTTTTGATAAAAATAAGAAAAACTTAAAAAAACATAAAAAAAATTTAAAAGAAGCCAAATTTCGAAATGAACACTTTTTATAAATTTTTATGAGCTTCTGACAGTGTAATATTATTACATTTTTCAGGTCTGATTTCCTGAAAATTAACAGAGCTTTTTTTCACACATCATTTATCAATAAATAAAAACATATTACCTAGTATTATGAATAATCGCATATTTATCTACTGCATATAAAAGTATTTTAACATTAAATTATTTTGCTTCAGCTATTACAAAAGAATAAAAGATTTATTTGTTTTCACATGGATTATTAGAGAATATTTTCACAACAAAACAAATTCTTCGACATAAAACTACTGTAATTAGATTTTAAACATATATGTTCGAATAAATTTAAAACTGAATTTCTCAAAATGAGTAATGGGAAAAAGTGCATTTATATGTAATGGATCTGTATCCATGCATACACGTTTATGTGTAAAAATATGTTAACTGGATAAATTGTTTAAGATATAAATTGTAATTCATTTTCTCAATAAAACCCTTATGTATTTATCACAATTAAATAAAATATAGAAAACAAAGTTAATCCAGAAAGATTTTCTTAACTTTACAATACTTAAAACATGGATATTTGAAGATAATTTCCAAAAACAGATTTGTTTTAGAAATTTTTACTAAATCTTAAATAAATTAAAAAGTGCCCGAAATAAATAATCCTCTTAAAATGTAGATGCTTTTAAGCAATTTAAAATAGCACTTTAATGCATTGAAAAATAAGGAGTTTAACTTTTAATTAAATATTAGATTCGTAATGTTACATTCTAATATCTTGTAAAAAATTAATATCAGGGATTTTTTTATTCTTCTGAATGTTTGTAAATTGATAACATAATATCTTATAAAGCTTAGCATAGATTTGTAACGAGGAAGGAAGATTAGATTTAATTAAACTTAATTTTAAACTTAATTTTTTCATTATAAACTTTGTTAAATTCTATATTATATCATGTAGAATGCATTAAAAAATTTAAAACTTGCTAATAATTTTAAAAATGTTCTTACGCAAGCTATATTTAAATAAAAATTTGCTATTTTGATTAGAAATTTTTAAAAAATTTGAATATTTACTAAGACATTGACACCTTATCAATTTTTTAGATTAAAGATGTCTAAAAAAATCATTTAAAAAATATCAATAAAATTCTATTAAACTATTCCAAAATTAGATATAATTTTTTTAAATATCATGCGGAATAATTAAATTATTAATCTATAACTCTTTAATAATTAAATCCTGTAATCTTTGTTTAAGCATATGCAAAAAACCAGAGAATTCGATATAAAGACACACCATCTTTTCATAGATTTTAAAACTGCTTATGATTCAATAAACAGATACCTACTCTTGGAAGCTATGAAAGAGTTTGAAATACCTCAAAAACTCATTAATTTGGTAGCTATCACTTTAAACAAGACTAAACTTAGAGTTAAGATTCAAAATGATCTGTCAGGGCCTATTCTTGTTTCCAATGACTTAAGGCAAGGAGATGCACTGGCCTGTCTCTTCTTCAATCTCGCCCTCCAAAAAGTCGTAAAAGATTCTAACATAAGCACTTGAGGAACGATTTTCAACAAGTCTGTACAGATATTTGCATATGCTGATGACGTAGATATTGTTGCAGAACGCCCGAGGCCTTAAAAGAGGCTTCTACGTCACTAGAAGCTGCAGCTTGTAAAATACATCTTGCAATCAATCAAGACAAAACAAAATACATGACCACCGAAAAATATAGCACTCCCTGTCTGGAGGTAGGAAACTACAAGTTTAAAACTGTTCGCAACTTTAAATATTTGGGATCTGAATTGAATGCATCCAACAACATCGCACCTGAGACCCGAAGTAGTACCAATGCTTTTTCGGCTTAAAAAAGTACCTAAAATCTACTTTCTTCAGTAGAAAAACAAAAATTTTGATATACAAATGCTTGATTCGGTCTATTCTTACTTACTCTTCTGAAACGGGGACATTGACTGAGAAGGACAAAGAAACCATCTCCATCTTCGAAACAAAGACTTTAAGAAGCATCTTTGGTGGAATAAAATGTGAGAATACATAGCGAAGAAGAACTAATTCTGAGCTCTATAAACTATATAAAGAACCAGATGTTGTTAAATTTATCTCAATACAGAGATTAAAATGGACAGGACATTTGAGTCGGATGAACGACAATCGGGTGACGAAAAAATTTTTCTTGGCTCGCCCCATTGGCACCAGAAGAAGAGGACGACCGAAACTCTGATGGCGTGACTGCCTTGAAAACGACCTAAAAACACTAAAAGTGACAAACTGGATTACCTTATCCGAAAATAGGGGGTCCTGGTATGCACTTCTGAGGAAGGCAAAGGCCTACCCTGGGCTGTCAGGCCAATGAAGAAAAAGAATATTTCCATTATAAAGATAAATGCAATCTATACAATTCTTAGTAAAAAGTCATTGCTAAAGTGGTATGAATATCTTGTTGTAATAGGGTCCTTTAGAAGAACAGAGACGAAACTTTTAATAATAATTCCAATATGCCCTTTGACTGAATGATGTAATCATTCATTCCAGACCACGTTCATCCTTATTTTCCTTAGAAGTACAATATAATCGGAATTATGCTATATTTATGCCTTAATCAGTTGGAAAATAATGAATCCCTTCATGCATACAGGTCTATTTTGGTAATTATTATTTTAAATCAGCAGGAAACTAATGCCTAGTAATTAAATAATCCTTACACAAGATTGCCGAACTCACAAATTTTCAGAGTTGTTGTACATTAATAATTAAAATTAATTAGAAAATCTGAAAATAATTAAAAGTTGAAATTGATGAAAAGATTATTATAAATGAATCTATAATATATTTTAACTTAGAAATTTCAATTCAGTTATATATGCTTAAAATACTGAAAGTAATTTATATAAAGTTTGCGTTTGATTATAGTCTACAGGACACGTTCGTAAATTATTTAATAATGCTATTTCCTATTACCTCCCGTCGAAATAATTCAATTCAAACATATTGAAAATATCTTTTCATTGCACAAAGTCCTGGAAATAGCTTTTATTAAAGTGACAGTTGAATAATTTTAAAAGATAAATTGAAAAATGGAGATTTTTAGTTTGTAATCTATTATATGTAATCTATTCCTCGTGACAATAAAATTATAGAAAAAAATGTTAGTTCTATTTCGCGTTTTTCTAAATTTTTATTAAAAACGGATAAAATTTTACTTTTCTAGTAAAGATTATTCAATTTTTTTTTTGCATTGATATCTTAGCTAAAGTTAAAAAGTTACATATAACTTTCAAATCAACGATAAGAATAGAAATTTAATTAAATTGAATGAAATGTAGATTATTTTCAGAAACTTCCAATATTAAATAAAAAATACTTTCGTGTTTTTTGATATTAACTCAATAAAATATGAAGCCTATTGATTTAAAATGTAGAAATATAATTATTATTGTAATTACAATGATTCGTAAACTATAAAGACCTATTTTGAATTCCTTAAAACTGAAAAAAACATTGTTTTTAACACATGTTTAATAAGAAAGACATTTGTTAAGATTCTCCGTGCAATACTATTTCAAGAAATCAGACGTAGTTGTTTGCATCTGAGTGGAAATGTTTACAGTAAAATTGATTGTTTTAGATTTTTGAACATTAAATTGTTCAGCAAATTAAATTGCTGAAAAAGCCTTACTACAATACTCATTGTTAATACTTATTTTTTAAGAAAAAGTTAATCTTTGATACAATACAATTTTAATTCCAACCTAATTAAACAATTCAGCTCAAAATTTCTACTTGCAATACATTTTTGAGATTTCTAATTTTTTTGTGATAAAATATTGTATCTTATACAAAGAAATGTAAACTCTACTTCGTCCCCTATAGCTTCAAGTAACACTGTTTCAGTAACACTCTCTTTATCAGGTAATTAAAGAAACTAAAAATTCAACATTAAGAAATTTCTCACGAGTAAAATAAACATTTTGGGAAAAATGTGTCCGCCAAATCATTTAAGACATTTTATCATACACAATATTTTTTTACTTACGTAATTTTTAGAGGAAAGTTACGTATGTTTATAATTTTGCGTTAATAAAATTTTAGTTGTTGAAAGAAAGTTGCTATATATTCATTAATATTTGCAAAAAAGGAAAGTACTGAATGTTTTATTTATTATCCTTATCATTTGAAATATTTTTTATCCTCGGTCATGTTGCTAGAATAGAATAGAGAGTAGTTTCTTCTTAATCGAATTTTTTAAAGTTTTGGATAAATTAGCTTTATCAAAATCTTTTACAATTTGATTTTCTCGATGGTAGGCAAATTTTTCCCATTTAGTAAAACTTAAAATAAATATGAGAAGTACTTAAAAATAAATTAGTTCCCACCAGAATCCAGAAGAAGATCAAATCCAGAATGAAAGTACCCCAGAGTCATGAATTGTTTCCACATATAATTGGTTCGTTAAATACCAAATCTCAATTGAAACAAAAACTCATTGCAAACAAAGAAACATCAGCTCACCATTAAACTGATTTTGGAGCTCTAAATACATAAATAATACCTGAAATTCAAAGCTAAATTTGAAGAGTTATCTTCATATTTATGGAAACACAATGAACCGCTGAAAAGAATTCATTATAAGTTTTAATATTTTTGGTGTTTAAATATGTCATTTTTTTTATTTATTTGGGAAAACAAAAATATCTCCCTGTGCACCAAGGAATACCACACAGGGCCCGAAGGTACAACACATGTACTACAAAACAAATCCAAATAATACATGAGATGAAAAAAAATAATAATAAAAGAAGGCAGAGAGAAAAAAAAGAGATATAAAAATGAAAAATGAATTAGATAACAGCATGGATAAATTTTACAAAAAATTCAAAATTCTCTTTCTTAACTAGGTCCAACAAAATCGGAGGCCACCTGTTATTTAAGTCTTTAAAACTCGTTCCTTACTTCTGAAACAGATGGGCATTCAAGAAGAATGTGAGAAGGGTTGTCACTCCCAGAGTTGCACTTGCACACCTCACTGTTTTTAACTTAAAGGAATTCTATAGTATTAGACAAATTATGGTAACTTAAAATTAAAACTGGAATAATGTATTAAAAGAACAAAGGTCAAATCGAAATACGTATGTAACACTAAAAATGAACAGGAAATGTGTGAGGGTGAAAGACTAATTCAATTTTATGAACTAAAATATTATTGAAAATTATATAGTTGCTTTGCAGCAACATTTTTTATCATTTATAATAATTTCTGGTGTGATTCAATATATCAATGAATTTTATTAGACACGCAAATCGAATAATTTTTATGCTTTTTAAATAAAAGTTTGAAACTTAAATTAGCTTATAAATTTGAAGTTTTTATTCCCTTTCACAAAAGTTTATTCTATTAATTTTTTGATAATGTTTTCCTTAATAACTTTCGAAGTAAGTGTCAATATGCACGTTTCGTTATTAAAGAAATATTTTCCAATATTTATAAATGTCGATATAGTAAATGTCAAATTTGTACTTGTACGCAAAGAAAAATTTTACAATTGTATATAATTTTATGATAAGAACCATCAAACAGAACATTCTTGAATTATGAAATATAAAGTCAAAAAAGGAAGGAATTAATCAATACATATTGAGCTGATATATGTCAGTTCACCTTCAAAAATAATATTGGTCTCTAAATTTCCCAAATATCAAAATTCTTTGTGAAGGAATGGTAAAACAAAGTATGGTTCTCGAATAATATTAGAGATTACTTATTGATTTCCAGTCTAAAACGTCGCTCATCGTTTTTCTAAAATAAGAACTTTGGTATTGGTGTGATCGGGTGGGGCTTGTGTGCGTGCAGCGATTGAAATTAAAACTGAAGGCAACGCCCAAATACTGACCCCAGAATTATTGAGAAAGACAAAGAAAACCACTAGCCCAGATTTCTCTGGGATTACATCTAATCTGAACAAAAAAGTCTGTGTTTAATATTAAAAGAGGCTTCAATACCTTTTTGAAATGGTGTCACCACCATTTATTGCAAATTTTTGTGCTGCTGACAAATGATAGAGTTACTAAGTAATTTATATGAGTAATTTTAGAAAATGAAATTTTTGGTAATAGCAAGTTATTTTTCTATTAAAAAGGAGAATTTTCCTTCGGATTCATTTTTTTCATAAATTTATTTTTAACCAACAAAATCACATATTTTGTTAGCTAACTTCTCTCATCTGAAATATTAATTGGTTTTCGAGATGTCCCTATTCGAGATATGCCTTATGTGTTGTGTTTTTTAAAACAATGTTGATAAGTTAATGAAGTCGCTCTGCTTCGACTACCACGCAGAGAAATGTGTAAAACTAATATTGCTATAAAATAGGGTTAATGTAGAATACGAAATTCAATACAGAAGAACGGAAATAATATACTGTAAGAGTGAAGATGCGAACAGTATGATATAATTTTTTAACAGTTACTTAGAAATAAAGTTCTATATTTATTCTAGCTGCTAAATTTTTGATTGAGAAATCTCATTACAAATTTGAGTATCGAAAAAATAAGAACCAGTAATGAAATATGTATCCCCTTTCAAATCCTGTGATTGCATAAATATGTATTTGAAGAACAAACCAGAAAATTAGTTTGGACCTCACAGCCTACTAATGTGCGTGTTTGATGCAAAGAAAATTATTATTTCCTGAATTCCACAATGGCTATGTATCCTTTACTTTTAAGGATGAATGCTAAGAATCAAAAGCTTTCTCTGATTCTTGCATGATTAGGGATCAATTCAGATAAAGGCAAAGTTTAGAAAATAACATTTCAAAACTTAACACAGATTTTTCATATCCTTGATTAGAGAATATTTATATATTTTTGTTTATTCAATTCCAATCTATTGAAAATAGTTTACGATTATTAGTATCATAATTATATTACACTTTTCTTCGAAACTCTACTAACAGATAGCAATTTTCAACTCTCTAATTCCTCGCAACATAAAAGTTAAATTTTCAATGGTGGAATTTTTTATGGAAAATTAGTATGCTATCAAAATTCTAAGTAGCTTCTTTAATCTCTAAAACTAACAATAGGTAATATTTGGATTCTCTTTTTGTAACAGAACTTGACAAATGAAGTACGATCACATCTGAAAAAAAGTCGAACTTCTTTTTCAGCAATAGGAAATTTTCTAACATTCTGACTGCTTAACTAATAATAAAGACGTGCTAAATAATGAATTTTTATTTATTAAGCTGCATTTAAGGTAACGAATTTTTTAAAACGTCATTATCACAGATTCAAATTACTATAAACTATCATATTTTGTAGCAATTTCATGAAAAAATGTTTGTTAAAAAATTTAGTGTTATTAGGTTTGAGTTTTCTTTTCTTCATTTGCTTAACTTTTAATTTTCAATTTATCTTCAATTAAACATTTACACACCTCTTATTGACAGTTACTGATATTTTTGAATGTTTTAATGAGTTATAAATAGTCTGTTAATGTAATTATTGTAAAATAAATGGCGTACTGTTTTACTAAAAAAGGTTTTGAATAGATAATAAAACATACTCAAATACTGCAGTGAAAGAAACTAGAAACATCTCTAGTCCTTGCATAAATCAAATCTGCTAACAAGAAACCAAAATGCATAAATCTTATTGCTTAACAATAATGAACATAAAATTCATTATCTTTGACTCGGAAAGCATTGGTTGACATTATAGCAGTTATTTAAATTATAAAGTCCTATTATAAAATCAATTTTTCCGTAATCAAAATTCTATCTTTGGAATATGTTTGATATTTTATCCAGCGAAATAAAAATTACGATTTGTTGTATAATATCATTGAATCTTTTGAGTTTTCTACCAGTTATTATATTTGCTGAAAAAAATTAAAAACGTAACGTTATATTAATTTTCTGTATATGTATGTCAAACTGATTTAAGTTTGAGTATTTATTAAAAACTCTAGAATATAACTTAAAATTCAAATTCAAAAGAGTGAATTATATTCTTTACATTTATTCATATAAAAAGCTAGTCATAATAACGAAGCAAAATTTCAATGAAAAACTTAGTACAAACCAGTAAATTTATTTGATGATCAAACATTCGAATAATTTTTTATTATTACATTTTTCTTTCTAAAATTCAATTTGATAAATAAAAAGAAGCTCCTTGTGAATAATCATATTAGTTAGATATAGGATGCACTTTAATTTGCTTAAAAACACAGTAAATGTTTTACAGTCACAGAATAAAACGTACTTTATTTCAGCCAAACGATTCGGACAGTTACCGGGCGGCAGTCACCGCCAATAGTACTTGTGAAGAGCAGACCACAAAAGACAGAACCATGTTGAACAAAGATAAAGCCAAGAAGGGGAAACCCGACTTAAATGACCTCAAGCAGGAGGTTGATATGGTAAGGAAAGATTTTATGAATCTCTAGATTTTTTTATGGTGATGTTATGAATGTTCCTAAAAATTGCTTAACACGTTAGAAACTTAACTAATTTCAAATTTCTTTCATTCACATGAGTTAGGCTTAATTTTCTTAGACATTTCGCAATTTTATAATGAGAAAAAATAAATGCAATTTTAACTATTTAAGGCTTTTAGAAAATCTTAAAAATGAATGGTAATTAAACCCTAACTATCAATCAGTTCCAAAATTTTTATATTTGAATATGTAATATTTTATGCAGTGTCACTTTTATCAAAACAATATCCAGAAAAATTAATGTGTTGCAAATTGTATTAAAAATCATTTTTATACATGTTTTGCGTTTGATATAGTAAAGTATACCAAATAAAAATTCATTACTTTCACAAAATATATTAAATATTGCTTTAAGCGAAATTAAAATAAAACACTAAATTTTCATTAAAAAGAAATGAAGTTAAAGTAGTTCAATATAATTCATTATACGCCTATAAATTAAATAATTAAGTAAAGTTATTAGTAAGTAATACAAGCTGAATTTCTCTTGATAAATCAAAGTCACAAATAATAAAATATAAATAATTAACTGGTCATTTTTCAAGATTCACAAAAAATTATATGAGGCATAAAATCAAGGGCTGTTTTCAAGCTAAATTCAAATTGCTGCAATTGAATGCTTTAAGATATTCAAAACGTGAGGGAGAAAATAATATCGAATATATATAGTCCAGAAAATTTTACATGCCTTGTATAGCAAGAAAATACCGGAAAAATCTTAAATTTCTAAAATATGTCAAGTATTAAGCAATGAAATATTTCAGCATGTGATA
Source organism: Latrodectus hesperus (assembly GCA_037975125.1). NCBI lineage: Eukaryota > Metazoa > Arthropoda > Arachnida > Araneae > Theridiidae > Latrodectus > Latrodectus hesperus. Next base: position 24,116,056 of record CM075851.1, read on the forward strand.
TTTTTAATTATTTTTTGCTTAACTAAATAAGAGATTTGGGCACAGGTGCCGTATAATGCATAATTCCAAATTCTAAATTTTTTTGGCGATGAAGAAATGTTACCAAGATGAGGTATCGTGACGTGCGCGATGACGTAAATACTAGAGTAACCAAAATAGAATTTTCTGCATAATTCTTATAGGTCTCCATATGTATGACGTAATAAAAGCGAGGCTGCCAGGATACATAAGAAAATCCGCCAAAAAAATCGCCAATCTCAGAATTTAATATCCTGGATTATACGGCATCTATGCCCTGAAATTAATTCAGAAATAAATTTGAGTAAGATCTAAAGCATGAAACAGAGAGTGAATATTTTCATACTCTGGAGTCAAACATTAGGAACTAGTTTGATATCCCCCCATTGGCGATCATTGCGACTTTTTTTCGTCGCCAAATTAAGCGCATGTTTTATAACGCGAAATTTTCTCAAAATTAAAAAAATACGCATTTTACAAAATTTTAAATCACATAATAATATAAAAAATCTAAAAAATATTACTGGAAAATGAATAAAAACTTTTTTGTTGAGCTTGCCTTCTCTTGAAAACAACCGGTAAGGAGATAAGTGAATAACAATAATGGACTTACTTGATAAGACGTCAAGCACACATGTCAAATATGCTCGGTGGTATTATGGAAAAATTTATAAGAAAAATATAATAATAAATTAACAAAAATATGTAAGAAAAAGATAATAATAAATAAACAAAAAGAAATTGGGGGGAAAACAGTTTACGATGTTGAAAACATAAAAAAATATAATAATAAATTTTAAAAATATATATAAGAAAATTATATAAATAAATAAAATAAAAAAGGTATAAATAATAAATAAATAAAAAGAAATTCGGGAAAAAGAACAGTTTACGATGTTTGGACGCTGACGACAACGAAACACAACAGAAAAAGTAGAACGAAAAGTTCGAATTGAAAGTTAAACGAAAACTTCAAATACTGTTGCCACTAAACGAACCATAAATATGATATAAAAATGATGTAAAACATAAAAGAAAAATCAAATCTTGCAACAAAAAATCTGAAAAGTAGCAAGAACTCAATTTGGCAACATTACAATCAAAAATAAGGTCGCTTGATATTTCGAGAAATCACTTGGGGGGTATCAAACTTACACCAAAGATTGTCGTTTGTTTTTATAAAGTACTAATGAACTAGATAGATAACATAGATTCATAATATAAAGTTTTCTCAGACAAATTATTTAATTCCTAACAATATCTTCAAAATATGTTTTAGAAATATATGATTAAATATACTTGAAGCACACTAACTTTTATTTTATAATGATAATTATGTAATTTCTGCCATATATTTATTTTCTTGAATATTAAACATACTTTAATATTCAAGGAAATAAATCAAGAAAAGTGAGCTATATCTAAATGCGTCTTTAATTATATCCTTTTGGCAGTGATTAATGACTTTGCTTTATGAAACAAACTAATTTAAGTCAAAAATGGATATTTACACGGCCTTATTATTTAAGAAAAAAGAGTTTTTGATTTTAAACTATTTAATTTTTTCTTAAGACTAGAAAACTTTAGAGTAATAGGATTTATACATGAATATTTCTTGGATGTAATTCATTTGAATTTCACAAGTAAAAAATAAATTTTAGCTTTTTATAATATCATTAAAATAAGCATCTCAAACGTGGAATAGTATTTCATTCATAAATCTTTCCCCCTCATAAAATTAATGTTTAATTTTATCATTTGTTTGTTTGGATTTGCTCCAAATGTTAACAGACACTAAACTGTTGTCAGAGTTCCAAACAATGCAAAAAGGAACTTCACAACTTTCGTCACGTTCACCGGAAAGAAAATATCACCTGTTATGATATTGTAAGTCGTTGCCAACAATATCATTAATCATTGTTGGGTATTTTGGCAGCCATTCAACAGTTGTAATAAAGTTGTTTCATTCATTCTAGAAATTCATTCAGAAAACTGTAAGAGATACAAATTACATTTCATTCAGAAGTTTCTCTAGCTGAATATGGACTAATATTGATAGAGTTATTTCATTCAAAAAATTTTCTCTCCCTGAATGAGGGCTAGTATTGACAAAGTTAAGCATATTTATAAAATTGTAGGGTTAAAAAAGTCAAATGCAACACAATACTTGAAATAAATCATAATAGTCCCCATAATCAATTTAAAAAAATTCAATCATAGGCATAGTATGTGCGATTAAATAACATTTTTATTTATAAAAAAATCTTAGAAATAATTTAATAAGTAAAAAATTCTCTAAATAATATAAGGAAATATAATAAATACTTTACATGTATTTTGTATATAATAAGTTATTGTTATATTGTAATAATAAATACACTTTACATGTGTTTGTTATATTGTACTCAATAATAACACAATAAGTACTTTAATAACATAAAAAAATACTGAAATATCATAAAAGAACAAAATAAAATATTGGAAATCGATGTAAGTATGTATGTTAAATACAAAAAACTAAAATAAATTATTTATTATGTATTTTATAGTTATTCTAAAATTATTTCATAACTATTTGTTCTATTTGAAATTCTATTGAAATTCACATTGTTCTTAACTTCCCAATATTTTAAAACAAATTGTTGTAACTAAATTTATGCGTAAGTATAAAAATAATTAAATTAGATATTAAAATATTTAAGACACGCAAGCATTATATAGTTTCATAATTTACCCAAATCATAAAAAAATATAATATGCATTCAATAAAAACAAGAAACCTTAAAAATTATTGAGAAATTTCTTCATTAAAATTCATTTTGTATATTGTAGTTTCAGAGTTATAAAGAAAATTGAGATCATATTTAAGTTATGTATTTAAATGGTTTACATTAAGTATAAAAAATTAAACAAATCATAAGTTATAAGATCATAAAACTCTTATGTATATCCACACACACATTGATAGGCACTATTAACTCATATTATACCAAACAATAGCTTGGTTTTCTACTCAACAGCTTAAGCGCCATATTTTAATTGTATCGACTGTTTAAATTGCAATATATTATAAGGCATTTGATACACTTTTCTCGTGTGCTTTGCTGAACATATTAGATTTATTTCTTTACTTTCTCAAGGTCGATGTCAGTGTCAAACTTGAATTTTTGTTGCAAAATGATAAGAAGAGAGGTTGTAAGAGGAGAAATCAAATCAAAACATTAATTATCAGCAATGAGTTTCAATGAATAAATAACATTATAATAGTATTGTGATCAATGAAAATCCAAAGAATTCTCTCACTCATCTCCTAAGCAGATGAAATAATAGATATATTAGTGATACATTGCGCATTATATTTTACTACTTATTTATTAATATAAATTACTTCTTTTTTAGAATGCAGATGCATTCTGATCATTTTGGATTATGTGAAAGTGTTAATGAGCCACTATTAATTCATAAGTTCCATGAGTGAGAATTAACCGTAAAATAGAATTCGGAGTGGTGAAGTTCAATTTTGTAAATCGTGTACAGTTACGACGGTTCTCTAAAGTACTAAAATTTATTTCACATTTTAAAAGCCATAAATTCTTGAAGAAAATTTTGTATTATAAATCAACAATTTTAATTTCATTTAAATGTTAAAAAACAGAAAGAATTTTTAAATTCATTAATGATTAAATAAATGGAATAAATATAGATTAAATAATTTTATGTATGTTTAATTTATTTGTGTAATTTGTTGTCTCTTAAAATAAACTTAACTCCACTCTTTTTTTGACGTTTTGTAATAGAGTTTTTAATTATTTTTCATTCTGACAGGACGAGCACAAAATCACCTTACAGGAATTGTATACGCGCTTAGGAACTGATCCTGAAAAGGTAAGCTAGTTTTATTTGACTAAAATGAGATTGATATTATAATATTAACAAAGAAGTTCTGCTTTAATTCTATTCATATTTGAAACAAAGTATATTTTTATTGAATATTTTATATCGATAAATTTTTTAAACTGTATTTTAAAAACAAAAAAATTATTTTGATATCTTTATAGTAATGCATATCAAAATTTCTTCAAAGTTTCACAATAACAGAAAATAAAATTCTTATCACGAAGTAAAAGCTTCAGTAATAATGACTTCAGAATAATTTTAAATTTGTCAATAGTTCATAAAAATAAGAAGTTAGTAATACTTTTGTTACGTTCATTCCTTTCATTTCAACAGGGACTGACACAAGCTCAAGCTCGAAAAGTCTACGAACGAGATGGACCTAATTCCCTCTCACCTCCCAAGAAGACTCCTGAGTGGGTGAAATTCTGTAAAAACCTATTTGGAGGGTTCGCCCTCTTGCTTTGGATAGGCGCCATCCTCTGCTTCATTGCATATTCCATCCAAGCTGGCACTTTTGAAGAGCCCCCAGATGACAATGTAAGATACCATTTTTGATTACTATTTCTATGCATATTATAAATTGACATCGGGTTCAGTGTAGAATTGGGAACCCCTTGGTTTTGGGAAAATATTTGGCGATAAATCTTGGAGATAAAATTTCATTGCTTAATTTAGCTTTGCACAGCGGCATCGGCCCTCTTATTAGTGGCGCCTATCTTGGCGTCACCAATCACCAAACATCAAGGGGTAGCCGAATGTAAATTTTTACCACTGACATTTATAGCATTTATATTACTTATACCATACTTTTATAAAGACAGAATAAAAAGATTTTTAACAGCATGCTTTTTATAAAATCAGTTTATATTAAAAAACATATTGTGAGTTTTATGTAGTAATATTAAAAATAAAAACAAAACTAAGGAGTGAATTCAAAAATATGTCCACAATTTTTTATATTCATTTATTATGATTGAATTAGTATGGAAAAATTTATATTATTTATAAAACTTAAAAAAACCATTCCAAAATTTTATTAACTAATAGTCAATACATCTGAAAAGCAATATATTGGAAATTAATTAATTTTTTGCCATACTTCCTCCATAAAATTCTACTGATAAATATAAAAATACGTCTATAATTTCTCTAATAAATCTAATAATATAAATGTAATAATATAAATATCTATCTTTTTTCTGAATTCCCAATCTAAATCTTGTTCTTTTTGAGTTAAATTTTACAACTTATGTAACAAATTATTTAAACTTTAATAAAAAAAACTTTTTGTGATCAAAATGTAACTTGACAGCAAAATGATTATATCATGAATTTTAAAACTTCAATCTGCACAAAGATGCATTGAAATGCATTATTTATTTTACCCAATTTTAGAAAAGTGGCTACAAATCGAGAATAAATTTCAAAATTTACGGTTCTGTATATAAATAGTATTGTATTTACATCTTAAATATTCATAAAAAGCATTGAAATTTATAAAATATTTCTTTGCTGTCCTAAAATGCACATTTCTTAGCAATAAATAATTAAATTGTCTGGCAACTTAAGTATACTATTTTTCAGTGTATAAAATTAAAAACTGTAATTTATTTGACATCTAGTTTAGTACATTCGATTACTTTAACTTTGTATTCCACCTACAACTAACTATAAATAAAAGAAAAAACGTTTGGCTTTGTGAGATTTTATTGTAACATTCTTAAAAGGAACATAATTCCAATATTTTTCTAATATATTTTAATAAAAAGATCTTGCTTTAACATAATTCTAATATTTTTCGTAAAATTTAAAAGAAGTAAGGAATAAAAGTAAATTTAAAGTTATAATACAATTATAATTTTTATATGTACATTTCATAGCAATTTTTTTAAATGCATAGTTAAGTAAAATAAAACTACGCGTTTAATTTTTGTTTTATACAAGGTAAAACAGAAAGAATTTATTAAATATAAACGAGTGTTAAATTTAATGAGATTTTACTAGAAATCTTGATAGTAGTTTAATAAATCACATAAAATAATTTAGAATGTTTTTCCAAAACTACTAAAGAAATAAGGAATTTCAAAACTCAGAATATTCATTCTTAAATTTTTATAAATTTATTTCGTCATAGTTCTCACATTAATTATTTTTTATTAATTAATTTAGTTTTACAACTCTAAGCCATTCCTTTATATTATTAACTATGATTTATTAATTTATTTATTAACAGTAATAAACATATATAGGTAAAAAAATTACAGATACAAGTTTATTTGATCTAAATACATTTTACGTATTCATCAAAATTAATAGAAAAAACAAACTAAAATACATTCTAAAAATATAATTCTTTTCTGCCATTTCCTTTTGTAAAATTGTATAATTGCTTATAATTTTGTGTTTATAATAATTATGTACTTAATGTCTCAAAACTCATAGTACAATTTAGTATTAATTAGTAATGTTTTATACTTACAGCTGTATTTGGGTATTGTATTGTCGGTTGTAGTTATTGTTACGGGTTGTTTCTCCTATTATCAAGAAGCTAGAAGCTCCAAAATCATGGAATCCTTCAAAAACATGGTTCCTCAAGTATGCATTCAATTTTACTCATATTTGCATGTCTTAAATGTGATATTCTTTTAATTTTCTATTACATGAAACAGGAGAATGTTTTGTTAATGTTATGAAATACATATTAAATGACAGAAAACTTATAATAACTGCATAATTTATCAATGAAAGCTTTAATAGTGATGACATTGTTCAAATGATGGTGTTCATTATAATTGATCTTAATTCAGCATTAAAAACTACAGCAATAAAGCGATAAAATGCTAGTGAAACTATTTCTAGCAATTCAGTTAGATAACCAATTTTATTGATTTTAATTCAGCATTAAAAACTACAGCAATAAAGCGATAAAATGCTAGTGAAACTATTTCTAGCAATTCAGTTACAAGATGAGATAACCAATTTTATTGATCTTAATTCAGCATTAAAAACTACAGCAATAAAGCGATAAAATGCTAGGGAAACTATATCTAGCAATTCAGTTACAAGATGAGATAACCAATTTTATTGATCCTAATTCAGCATTAAAAACTACAGCAATAAAGCGATAAAATGCTAGTGAAACTATTTCTAGCAATTCAGTTACAAGATGAGATAACCAATTTTATATCAACTTGTTCTTCCGATTAATGTGATTTCTCAAGAATGAAATAAATCCTACATTTTTCTTCTGTTCATAATGAATATAAGAAAATTTGCATTTTATTTCTTATAAAATCAAACGTTAAACATTATAACTTGATAAAATCATTCATTAAAAATTTTATTTTTTATGTTAATACCATTTTTTACTATCATAGTATGCCACCATTGTGCGAGAAGGACAAAAGCATACGATTCCTGCAGAAGGCGTTGTAGTTGGTGATATCGTGGAAGTTAAAGGTGGTGACCGGATACCTGCGGATATTCGTATCATCTCCGCATCTTCTTGTAAAGTGGACAACTCCTCTCTGACCGGAGAGTCCGAACCTCAAAGCCGATCACCCGAAATGACCAATGAAAATCCTCTAGAAACAAGAAATTTGGCTTATTTCTCAACGAATTGTGTAGAAGGTGAAAGCAACTTTTTCATAACAGTTTGCAAAATGTTATAAAAAATATTTCTTTTATTTTTCTAATGCCTAGTGATCTTAAATGGATCTTCAGCAAAGAGACGGAATTGATGGCAGATTATGTTGTAGAACACCCAGTGGATGTGCCATCACTGCCCCTAGAAAGGTGTTTTTCATAATTTAAAAGTACAGACCAAGCAGAAAACCCCCAGATTTGGTTTACTTCCCAATCTTCAGTTTGGGACTTCTTGGGAAACGACACCCCAAAAGGGACCACTTCCCAAGAAGATAAGAAGAGTGTTAAATGCCCAGAGCCATCATTCGTAAACACGACTGATTTTTGGTTAGGTTGAGAATAGAATTTACTACATTTCGGTAAAGAGAACAATGCCCTCCCCAATCAAACTAATATGAAGCTAATTAAAACTTAAAGCTTTTAAATTTTATGATTTATTATTACATCTTAAAGTTTTTCCTTGATTTACAGGAATATTTTAAATAAGCAAATACTTCAGATACCTAAAAATAATTCATTTTCTATATTCTGTGTCATCAATGTTTATATGATTAGCACACGGAATTTCATTTTAGATTTATAACATTTTAATATTTTTAAAAGTAAAATATTAAATACAGAAACTATATATTCTTGTTTTATCGTATTAAATGATATTCCTAACTATTTTCGTGTAATTTTGATTTGAAATTAAATTTATTAAAATAAGCTTTTTCTACTAACAGAGCCAGTCACAGCTGGGTTCGTTAAATTTTCTCCATGTTAGTAATACAAAACATATCATTTACTTCTAAGAACATATAAGTATATGCAACCAGTTAATATTACAACGCAAAGGACAGGTGTTTGAATAACACCTTGGTTCAGAAAGAAAAGTTAGAACTTCGACTGATTCGACTCCTTTTATTCTTGATTTGCATTAAGAAAAAACTAAATTTTGTAATAGCAGAATCATAGTCTGTGAGAAAACCATATGTGTTAATGCTACTTTTGATTAAAATGAATTATTTATCTGAAAATATCAAATCGATAGTAAAAAGGAAGATGGAAGATTGACGAAAAGAGATTAAAAATGATTTCCTATGTATATATATATATATATATATATATATATATATATATATATATATATATATATATATATATATATTATATATATATATATATATATATATATATATATATATATAATATCGGCAATTATAGCCAGATAAATTACATATTATTATATTTTGTTATCTCTAAATCAGCACCTAAATTATTTCATAATTTTGTTCTTAGACGAAATAGGTTTATTATTGCTGCTGAAATGGCTGTTCTAGATATAAATTTTTTTCATACTTTGTTTCATAAATGTAGCACATTACACAGAACGTGCAAAAATAAAGATGTATTTGCTATTTAATTTTTCCTTCGACGTAACATTTTCGCTATTAATAAACTATATTTATGTGATTTTTTATTATAGATCTAATAATAATAATGAATAATGATAACTGGTGCTAGAGGTGGCCGTTCCGGATAATTTTTTCTGCGCATTTTGCTAAAAGAGTAAAATTAGGAGGGTTTTGTCATTTAATTTTCTTTAGATGTAATATTTTAATGAATAAAGATTATGGGTCAAAATTACTTATTAAGTTTAAAAATATTTTCCAGTTTCATTTGTTAGTATTTATCCTAATAAACTCTCCTAAATATTTATATGTTTACATACTTTTATGTAATCTGTATCTATAGACTATCTTACTTCTTTTGTTGAGTTTAATTAAAATTTGCTTGCGTAAAATTCTATTTGCTAGGTACCTGCCGTGGTTGTGTCATCAATACCGGCGACAGGACAGTGATGGGCAGGATCGCCAATTTAGCTTCAGGCCTGGAGATGGGAGATACTCCCATTGCTCGAGAAATCGCCCACTTCATTCACTTAATCACCGGAGTAGCAGTCTTCCTAGGACTCGCCTTCTTCGTTACGGCCTTTATCCTCGGTTATCATTGGCTAGATGCTGTTATTTTCCTCATCGGTATCATTGTCGCCAATGTGCCAGAAGGATTACTAGCCACTGTAACGGTGAGAACTCTTAAAATACTATATAAATATAAAATTCAAAAATTTTCTCGAAAAGAATACATAAAGAATCCATGGCAAAATTTAACACGTAAAATACAAATATAATTTGATTCTAGAAAAGAAAAAGAATTATCAAAAATATTTAGAAGCATTTTAAATAAACCAATGAAAAATTGTTGGTTTAATGCATCCTCATATATCCCGAGTTTCTGATTGCAAAAGGTTACTCGTTTTTATAAACTCTAAAAAATTTTTCATTGCAAATTTTCATATTTATTTTAATTCGCGCCCATTGTGATAAAATATTATATAATGAAACGTAAAAAATACTTTTATAAGTTTTTAATTGGTTTCAGCAACTTGTATATTCAAATAAACGCAATAACAACAAATTATTGTTTTTGCTATATAAATTCCTGAAGATACTTAACAAGAGTAAAATACATGTAAGCAAACCTTTAAAAATGTATGATGATATTTTTTTAAATTTAATAATCGAGGAAAAAACATGGCTCAAAAATTATAATTAAAACCTGCATTAAAAATTTTAAATATTAAATTGATTCTTTCATAAATATTCTTGGTTTAGTTTAGTATGGAAAGGACAATGAATAATCCATTTCGTTTATTAAACAAATGAAGAAGATTTAATAATAAAGATATAAGTTGTTTTTTTATTTGATTCATTTAATATAAAAACCACAAAATATTTCATTTGAAAAATTGACAAGAATATGATGGAGAAGTATTAAATTCGTTTTATTATGATTTCCATACAATAACGTCTTATTTTTTTAAAAAGTATCCATTTCTCATTACTTTTCAACGATACAATATTTTAATTAATTATGTTTAAATCTCTATTAAGTTCTTTATTACTAACTTAGAATAAAATTAAGTTTGCAAATTCTATCAACATTAGTTTTTTACAAATAAATTAAAGTTATGTAGAATGACATATCAGAATTATTTTTGCTTTTTGATAATACAAGATTATTAAATCATTCCTCTTCATTTCATAGGTGTGCTTAACTCTCACTGCCAAACGAATGGCCCTGAAGAATTGCCTTGTAAAGAACTTGGAAGCCGTTGAAACTTTAGGCTCAACATCAACTATTTGCTCTGATAAAACGGGAACTCTAACACAAAACAGAATGACAGTAGCTCACATGTGGTTTGATAACCAAATTATAGAAGCCGACACTACTGAAGATCAGTCGGGTAAATTTTCTCTTGCTCAATAATAAATGAAAAATAATTTGCCAAATGTATTCCTATTATAACAGAATCTCAATAATGATATTTGTATGGATTACCGAAAGTTCAAATCAAGAAAAATCATATTTTCGGACAAATTTTAGATTACTAAAACTATTGAAATTTTATTTATATCATTATACTTTTTCTTCCATTTTCTTTCATTTTTCAATAATTTTAAATCGTGTTTTTCAGCGTTATTATTGATTTAGGGAAATAAACCAAAAATCTTATTGATTGAAATTAAAAATTTAATTAATTATTAAATTCATCTTTGAGAATTACATATTACCGAGGTATGTGTAGAAAAGAAAATTTACTATAATTGGATGATAAAAAATTTTTAAATCCACTAATGTCATTATATTTACAATGACATATATGTATATAATTGCATTGATATAAATAAGTCTATTAACAGTTCATAAATTTATTTTATTTATTTGGATTTATAAGGTACGCTTATAAATTTATTATTATTTATTTGGATTTATATGTTACTCATTTAGTTGTATTGTAAAATTTGTAATATGAGAAATAATAAATCAACGTATATGCTTGGAAAATTCAAAACAATTATCAACGTTATCATTTTATTCTTATCTATTGCGCAATTTCTATGTTATATTAAAATTTAATTTTAAGAACATTAAATTTATAAGTAAATATATTTATTGACTAAAATATAAATAATTTTATAATTATTTGTAATTAAAAATTTGAACAAATAATTTCATAATTATTTATTTGTTCAAATTTTTTAACTAAAGATTTATTTCTTATAATCTTTCATTAATATTTAAATACTACTGTCAGCATTCATAGTCCTTAAATGTGTCATTATAATCTTATGATTTTATCTAGGTATACAATTAAATAATTTACTTAAGCAGGGTATTAAAAACATAAGATTGCAGAATTTAATAGATCCAAATAAAAATTTATTAATTTTGAATTAACTGATCTTTTTTAAATAAAATACAGAAATTATTTTTCCTTACGTAACTAATATGAAATTCGTTTCTTACCATTAAAACTTATATGCATGCATAGTATTTTTGTAAAATTAATAGCATATTTCTTTTCTATAAACTTTTTAATAGCCTTAACGTCTATGGTATGAATTGAAACGAAAATCATCAACCAATAGATCTTATACACATCTTAAAGAGATGTTAAAGAAAGACAGACTTATTGATATACACTTGAATATTCAATTAATTCGCTGTTTATTAACAGGTGTGACGTACGACAAAACATCCGCCGGATGGCGAGCATTATCTAGAGCATGTTGTCTTTGCAGTAGAGCGGATTTTAAGGCCGGACAAGATACTATTCCAATATTAAAGAGGTAAATTTTCATTTGAATGGAAACTGTAAACTTTATCAAAGTATCACTTGCACTAACTTTAAAAAAACGAGAAATTTTATCCTTCTCAAATAGTTTCGAAAATATAGAACTATTATGCAAACATTAATTGTGATTATTATATAATTAACTGAAAAAACAACTATCGTCATAATTATTTGAGGATAAAATAATCTTAAACAAACGTATAAATTATGCTAAATTCAAAATATTTTGGATTTATTGCTTATTTTATTTCATATAATTTAGATATTATCATTATTATTCTCTATTAATTCTAATCTAATTTATTTTAGTTACTTTTCATCTTTATATGCATAAAGTTCCTACATTCATTTCAGTGTCATATTATAGAATATAAATTAATTATTCAACAAATCTTAGATATAAGTATAGTAGTACAGAAATTATATTAATAAAATAGCTTGTTTTGAATAACTTATTTTTAATTGGATATTTCAAAAACACAGTTTATAAGACAAAATAATTGAGATCTTTGATAAGAGTGAGTTCGTAAATTCGTAAATATATTTTATAAAAAGTTCGTAAATATATTTATATAAATATTTATGCAGGTATATTTGTACTTCTAATAATGAGATGTTTGAAAAATATTAAATTATAATTTGTCCAATACTTTATAAGCTATAGAATGATTTAAAAGTCGTTTGTTAAACTTTCAGAATTAACTATAACTAACACTATTAAAATATTTATCAAATTTTAGCACAGAATAATCTAAATTGCCTCTTTGACTATTCGTTGCTTTGAATGAAAATTGGCTCGTCAAAAAATGATTATTTGAAATGAGAACGACAAATATCGTTTCATTAAACGAATTGGTCAGATTAAATGTCATTTATAAAATAAAATGCAAAACAAAACTGAAATTACGAGATAATTTTTATTTTGTTTTTTCGCTTCATCTAATCATTCTCATTCTAATATAATTGATGAAGTTTAGACAAAATATCCCCCCCCTAAAGTTTTTAATAGTTTTAATAATTACATAGTTACATCAAAATCACATTTGTGACAAAATGAACAATGAAGCAATGAGTCTTAAGCTAAGAAATATTGCAAGTTGTGCAATGTTTTTTTACTTCACATATGCAAGAATCCTCTGTTAGTTAGTTATAGAAATTGGAATGTAATTTATAACTGTTAAGAAAACTATTTCTCTCTTCATATGTCAAGTTATCAACAATGAACAATATTTAGAATACTGCAAAAAGTTAAAACACTTGGCTAAATAATGTAGTGTAATCTTGTACAGCAGAATTATTTTTATTCATAAAAGTTAACAAACAGCTAAATACAATAGAATATTTTCTGTTGAAATGTCCTTGTCTTCTTTGAAGTTTAATATTTCATACTATATTATATTTAATATTATACGCATATATATATATATTTAATATTATACGCAAAGAAATCAGAAGAGTAGTCATAAAATCTAGTTGAACCAAGATTTTTTTAATCTTTGTGTTACAAGATTTAAACTGGATGATACATGTAACGAAATAAACCGTAAAAAAATTATATCTTATATATTTAAAATGACAAAAATACGAAAAATTGTTTTAAATCAATAATTTCTTTACATATAAGTAATAAAAAAGTATTATTTGGAAATGTTACAAGACATTTAGTATAGAGTGATGCTTTTCGAACAGATAAATAAGGTTGCTGTACATCTACTTTGCATGCATGCAAAAACTTTTTTACAAGACTGAAAAACACTCGCAGAAATGTTCCACTCGATAAATCCCTAACATTTTCGATTTTTAAGACAGAAGAGCGTGTTACCATTTACAGTGCATTTCTCATGTTTAGTCATGTATTTTACAAAATAATAAACTGTATAAAGTTTAGCATAATTATTCATTTAAATAAATTGAATCCTCTGCCTGAAGCGCAAGATACAACATAAAATGTTACTATGCCATCAGTACTTATTTTTGATGTGAATTTCAAATAATAAGCAAGTCTGTCTATACTGATTGCAGTTTATAGCATCAATCTACAATGCCTATAATGATCTTCCCCGAACGAATGTAGAGTTATTTCTAATTCTCCTTCCTTCTCATACCAAAATAGGTTTGAATCTTATACCAAACTGAATTAAGAGTCATCAGTAAACATTTGATTGCAGTCACTTTGTTGTTCAGTTGTTCTTCTTTTTCTGTTAACACGATGATATAAGTCCAACATAATACATGCGCTTTTAAAAATTTGGAAATACACAGTTTAGGTGAAAAGAAACCACCTTGATGAACTCTATTTCCAAAATCTTGAGATTTTTCCTGTTTCCAGAAGTTTTTTCAGCAAAAAAAGTGTTGTTTGTTTTATCTTGAACTGCTGCTAACTAAAAACATAATAAAAATTTGATATTAATTTTCGGTGATGTCACGTGAACAACTTTATCCAGGACAACATTACACGTTTCTTGAAATCAATTCCATAATGCTGTAAAATGATACTCTTTACAACTTTAACAACAATTGTTGTACTTCTTTGTATTTTCCCGAATTTAGATCTTCCGGTAATATGTCAAACCATGAATTCTGATGAATTAAATAATAATTTTAAGAGATCTCGAAATTCCTATTGAAAATAAATTTGAATAACTGAATTTCGCCAATTCGGCCCTGGAAAAAAGAAGCTTCAGCGAAATCCTCATTTCTACAATCTTATTCTCTCTAATTTTTGACATCATGAAAGTTGATTTGCAAATGAAAATTTCTAATTCTGTTTTTGCTACACCTTAAATTATAGATTTAATTTTGACATAAAACATCAGCACCTAATCTCCTTAAAGAAAAGTATGCGCTCACTTATTCAATATTTCATCAACAATATAATTGCATTATTATAATTATGGTTTGAGTATGAATTTATAAGTAATTATTTTCTATTTTTTAGGGAATGTGCGGGGGATGCTTCGGAATCAGCAATTTTGAAATGTATGGAATTGGCTGTTGGTAGTGTGACTCAGTATCGTAACAAAAGTCCGAAAGTTTGTGAAATTCCTTTTAACTCAACAAACAAATATCATGTAAGTTCTTTTTTAGCTTAACATATAAATTTGAAATCTATTTTGTTATAATCGAAAAATCAAACAGGATATAAAACAATCACAATACAATAGTACTTAACTTTATTCAGATTGTCAAAGTAGATGATTTATTTAATAACTATTAAATATTCTTATATGATTTATTGCTAGTGTATAATTTTTATCAGAACAACGTTAAGTGCATCTATTTTTATTCTTGAAAATATAAAAGGAATAAAAGAAATGCTCAAACAATTGTCATTAACTTTCACTCTCTTTAGGTAACGATTCACGAAACTGAAGAAAATGGGGAACGATTCTATCTTCTATGCATGAAAGGAGCTCCAGAAAGAATACTTGATCGATGTTCTACTATTTACATACAAGGGGAGGAAAAAGTAATGGACGACGAGATGAAAGAAGCCTTTAATAGTGCTTATCTTGAGCTTGGTGGACTCGGTGAAAGAGTCATTGGTAAAAGACTTTACATTTTAACCAGCAAAATGCGTTTTTTATTGAAAAATATAGCTGTGATTTAATATTCTAGAAAATACACGATAAAGTTTAGGTTAAGATTTATTAAAAATTCACTTATATATGATAATATTTTCAATTAACGTTTCCTTACAAAAATTAAAGAATAATTATTTACACTAGCTTTCTAATTTTATAAATATTTTAAAAAAAATATGTATATAATTATGAATAGTAAATCTTTAGTAGCAAGCACTATATAATAACAACCAAAGAAGTAAGAAAATATCTTCAAATGTAAAAATAGCAATAATAATTGAGAAATTGTTTATTGGTACACTGATTATTTTCACTGCTTATATATAATATACAAAATTTGTTTTCATTTTTACTAAATCATTGCTTAAAATGCAGTAACTATTAGAATTATCAAATAAGATTAATTTAAAAATAAACTGATATTTCTGATAAATCTTAAAATTAGAAGAATTATATTTATAAATAAATCATTTTTTATTTCAAAATTTACATTTGTTAATTATTTTATATATTTTTTCACTTTTCTTATAATAATTTAACATTAATTTTTCAGTGATTGGATAATTTAAATTCATTACGTTATTAAATACATACTTTTTTTCCATTCATAATTTTAAATATTTAACAAAAAAAATACCAAATGAAATAAAAATATATAAAAGAAATTCATTTGACAAAACAAAAATTATTTTCAATCTGACCATATAAAACCTAACATGAAAGTTCTTCGCTTTAGGTTTCTGTGATTATATTTTACCTACTGACAAATTTCCACCGGGTTATCCTTTTGACGCCGACGAACAAAATTTTCCCTTGTCTGGACTTCGATTTATAGGTCTTGTCTCCATGATTGATCCTCCCCGAGCAGCTGTGCCAGACGCTGTGGCGAAATGCAGGAGTGCCGGTATAAAAGTGAGTTATACAATTTATATATTGTATATATATATAATGTTATAAATCAAATAAGTATAGGACAATTATATTAATGTACAAACTGAAATTAAAATTTGATCTAACAAACGACATTTGGTGTCATCATTTCAAAGTTTAGAAAATTACCTAAACAAAATGACTTAATAATCAAAAAATTACGTAATTAAATATCAAAATAAACTACTGTGTTATATAGAAAATTTCATAATTATAGGTCATTATGGTTACTGGGGACCATCCTATCACTGCCAAGGCCATTGCTAAGGCCGTAGGAATCATATCAGAAGGAAATGAAACTGTAGACGATATTGCAGCCAGATTAAATATTCCTGTTGAAGATGTCAATCCTCGGTATAGTTATTCTAAAACTTACAAATTTTGAAATTATCTTTTATTTAAATAAAGTGCTGTAATAATATTAAAATAAAATTAATTCAATTCTTTTTCATTTTGATATTATTTGTAAATTTTTCTCACTAGTTAATTCTACATTTATAAATATTATTTTCGTGAACTAACGTAATCTAATATTTCTTAATTTTTTCAAAATTTTTGCGGGATACTTTAGCGCACGAAAATAAATTTATCCAATTTTGCTATATCACTAAACAAAATAATTTGAGCAAGATATTTTCCTACTGACCATAATCTGAATCATTTCATCGTGCACAGGGATGCAAAAGCAGCTGTTGTTCACGGTTCAGAACTAAGAGATATGGCATGCGATTACTTAGATAATATCCTCAAACACCACACCGAGATCGTCTTCGCCAGAACTTCACCCCAACAGAAACTCATCATCGTAGAAGGATGTCAAAGGCAAGGAGCTATAGTAGCTGTGACAGGAGATGGAGTTAATGATTCACCTGCCCTGAAAAAAGCTGATATTGGTGAGACCAATGCATGTGTTCTACTTTTATAAGTTTAGTTAATATTTCATATATAATTTATAAACACAAAATGTTTCTGTCATAACTCAAATCGAAGGAAAATGATTATTGAAATGATCGTTCTATCAATTTCTATTGAACTTATTCTTTCCAAGATTTTTCGCAAACTTATTTTAAATTACATACAATCAATTTTATTTAGAATAGAATTATCGTTACATTATTAAATCTAGAAAGTGCAATTGTAAGAATTATGATAATGATGATGTCATGTCCATGGAGTACGTGCAAAAACCCAAAATGTCCTCGAAGCTGTCGTAGACAGCCCTGGCGATCTCTACAGTTTTATCTGTAAAAAAAAAGGCTTCTCAAGGATCCTCTATGCTGATGTTACAAATCTTAGCCAGCATTGCCGGACAGCTGAAGATGTGTTGTGGAAACAGTTGGGTGTTATCCGGTCAAATAGGACAAAGCCTGGTGTTTTACAAAATTGTAAAAAATATTCCAAAAAGTATTAAGGATGTTCAGTTTTAATAATCACATTATTTCTGATATTTATACCATTTTTTCTTGGTTAATATAAATACCTATCCATATAAATCAACTATGAATAAGAAAAGTTTTCCCCCGACATCTGATACAATATGCAGAATTTATTATTAAAATATATTATGAGGGTAAAATTTAAATATTATTTTCAGGGCAAATATTTTTTCAATGAAGATACTTTACATGAATTCACAGGAATTTATTTTCTATTTGTAAACAAAACAAAAGAGAATCAAATTAATAACCAGATTATGGATATTTTTTAATGTTCTTAATAAAATTTAAAAATTCGCTTAAAGTAAAAATGTTGTCATTTATACAGCACAATTTTCAGACTCTTGTCAGATTACAGCTATAATAAAATTAATATTAAATAAGAATCCAGTTCATATACAATAGACTTTATAGTAAAACGTAAAAATTTCAAATGAGTCATTAATATTTCAACATAACTCGTAAACATAATTCCTAATCATTAAAATAATTAGGGCAACATTTTTACTTCTGAATTTTTTCTATTCTCGTGTTAGTTCAGAAAAGAAGTCAGATTACAGTTCTAAAGTATCAGAACCATGCCTCAAAAGAAAATTATAATCCTAAGTCCAAAAGCCACAAAGAACGATTGTACCATTAAAAAAAACAGTGCTTCTATTTTAGAATATAATAGACAGAAACTTTATGCTACACTTGAAATTCCATTATTCTAATAAAATGTTGGCACTGTTTATCTTCTAAGCATTTAATAATGAAACAATTTCGACTATTTGATGACATAATATTTGAAAAGAAGTGTATGCGTTGTCAATGAGTTTTGAAGGAGGTATCAATGCAAGCGCTTTGAAGGTAGTTTTTTTATAATTTAAATTGTAATCATTTTTATTAAATAGGTGTAGCAATGGGTATTGCCGGAAGTGATGTCAGCAAGCAAGCAGCAGATATGATTCTACTAGATGACAATTTTGCTTCAATTGTAACAGGAGTGGAAGAAGGTATGTATTTTTAAATTAAGTAATCTGAAATATTCTATCGATGGTTTACGGAATATAAAGAAATAATAATCATACTCTTTAATATTTATAAGAAATTATTTAATTTATAAATCTTCATCTAAAAATATTGTATTCTTTAATTTTACTTATTTATAATTTAAATATTTATTGCTATTACATTAAAAAATACAGTTTTGAAATTTTTAAATATTTAACATTAAATTAGTTTTACCTAAAATGTGTATTTTAGTAAAAATATTTATTTTGTAGGTCGTTTGATTTTCGATAATTTAAAAAAATCTATCGCTTACACATTGACCAGTAACATTCCAGAAATCACTCCTTTCCTTTTGTTTATCCTGGCTGATGTGCCTCTGCCTTTAGGAACTGTAACTATTTTATGCATTGATCTGGGAACAGATTTGGTAAGTATCAAAATTCAGCATGTAAAAAAAGCACGAAGCATTTCTGTGTTCTGACTTGTATCCCAATTATAAACCATTATGTGTTCCAGCTTTGCTTCCCCATAAGTAATGTTTTTATATGTGTGAATACATTTTTATATATACTTTTTATTACTAACCTACAATAATTTTGCGTTTTAAGTTTGTGCAATATGTACAGAAAAAATAACTTAAGCCAAAGTTATGTAAAATTTAAAGTTATATGTAAATTGTATATTTTATCTAATTAATGATAACATAATTAATTATATTCATAAAATATAGTCGTATAACTATTACGAAATACAGAAAAATGTTAAAATAATAAAAACGCTGTTTTTATTTTAAAATATTGCGAATTCAATAATTATAATATATCTCTCTTCTAAAGGAAAAAGAAAATAATTTTCCTTTTAAATGACATATAATCTAACAACAATTAATGAAGTGAAAAATATTATAAATAATAATCAAAAAGCACTTTTCATCTTTGTATTTAATTATTTATTTATAGTAAAAAATTAATAAATAAATAACATTATATAATAATAATACTTTGAGAAATATTCTTATGTTAAGCTTTTATAGAAGCATGTTTTCCACAAACTAGTAATTTATTATATATAAAAAATCTCTCTCCATACTTATTAATATAACTAATAATTAAAATTTAAAAAATTTGAAAATTATTTATAATAATCTTTAAATATTAATTTTAAATATTAAAAAATTTGCATTATTTAAAATTTAGGATAAAATATCAAAATTTTGCCTCATTTAAAGTTTGAAAATTTTACAAAATTATCTCTTTAAGAAAATATATTTATCTAATAAAAATAAAAATGCATTTTTTTTAACTTTTTACGTATAAATCTTAAACATGAATTATTTAATAATGAAATGGTATGCTTCTATTTATGTGAATTTTTATGTTGTACCAAGAGTGCTGTTAAGATTGTTTGTGTACAATGCATCTTATTGCCTTGCATATGAAATTGTTGTTGGATGTAATTCTTTTTGGAATGCAATTGTGGAATGTTTGATGTTGCATGTTTTATGTGGCCCTCATTTGTTTTTGTGGTGGTTATTACTTTCCTGTAGGTGCCGGCAATATCTTTGGCGTACGAGAAACCCGAATCAGATATAATGAAACGGAGGCCTCGAGACCCGCAAGTTGATAAGCTAGTGAATGAGAGGTAATTCCCATCAGCACCCCCATCATAAACACGTGGAGGAAATGAAACAGTCAAGGGGGTGTTTGAGGCGCAACTTCCCCAAGAAATAATATATAAGAAAATTGAGGAATAAATAAATATAGATAAAATTCAAAATTATAAAACCTGACTTAAGCAAGCTCAATTTCAATAAATATTAACTTACATGTTTAATGTTAGAATAAAACATTAACTATGAGTATCAAGTGCAAATTTATAAATTTTAGGAATATCATAAAATGTATTTATATGAAATTATAAAAAATTAAAATAATTATAAAAAATAATAGGATCGTAATTATTAAAATTGTTACATTTCTTAGAGCAAAAGTTCTTATTTTTAGCCAATATTATATATATGTTTTCGAAAGAAAATTCTTTTTTATATTAGTTTTTAAAATGTTTTGCACATTTCAATAAAATACATGAAAGCGAGATAATTATATATACAATATATATTTGAAAAATATTAATTTTTCTAAGGGAAACAGTAAGCCAATAAGATTATCATAAATCAAAAGAACAAATTATCAGAAATAAGGGTACTTTCGTATTTATTGCACCCCAACAACTAATCGGCAAATATTTTATAATTTATGGTAATTTATGAAATTTGGAAATTTCCATGTAGCTCAATTAGACAGTGAATTATTAAATAATTATTTAAGCACTATTCAATTTTTACGAGATTTCGGCATTAAAATAACTCGAACTACTCGCTATAATTTGTAATTTCCGCATCTCTTCGTCTGCTTTTAAAATAGCATGGGAAGTGTTTCTTTCCACTTAGATTTTTGCAACAAGAATTCCGAAAGATACAGTTCTAGAAGATGATGAATCATACCTCTAATTTTCATTCTTATTTACACTTTTCTCATTAGATTTTCATAAAAGTTCATTTAAATGTTATTTCACTTTAAATCCATTTACCCGTATTCGAATGTGAGGTAATAGGCTTTTTTTCCCTTGGAACAAAAGGAAAGTCATCCTCCTTACACTTATATAAAATAAATATTATTAGAACTTTTTACACAATATTTAAATTAAAAAAAGAATATTACGATTTTACATGGATTGAATTCAGCAAATAGTTGACGAAAGTGATACAGTTTATGGTTGTCCTTCATTTGCCTTTCATGGGGTTTTTCAAAACTTTCTTATAGATCATTTGCCGATCTATTGCGGACACCACGAAAATCAAATAGTAATATTTAACTCGTTTGGAATTTAAATCAAAAACAAATTTTGTACCATATTTTTTATTCTTATGGAGTTTTCTTCAAAATAAGACGTTGGTAAATGTTTTCAGAATTAAAGCATGCTGCATTTGTATTTTCTGGTATATCGGAAAATCGAGAATGGGAATTCTTTAGCACTCATTGAGGCTATGCCTCAACGAAGATCGAATTTTGTAAAATTTAATGTCCAAGAAGGACTAGAATGCGTGGGCAATTGGGTTAAAGAAAGAGTCAGATAAAATTCATAACAGCTTACAGTTTCATAAAGTATTAGCTTGAAGAACTAACATGGATAAAGTTCTGCCAAAAGTGATCGACAAAATGGGAATAGAAAGAACAATTATCTTCTGACCTGAGTACTTGAAATGATTGTAGCTGATTGGTCCCTGTCGGCCAATTCAAAATAATTTTCCGGAATAAATTCAAAAATAATATTGGAAGAATGTAACCTCTACAGTAGAATTTTGGAACATTTGCTATGAAACAAAATATATCTTGTAATAACTGTTTCTAATCATAATGCCACTAAGTTGAACAAAATAAAAAATAATTTTAATGAAAGAGAAATTTTACTCGAATTTTGGTTGGCATATAAAGTGGAAGAGCTACAGCATCCACTATATATTAAAAATATAATTTCGTGTTGCTTGAAAAAGTGGCACAGATATCCAAAATATGTAACATATAATTTCAAAATGCCAAAACAAATACCATGGAGCAGTTTGCCACACTTTCGAATCCTACCTATTAGAGAAATCAGGAAAGCTGAAAATGACATGTTAAAAGCCTTCTTAAAGATAATCAGTAAACATTTCCAACCTAATTATTAAAATAATACATGAAACTAAAATTTAATTATATTTCTTAACGGAGTGCTCTTAATACGAAAGTATAGAAATAAAATTAAAATTCAATACTTAGGACTTAAAAATGAGTGATTGTTAAAGGGTAAGGAAAAGTAACTATTAGAAGGATTTAGGTGTTATTAAATAATGTGTTACTACACTGAAAATGTAAATCAATTAGGTCAAGTAAATAACGTAATTTTTATTTTATATATTTTTTATTCCTACAATTTTGTTCATTCCATTTCATTTTATATTTTATCTCTAACTGTTTTATTTCCTCCACAAAACAATCATTCACACTTCATCTTATTTTCATACTATTCAGTTACGTATAACCTTTAGAGTTCCTTTATAATAAGAATAATCTGGTTTGAATTTCACAAGTAATCTTTAAAGATTTCAATTATAAAAATGTACGATTTAAATTTAATTCGCAAAATTAATTATAGTTAATTCACTTAAATAACCAAAGTTCCAAACATTTGATTTTGGTTCCAAAACTTTCATATGGCTTAGGTATTATAAATCAAAATCTCCAGCTTCCCGAATGAAAAACGAACTTTTTGTTTTTAGTTTAATAAATCTTTTTTTTTTTTTTACTTTCATTATGTTTTTCTGCTTATATTTTTAAATTTCTATTTTCATAAATACCATACAAAATATGGTTCAGTTGTAAAAGTGAAGCAGCGCACCCCATAATGCCAGCCTAGTTGGCACAAAGCAACAGCAACAACAACATAAATACTATAAATTTTCTTCTTTGTTTTACAAATCAGTATATCTTATTAAGGGACTCTACAATTCACAAATTGATTCACTTTTTAGCGGGTCCTGGTAGGTTTTTGTAAGTACAACTGAAATGTGCTTCCGTTTTCGAAAAAAAAATTCGTAATGATTACGAAAAATTGAATTAAATCCAACAGTGCTTGTTTCGTATGACATAATATACTTGCCTGCAAATGCATGTTAAAGTGCTGCTTTATTTACAATAATTTCATGACTTTTACGTTTTGAACATGAATTCGAAAATTGTGTCTTGAAGCTAATGTGTCCATGTTTCTTTATTTATTGATGTGTTTTTATTTCAGCTTTGGGTGGAAATTGTATTTTTGTTTCTTCGATTTGTGAAACAGCAGCTTGTTAATATTTTACATGCTTTTATAAGAGTAATTTATAATAATTAATTATTTCAGAATCAAATTACTTAATCTAAATACAAAATTTGATTTTATGAATAACTAAAGAAGCAACTACATCTCATATTATTATCAAAACAAAAAATATATATTTCTGAAAACTGTTAATATTATTTCTACTACAATATATACAAATATTAAAGTAAATACTTTCACAATTCATCAATTTAACTAATTTTATCTTTAAACTTCCTTCTATCTCATTTCAAAAAGTAATTCTCAAAATTTATGATCAAGCATTTATATTAATATTCACTTACCATTAACTAAGAAAATAAATAAAATAAATATATTTTTATAACTAAAGATCCAATGTCTTCCATAGGAATTCTAGCTTAAAATTTATTCTTTACGATATGTTAAAAAAATTCGAAGATTTTATTAAGGAAATTAGAAATTAATGGAATATTGGTCAACAATATGATGCCATTAGCTTAAGAAAAATTATTTCTTTTAAATTCCTATTTTTCAAAAATCAGACGATTATGAGATAAAAATAATTTTACTATAGAATATTTACTGTTTTCAGTTAAGGAATTCTAAGTTTAATTTTTGAAGATTAAGGACCAAAAAATCTCAAAGATATTTACATAATTATTAATACTAAACAAATTTAGAACACAAACATAGTAATTTCTAATATTAGATATAATGCAGCAACAAGTACATTGAATGAGAAATTCAAAATATCGAATGCGTGTTCTCGCTTTGATATTGCATCCATGCAAAATGTAAAGAAAGATGTGTAATATGCATGGCCTCCCTTTTTGCATGAATAAGTGTCGGTGTTGCTGAAAATGTGCAAACATGCATTGTTGCTTCTTTGCTGGTGGTATAGGTGGATTACAAACATTGACAGTTAAATGGTACTGCGTTAAAACTTTTCATCTTGTTTTAACTTTGAATGTACTGTTTCAGTGCATTATCATGTTTTAAAATATGTTCAATAGAAATTTAAAATTTAGGCTTAATATTTCATCATATTTTAATCACAGTAATTAAGCAAATCCGCAAAATCAAAAATCAAAGTAATTTCATAATTAATTTATTTCGCCTGTTTTTAAAACAAACTGTTCTCTTATAAAATCTAATAATTCAAAGAAAACGATTTCAAAAAATCCTTTTATAAAAATTATTTTAATTAAATATATTTTAAAATATATAAATTAAAAGTTTAGCTATTCTAAACATTTTATATCAAAATAAAATAATATCAGTTTTAATTAAATTGTAAATCTAATTCACAATCCTTGGCGAATTGCAAATTATAAGCCAGGGATAAATTTAAAGCAAATCTGATTTTAACACAGTACCATTTAATTAATGGGTCAATCCTTGCCATAAGCACTATTGACAAAAGGAGTGTGGTCCTACAGGTGCCTGCCATTTCCTTAGCGTATGAGGCCCCTGAGAGTGACATCATGAAAAGACAACCACGTGATCCTGCCAAGGATAAACTTGTAAATGAGAGGTACGTCTAAGCATGATTATAAAGATTCTATCACTTACAGAAACAAACTTAATAACTGATGAACAAATGTAGATTACGATAAGTGAACAGATTAAAATTATTTAAATATTATAATTAAATAATTTTCTTATGAAAAAGTTATGCTTTCTAAATTGTCGAGCGAAATCCATGTTTTGAATTTCATAGTTCGATAAGTTGTGCATTTAATTAAACAAAATCAATAATTGCTAATTTCATAGTTTAAAATTTATATAAGGTTTCTCCGTCATCATATAATTCAAAACATTCAATGTTTTGTCTTATAAAGGCACAAATGTCATATAATCCTTTTAGCGTATTTTTTGAATTTTTGGAGATTAATAAAAGTAGCAAAGCTGATGTAATTTTTGACTTATATTTCTTTCTAAATAAGTAAATTAAATCAGATATAAAACGAAAAATATAAATAAAGTTATGAAATAGGATTTTTAAAAAAAGAAAATTTATATTTTAATTATCTCCTCACAAGAATTCTAATGAAAGTGGATAGCTATAGCAAAAAGTTCTAAATCACCTCGAAATGATATATAAACTCGGATTGCCACAGTAATATACTATTAAATATATTTAGCATCTTCGATCTTTTTTACACACTGAAAAATGGTAAAACTCGCAAACCGCTTGAAAAATACGTGAAGGAATGTATGATATTTGTGCCCTAAAAATTGAGATGTCTTATCAGTAAGTATAGAAAACTTGTGTATATTTCTGCAGCAACCAAATGAATATATGATTCTTGAAATATTAAATATGAATTGTCTATTGTTTGAATCAAGCACACTGCCTGATCGCTTAAATTTTGAATATATATATATATATATATATATATATATATATATATATATATATATATATATATATATATATATATATATATATATATATATATATATATATATATATATAGCAAAAACTATTAACTGACATTTACAAGTAAGTTATAACCTATAACTTACTTGCAAATGTCATATTGATCAATCTTAATTTAACTTACTTTGAAAAAAATTCAGTATCTTAGTAGATAATATTAAATCAATATAGAAGCTTAATTATGGTGTACATTTATATACATACTCATTGAACTAAAAACTGTTATTAATAAGTAAGAGCAGCTCTCCCACTTAGCCATGATTTGCGAAATTACTGCTTTAAATTAACAAGTAAAAGGGTGGTTTTTGCATATGTTTCAGATTTATATGTAGAACAACTCACAATTTAAGCAACGATGTAATTACATTAATAACTTTGTGTTAAATGAATTACAATGAAATCTATAACATATTTATATAAAAACTCAGCAGTGCTGCCAAGATCTGCGATGCCTAGAATTTGAGTGTTCATGTTCAAAGTTCATGTGAAAGTTCAAAGTCATGCGATTAATCTGATTCGGCTGATTAACATGCGAATAAATTCTAAACTTTAAGCACAAATATTCAAAATGAAAATCATCCAAATGAATATAAAACTATTATAACAAATTATTGTTGAAAATTTGTATATAAATTTGATGGTTATTTGAAAGACGAATTCTTCCACCAAATTTGCTTTTTTTCCTGCTTTGTGAAAATTTTATAGTTAACAAGCTGACCCAGCCACGCGTTTCAGTGGCTGGGTCAGCCGTTTCAATGTATGATTGAAATGGCTGATTCAATGTATTTTAAAAACTCCTATGAAGTATCTATGACGATTCTCATAGATACTTCATAGGAGTTTTTAAAATACATTGAATCAATTTTTTACTAATTCTTGGGTTCAATCAAATTAATATTTTCTAAAAAAATTTAGAATAGGTTCATTCATAGGAGATTAAAAATAAAACGTTTCACCAAAATTTAATAGTAATAGGTAAAGTATCGAAATTTTGAAATTAAGCACAAATCAACATATACTTTCTGAATTTACATTTTATTCATCTTATATTAAATTATAGTTTGTAATCAGTGACTTACTTATAAAATATACTATATAAATTAAAGACATCTAAAAATAAATTGTTATAAATGAGGTAGATAACATTGACATCGAACTATTATTATTTTAATTTTAAATTATATTAAAACTAAAAATTTTTTCCGCGGCATTATACTGAAATAAAAAAAATTAAAAGAATTTATCATTTGAATAAATAAATTAGATCAAAATGTTCTACTGAATAAATTAATAATTATCAAATTATAAAATATAAATAAAAAATAATAAAAGGCTATCAAGAAATACTTACATATTTTCGAGGTGGTATGAAAATTAGTAGAGAAAAACAGTAATAAATAAAATTTTATTTTACCATTTATAATATTAAAAATATTCAAACTGAATACTGCACAATAATAACACAATACAAAATATAATTATGAAAATGATTCACGAAAAATTGTTATAGTATCATTATACATCATGAAAATATATGTAAATTCTATATTTAACCACGCGCTTGCGCGCGCACGATAATTTTCTTGAAGATGGTATAATCTAGAAAAATAAACACGTCGCCATCTGCCGAATACCTGTGCAACTTAGATGCTAAACCGCCATCTATTAGGAACTTACAGAACTAACCAAAAAAAATAAAAATAAAAAATTAGGGTTGTACTACCCCTAACATTTAGGGGGATGAAAAATAGATGTTGGCCGATTCTCATAGATACCGGATAAGCACAAAAAATTTCATCAAAATCGGTCAAGCCGTTTCGGAGGAGTATGGCAACGAAAACTGTGACACGAGAATTTTATATATTAGACAAGAATATTTCATTGAAAACTGTAAATGACTTTTAAGAATAAATTTATTAAAATTATTACCAATAATTATTAGTATAAGCAAAATACAGCGAAAAACAAATATAAATATTATAAACTAAGGAGTTTCTAAGTGTATGATTTTTATTTGAATTAATATAACTGGATCAATCTATACGATTGGCACAGTTACTTAAATCATGGATATCAAATCGTAGATATGTGTATTTGTATTAGAAAGGCGTTATTATATAAATGAAACTTTTTATCAGACTACTGTTAATTATATTTATATACTTTTTTTTTTACTCTTTCACATGACGTTTTCTTTTTCTGTTTCTTACAGACATGAAAATTTTTTAAAAATATTTTTTATTTTCATAAATTAAGGTAAGTATTTTATCTGATAAACTGAATTTAAAATAAAAAAAAAAACATGGAAATCAACATTTGAAACATTTAGTATGCTTTATAGCTCCTAAAATTCAGAAAGCTATACTTCAAAGTTCCTAAAATTCAAATATATTTTCTATAAAAAAACTTGATTTGAATACATTATATTTCATTGCGAAATTAAAACTATACAGTTTTAGAGTATTAGGACTATTTTAAGAATTCTAATAATTTAGATAAGATTCGTCCAACCATATTTTAAATTAATGGCAAAATTTAAATATTATTTACATTTCAAATTAAATATTAGGAAACATCAATAGAATAATATAGAACTATTGATCAAATAGTATTTTTGTAATATGTATTTAAAAGAGAAAATATTTCATGCTAAAAATAATAATTAAGACACTCATACTAAGCTGAATATAAATTATAATTAATTTAATTTTATTCTGAAATGCAACATGATAAATTGTCATTAAATGAATTATGTTTTATTAAATAATTACAATGCAATTGCAAACGGAAAATTAAAGAGTTAAATGAATAATATATACATTTGGATAAAATATAACGCGTTAAGGACAATTATACTAAACTTATTTGCTATAAATTGTAATCTTGAGGAATTAAATTATATGCAAAAAAATAAAAATTTCTGAAATAGTGCATTTTTCAATGAAATATGAAAAAATAATCATCCCTTATTACTTGAAGTTTATTTTTATTTACTAATGTAATATCATTAATAAAAACTTTATCATTTAAAAAAATTAAATGGACAAATAATTATCATTTATTTTTTTCTATTAATTCTTATTTTATCCTCTAAAGCAAATTGTTTACTATACTCTGTTTTTATTGTTATCGATATAAATACCAGTATTATCTATCAATAAATTCAAACAAAGAAATCATTCCCGCTGCATATTTTCTGATATCAATATATAATAAAAAGTCTCTGACTTTTATCGTAAAGAAAAATGAAGATTTTGGAAGAATGGTTGTGCACTCCGAAAAAAAGGTATATCGCTAAAACTCTTAGAACCCACCATTCTTTTGAAATTTCTATTTTCTTAAAAATAAAGTAATAAAATAAATACAAGAATATTGATTTCATTCAAAATTTTGCTCTTTAACTAGTGAAGTTATTTGGCTGACGAAGAATTCTTTTAAAATAACTAAAACACTATCAGTTATTCTAACCATGTTTTCGAAATTTAAAATCATAAGGGTTTCCCTTCGCGGTTGGAAATTTCTACTGAATGATTTTTTTCAGACATGCATTTGTAAAGTTCACTCACTGCATTCCGGTATGCAAGCTTCAAATGCTTTTTTACGTGAGTGATATTTGGATTGCGAATATCGGAAATTTGGATCTATTTATCTGACAATTTTGTAAAGCTCACACTAAAGATTGTTCTAAATCCGTTCCACTGATATATTTTTCTTCATTTTTATCATGTCATGAAGATCGGAAAAGTTCTTTTTTTTTTTTTAATCCCTTGTCAGATCATGATAAAGAGTCTTCTTGTGGCTTTAAGCCTAATAAAATTTTTTTCCTAATGCTTTATTTTAAAAAGAAGTCATAAGAAATAATTATTCAAAACTGCCATAATAAACTAATTAATATAATTTATTAAAATATTAAAGGGGATATCTCTAATAAAAAAGAGTGTAACTTTCCAATGAAATTATTACTTCAAGAATTTTCTTAAAGAAGAAAACAAAATAAGTGACATAAATAAGAAGTTACTCAGTTTTTCTAATCACGTGACATTACTCAACAGATATCAACTCAAGAAAAATTCCTCCTAATAAGTTCATAAGTGCCGACCGATTGGCTGAGTGGTTAGCGTTCCTCACTCCGGAGCTGTTGGTTCCGGGTTCGAATCCCGGTTCGGGCATGGATGTTTCTTTCTTTCTCTGTTCTCTCTGTCCTTTCTTCTGTGATGTTGTATGAATGTGGCCCGCCCTATAAACGGGTTTGTGGTGGTATGGCGCGGGTAACGCTACTCGCCTCCGTGACTTGGTTCACAGGTGCCCGCTGGGTAACTACAAATGAGTAGCAGTCTCTGGCCTTGTTGTGGCATAGGGTTATACCCTCTTGTGCCCGCCATTGGAAAAAAAAAGTTCAGAAGTTTCAGAAAGAAAGACACCAGAGACATGAAAGATTAACTTGCTTTTGATACACTTTATAGAAACATGTTTACTATTTTACATATTGTAAAATTATTATGTTTGAAATACCCAGAGAACTCTATTTTAGGTAATATTTCTGAGTCCCCCTCCCCTCCGGATATATTGGAATGAAGGTAAAAACTAGAATTAAAGTGTCGATATTTTTCTATTATTTAACCCCAAAAAATTCTTAATACCAAAAATCAAAAGTAACCTAATGGTATCTTGACACTCGACCCATTACTCACCTTTGAAGCTTTATTTCAAGTTGTTCAAAACTCGTTCAATTATAAATTCTATAAGATTAATTCGATAAAATTAATTTATGAAACAAAGAATTTTAATGAATTTCCAACACCAGATACAGTTGCCCAACTGAAAATTATACTCTTTCTATCAATTGTGGATTATAACAATTTCTTTTTGTATAGAGATTTTAGTAATTAATATTGGACCGATGGCTGAGTGGGTAGCGCTCCTGAGCTGTGTGCCCCGGGTTCGAATCCCGGTTCGGGCAGGATGTTACTTTCTTTCTCTGTTCTCTCAATGTTTCACTGTCCTTTTTTTTGTGATGATGTATGAATGTGTGCCACCTTATAAACGGGTTTGTGGTGGTATGGCACGCCAATGCTACTCGCCTCCGTGATTTGGTTCACAGGTGCCCGCTGGGTAACTACAAATGAGTAGCAGTTTCTGGCCTTATTATGGCATAGGGTTCGTTCTCAAGTGCCCACCGTTGGAAAAAAATATTGGATCAGGCACAAACATTAAATATGACTGAGTAAATTTTCGAATATTTCCTACAAAATAAACATTTAACTCGATTTTTTTTTTTTTTTTTTTTTCGAAATGCATAAAAATTTATAAGTTTAATATTTCGATTAAATAATTTATTTAGATAATATTTTTAAAAAATCTTATTTTCTTTTTTAATCATGTAATTTTTAAAATATTGTTCAGTATTTCAATACTAAAACAGTAAAACTTCGATTTTGTATTTATAAATTTTAATCTTTTAAAGCTATTTTAACATTCAAATAATTAATAAACTTTGACTCTGTATCTTTTTGAAATTGGAAAACTTTTTCTCTCGAGAAATTTTATTAACATATCGTTTTTTGTACTTATAAACTAATTTTTAAATCATATATGAAAAGTGGTATATCTATTTCTGTGTGTGTATGTGCAGTCAAGAAAATGTTAACTCTATGTAAATATTCTTTCTTACGGTAAATGTACATTAGATAACAAAAATAAATTACATGCGTTATTTTTTAACTTGAAAAGGAATTCAAATGTAGGAAGAAAAATTTAAAATTTATATCACAAAATCGCTTCTCTGATCACTATATTTTTCTAAATAAAATAAAAATATAAGTTCGTCTCAGAAACAAAATTTAAAACACAAAAATTGCTTTTTATCTAAGAGCTACTTGAGGAAATGACCTAGACATAACATTTTTTTCTTTTTAAATTGGAAATTATATCATTTCAGTCGCGTTTTCTTATAGACTCAAACAAGTTAGTATGTACACTACTTGATTAACAGGATGTCGCTGAGCCTTTCTTAAATAATGGAAAATCCTTACTTAGTAAACGAATCATTATTCTCATAAGTTAAGCCATTTTAAGTCATGAGTTTGCAAACTAAGTGGCGAAAATTCCTCCATCCTCAGATACCGAATTCTCTAAATTTCTGAAGCTGAATATTTGTCAGATTGAATGAGCTAATTTTGATGTTTTGTACAGATTGATATCCATCGCATACGGTCAAATCGGAATGATACAAGGAGCAGCAGGATTCTTCGCTTACTTCGTCATCATGAGTGAGAATGGATTCCTCCCAAGTCGGTTATTGGGTATCCGCAAAGAATGGGATTCAAAAGCTATCAACGATCTAACAGATTCTTATAATCAAGAATGGGTAAGTTCACTTTTGATATCATTCATTTCAAAATAAAATTTTCATATCTAAAAAGAAAACATATTTCGGTTTCTTTTTGTGGTTATGTTCCACTTTGCGGGACATTGTATGCAAACAATTTCTGTGTCACACTAGAATAAATAAATAGGATTAGTGTTTAGTTCAATTCCAGTTACACCATAATAAATAAAAGCGTGTCTTTAAGCATATACTTAATTGTCACAATATAGGTATAATATCCGGGAGATAGATTTGAGATCCCTGAGTTAAAATAATTCATTATATTCTGTTACTTACAAATTGGTGAGTTAACAACCTATTACCCTAGTAACAGGTTGTTAACTCACCAGTTGTGACTATAATTACTTTCATTTCTGAAATTCCACACTAAAACAAGTTTTTTATATTTTCAGAAGCTAAAATCCTAACATTTATATAAATTTACAAGCTGACCCAGCCACGCGTTGCTGTGGCTGAGTTTTTAAAATACATTGAATCAATTTTTTACTAATTCTTGGGTTCAATCAAATTAATATTTTCTAAAAAAATTTAGAATAGGTTCATTCATAGGAGATTAAAAATAAAACGTTTCACCAAAATTTAATAGTTATAGGTAAAGTATCGAAATTTTGAAATTAAGCACAAATCAACATATACTTTCTGAATTTACATTTTATTCATCTTATATTAAATTATAGTTTGTAATCAGTGACTTACTTATAAAATATACTATATAAATTAAAGACATCTAAAAATAAATTGTTATAAATGAGGTAGATAACATTGACATCGAACTATTATTATTTTAATTTTAAATTATATTAAAACTAAAAATTTTTTCCGCGGCATTATACTGAAATAAAAAAATTAAAAGAATTTATCATTTGAATAAATAAATTAGATCAAAATGTTCTACTGAATAAATTAATAATTATCAAATTATAAAATAAAAATAAAAAATAATAAAAGGCTATCAAGAAATACTTACATATTTTTGAGGTGGTATGAAAATTAGTAGAGAAAAACAGTAATAAATAAAATTTTATTTTACTATTTATAATATTAAAAATATTCAAACTGAATACTGCACAATAATAACACAATACAAAGTATAATTATGAAAATGATTCACGAAAAATTGTTATAGTATCATTATACATCATGAAAATATATGTAAATTCTATATTTAACCACGCGCTTGCGCGCGCACGATAATTTTCTCGAAGATGGTATAATCTAGAAAAATAAACACGTCGCCATCTGCCGAATACCTGTGCAACTTAGATGCTAAACCGCCATCTATTAGGAACTTACAGAACTAACCAAAAAAAATAAAAAAAATTTAGGGTTGTACTACCCCTAACATTTAGGGGGATGAAAAATAGATGTTGGCCGATTCTCATAGATACCGGATAAGCACAAAAAATTTCATCAAAATCGGTCAAGCCGTTTCGGAGGAGTATGGCAACGAAAACTGTGACACGAGAATTTTATATATTAGATTTAAAAAAGATATTTTACATATATTTACATCCCTATTTATTGTGATTTGTAGGATATTTGTGTTTAAAAATGTCTCATAAATGTTTCAATTAATTTTTTTAAAAAAAGCTTAATTTTCTGACCAACAGATTTAAAATATTTGTTTAGAAAATTCTTTCACTCATTTTATTTTTCTTTGAAGTTTCTAGTTCCTTATTGAGTTTTAAATATTATTTTTATTTTTTTAAATTTATATACATTTTTGAAATTATTTATTTATCTTCAATAAACTATATTCAATGGATTTAATCTTCATTTTGACTATTTAAATCTTGAAAAATTTAGCTTTCCTTTTTCGCCTCTCCTTTTTGTTTAAATATGTCATATTATGATGTTACCTTATAGTTTCTAGTCTTCAGAATTTTACGATGGTTCATTTCTTCATTAACATAAAGTCAGATTTATAAAACAATCAAAGTGATTGTGAAATGTTAGAAAAATTTATAATTCACTCAATAGATTTTACACAATAATTAATCATATTATCCCTTGATAGAAATATGGATAATTCTCGATCTCTTGATAGAATGCAGGAATTTTTTCAAAAACGTGATACATTTTATAATTACATCTTCATTCATTGTGAATCATTAGTATACATTTCAGTTATAATCAATTTAAATGTATATTTGCCCAGTTTATGTTGCATTTATCAATAATTGAGAATACTTTGTAGATTAAATGAAAATTTTCATGATTTTTCTCATTATAGTAAAATTTCTATCTTCTTATTTATAGACATATTTCGATAGGAAGATTTTAGAATATACTTGTCATACTGCATTTTTCGCATCCATTGTCATCGTTCAATGGGCAGATCTTATCATCTGTAAAACTAGACGAAATTCTATCCTGCATCAAGGCATGAAGTAAGAGAGTTAAACAAGTTTTAATTTAAGTTAATAAAGATTAAATTTAAATTAGTAAGGGATTTAAACATTATTTAAATTATTTCATATTCTCATATCTTAAATAAACTAGCTTAATAACATGTTATTATTTTAATGCATTGAGAATATAAAGGATATTCTTCTTTCTAAGAATTATTCTACGAATAAACTTAGTTTTTATATCTTATTTTAATTCAAGCAATAAAATTTCACAACCAACATGATTTTTTTTAAATTTATCTTTTAAATTGAAACTTTTATTAGCTTTTTTATTATTTTTTATTTTATACTAATTTTGAAAAATTCTTTTATAAAAATATTTATTTACCTTTTTAAAAAAATTATTTAAAAATGAATCCTAACTCTTGCTTTTAAAATGGAATTGGAATTGATCGGATTTTGTAAGTATAAATTTGAAATTATATAAGAAAAAAAAGTTCTCCGATATTTACCAGTCTATTAGCAAAATATTTTATTTGTACTAAAATATGTTCTCAATATTTTTTCAATACATTAAAAATTATTAAAGTAATTACATAAAAGAATTACATTTTTAATATCATGTAAAATTATTTAAATTAAAATAAATAAGATTTAGAAAAATATTTTACAAATATCTTTCAGAGCAATTATATTCAAATTTTATCGTTTTTCTTCTTGTTATTTTATCGATAGATTTGATTACATCTATTATTTAAAATAAGAAAAACAGGGTTTGCAATCAAAAAAAAACATCTTGCATAATTTTGATTTGATTAAAATAACATTATATTTTAGCGTCATATTTTATTCATTATTTTAATTTTATTTCATTAATTTGTTTCAGCTATATTCAAAATTAATATTTAAATAATATGCATTTTTCATCATTAACTTAGTTACGAACACGTTTAACTAAAAATTAAGGACAAATATAGTATATTCTTCCTCATTGATTTATTATAAAATTCGTATTCAGGAATCATGTTTTGAATTTTGGATTGGTGTTTGAAACGGCCTTAGCTGCCTTCCTATCTTACTGCCCAGGAATGGACAAAGGCCTTCGAATGTATCCTTTGAAGTAAGTTAATTTTTTAGTAGCTCATTGAACCCTTTAATCTCGTAAATCATTGAAAAAATATATACTACATAAACATATCTAAACTTCAAATTTATTTCTATATAGTTTGCATTTCAATATAGATTTTGAAACTAAAAATTCATTCACTTTAAATTAGCATTTACTTCAATTGATAGGAAATCTTGTTCATTGAATTAAAAAACCTCTCTATACGGAGAATAATTTCTAAAAATCACAATTCATACAATGAAAACGTCAATATACTATTCAGAGAAATTAAAAGTTAGAAAAAAATAATCTAATAAAGGCAAGAATAAACTTAATTATTAATTTTCCAAGAGAATCTTATGCAATAACTGTACATGAATATTTCAAGAATATTTTTGGTATAGTTCCATTATACAACTGTATGATAATTATCGAAAAAGAAAGGCAAAAAAACATTAATTACTGTTTTAAATATTTGCTTCGTTTATTATTTAAAATGGTTTACATTTTAAGAAACTACTAAAAAATAATGCAAACATTTTATTTATATTTTATAAACTAAATAATAATTATTCATTGACAAAATTTATTTAAACGCCAAAGTTTATTTCTGATGGAAACTGTTTAGCAATTATTTCGATGATTGATTGAGGGGGTATTATAGATGAGTAACATATCTTATAATAGTTATTCTTGAATAAATATTTAATATTAAACGATGTTGCTTCAACAATTTAATGTTGAAGCAACATCGTTTGATATTAAATACATGTTTAATAATGTATGTTTAATAATACTTAAACATACAAGGAACTGAAAATATAGTTCTTAAATCTTTAAAAACATTAGAGGAAGAAATTTCCAAAAAGTAGTATCTTAATAGAAAAAGTGGTGGTGGGTGGTAGGACTAATCCCCATCTGGTCTAGTTCCTCTAGACCAGATCTATGAGATCATAGATCATAGATCATCATCTATGAGATCATAGAAAAGTCCAAAAGCAGATGTGGACTTTTCACAGCCTCTTAACGAGAAAACCCCAAGCACTTCAAGATGTGTTGCGGGCAAAACGGAGCATTGTCGCACTTGGGGCATGATGGGTATTTTCCTTCACCGTCCTCAAAGATCATACACTTCAAGTGGCCAGTAGAAAGTCGAGACAGTGTCGTCTGATGTACTCTGGAGTCCATAAATGTTGTGGCAGCTCCAGAATGTCTTTGAAAGTACCAAGGGTGAGCAGGAGAGTCAGCCCAGGTTTTAGAAGTAAGTTGTTTAGTAATGGAAGAGATCTCTGATGGTGTAGTAAAGGGGAAATTTTGATTGCTTCTGTTGATCCGCGCGCGCGGAGACCTGGAGCACCTTCTCCTAAGGTAGAAGTCTGACTTAGCTCCTATGGCTGCAGACCTTAGCTGAGCATATTGGAACGGCCTTCACCCGGGCCATCGCGAATTTGTTTCTCACTTGTTGTGAGAGAAATATGTTCGCGACGGCCCCGCCTTCACGCCTTGGGTGACCCTACCAGGAGATTACTCTCCCGACGTACTTCACCCGTTCCGTCCAGGTATACCCCCTCGCTGGCTATAAGAGCACTCTTTGAGGCGGCCTGCAAGACTTGAGGGGGAGTAGAAAAAGTAGTAGTAACAAAAAGTAGTAATAGATATAAATACGAATAATTAATTTGATTCACAAAATTACAATAGATATTACATACGATCCATAAAACTCTAATAAGCAAAAGATCATTAAAAGCCTATTATTTGCTCCAATCACCTTCAAATAAAAATACTGAATTTAAACAAAGATAAAATTCTTATAAATACTGTGTTATAAAAAGTCAGTCCTTGTTTAAATAATATACGCACTATGTATAAAAATAAATTAAATAATCTTTATAAATACATTTCATTATAAAAAGTTCAATCCTTTTTATAATTGGATGATGAATGGATGTTTAAATGATGACTTGGCGATGCCAATACTTTTATTCTAATCTTTTTATCATCTATCTTATGTTCTTGGTATTCTCTGTAGACTTACACATACCTTTCTGTGTTGCAGACTCTTCTGGTGGCTTCCAGCCCTACCATTTTCCCTCCTGATCTTCGTGTATGACGAAACTCGCCGCTTCATCTTGAGGCGCAACCCAGGCGGCTGGGTGGAGAGAGAGACTTACTATTAAAATTACAATTCAACCACAGGCCCCGTCCCCCTTCAGCTGGGGGACAACACACCCACATAAGACAAACGGCCTTTCTTTGTTATTGCGTGGGGGTCAGCCATCGCATTGTGTGAGTGAGAGATCTTCCACGCCTCTTCTTCTTCTTGGACAAATTATTAAAAAAAAAAAAACGGAACTTGGAGGAGACCTTTTCACACACAGTCATAGCTCGTACGTAGTCTGGTGCTTCAACGCCTGCGGATGGCTGCCACTTATAAATAAATAAAGGAAATACAAAAAATAGGTGTTTTTTCAGCGGACACAGATGCTTATATATATATAATAATAATGTTATATGAGGAGAGAGTGAATGGGGGGTTATATATATAAATACTTATATATAATATATATTTACTTTTTCCGTTCTCTGCAAAACATATGAAAAAAATTGTCCAACGATTTAAAAAAAATTATCTATTTTGAAAAGCTAAAATAAATATTATTAAAAAGAAATGTATACTGCCGGAGGAGGAAGTGGGCTTTTTGATATGAACTTCATTGCCTTTGTTTCTTTGGAGACGCAATAAGGCGGACAGAGTGCTCATATCAGAAGAATGAAGAATTATTGTCTTGTGTACAGTGAGATGTTAACTCCAGTCTTCGCACCGGGGTGTGCGAACTTTAGAAGTGTTTATTCTACTCTACACTCCCACTCAAACCACCTCAGAAAGTCGTCCTTAGTGATATGAAGATTATTCTTTGTTTTTGGTAATTCACCCTCAATCATGAACGTTTCGCTGACGTGTTTATGTATGGGAGTGCATATTTTACATAAAAGTGTTTACTATATACATATATATATATAAAGAAATATAAATTATAAAAAAAATATTTAAAAAGTGATAAACTTTAAAAAAAAATCATATTGTCATTGCCATCTAAGCAGTTCGTGCTATCTCGAAAAAAAAATTACAAATCACATTGTGTGCTGATCTCATTTCAATCAAAATATTGCTCGTCTGTTAGGAGTTCATGTGGTAACTCCAGGTTAACCTAAGCAGTGAACTTATTTTTTCCTTTTCTCAAATGAACACAAGACTATCATTTTTTTGATGTTTAAGAAATATATAAAGACAAAATCCAAACATCAGTTGGTCGTTCTTTGCTTCAGTAGTCTGCTCTAGCAATAAGAGTAGCTAGTAACATAATGTCCTCTTCACATTCTATGAAGAAAAAAAGAGGATTCATAGCCTTGAAAACTATAAGAAAATTACAAATTTTCAACTGCACTTCAAGGTTAAAAAACTAATTTTTTTTTCTTCCGGTAAAAGAAATAATAAAAAAAAGAAACAAGGAAAGCAAAGCTTCAATTAGTTCACAAGTAAAAATAATCTAGCAAATTTCTCATTTTGAAGCAGAAGCAAAAATTTTCTTTGGTCAAGACTAGAAGTTGGCGAAGTTATAAAAAAAAAGAATAAAAAAGAAAAAAAATTTAAAAAAAATAATAAAATTCTTTAAATAAAGCATCGGTAGCTTCCTAGGATGATTTTTTTAGACTAGGAGGATGAATTTTACAATTTTTACTTTTAGCGCCAATCTTCACATGGTTTAGACGAGAACGCTTACTCATTATATTCACTCCACGTAGTCAGGAAAATACGTCACCAGCGGGAGGTAAAACACAAATACAATTAAAAATAAATATATGGCAGAAATAAAACAACAAACAAAAGGAACTGTACTGTAGTTTTTCCATTATTTGTCGGGAAAAAAATACAACTGTAGATTCTTAGAGAGCCAAGGGAATAAATTACGGATGTGATATATGTGTTTGTGAAATTATATTTCCTGATCTGTGCTGGCGAGGTTCAATAAAGTAATACATGGACCACCCAAGTGTTGGTTCCAATTCCTCTCTCTCTCTCCACTGTAAAAATAATTTGCATTCTGAGCATACTTAACAAGTATGCAGAAATTAAAGTTTATTTAAGAATTTAAACCTACTTTAATAATACACTAATATAATTTTACCTGTATTTTTAATTTGTAATAGAACTCAGCTTCAAGTAATTCACGTGTATTGAATATACATTATTTAAATCAATTTCTTTATTTAAACTTTAATTTAAATAAATATTATATTAAAAAAGTTTTTAAGTTTTTATTGTTCTATGAAATTTAACTTGAAATAGAAAATTGCAAGATTTATTTCATTAGGAAATATATTCTTTCTTAGTAAATTTGCATATTTAAAAAATAAATAAATAAGCGAAGAAATATTTAATTTTCTTTAACAAAATTATTGTTTTATGACAATACAAATGTTAAAGAAAGAATATTGAGATTAAAAAAATTCGTTTCAAAATATTATGTTGAAAATAAAGTGAGAAATTATAAAATTATTTTAAAAAAAACAATTCTTTTAACATGTATTTGCTAATCGAAATTATAAATGAAGAACTTTTATTCTAAAATCACAATTTAAAATCGTAAAACAAATACTTTTTATTATTAACATTTTATAAAGATAAATTTGTTAGGCTTTTAATTTACTTTTATACAATGAAATAAAAGCTAATTTAAAAGCTATCTCGCGCGCATGCTCATTCTAAATAAGTATACAACACGCGATACTTTTAATTCTCATCCTTAAAATAAGCTTTGACGAGACAGTGAATTCAGTACAACAACGAGTAACAAGATAAAATGGTACAATAACAAAATATTTCATTAGTTTCAGATCAGAACTTATTTCTTAATAAACAAGCATACTTAAGCTTTGTTTCATTAAACACGCTGGTCTTCTTTTTAAAACAATAATATGAATAGATAAAGCTCGTTATTGTAGTCGTACGTTTATTTCAACACCAAAAGTTTTATATATAAGAATATATAAGAGAGTATATTTCTATATTTTTTCTTATTAACAAAAGCCATTTTTTTAGATATTAGTAAATAACTTTAAAAGTTATGAGAAATAAATGCTATGTATAGAATGGTTATTCTTTATTCAACTATCGTAATGATAAGAATTTTAGTGCAATTATAATTGAAACATAAAACTCTTCTTGTAGTTATAAGCTTACTTTAAGATTCAAAAACAATGAGTGTTGTAGTGTAAATATGTACTTTTATGTAACATCTATGGTGTGCGAATAAAGATTTTTCACTGTCGAATTCGGAAAATAAATTCATATATAGTTGTTTTCAAGTGTTCATAAGACTTACGACTATTATTTTGCTTTCACCTAAGTGGCAATGGCATTAATTTGCACGGTTACCGGGAACATACAAAACAGTGCTTTTATGACAAAAATAGAGCCATTGAAATCTTCTATCATAACTACACAATCATATAAATTTTTACAATTTTTAAAATTTTTAAATAATTTAAAATTTTAAATACTTAAAAATGCTAAAAAATTTTAAGATTTTAGCAATTTTAAATATTAGCAATGTTATTATAATATTTCAGTTGCATTATGAAAAGATTAAAATTTATTTTAAATGCATGAAATGTTTTAGAATTCTGTAACATTTAGAATTTCGTAAAATTACTCTAAATACAGAGTTGAACTTTCTGTTAATATTTGAAGAAAAGTATATATAAGTTAATATTGAAGAGAAGAAATAAAAATAAAGTGATTTTCTCTAAAGAGAAAAAAGCTAATATTATCATTATAAAATAAAATATTAATAATTTATTTAGAAAAATTTAATGTACACAATCACGACTATAAGAATCTAAAGTACAACAAAACGAATTAATAAAAACGAACTTTAATTTTAAACATTTATATAAATGTCATTATAGTTCAGTAATTATGAAGAAGCTCAACAAAAACATTCCATAATTCTAATAAAAGTATGTAAAACACAACACCCCTAATTACCATTTCTAGCTGTAATACACGATGAAATGTTGTTTGATAAAATGTGTATTCTTAAGGGGGAATTAAGATTATAACTTGGAAAGAGATTTCAGGAATAAGATTTTAGCCTACTTTCATTTTGATCACATTGATACCACATGCTTCAGTCATTGACAACTCTGAAAATAAGATGGGACAATTTAGTGAATCAAATAATAAACCAGAATTTTTAGTCATCTGCGAACATCTCTTCTCACAAAACGTCCATTTGCACATGATAAAACTATAATCAGAAAGCTTCAAGGTAATTAATACTAAATAAAGTGGACAATTTATTAATACTCTTCACTGATATAAAAAATGTAAATTACAATTACAATACAGTTTTAAGCATTTACAAATACTCTTGCTAATAATAAAGTTCTAAATTTTGCAATATAACTAACGTCAGTCCACTTTTAGTGCACGAATTATTTTAAAAGTGGGTGTTTTTGTTTACTTTGTTTTTTTTTTTTTAATTTTTCATATAGAGTTTAAATATTTCGTAAATCATCTTCTAAACTTAAGTCCTTCTGTAACACAATCATCAATAATCAATAATAAAAACCACTATCATCAATAACTAAATACAATTGTTGGAATTGCTGAACAGGTATTTTATAACTTCAGCTAATTGCTGCCTCAAATATATACCAATATTACTTGGATTTCTATTTTATACCACAGAATAGATATGAAAACATATAATCTCCTTTTCTCTCGCTTTTGTAACACCAATGAAAACGTAATTTACTTTTTGTTATGAATTAACTTTCTTTCCCTCAATAATTATCTATTTACAAGTCTCTAATTTACTCGAATTGTCCACATATTCTTATTCATTGTAAGAACTCTATTGTCAGCATTTTTTACTCATTGTAATTATATATTCAGTACGTGAAAATTCCGCGTTTCTCAGTAAATTCCTTTAAATAAAAGCATAGATAAAATAGGTTATAGGCAACTTATAAAATATAAAAGTTATTAAGTAGTATTTGAGCTCAATTCGTGTCTCTGAGTTGATATTATAAATAATATGACTTTTTTTATTTTGACAACATATGATAAATAACATAACCACAAAAAACTATTGCAGTTTTTTTGTGAAAAACCACATTGCTAAATCTTGTACAAATGGCATCCAGAAGATGTCCAATATATGCATTTTTCTCACTAGATATATAACGCAAGAAACATCTGAATTTAAGCACTTTCTATTTCAAATTGACTGCTCTCATGTAGCGAAAACTTTAAATATTGTAAAATTGTAATAAGACAAGTATTTTTGAAAACTCTTCGTAAACAATGATCTTATAAAAGGGGGGGGGGGAAACCAAAACCGTTAAATGGCATATGCTGTTGAAAAAAAAAGTTAAAATTCCCATTCTTATCTGGTTACGGTTATAATAATGAAATTAAGCCAACTTCTTATAGAATTATCGACTCCATGCATGAGATTCTTTTATGTTGCATACAACAAGTAAATTACTTGAAAGTTAAAATTTAACATGATCAAATTTAAAATCAATCAATGTTATGCAGATTATTGGTTTTAAATTTGACTATCAAAGTGACATTTGATTAAAAGTGTAATTTCACTTTTAATCAAATTACATTTATATTCAATAAA
Source organism: Latrodectus hesperus (assembly GCA_037975125.1). Lineage (NCBI taxonomy): Eukaryota > Metazoa > Arthropoda > Arachnida > Araneae > Theridiidae > Latrodectus > Latrodectus hesperus. Next base: position 24,160,105 of record CM075851.1, read on the forward strand.
ATCAATAAGCAAACTAATATGAAAACTATTTCCAAAAAAAGAAATACCTTCTTCATCAGCTATAACAGTAACACCAATGTTGTATTCAGTCGTCTCTTTAATAGATCAAAAATGTAAAAAATGTAATTCTTCGTGGTTACGATTTCATAAAAAAATATGAATAAAATACTCAAGCAGTTCAGAATCTTGGTCAATTCTAAAGCATAATTTAAGCAAAAAAATTACATCATCGGGAATAAAAATCTATTTGAAAAAAATGACTGTTAAAAAGGTTTTGTGTTTAAGATATTTTCATTTAGTTCCAGCTTTTGCTGTTATCCGCTTAGGAAAGAAAACTGTTAAATTTATTAGGAACTTATTATCACTGATTAAAGAACATATTTACCTGGCCGATGGAAACACATTTCGTTCCATATTATCTTTAGCTTTCTTTCCAAACTATTACTTCATAAAGTAGGTAGAATCAGAATTCAGGGAAGACTTCTGTGTACGTCAAAATGAACTCCACATCCAAAAATAAATAAAAGATTAATCAAAAGTATCACGTATTTTCAGTAAATATTTTTTGCATAGCATGGGGAAAATGTATTATCGCTTTCATTAATGGTTGATATCTCTAAAAACGTCCAAAATGGCATTCTATATAAAGTTTCTCTATTTAAAAAATTTTATATTCATGAGCATATATATATATATATTATCGTTTTCTCTAGTAAAGTTTATATCTATTTTAATAACATTTCAAAGTTACTTTATTTTTAATTAAATTTTTATCTAATATTATTGTAAGAATCTAAAAATTCTCCATATTTTATCTCTTATTTCCTTGTCAACCACATTTTAATTTTACATAATAAATTGCCCTGATCTTTCAAAGATTATTCATTAATATAGTTTTTAAGGGGAAAAAACAATTTTATGATGAATGAAGGTCTCCACAGAACATCCTTTTACATATTATATTATTGGAAAATCCCTGTGCATAAGTTTGAAAAGTACACTTTAGAAACTGATTTCAATTGATTAAATGGTCATTATGGAAAGTGCTGTGAAGAAGAAACTCTCATCAGGACATTGGAAGTTAAATATTTTTCTGACAGTAATCAACACTCTGAATATTAGTAAAGCTGTTTGAGAGTTAGAATATAAGAGATCAGCACAAAGAAGCAATAAATGCTTAACAAATAAACAGAAATAACTTTGTTCTGTAATTATACGTTTCCTAAAAACAAATTTGACAGTCATATTTTTTTAAGAATTGAAGCTAAATTACAGGAAATATTTCCGTATTCGTAGATTTTCTAAACTACTATAAAAAATAATCTTGCGATTAAAATTTAAATTGAAAGCTATTTTAGATATCTTATACTATATACTTTTATAAAAATAAAAATCGGTGTTTCATTTTTTAGTTAATGATTCTTAATTTTAATATATAATTATGTATCGTGAAGTTAAGAATTGTCTGTTTTAAACTAATAAATAGTCTTTCATAATTTGAAAAATACTATGAATTTGGAAGTTTTTTTTTCATATTTTAACATTTTAGAAAATCTGAAAATAATTTATGTAACTCTGTAGGATTTCAGTAGGCATAATTTCTTAATGAAATTCTTTTTAATAAATTTTTAATGAAAACACGTTTTAGAACATATAAGATACGAACACCTTTTTAAAACACTAATAATTTTATGATAAGATGTTCCTGTGTATGTATGTATATAGGTATTATATATATACATACTACCCGACATTCAAAATGTAACACCTAGAAAGAGTTGTCACAAATTGACGATACTCGGTAAAACAAACAGTGATAGCGACAAACCATAAGTGATCTGTATTTCAAAATGATATGCATAATATAGAGCGAGAACAGGGTCGGGTCAGTGAGTTGTGACACCCTGAGGAATGGCTCTCCATTCCCAGTCAACCATTTACAAAGTGCGTCTTCTGAAGGAGGCAGTGGTAGGGTTTGCAAATGGCGTCCAATCATATTCCAAACATGTCCGATTGTTGAGAGATCTGGTGAGCACGGTGGTCAGGGAAGCACCTGTGCACCTTGTAGGGGATGATGGCTGATGTGAGCAATGTGCGTTCGGACGTTATTCTGCTGATAAGGGATACAGCCTGAAAGTAGGGGAGTGTCACCAGTCGCAGCACATCATCCACGTAGCGTTGCGCTGTCATAGTGTTATGAATACGAACTAGAGGTGACCTGGAATCGTACGCAACGGTGTTCCAAACCATGTTGACACGTTGTCGCGGTGAAGCGTTCTATAACAGCTGAAGGAGTGGACCTGTCTCCCCGTCGACGTCACACTCGTACGCGATGACTATCACTGAAGAAACAAAAGCTTCATTCCTCTGAAAAAATGATTCTTAGCCATTCCGTCGTCCACATCGCTCTGTTGTGACACCATTCCAGATACTGGCGTCTATGCTGTGGGGTCAATGACAGTCTTCTTAACGAACGCCATGAGCGCAGGCCTCTAGAAACTAATCGACGGCAAATGGTTTTGATCGATAAGGGAGCATCCAAGGTGTCTGGCAGATGCTGCAGAATTTCGGAAGACGTATTTTGCAGGGCCTCCTCCGTCGGTCGCGTCGATCCATGCGTGCTAACGTCACTCTACTGCACCGGCAGGCCACAAACGTTCCACAGTTCTTTGTACTGTAAGAACCAGCTTGCCCTTCTCTGAATCACTATACCTATGTAAACTCGTCTGTCTGCTGGAACTGACTCCGTCGACGATGGCCTGGCATTCTCTGCAATGCAGACATCCTTTGCCACAAGAAAAAATTATCAACGATTGTTTTCCAAGCTGCAATAACGGTGCGAATATTGTGTACTGTGTCAGATCCACACCTTATATCTTTTCCTTCGTGCTCTGGAGAACTGCGCATTTCACATCATTTGCATAACTCGATAAAATGCATCAACACTGATATTCGCAAAATCTTTTGGCCACTCCTTCTTGGTGTTGCATTTTCAATGTCGGGCAGTGTGTGCCTGTGTATGTTTGTGTGTGTGTATATATATATATATATATATATATATATATATATATATATATATATATATATATATATATATATATATATATATATATATATATATATATATATATATATATATATATATATGTATAATAGTTCATTCTTTTTGTCACAATTCATACATATATATTTATATTCGAATAGATGTTAAATATTCAAGTCAGTGAATTAATCTCTAGGGATTAATTGCAACATTTAGGAGAAATTTGTATCTGGTGACTTTAAAAATACTGCTTTAACAGAAGAAGCATAAAGTGATTGATGTGAAGAAAACATGAATAATTTCTGCTTCCTGCAAATGCATGTTTGCAAAGAAAATGCAAAATTCGCCTACAATTTCTTGAACAATAATGAAAAACATGCTTTCCTCTTGAAAACCGAACCTCTGGAAAATATACAATTGAAGCACAAAAAATTCACGTTCTTTTACAGTTATTCAAACTCAAATTAATTGAATTTGTACATTTATCTATTTTGGAAATAAAAAATAAGAAAAACAAATTGAATTTATAAGGAAGTAAAATAAATTAAAAGATTTGTTTCAAAGAATATCAACACCTAAAATCTGAAATACAACTTAAAGATTTTTTTGTCTACAAAACAATGTATTTTAGAAGCTTATATTATTCCAAAAGTCTCTCTCTCTCTCTCTTAACATTCATAGGTATGAAGAAAGTTATTTAATAATTACTTTGATTATGGTACATAAAGATGCAAGCATAAAATTTATTTATTCATTACATTTAATAAAATGTTAGTTAATAAACGTTAAAGAAAAGAGTTGTTTGATAAGTGAAAATCTAAATGATCCTTTTTAATGATAATACAATTTTGCTATTCAATAAAATTACCTAAATCACCACAATCAGGGCACCAAAGAAAATGAACATCGAGGATTTTTTATTTCATTTATTTTAAGATATTTACTTAAGATACATAATTTCAAAAAAAAATGCATTTATAATGTTTTCTAATGTTATACTTTAAGTCACGAGTAGAATTTTTAATGACATAAACAGAATCAATTTATTCTTATGAGAAAATATTTGTTTTATTGACTTCATTAAAATTGCATCTTGTTAAGCAGATCTCAAAGACGCAAGAACGTTATATATATATATATATATATATATATATATATATATATATATATATATATATATATATATATAAGATAAAACATGAAGAATATTGAAACCAGAAATACAAAACTGGAAAGTTACTAGAATATATGATGGAAATGACAAGAAGAAGGCATAGGGACCACGTCTTCATGAGGAGGGAGATGGCCAGCTATGCAAAATGAACACTCTTTTCTGGCATGCTCGAAGGACAAATGTCTAAAAATCTTCGAGCAATTCCCCCGAAAAGTGTTATTAAAAGAACTTAGTTAAAAAAATTAGAATAAATATATATGCAGAAAAGAAAAATACATATGCAGAAAAGTAAAAATACTCACAATAGTTGAAACATTAGTGCAGTAGAAAAAAAAATGAATACTGTAGAAAAATACATATAGAAAATACATACAAGAAAAATACATAATACAAGTGCCAGTAAATCAGATTGAATTATATATGAGAATAGTAGGAAGTTGCCAAAAGTAAATTTGAAATTAGAATAAAGAAATATTGCCAGAAGTAATTAAATTCAAAAAGTTAGTGGTTTAGAAACGTGTATTGCCAGAAGTAATTAAATGCAACAAATTAAAGTGGTTTAGAAAATTTGAAATTAAAATGTGTTAAAGGGGATTTAAGCTTAGTTATGTATAAAATAAAGTGTGTAGGTGTTTTCAGGATTCTTGTAAGGACTTCAATGCTTGCTTTAGCTGCTTTTGCGCTGGCTAGATTTCCTATAATGTGTATTGTAGTTCCTATTTTATTACATTATATTTTCAGTATTGTATTTATTACTTTACATTTATATATATTTTTGCTTTATATTAATATATATATATATATATATATATATATATATATATATATATATATATATATATATATATATATAATATAAATATATATATATATATATATATATATATATATATATATATTAATATAAATATATATATATATATATATATATATATATATATATATATATATATATATATATATATATATATATATATATATATATATATATATATATATATATATATATATATATATATATATATATATATATATATATATATATATATATATATATATATATATATATATATATATATATATATATGAGTGTGTGTGTGATCAGCGAAGCGAAATTTATGAAATTTTATGATCGCTGCGACTCTAAGTATTTACTATTTGTAAAAGGCATTAATGTGACATTCTGCACTTTCTTAATCTTTTCAGCAATGGTAAAATTTCAAATGAAGTGTCTCAAAGTCTCATAAAGAGTAGAGTAGAGTCTTCGTAATTTTATTTAAAAAAAGAGTTTTATGTTTATATTTAGGCTCTTAAATAAGGTTAGATATAATCGAATTAATGGCTGATCTCTTGACTCAAGTAATCATTCCATTTTCCTTTTCAATTAGAAAATTTTAGCCAGTTTAAAGTCCGTGTTATATTATAAATGCTAGCTGAATCAGATTTTGTAAATATGAAGTGGTTACAAACTATATCATTTTATAACGTAATCTTGACTCGTACCAGAATTTCAAGTTCTAGCCCGAGTCAAGAATGCTTGGATAAAAATTTCCATAATTTCATTCGACTCTTCGTAATTATTACATGATTGAATAAGTAGCCTTCGATTATACTTTCTATTATACGGTAAAAATGTACAACGAATATAAAATATCACCAGAAATAAAATGTTTTTTTTTTCTTAATTTCAAGCAAAACAAATTTTTTCTCGATGTAACATAAAAAGTACGAATAACACAACAAAATATTTTACAAATATATACGTAGCGTATTTATGTATGCTAGAGGGGATCACACACAAAAATTAACAATATATTTTATTACATAATTTATTTAATTTAGGTTATGGTTTATAATATATAGTTCATTTTCCTATATAATCTCCCTTTTATCAATGCACCTTTTCCGAAAAGACATAAGCTTAAGTAAAATTCAAATAAAAAATTGTTTTCAAATAATTTCTTATGTTATAAAATGTATTTTTATGTTTCTCTATGATTACATTAATCATGTATCATACAAAACTAAAAAATATGTATAAGTCATATGTGCTTTGTATATTTCTTAACATATATCCCTATTTTACTTTTACGAATATACTAGTGTTGCACCATGTATAGCAAAAGGAACATTTATTTGAATAGAAACGGTATGGAAATATTTTTCATTTATTCATATAGGGTACTAGCAAGGGAACGATTGAAAACCATTGAATAGAGATGAAATTTTGACTGTGAATTTTTGCACTATAAAGCTTTCCAAAATAAATAAATAATGGTCATTCGTTTTTTTATTATTATTTTATTTATTTTATTTTTAAAAAAGGGGGGCAAAATCTTGGTTTTGAGGTGAGGAACTAAATTACGACAATAAAATCGAACCCCAAAACACTCATTTTGATAAATACAACAAAAAAACTTTTTTGAAATAATCATGATAACAAGAATTATCAATAAGTCTTTCACTAAGCATCGAAAGTGTGATAAATTATTTCCGAAACGCTTCCTCCAAGGCGCATTTTACATTAGTTCGACCTTTTTGCAATGAAAGAGCCTTAGGTACACTTTCTGAAGTTTCATAATGAAACCTATTTCGATGGTTCTCTCCTTCAATGGTTATGGCTAGTGTCTCACATTCAAAAACATTTGCGACCTGTTTCTGTTCAAGAACATGTTGACATTAGACACTAGCATTAATTATAATCCATGTATGATCAAGGGACATATTTTTATGGAAATAAAACTGTTTTAGTGACTGAAAAAAATGGCTATTTAAATCTTCTATTAATTACACAACATATTTTTGGGAGAAATTTTTTATATTCTAATATTAATTGTGTTTATAGTACATTAGAATATCCTACATTGCAAAAATAGCATGCTTTCTTGCCAATAGAGTTGATTAAATAGAACGAAACAAATATCTCGCATGAAGTACGAAGTTAACATTGTATTTATTAAATTTAACAATAAACTTATTTTTAAAATACCTTTCATTCATCTTTTTAATTTACGGATTGATCTGAAGTGGTAGATGGAAGACTTGTTTTACGATAACTTCCAATATAAATTCTTTTTTATTGCAAAATAATAACTTGAAAAATATGGAATAAATAACAAAATTCTGGATTATTCAGTTGATACGCATTTAATTTTTAAAATAATATTCTGATAAAAAGAAGAGAACACATTGTTAAACAAACGAAATAATTGAATAATAATTCAGATAAACACATTCAATAAAAATCTCAAAGTTAAACGCTTAAAATATTTCAATTAACTTGACTAAGATAACGGTATATTTAAAGTAAAGAGAGAAATTTTAAAGAAATTACATTTGTCTTTAAAATTCAGAATAAATGTAGAATAAAATGCACTTAGTTTTTGATTATTGTTAATGATTACTGTATAAGCTTATTTATTACAAAGATTGCAATAATCGATAAATTTATATAGTAATCATTAATTTTACTATTTTTTTATTAGTAGCATGATAGAAAATCTTTTATAAGTAATTAAAGTTTTATTACTTTTTTCGCTCAAAGCCTTGAAAAATGTATTAAAATGGTCTTAAAATTTACATACCTACATTTTTAAATAATTTTTTCACGGAGCTAAACAAATTTACACAAACTAAAACTATCACTCTTTTTTTAAATAATTGATAAAAAAAAAGACGATTTGAAATCACACGTGGCTTCGTGCAAATTTATAAAATATCATGAAAATGGTAAACGATTTTTCCGTCGAGCCGGAGTCTAACCAGCGATCTATGGATATCTATGATTAACCTCTACAGTCCACCGCTCTGCCGACGGCTACATTTGAAAAAGTTATATGTATAAAAATCAATTGCATTTGACTAATTCATTTTTTCTTAATTATTAGATAGTTTGATCAATAAATTTATTTACATATATACAGCAATATTTTTTATAATTTAAAAAAATTGTTTAATTTTTAAAAAAATAGAGAATCACTCATTTTTGTAAAATTTTAAAAGTCTCATTGAATTTATAAAAAAAAACTCAAGGTTTCTAGTTACTGTCGTCAATAGCCAGTGAAAAAAATAATAAGGACACTATTATTCAGAACTTAAATCTCTCTCACGTCTCCCCAAAATAAAAATCATTAAAAAAATATAAATGATATGTTGATAATTAGATTACATTACATAAAAAATATGGCTGCTTTAAAATGAGATTTTTTACTATATTACCTAAGCATGGTATCTTCAAAGAATGACCCAAACAAGCATATTTGAAATAAAAATAAAATTGAATAAAAATTTGAAAAAACTTTTTAAAAATTTTCAATGCATTTGTATCACGATTAGTTCAATAATGTGGTAATAATTCAACAATAATTTTTTATAATCTAAATAATTTTATTAAACGCTCAAAAATATTTTAAACAACACTTAATTCATCGAGGTCTATTGATAAAATAGCGCTCTTCAGAAACTAGAAATAGGACTAATAAAATAAGCCCAATAATGTAACCAAAACAAAACAAAAAAAACTACTGGAAGTGGGTATACAGTATACGCATAAACAGACACACTTACACACACATACATTTATTATAAAGAATGAAAAATAAATTCCCAGATTATATATATAATAACAGCTAAGCATTTGAGCACTAATCAATTTAGCTCAAGTAATATAGTATCGTAAATACTTATTTAATTATTGCTTTAAATGCTGAATTATAGAAATTGCTTCTGTTAAGACGTTAGTCTCTCTCTCAGTTCAAGCAGTCATTATTACATATTATATAATAGCCTTGATTATCAAGATTAAATACAACTCCAAATATAATCCTTATGCATATTATGCCTAATAATATATCTTAAGTAATTTGCTTTCAAAATGAAATACGCTTTAACTTCTGAGAAAAATATCCTCTCTTTTATATTAATTTAAACATAACTACATTTCATATATTCATAAAGACTTACAACTTAAGCATTTAAATGTAACACCATGCAGAGAGTGAATACCAAAATATTGGGTTGTTCGGTAAGTAATTTCGTTTTACCCACCTCAATCAGTTATTTGCTAGTAAAAACCAACCATTTTATGAGTGTGGAATCAAGCTACCACTGGAAAGATGGTAAAAAATGTTGGACTGAAATTGACAATATACAATTTAATAAAATATTTATTCGTTATACGTTTTCCATTTTCATAAAGAACGAAACTACTTTCCGAACAACCCAATAGATGAAATTTGTATCCACTATACCACAATGAGTGTTAAATAACCAAATTTAAAATTTCAAAACCAATAAAAAATATTTTAGGCAAAATTTAAAGAAGGAAGGAAAAAATATTTATAAAAGGAAATAGTATAACATAACCTATAAATATTTTAATCTTACCTTCAAAAGTTAATGATATTTTGATACAGATGAAATAAAAGCAATAAAAAATTTCTATTTATTGAATTACTTAATCCCAAATTTAAAAATATTTTCCATTTAAAAACTTTTGAATAAGGTATTGAAGAGTGAAAAATTATTTTCATTTATATATAAGTGAGAATATTAAGAATATACTTTTCTGGTCACTTACACGAAACAATTGCTGTTAAAACTATTTTGAAAATTAATATATTTGCTTGAATTATAGTTCCAAGTTATCGTCAGTAGATGGCGGCAGTAGTCAGTGTGATATGATTATTGCTTATAGTCTGACGCACAGACTAATATTTATTGTAATAACTCATATATTGGTCGTTGGTCTGACGCAAGAGTTCAGATAAAAGAATATTTAAATTATGTAAAAGACGAAACATTTTGTGTAATCCGGCATTTATTTTGGATTACAGCGTGAAAAGCATGTTGATTTCTAAATTTGAAGAATTGTACATTTTTCCCTAGGCAGTATATTAACTATAAAGATAAGCACCGCTTTTCTTGCTTATTGTTGTTCAAGGAGAGAGATTAATAAATATAAAGCAAGAAAAAAAATGAAAGCCATGTGTGTTTCAAAATAAGATATTTTAGAAACTGAGATTAAAAACTGAAAATATACCAGAAACACAGTTTAAAATATTTTTGCTAAGTTCCAAACAAATTAAACTTATAAATATTAATGAAAAATATTAAATTTTAAAGGAAATAATAATGAAATTGAAAAGGAATGCAATGCAGTTTTAAAAAAAATAAGGTGAAAAAATTAGTTAATGCTCATATGGATCTAAATAAAATTATTTAGTTTAAATCCTCAAACTGCAACTATTAATACTGGTAACCAATTTACTTGTGATCATATTGCTTATTTAAATTCAGAAACAAAATTTATATTCCGATATATAAAATATCGATGATTAAATTTTTTAGTGATTATTGTTTATATCAGGAATTTTACAATTCCCTTGAAAATGTGCTATTAGTAAAAATCATTAAATTGACTCCATTTGAAAAATTTACTCATCTTTCTATCTTTGCTTGTGGAACATGCTTTAAATGCAATTTCATGTGTTCTCTAAAGATTATTATGACTAACCTAGTACTATTACTATGACTATAACCTATTAAAGTAAATAGCTTTTATAAGAATATATTTTTTTAACTACAATGAGAGAGAGAATTGTTAGTTCGTAATGATAGGTATCATATACAAAGCACGTAAAAGGCAATGCTTTGAATGTTTTGCAAATTCCTTGAGAAATAAAAAAATAGAGCCATCTGCTATTTTTTCAAGTTTGATTCATATTATATACGTTAAAGTTAATTGGAGGGTTGGTCATTTTTAAAAAAATTCATATGACTTTATGACAGAAAGAGTGGATTAGACAGATAAAGTAATTTCTTTTCATACACAAATTAACTCTTGAACACATAAAACCAGTGTAAAATTCAAACATTACAGAGCATTAATTAAATGAAATCCTAATCAGAAGTTTAAATTCTTCAAATACCATATCACACACACACAGAACCATTTTTGAACGATTTAATTTAAAACAATTGCCGAATACTAAACTATAATTTAAAGCGTAATTCCAAAAAACAATGCATCATAACAGAACTCGATGTTATTAGCTTAGTGATTAGTACTTAGTGGTTAAGAGGTTTTAAATTAATTTTTAAGTTCTAACAAGAGAGAAATAAATTATAATATTAGAGAAAATAAATTGCAAATATTGCTGGTGAATTCTATAAAATCTTAAATCGTGATACATTTTACGAATTAAATATTCCTAAACCTGAATCTTATCTAAAAGTAGTTAAACAAAATGTAGTTGCACCTTTATCCCTGACTATAAGACTTACTGAAACTATACTAAAGAGATGTGAGTTTTCAAACCTGTATTGTTATTTTGTCTAATAAAAGTAATAATAAAAATCAGTTAGCTACCATGTTAATTGATGGAGGATCACATAAATCATTTATAATGTGTCAGATTTAGCTAAAGATCTAAAATTAAAAAGATTGATAGAAGAAGAGCTATTCATTTATTCTTTTGGATATACTCGAGATAAATTAATGGAACTTGGATGTTGAAAATATATTCATAATACGGAGATTCCCTTACAATTGAAGCTATTATTAAAATGCCCGGAAGTTAAAATCATAAATTTAGTTGATAATGATGAATTATGAGGAAAAAAATTATTACTGCAATCAAATGCATGTTAAGAGGTGTAAACTGAATATAAAAGAAAAGATTAATTAAAAATCTCTAAATTTCATATATATTTAGTTTGGTTTTGTGGCGAAAACGATACTGAAGCTTGTGTGTTTAAATCAGCATTTCTTAAAATTTTAAAGATAAAAATATATAAATTAATGATAAATTAAAAATGCGTTTAGATATTACTTAATATGTTTACATATAGACTTTGAAAAGGATTAAAAGTATGAATAATATATCTGTCATTGAGAAATTTGAAAATGATTTGTAATTAAAAATGAATGGCGGTAACAAACAGTGTTTGTTATGGAATCAAGCAAAGAATTTATTTTTTGAAAATCATATAAACATGTCTAATTATTAATTTTTGTTCAATTAAAGATATTCTTGACAATGTTATGAGATATTACATGCCCATTCTTTAGTTATTAAGAAAAATGCATGTAAAACTAAATTCTGTTTTATTTTCAAAGCAACCTCGCTATGAAATGCAACAATGAGATATCTAAAAACTACTGTTTAAAGACATGTTTTAGTTTAAATCCATCTATTTTAAGTTTTATATTGCACTTTAAATTATACAAAGGTACGTTTTCGGCAAATATTGAAAATAACCTTTGTTTAGATAGGAATTTTTTGCAATTAACAGAAATATTTTGAGGTTTTTATACATGGATAATGACCACAGTTTAAAACATTAGAATGACTCGTTCCTATTTGTGTTTCTGGTAGACCATTTTATATTTTCGCGTGTACAATAAAGTAATATAAAGAAAATAATGATAATAATCATAGAAAAATTTGATGTTTTTGCGATGTTAAATAGTTCTATTTACGGTGGTGACTTATTTTATGGCTCAAATTTTACTGAACAGCCCTTTAATTTAAATGCTGACCCATGTAGCAGGCTAAGAGAGGTTGGAATGAATTTACATTTTAATAAAAATTATAAGGGAATGAAAAAACCTTTGAGATATTAATAGCTTTATAAAATCTGAAAACAAAATACTTCTTTAAGGATGTTACAGCTTAACTTTTGTGCAAGCAATAACAGCATGACGAAAGCAGGAACATAGAGGGAGTTTTGGGCTCAGAATGTGATGAAGTTCCAATGGAATGTACCGTATTTGCCGGCTTATAAATCGCACCTCCTTTTTTATACTCATTTTTGAAGGATAAAATTTTAATGAATTTACATTATTTTAAATACTAAGCACTGCAAATAAAAAGTAATACTGTCGTAAATACCAAATTTACATGGGAAATAACACCTTTTAATCTTTATCAAAACACAACCGGGGCTAAATGAAGACTTACTTGAAATTTCTTTTAAATCAGCATGTAAATCCTCATGCAACAAATTGTCTTCCATACTAAGCAGAGTATTACTAATGCTACACTTCTAAAATGCTTTAACAACTGTCTCTGATTTATTTATATACAGTAAATTATGTTTACTGCGAGTTGCTTTTACTAGATCCTCTTCCTAGAAGTGTAACGAAACGAGCATCAACGTAAAAGATGTAGCATGGACACATTTCTCAGATCTATTTTCAAAGAAAGATCGTCTTTTTAAGGTAAACAGTAATGTAACACAAATGGTGTGGTGAGATTAAAATTTTATAAAAATAGGAAAATTCCCATACTTATTTTTCTAGAGAGTTAATTTAAAATAAAGATTAAAAAAATTTGTAATGCATCCATTTAAGCATACGGTATCATAGCATATCTAGATGTATCGTTCATTTTATCACAAACCCAGAAACGAAATGACAAAATAAATGCTTGTATCGCCAAAGCTAGAATCACAAGGTGGATGGATTGCATTGAAACTTGCTAAAAAATTAAGAACTTTTACATATTCTCTAACAAAATGTCTATTTGTGAATTGATAGAGTACGGTAGTTAGTTTACTGGATTCATGATCTTGTTTCGTGGACGATGTGTGCGACATTCAAGTTACAGAAGTACAATCATTAATAAACATATGTAATATTAGATAGAGTAAAATAAAAGGAATCCAAACTTAAATTTTATCACTTGGATGTTCCGCAGAAAGTTATCTTTAAGAACTAAGGTGTTTGCAGCTAGATTGATGGAGGAGTACTTGGCCTATACAAAATTTACTTTGTCAGGGGGAGTGAATGATCCTCAACTAAAAAAGCTTGTAAAGCAGTGGTGCCAAAACCTTTGTCCAAACGCAGGGTCATTTTGAACTCAAAAACTGAAAGCGATCCGTATACAAGATGCTTTTCGATCACCAATAGATATGGTGCTGTTTTTCATTTAATTTTGTTTTGGTGCATATATATACATTTGAGAATTTTTATACCTTTAAAAACATAAAAAAGTACTAGATTAAGTTGTTTTTTTTTAAATTTAAGATAAATATTTTTTTGCATTGAAAATAAATTAACAGTTATTTCACGACAGATTTTCATTTTATAAACTTTTTTAAGAGAAATATAAAAAATTTCCTTTTTAAAAATTGTCTTCTTTGAATTCAATATAAATATATTATTGAATTAGTAGTAATTTTATTCTTTAATCTACCAGCATAAAAACTTATTTTAAATCGTCAAATTTGCAAATTTATAAAATATAATCATTTAATGGTGTAATCGGTAAATAATGTGAAAGTAATACAGAATTTTACAGTTAAACTGTGATATCCCTCGTTATTAAGTATACAATTATAAATAAATTCACACATATTTAATGTAAAACAAATACCTGATAATTCAAGTGAAGGGTGCTTTTCTAACGGCAGTTTATTGCACTCCGGTACTTATGTTGTTAAAGATAAACTCATACACTCATTCAAGTGTTTATTTGTAATTCTCCACTTACGTTTGATATTTTAACGTTTCATGGTTAAAAATCCACTTTCACGAAGATAAGTAGATCCAAAGTGGGAAAAAAGTTCCCGAAAAGTTTCCTTTATAAGGTCAAAACATTTTCTCTTATAAACAAGGGTCCAAAAACCTCTCTGTGGAAACCTTGCTTTTAGTTGCAAATCTGACTGAAAATCTGTAATTTCCATTTAAAAAAACCAACATGTTTGTAAAACATATTTCCAGTTTTATGTGATGTATCTGAAATATTAATTTCGGCAAATGGGTTTGAGCTGAATAATAATATTAGGTGAACTTTATGGAAATCAGAGAAGCAGAGTTCAAAATTATTTGTTCATAAGTCAGATGAAACGATCATTTAATTTTTTATCTGGAGCAATTCATATAAGGATAGTGAATTTCCCCAAATTTTATATTTACGGTATTTCAGTAATTTGACTTCTACATAACGTTTTCACCATTAAATCACTGATAATTCTTTTAAACTTTGACATTACTTGGAGTTCTGAACTGTATACTTGACAAATATGTACACGAATGAGTTTGCACTCAATTGTTTTATAACGCCTTGTAAGATATCTCATGACTACAAATGCTTACCATATTTAGCAGTTAAGAAGTATAAATGAATAGTTATTTTTTAAACTATATTTTGTTTGGAGTACCTAATCGAGCACAAGGTTGGGCATCGCTGCTGTAAAGGATATAACAGTTTTATCCAACATTACAATAAATCGTAACTATTTCTTGAATCTTAAAAATTGCATTAAAATAAGTAACACTATGAGGGTGGGATTAAAATAAGTAACGCTAATCTGGATGAATATTTGGATTTATTATTTACAATTTACGAAATAAAATTAAGAAAAAAGTTCTTTAACTGAAAAAAAAAACATTTAATTAAAGAAATTTAATATGAACACTTTTGATGAAATAAAGAACTTAAAATCGCATTAGTCAATTTCTGAAACCTTTAAAATTAATGAGCTGAATCCATTTTTTATGTAATGAAAGAGTATATATATATGTTAGGTGAAGACGGTAAAAATGATCTTTACGATTTGAAGAGAAACATCTATCGAAAACTCCTTTTACTGATCTGCATGATATTCATAAACAAATTTTTCCTATATTAATGGCTAGTTTTTTCATCAGATTTTTGATAACTAAATCTAGCAAAATGTTAAATAAGTGATTAAAAAGTGTTATTTACCAACGTTATAACTTTTGGGCGATACAACAGTGTTGCTCCCATACCCCTTCACTCAGAATAGAACAAATCCTTTCTATAGTGTAGGTCTAGATTATGCAGGACAACTTTTACTGATAAGAAATCACAAAAGCAGTGACCAGAAAAGGAATATATCTTAAATTAACCAAAGATCGTACTAAGAAATTCTTCACTGCTTATCACAGATTTGTTTCAGTAGGATTAAACTCTATCATTTGCTAATAATAACTCGATTACTTTGATGTGGGTGCCTGGGCACTCTAGCGTTCCTGGCAGTGAATTAGCTGATGAGTTGGCAAGGGCTGGATCAACAACCGATTTTTTTAGTCCTGAACCAGTGCTAGGTATTTCAAAAGAATTGATCAGAAAGAACATTTCCGATCTCTTCAGAAAACAACAGCTTATGAACTGGCACAATGCCAATGATCAAAGACAAGCAAGGCTACTAAATAGCACATGCCCCAGTAAAAGGCAAAAAGAATTACTATCTCAATAGAATCAGTCAAGGAAAGCAATGGGACTTCTTACAGGACACTGCCACCTTAAAAGACATCTCACCATAATGGGAGTATCAAATGATCCCACTTGTAGAGGTTGTCATTATATGGAAGAAACTTCAATACACATCTTATGTGAATGTGAAACCTTTTCTGCACATAGATTTGAACACCTGGGTCAGCACTTGATTGAACCTTGGATGTTGCAGGAAATTCCTGTAAAATGTCTGCTGAACTTTGCTTCAGCCACTGGTCTCTTCAAATAGGGCTTTCTGAGGGGTATAGTACAATAGACCTATAGTCGCAGTGCTAGGTTCTTTTGGAACCACCCTATTTTAAATCTAATCTAATCTAACCTAAAACTCTATCATTTACTCAGAAAATCCTTGAACACTTCATGATATGTCTTGCAATGATATATCAATATATTCATGTACTTATAATGCACTACATTTGGATAAATTAATCTTAAGCAATAAAAAATGTTTGACATTAAAATTTTAGTCCACTTTCATTTTCAAACTCAAATTGAAGAATCAGTTTGATAATTGCATCACAATTAAAAATATTTAAATGTGTTATAATTAATTGCATAATGAACACAAAATAAAAAAAATACTTGTAAAAATATAAAACTTTATTTTTCAAAATTAGATTTATATTCCATTGGCCTAGTATCAAAAATATGAAAGAATTAAACTAATGTTTTTAATACACAAATGAAAATGAAAAATCATAAATTGTAACAATATTGTCAACAAAACAACTGAAACATCTAAATTCTATGGTAATTATGTGTAAAGTTGCATTGATCAAAGTCGCATAAAAAATGAAAACATGTATTTACAAGGTGAATATGTGGTTTATACAAATAAAGCTTAACTTTAATGCAAAACATAATATACATATTTACAATCTGTTCTTAAATGTTAAGTAATGAAATATTTTAAATAAAAATTCAAATTAATTTACAAATAAAAAGAGATTATTTATCAAAATTAGAATTTTGATTAAATACTTTTTTCAAAATTATATATATATGCTGATAAGATGATTGAAAATATATTTTTTCCATTTTCAAATCAATGCCATTACATTAATGTTCAACTAGAAAACATATAACTGAAAACAGTTGCACGTATGTAAAAAAAAATAATAATAAATTAATAAATAAATAAAAATATAGGTTTGGTATGCATAAAGAGCATATTATAGTTAAAAAATATAAGAAAAAAATCCATAAACAAATTTTAAAAAATCTAATTTTAAATGTGAAGAACAGATTGTAGATTAAAAAATGATAAAATAAATATTATGATGGATTTTGGAACTGATTTTGTAAATAATTTCTATTTTGCTGCCTGAACAAATATATATCCAAGTACTTATACTTACTAAAATGAGTGAAAATATTTTTATATAAGTACTTACAGAAAAAATATTTTTATATAAGTCATTTTTTTTCTCACTAAGTATGCATCTTTTCTTAAATTGAAACTATTTTGATCGTTTCAATGACTTTGAATCTTTTGTTCAATAAAAATCTGTCCCAAGTTTGGAAAGATTCAGAAATAAAAATAACTTAAAAAACATGTCATTTCACTTCTATTATTTTTCATATTTTATTTAAAGTAAAATTTTAACTAGCATTGGTAACACTTTTCTTGCTTTAAAAATAGCTAACATCAAAATTTTCTATTTACAATTACTTGTGCTATGGTCACTTAATGTATTCCTTAAAATATACTTTAAGGAATTTATTATGTACAAAAAAACCTTTTTATAAGAAAAAAACCAAAACATACAAACTGAAAAACAAATTTACATACGGAATACATTTCAAAAGTGAAATGCTGGTTTTTTATACTACATCATGGAAAACATTCATTAAAACAACTTCCTTCCTTGAGCTTCCATTTTCACAATGTGCCATAACTTTCAAAGATACCTTGGCCTGCTGCCATATAAATCTAATAATCATACAACATTAACCATTTATGATTTCAAGCTCTTTGGAAGAAGTGTGGGTTTTCAAGCCACATACAACAGTCCAATTCATTGTGATTCTTAGTGGAAGTATAACATTAGCTGCTCATTTGTGCAAGGAAAAAAGTGTTGCTTTACATATCATCCTGATCTTCATCCAGTGAAGACAGGAATAATAGTGCTACGAATAAGTTTTTTTTAAATTTAAGTTCAATGAGGCCTTATCACACACTAAAACGGTGCACTGCAGGAAACCTGGAAAGCCTCTGATATGCATATTTACATGGCTTTTTCCTTTCAGCGTTCTCGCAGCAAGAAAACTGAAATTTATTTTATGAATTATATGGCATTATCACACAATAATTTCCCTTATGACTCTCTTGGATCGAGAATTAGGAGTGGAATATCCACTTTCAAGGCTTTCATCAAACATCATTGAGTTTGGATGCATTTTTTCATCATCTCGCATGTTATAAGGATCAGGCAAGCCACTAACATCATAATAGGGTGAATCTGAAAGAAAAATAATTTTATAAATAAAAGAATATAAAATTAGATAGTATTTATCTTCTTTATTTAAATGAAAATTGAAACAACACAAGAAACACTTCACCAATAAAAAAATTAATAATAAACTTTTACATTTTCAAATAAATATGTCTTTACATTTTTAAATAAAAATGTTTCTATTAATTGTAATCTTGCTTTATAATAAAATCAGAAAATTTGCTAAAAAAAAATCTCAGTGTACTGAAATTTTATATCAAGGTTAAAAAACAAAGTAAACGCAAATTTTTAAGTATAAAATAAAGATCTGAGGGAATTTTGGCAGAAAAAAGTATCAAATGATATTTTAAAAAATTTAACTTTCTTAATATATTTTATTTATAATACCCAATCATATAAATTTTACACATTTTAATTTATTTTTGAATTATAATTTTTTTTTTTAATTTTCAGTAAGCAATTGTCAGTTGTTTTGCTAATCTACTCACTATTTTAGTGCATTTTATAATTGAACTTTTTAGTTTGTCAACTGAATATATTTTCAACTGATATTAATGTATTTTTATAGTCACTTAGTATTCGATATAAGTAAAAAAACTCAAAGCCTAATATTTATTTTTAGAATAAGTAATCTAAAAAGTATTCCAAAAATTATTTTGTGTATGCAATTCTAATGTACTTCAAACAAATAATTTCAGAGTATTTATATTTTGAGGTAAATCTATAACATGTACATGGAAAAAAGAATTAAATTTAAATAATTGCAAGCATTTTAATATGTTTTTTAGTAGATTTATTAACAAAAATTACATATACATTAATTTTAAAGCTATCTAAATGTTAACCTTTACAATTATTAAAAAATATTGGTAAACAATATCAGCATCGTTTGTAAATAATCCAGTAACAGTATAATATTTGTAAATAATTATATTATCTTCCAAATTAAAAATCTGTAATGAAATACTCACGTAAATGACTGTTCTTCATGTTCATCATATCAGCATTAACTGGTTTAAAATCATTGCCACTGTAATAATCATTGACCATTTCACCATCATAAGGATAATATGAACCATCAGGAGGCATGTTCATATGTCCATTTGGACCCATGCCAATATCCCGATCACCAGGAAATAATAACCCTAGAAATATAAATGTATTATTGGAATCAAACAATATATAGTAAATACGACTTTATCATGAACATATAAAACAAAAAATTTTCAAACCACAAAATGACTTTCCTTATTATTTCCTTAAAAGTTAACAAAATTCAAAATGATGAATAACATAATTAATGCCAGTTAAACAAATACTTTTCAAATTGAAAGTAAACTTGTAATAATAAAATACTATAAGTATTAATAATGAAAGTAATTAGCTCTTATTTGATTTAGTATAAGGAATTATGTATTTAATGATAGATATATATATAAAATGTGAATCATGCAAAATTAGGAAAGTAACTAGCATTAACACAGTTCTAATATAATTATTAGAAACTTACAAAAAAATAAGTCCTGGAAAAAGATATGATCAAAGTCACTTTCTATTTTCTCTATATTTCTATAAGTTTTGTATTTTAATAAAATTTTATTTCATCAATAAAGAAATGCTAAAATGATAAAGGCATTTATTTGTTATAGAAATTTTTAATAAATATATAATTTGAGTTTGTGTTGATAATATATGAATAAATTCTTCAAAGGGGAATTTCACGTGACAGTATTTTAACTTGTCTTAACATGGAAGAACAGGCTTACCATGGTCAGGATTTCCTGGACACATATGATCGTTGGGAACATCCGGCATTCCTGTCATATATATATTGCCTTTAGGATTAGAATCCAATACATCACCATGCTTAGTCAAATTTTCCTCAGAATAATATGGAAGAGTGACAGGAGGTGGACCAGCACTACATAAATTTTATTAAGTCAATATTTTTAAATATTATAAATTACAATTTAAGAAAAATAAAATACTTAACAAACATTAGAAAACTCACTTTAAAGTCTTTATTTCCTGTTTCTTCTTATTACCTATAAAATAATAATAAGAATAATTAGAAAAAAATCACCTTTAAATTAATGTACATTTAAGGTGCTTAAATGCACAAATTAAAAGTTTCAATGATTATCCTACCTTTATTGGATTTTCTACACCAACAGAAGCAAATGATTATTATAACACACACAACAGAGAGTGTTCCAGTGATTGCGATAATCATAACCATATTCTGTACTCTGTCAACACCTGCTGTTTCAACAGATCGTGGAGAAGAGTCTAATAAATGTAATAAAAAAAGATATTTAAATTCTGTTTAGAAGTAAGCATTTGAAGTTTATACAAATGCATATAAAATTAGTGTGATAATTAATTATAAAAAGGATTGATATTTGTTTTGAATTTATGTATTTTTAAAAGTGGTTATCAATACTAGATTAACTTAAGAGTTATCCCTAGTTTGATAATTAAATATAAAATATACTGCTTGTTAATATTTTTTGCAAAGGTAAATGTTTCAATTATTATCATATCTATCTCAAAATGAAACATTTACAAAAATCTTTTATGGAAATCTAAGATCCTAAAACCTTTCACTCTTAATTAATTTTAACAATTAATATGTAATACAAAAAATAAAGTTCATGAGAATGAATGCAGTAACAATTTCAGAATTCTTATTTCCATTCAATTTTATTAAAATCAAATGAGATGCAAGCAGACAATAAAATTTAAATAATAGAAAAACTTTGATAACATAAATTTTAAAAAATTGAAGCAACTAGTTATAGTTTTATGCAACAAAAAAAATTGAACAAGAGAAAATAAAAGCTTTATATTATTAGCATCTTGAAACAATAATTTGAAACCAAAGAAAGAGCGGCTATTAAGAAAAATTATGCACAAGAATTTAGAGCACCTATAAATATTTTAAAAACAATTATAATACTTACTGAGATATTTTTAAACTGCTATACTCCTTTTTGTAAGCAATAAAAAATTTAAATGCACATCATAGTTATTTTTTTGCAGCTATATAAAATGTTATAAATCTATACATTAGACATGATGCAAAAAAAAAAAATTAACAATTACCATCAAATGGACTTGCTATTTTTGCATCTCCACACCATGATTCATTGCTCTGCAAACAGAGTGTCACACGAACATCACTAAAACTCTGTGATCCAGGTTTCAAGTAGACAGTTTCTTCTGGAGCATTGACTTCAATATATTTCTGCAAAATCCATTCTGCTCCATCAGCATACCTCGCTTGAACCTTAATATATAAAAATAAATTATTACATAATATGCTACAATATTAATGATTAGAAATATAATAAATAACAAATAATAAATTAAATTAACTGAATAATAAATAGTAATACTTGATAATATAATATTTAGAAGTTTTAATAACGACGATTAAAATGTTACTTATATATCAGCATTGATGAGATACTTCAATGAAGCAAATTTTATAAAACTTCATCGGTGTAAATACAAAGAGAAAAATCAAAGCAAAAAACTTTCTAATAATAAATTTAAATACAGCATAAATCAAACTTTTAAAAAATAAAATAAAATGAAAATGTTAATTCTTACTTTTGCTAATAAGGGAATAGGCAAGTGGTCAACAGAAAAGGTGAGCTGACTAGTATCTTTATCAAAATGAGCATCAAGAGCACGGGGCAAATCTAATAAAAAGAAGTACAAAACATTTAAAAGATATTTAAATTTACACAATGCACATAATTTTTGTAAACAAAATTCATTTATTGTATCACTACTATAATGGATGTAGAGGTTTACTGATATTTATAAAAATATTAAGTTGTGTGTGCATGTAACCACATGATTACCATTAAATGAAATAATTAAAGTTTGTAAACTAATCCCAAAATGTTAAATAAGTAAAAGATCATAAAATTAAAACATTGTCCCACTACATTAAAATTGAAGAGATCATTTTATGTATAATCAATACTAACTATCTCTAAATATTTTATCACAAAGAAAATTTTAATAATTTTATATTTGGAATTTATAGCCCTTTTAAGAAACAGTTTTAAAAAAACAAATATAAATATTCCTATTAATACATTTTGTGTACACTTTTAAAACAACACAAATTTGTTAAAACTTTATAACAAAAATTTCTCTTAAACATGCAATAAAGTTATGACATTTTAAATTTTATAAAAAAATATTTTTATTTTAATAATAGATTAAAACTATAAAACAAACATTAAAGGTAACTTACCTCGTAAATTTGCTGCAATAAAAAAAAGAGAACAAATTAGTACTTTTCAAAATAAGCATGCATATATAAAGAAAGAAATATTTGATTCAGAATAAATAACAGAAATATACTTTTAAAGTTTTAGTAAAATGAATTAAGAAAATAGTTTTATAAACTTGGAATTATAAAATCATTAAAAAAATAAAGGTTTGAAAATAATCTTCCCTAAATTTGATTTACCTTAAATACCAATATATTATATTATTTAATGAACTTTAAAAATATATTGTAATAGCTTAAAACAATTCATTAATTTTAATTAGTAATTAAATTTAATAATTGTTTAAATTAGTCATAGTCAATTAATATGCTTTAAATACTCATATTTAATATTTTCTATTTTTCTTTCAATCTTTTTTATTTTAATCATTAACAAATATGAAAAATTATTACTTTATTTAAATACTTACGTTTTGTTTTTATAATAAGCTCATCTGAATACGGGCTATAACCTCGAGGATTTACAGCAAGAACTTTGAACTTGTACTCAGTTTCAGATTTTAAACCTATATTTAATATAAATAATTATTCCATTGAATTTATGTCAAATTAAGATATTTTAAAACTTATGTTCATTAAACCTAATTAATTTTAATTAAATAATGAATATGGATCTTTTACTAACCAATAATTTCACAAACTGTTTGGGATCTACATGATTCATTTCTTCCTCTTGTATTTTCTCCTACTGGCCAGTATGTGATCAGATATTCAGTGCTTGCAAATCCACCATTGAAACCTTCAGTCCATCTTAAAGTTATTTTATCTGAACTTGC
Organism: Latrodectus hesperus; assembly: GCA_037975125.1. Taxonomy (NCBI): domain Eukaryota; kingdom Metazoa; phylum Arthropoda; class Arachnida; order Araneae; family Theridiidae; genus Latrodectus; species Latrodectus hesperus. The sequence goes on from CM075851.1 coordinate 24,184,132, forward strand.
ATCAACTAATTCAATATTAGAGGGTCTTTCTGGAACACCTATAAGAACATTGCAATCATTAAACAAAAAAAAAAGAAAATTTAAGTGTGCATATATAAGACAGACAGATATCTGAATATCTATAATTGCATAAAGAAAAGAAAATTCAAATTCAATATACAAGATTTAACTTTATTAAATAATAAACTTAAATAATAATGACATAAAAGAATAGAAATTTTAAAAATAATCTTATTTGCAAACAATATTATCCAGTTACTTTCAGAGTTTTGATCAAAATCTTTTTTTTCTTTTCTCTTAAAAAGATATGATTATTTGGTCTGAGTTAAATAAAAAAACCTCTTATTCAAGCTGAATTTTTTTTAAAAATAAAATCTTAATAAATGTGAAAACAAATTAAGTGTCATTAGAAAGCTTGAAAAAAGGTATAAATAATATTTTGATGTTCAAATTATGAAAAATTTTTATCAATGCTTAAAATTAAAACAGTATGTAAAATAAAAAAATTTTACTTTACATTAACAAATTAGTATAGTCTGCAAGTACAAATTCAAAATTAGGTAATTAATATGCAGTTGAATAATACCTTTCTTAACCAGCTTGATAATTGTCTTTTTATCACCTCCAACTTGATTCCATGCACGACAAGTGTACTCTCCATAGTCATCTTCAGTCAGATCTTTAATTGATAAAATGCCGACATATGTATCACTACCAATTTCTGTTACATTGGTACCATAATTTCCATAATTGTCCAATACTCTTCCATAATGAAACCACTCAAACACTGGCTCTGGGTAGGCTTGCATGATACATTTCAGAACGGCAGTTTCACGAGGATCGAATGCAACTCTGTTATAGGTATGTTTCACAATTGGTGAATCTAAAATTTAAAATATCTCTAATTATTCAATGAAATTACAATGTTATTGGTTAATTTAAAAAACAGTGAAATATTTGCAACATACATAAAAAACAGAAAATTAACTTTTATGTTTAGCAAAAATTAGCTCTTTGAAATCTACACTTATTGTATATAAATAACGATTATGCTTTATACATTAAAAGTAGTGTATAATATATTATAATAATTTTAAAATAAAATTTTAATTTAACTTAAGAATAATTTCAGACTTACGTTCAACTTTCAAAGCCATTATAGATGAAACATCTCCAAATCCATTATCATAAACACAAGCAAATTTTCCGCGATCTTCAGAAGTCAATCTGCCATGTTTTCTGTCTCTGCCTTCGAATACAAGAGTTGTTTGCAAAGAGTTGACATTGTTATCTTCAATGCTGTTAGTGGTGATAATTTTGAAAAATCCACTGTCTTCTGGGATAGTTTGACCATTATGTGTCCATTGTACTTGTGGCATGGGCTTTCCTCTGGCTCTACATGTCAGGCTGAAATTTACATCTGTTTCTTTTCTTATAACTTGTGGTCTTAGTGGTATTGTAAGAGAAACTGGTTCTATAATTAAGAAAGATATTCAATTTCATGCATTGGGTAAATTTTTCACCACATAAAGCAATTTAGTCATTTATATCAACCTTTTTCCACTTCTTATCATTATACAATATTAGAATTGCGTAATAACAAGTTTTCTTAAAACATATTACTTTTAATCAGCACAAAAATTCATTTAAAAAAAATTAGTTTTTAAATTAAAGATAAAATAATTAGTATTTTTAATAGTAACATGCATTGATGTGGCATATATCTCTATTTATTATAACTTTAAAACATTAATCTCATACCATATACAGTTAAATAAGCAGAAGCTATTGATCCATATCCTAAACTGTTTTGAGTCTGACAGTAATATTGGCCTTCATGACTAACATGGGCTGAAAGAAGAGTATAATTTGCTTTGCGGCTCAGTTCAATCTTCTCTTGCCCTTCCTTCCACCACCTGTATTCAGGAAGAGGGTATCCTGGAGGTTTGGCAGAACACATTAGTGTAAAGGGTTTACCAGTGACAGCTTCTAGGGTGGAAGGCTGAATGATTGTTTCTCCAGGTTTATCTAAAATAAATTATAATTTTAAATGGCACATTTCAATTATTAATTCCTATTGTTTTAATTAAATGTTTAAATTGGCCACTGTAATTATATCAGAATTTAAACTTAAAACTTACGTCTGATATGTATAATAATAGAAGAGTTGCTTGAAGATTCTCTCTGCATGGAAGATCCAGATGGACGAGCTGTTGTTGTGGCTTTGCAGAAGTATTTCCCTGAATCTTCAGATGAAACAGAATCTAATCTTAGAGTATCACCATTTTGTCTAAAGAAAGCATCATTTTCTTTAGTCCAAGTAATGGTGTGAGGTGGAGGATATGAAGCAACATTACATTTGACTGCTAAAGATTCTCCCACAGATACTTCCTTCTCTGGTAATAGATTAACAGTTGGTCCATCTGCAAAAAATGTTTAACTTAATACATAAAGGAGACATATTTACCAATAAAATAAAATATTACCAATAAAATAAAATTGAATTAATCTTCAATTAATAAATGTTATTTATGCTTATAACTTTAATTTATTAGTTATTCTATTTTGTTTATTCAGAAATTAATTAAAATTTTAAAAACATTTTTGAGCTTATACAATCTTTCCAATATACCACAGATGTATAACACATGGTTTTATAAAAATTATAATGAAAACAATGATTACTTTCAATAAAAAATATATTTATCAGCAATAGCTAAGGGAAAATTCTATCTAAACAACTTAATTCACTTACATAAAACTGCAAGCTCTAAATTAATTTGAGTAGATTCACCAATGCCATTCTCAGCCACACAAGTGTAAGTTCCACTGTCTTCAGGTTTCACAGCAGGTATTGTGTGATTCATAGTATGGGAGAGAAGTTGCCCAGATTTCATCCATCGAACAGTTCTAGCAGGAGGGTTGGCATTAACAGAACAAACTAGAGAAGCATCACTGTTTACCATGATTCTCAATGGATTATAAGGACCTACTCTAATTCTTGGAGCATCTGTAATACAACATAAAAAATAATGTAATGACATTCATCTCATACATAAAAAAAAAACTAATTAAATTAATGACATATTTACACAACACAAATAACATACATTGCACTCTTAAAGTTACAGATGCCTCCATTCTTCGTTCTTCAGAAATAGCTCGATTCCAAACTGCACATTTATAGGTTGCATTATCATCTTCCATTCTTGGGTTTATGGACAAAACATTGGTAGTAGGTCTATCTCTAGAACCACCTTTCTGAAGTTGCCCTTGGAGAGGAATATTTTCCCTATACCATTGTATGATAGGATCAGGACTACCACCTTGACTCATGCAAGACAAGGCAAAAGTTTCCCCTTCACGAGCTACAGGCTTTGGAGGAGTTATTTGAGGTGGGCCAGGTGGAACTAAAATATAATAAATATTATTTGAACATGTAGTTGGACCAATAAAAATTAATTTATTATAACATTTAACTTTTTAAAACTATGAACTCTTCTATATTATTTAAAACAAATAAATTTTATAAATTCTTATTATTTTAAGAAAAAAAACAGTAACATCAAATAAAATCGTTATCATTAAGATAAAAGCTATTTAAAAAAAATCCAAATCACTATTTTTACACATAATCAATTTTATAATTTTTTTCAAAATAAACTTATGAGAAATAAATTTTTTGACACTTTGAAAGTTTATTTTTTATTTCAACTGTTTGAAAGCGATGAAACTGCCTTAAAAAAATAATATTCTATATATACAGACAAAATGTAGAAAATTAATTTTATTATTTAATAGATACAAATACCCAGAAATTTGGCTATTACGCCATTGTTTCTGAAATATAGAAAATAAACATAATATTTATTATATTACTATTTGGTAATATTTTATTAATTTGCAATTGCAAAAAAATTACATCAATTCCGTTCCTAAATATTTAAAATTTTCCTATAAAACAGATTAATAAATTTCAGTTTTTTTTAGACTTTTTTGTGAGTAATTTCTTTATAACGAAATTTTAAATCATTAATCAATGGCAATAATTACCGATGTTAACAAATTAATTTTACTGAAGAATCGAAAACATTTTTATATATTAAATTAATCGGGAGATGGCAGCACAAGCGCAAATTTACTTTTTAATTTTGAAAGTAAATGTGAATTCAGTTGTAACTTAAAAAATACTCAACATCGGTGGTTATTTATTTCAGTTAAATAACATGTTTTATAAAATTACAAATGAAAACATGCATAAAAAAGATATTTTAAGTGTCAATGATAAAACAATTTTAAATGGAAAATATATTTTATAAAATGAGCAGTAGATGGCGCTACAAGTAGCTTAAATGAAATTTATATTTTAAATCAAATTTAGAATTAACATGAATTTCTGAATTAATATTTTAAAAACCATTTTGATGAAACAAGTAATTCTAAAAAATTAATATTCTTTAGGTAATTTTTAGATTTCGCTTCAAATATTTCTTTTAAAAAATTAATATCAAATTTGATTTTTAAACCACTTTATTTTAAAGCAACTAAATATTAGACTTCTCTAAATTCAATTTTGAAATTGTTGCAGTTGTGTGCCAGCCAGGCTGGCAATATGGGATGCGCTGCTCCACTTTTCCAACTGAACCATATTTTGGTGTGGAATCCGACTTCCTCAGTACACCCGTTAATAGGGTAGGCAACCATTCACTCCACATTCATACAAGGAAAGGACAATGACAGGATAGATAGACTGTGAAAGTACATCCATGCCCGAACCGGAATTCGAACCCAGGAACCTCCCTATCCACAGTCAGACACGCGGACCACTAGACAAGTTGGGCGGTAATTTTGAAATTGCTTCGTTATTATGTTAATTATTAAATTAGTTATTATGTTAATTATTAAATGTTTACAGTAAAAATGTTACAGGTAGGCTTTTACAGTTAACATTCGATGCAATCTCACTTTTTAAGAAATAATTTGTTTAGATCCATCTGAGGAGATAATATACAATTTCAATAATATATAAATATATATAATTTAGGTGTATGTATGAATATGTTTTAGCCAGTGCATTAATCTCATTATATTTATTCATTGTTTTTTTTTTAATTCACTCAAAACTAACAACAAACTCTGTATTTTTATATCTCTTAAATTCTTGTCTCCTTAGAAATTAATTCATCCTTTAAGAAATAAAAATACTAATTAACAATAAAAAAGTAAGGTGTTTTTCATTACGTTCTTTACATTTTCCTTTCTCTCTTCTGATGTATTTCCAAAGTAGCATTTTTATTAAGAACGATAACATACGTTAAAAAAAAATCATTTATGAAACTTACTCAAAACTGTGACAGAATATTCTGCTAGTATGGAGAAGCTACCACTTGTGATATCCTTCAGCCGGCACTGAAACTGGGCATTGTCTTTTTGATACTGGGCCCTCAAGATGGTCAAATCATAGCGACCTTCTTCAGGTTTGAAATCTACAGTATACCGACCATCATTCTTCTGGTTATTCATCCAAAGGAAATCAGAACTTGAAGGTAAGATCCTCATCCAATAGATGGTAGTCTTGTCGGGATGGTAGACATTGATGCGACAGGATAGCCTGGTGCTTTGGTCTTCTACGACATCGCGGTTCTCTATTGCTTGAGGCGAGCAGCAACCCAGAACTGCAAAGACAAATTGAATCACTCTTAAATATCATATATAAAAAAAGGTTTTACATTAAAAATAAATAAAAAATAATGCATAACACATTTCATTAAATTAAATCTATCAGTATTTTGCTTGAAGTAATGATAAGGTATCAGTTCAAGATTGAAATTAAACCATTTTTTAGATATAAATTAGTTTAAGACTATTTAATTTTTGATTTTATATAAACTAGCATTTACTAACGAAAATTCCGAATAACAGTCAATTTTTTTTCCGTATATTTTAAACACCAAAATTTATTTCAAAACTTATTTATTCATTAAATTTACAAGTTCATAAGAAATTACACAAAATTTTAATAGAAAAACCTCAAAAAAAATTCTTCTAGGAAAAAAACTCTTATTTATTTCCTAAGATTGGTCAATGATAAATCAATTTAAGGTAGATACATAATATTATTATAAAACTGTCTATAGATGTAATAAAATAATTTTCAACTTATATGCTGGGATTTCATCACTAAACATTAAAAGATTTATATTTAATATATGAAGCAAAATTTAAATAAGAGTTTAATGCATTTTCAATTTGTTATATTTCATTTTTTGTAAAAGAAAAAAATTGGGATTTAAAATAAAAAGTAATTTAATATTAACAATTATTTTTTTAAAAATTAATTTAATGTTACCTACTTTAATTTTTTTTAAAAAGTTAAGAATATAAAAAGAAATTTAAATATGGAAAAATTGGCCCCGTGCACTTAGTGTCTTTACATATATATATATATATATATATATATATATATATATATATATATATATATATATATATATATATATATATATATATATATACACAATTGATGAAATGAATATATGCCAGACAAAAATAAAATATGTTTAGGTTTCCATTCCTGAAAAATTGTCATATAAATTTATCAGAATATTAGGGTGATAATCCTCACTAAGAAAAATGGTAATAAATGTGTTTTCGATTTTAGCTGCAATGTACATTTTTACAATATCCACTGTGTGTTTTCCCCATCCATTATTCATAAAGAAAAATAAATTTCCAAATCTCAATCCCCAAATTTTATTTCAAAGCACGTGCTTATGCAAAGCTTATATGTAAATACCTTTCTGCTGGGTGATAAATCTCATCTTCGACAAACACGAGATTACTTACTTTCCCACCAGAGCGAGCCTCAGTCGGTCAATCTCAACAAAATGCAGTACAACATTGAAAATGCATCTCTTTTTAAGGATTAGCGCCTAAAGGTGGGGAGTCTCGGGTCAAAGACGTGCCAAAAAGACGACAAAACTTTTTTTGAACCCCAGACAGCTGTGTTTGGTTTTAGGATAGGGTTTGACATTTGGTAAACACCGGTTCTACCGGCTTTTAGTGATTCAGGAAGTATGAGAACGAAGGCACACATGAGGTAAAATTCTTTCTTCCGAAAAAGCACCCTCCAGGTAAGAATATCGTGATGGCATCTCCTGACCAGGAATCATCTTTGGGCTATATAAAAATCTGAACTCGTGGAGGCCATTAAGGGGTGATTTAGTTTGTTCCTCATTCCATCCCCACCCCAAAAATCGATAAAGGAATAAAAATGAATATCGATAGGTACCATTGATGCTTATTTTTCAGTACAACATAAATCTGTTTATAGTGAGAAAAAATAAAAAACGCATCACAATTATTTTCAAATTATTCAGTATATTATACGATAATGTAACACTCTATTTGATTTATTAAAAACATTTTATTGGTATCAAATTAAGAAAGTATTAAATATTAAAAAAATTTTTTGAAAATTACATTATCGTAATGATGATTAACTACGAGTTGTTTACATTCCTTGCAGTCCTAGAATAGATGTTATTCAATGTTCTAAAACGATCCTTAATTCTCTACATTTCTTTTAAAAAATAAAATTTTGATTTAATTTCTTAATAAAAAGATAATTTTGAAAAAAGTTAATCTTGATTACGACTTAAAATACAACCTACTTATTAATACTAATGTCAAGTATCATGGAAAATGAACATTAAAATAACTAAGTAATATATAAAAACAAAAAAATGCTCTCTTCGTTAACAGTATCAACATCACTTCGTATTCAGTATTAACATCACTTCAGAAATTTTTAAGTACAAACGTTAATATCAAAAAATATTTATTGTAAAATTAATATGTAGTTTTTAATTATTAATGACAATTACCCCAAAAAAATTCATTTATTATACAGATATTTGACTGAATAAAATAACTATTTATTTTTAGTAATTAGTTAATATGAAATCTTTTTAACATATCTAATGAAATACATTTGAAAATTAAAAATCAATTTCTTAAGGGGAAAAAAAATTTTTTTTTGGAATTATTTAAAATTATTTTAATACTTTTAAGTCCGCAAATAATTATAATTGATTTTAAAACTGATTCACTTCTCATGAATAAAATATTAATTTAATTTTTTTGTACACATTTTAAGTAATTCCATAGTTATATCATTTCCAATACACCATTTGCAAATATAAAATAACTCAGAAAAGGTAAGAAAAGGGCTGCATATATATATGGTGGATTCAAAATATAAATTTGTGGCACTCTTATCGGAATATCAAGAAAAGATCCGTCATCACAAATTCACCAAAACTTTCAAGGACAAAAAATAACATTATTACACAAGATTAGAAAAAGTGAAAACTAGGAGAAAAAAAAAACACAATAGCGAAACGGTATCGAAAATTACACTTTCTCGTAAAGCATCGCTGATTCTCAGAAATAAGATGTACCAAACGACCGAAAAAACGCTTCTCCAATTTTCTATTTTCTTTTCTAGTTTTTTAGAGACATAATTTTTCATTCTTTTTGTTCTTTTATCGCAAATTTTCCCGCCAAAGTAAGATGCTTATCGAACGCAATGGAAACTCCTACGTGCAATTCAGCCCGCCAATTTTCTAAGTCCATCATCATTTGCAGACGATTTGGAAAAGACAAAGACAGTGAGTTTCGAACTTGACCATGGAGTTCGAAATTGAAATAACCTCTGCTAAAGTCGTCGGTGTATATGTGTGAGGGGTGGCATAGGTTGATATAATAAAATGGACAGACTTCTCTCAAGAGCGAAGGGGACAATGGGATTGGTCAGATAGCTTGAGTCATGCTTGGTTGCCCACCTTCTCTTTCTCTTTCGACCATAAGCGGATGCAGAGATGGCATTTTCTTGAGAACCCAAGTATCGTGACACTCTTTGCTTCCGTTTGTCTTGTCACAAAGCAAGGGGTGGGGCGGGGAGATTTCACACAGTTCTGTGTAGGATGATACTGCGCATGCCCTGAAAGTGACTCATTTTTCAGCGTGCCATGTCCTCTCGTCTTTGTTTGCAAATTTTTCGACACTGACAGTTTAGAAACTTCTTTCTTCTATCAACAACACTCCCACATCATTCATTTTTTTATTGTTTTTCTGTCGATAGTGTAAATAGTAATTTATTTCGGTTCTCATGAATCAAATACACTGGAAATATAGTTTTAAATTGTATTCTGAAGAAAACATATCTATAATGTTAATCTCAATTATGCATTTTTAGCTTTTATATTAATGCAATAGATAAAAAATATTAATTATTATCTATTAAATGAAAAAGAAATTAAATGAAATAATTAATTTAAAAATACAAGACTATATGTATCAACTGATCATACTAAAATGAAACATGTACACAACATAAACATTTTCTTAATTTGCCTAAACAACTCCTTGATCGAAATCTAAGCTGTTGTGATTGCTGCAACATTTTTGTTTGAAAAGTGATCGCATTTGTTTTCCTTTTTCTACCTTGAAGTTGCGATCAATAAAGATAATTTATACTGTAAAGTATTCAATTCATTTATTTTTATCATTACAGTTAATATTTATAGATAATTTTATTATAATACCTTTTTAAATTTTTTAAATTGAAAATGCACATCTGTAATTCTAGATGAGAAACCAATTTGTAAATTTATGTGCTGACGTTTAATTATAGTTCTTTCTTTGATTTCATTACACATAAAATAAATATAAATTATGTAAACTGCACAGTCAGAAAAATTCTTAAAGAATATATACTAAAATGAAAATAATCATAACATCGGTAAGTACTAAAATTAAACAGCATAATGGAGAAATTAAATCAGGAAATTTATTATGAAAGTAATAATAATTATGATCAAAATTATATTAGATACCACCATCTAAAAATGTAAATTAATCAGAAATAATCTTTGGTATGTCCTGAACATGTAGAAGAATCAATATATTGACTAACCTTGCCATTTACATGGGAAAGTTGATATGTATCAAAATGTTGACTTTGTATCAGACTAAGAAAAGACAATCACAAGGAAATTAATGATTCTTTTATAAGATTGGTAGTGAAACAATCCAATCGATAAAACAAACACAATTAATAAGTTCCAAGTTTTTAGCTTCTTTCCCAGCCATTCGATGCGAAGATCTTTTGAGAGATCCAACAAAAGACATCCTCATGAATGAAACAACTCAGCCGAACTCTCTTCTCGGACGATAATTGGCGTGAGTTTCATAAGCAAGGGAAATGGTGCAGATACTCTGATTACATCTTTTAACTTCATAATATAAAAAGGGGTAAAAAAGAACATCCTCCCGAAGACTTCAACCTGCCCAACATTATGTGTAAAACAAATGGATGCCAGGTTTTTTTCAATTTTCGACTCGGTTAGATAACTTTTAGTTCAATGAAAATACGGGCCATGGAAAACACGATCCATTGTACCATCAACAAAATAATAGCGAAGAAGCGATGGTTAAAGGAAAACGTGTTCATTGAAGAAAAATACGTGTAGTGTACGAATCTCTTTGTCCACTAATTATATCTGTGTGCAAAAGTCTGCACGATATACTGTATAAGATATTGAAACTTATTTTTATAGCATTTTAATATGTCTCATTGTGTAACAATTACATGCCAGCGTGAATTGTAACTTAAATTCATGTATTCTCAGTATCCCAGCTTTAATTAACATCATTCTTTAAGGCATTATCAATATTTCACATAATATAATACCTTTACACATTATTAATTTCATAATATAATGCTTTGGTTTTTGTGTAGGTTATGTAGCAGTAGCCAGCAATAGAAGTCCTTTCAAATACACATATTTTGTTTTAGAGCAAAATGAATTCATTTATTTTTGTGTCTTTTTTCCTTGGAAACCACATTTCCCTTTCTAAATACCACCGTAGAAGCCATGCTGTCCAGCAAGCTTCTAAAAGATGATGATTCGTACATTAAAAAAAATCTTCTCAAACTATAAAACATTCTTTCAGAAATATGACACCTTAAAGTCTACACATGGTTATATTCATTGTTACATTTCGTAATAGGTTGTCAAATTTTAATGATTGAAACAAGCAACTTTTTTACAGCTGTTTTCTCAGCTTTTTCTGAATCTGTTTAAATTATTTTCAACTCATTTTTTTAGCTTTCGGTCAGAGATGATGATGAATATTATTATAGGTTTTATATGTTTCCCTTCAACATCATAATAAATCACGATTCATTTATTTCATTACTTGTCTTCAATTCTTGATATAATGGATGTGAATTATGATTTTTATGAAGCATAAATGGAAATCTTTTTTTTTTATTGAATAAGAATGAAACTAAAAAGAAAACTTCTAGGAATCAGATTCGTTGTCCACACTTAAAATAAATTACGAGTATTTGTATGGTGAAGAAATAAAATAATCTGCATTTCACATGAATCTTAATTTAATATTCGTTACTCATGATTTCCACACAACCAGGAAATTTTCTATAAAACTAATAGGCATTACTTGCGCGCGTGAAATCGATTTACACTCTTCCTCCAATAAGCTAACCTCACGTTTAAATTGTATTTTCCGAAAGCATTTTTTTAATCAAAGTATCCATAATATTTTATAAGTACAGAGTAAGAATTTTTAAATACAATTCAAATAAATTTCGAAGGAAAAAACAGTAGCAACAAAATTTATAGATTAGAATATTAACTGAGTAAAAATAATTACAATAATTAAAAATTAGGATTAAAATTATATTTTATTTTCATTCATTATTTAATAATTAATCTATCTGAATCTTTGAGCCAGATTTATTTTGTATGTCCAAGTTCAGAATTTGAGGAAATGGGCAACTCAAGATATGCGTTTGATGACCGTTACAAATATGATCTGTATCTAATCACCGTTATATTATAAAAATGTCTGGCAAATTAGCCTTATTAAATTACATTGAGAAAATTTGAAATGATCTTATATTTGCTACAAAAGAGATGAGACAGAATTCAAAAAAATTGGAAATATCTTCTGATTTATCTCAAGAGAAAAGGATAATAAATAACAAAATTAATGAATGAGTCAAAAATTGATTCACATTGATTATAACCAATTGATACAACTGTTTATCTCACAGAACTAATCAAAACTTTCACCTGTCTTCCAAAAAAATACTGCACTTCATGCATTGATTGGAACAGACGACTTTGCTGAGATAACGTGATGCTAGAGGAAGATAAACGGCGATCGAAGGTTTTGAAAGCTGACGGCGGGGCACCCGCATATAAAATTATCACCCGCATTCTCTACTCCTCATTATCCCTCAGACAGTTTTTACTCATCATCTGCTTCTTCAAAAATCAGTTGAAAGGAAATGCGACTAACGATTTGCCCCAAAACTAGAAAAGGTGCAGGACGTCTATCGTAATAAGCAAACTCTCTCTTCTTCCCTCCCGTTCCAAAATATCAAATTAAAAGCCCAGCAGCTGCCGTTTTACCAACTGTGTTTACTACTTATAATAAAAACTGGGGACGGAAACGCGCACGTGGTGGAAAAAATGTTTCCAAACGATTATGAAAATGAGGTACGAATGGTTTATCTGTAACCGCAAACTTATAAGCAACATAAATTAATTTTCCACGCATAACTGGGGAGATGATTAAAAATCAGCTAATTAAAGCCTGTCTCAAGGAATTCAAATTCGAACCGTCGGAAACCGGCGTTAGTAATCCCAACTTATTTTCCATAGCAATTTGGAAGGAGGTCTCAAAAGATCTTAATTCTATAAAATATTATTCTGTTACTAAACATATATAGTTGTGCAAAACGGTACTTGTTACAAAGTAGTTCAGAGTTATTTCAATCAAGAGATTCCTTTTAAAACGAGTTAACTTCCAATAAGTACACTAAAAGTTAATTAGCAATATTTGCACATAAGAGTTAAATGTAAGAATGAACCATGAATTAAATGAAAGTGTATTTGAATAAAATGAAAAGTCATTTCAAATGAAATTTTCTGTAATCATTTTATCTTAATCCGTAATTTTATGGGACTGTCGAATGGAAACATAATTGAACTGACGTTTTGTTGCATACAATTGCTGCCTGGACAACAGGCATAAATGAAATGGCTGTTTCTGAAGCAATAACACCTTAACAATGCTTCATTAGAGCGCTTTTGTTGTATACTAATTCCAATGACTCAACTCATTAAGCAAGACACTAACGTTATTCACCAAGATCTATACTTAAAAATGGCAAAACATAGCTCAATTAAGAAAATAGCCGACAAAGAAAGTTAATATTTCTCCGCTATGACGCATAAAATTAAAAATTTTTAAAGATCTGAGTAATAAGAAAATTTATTTTTCTGTGGGTTACTAATAAGAGCATAAGTGGACAGAAGAGAATTCTATGTATTTGTAACATGTAATTCCACTTCTTGTAGAACCATATAAGTATAGTTATCAATAATTACATGTATATAGAATGGTTCCAGCCTTTCTACCGCTCTGAGCAAAAGCCAAATTTACTACATCTTGACCTTAAAATAAGTGTTTCATCGCCTAAATATGATTAAGATATTTTTTGAGCTTCAGGGCGATTACGAAGCTACACTCTAAAATTAACCTTGTATATGTATTGCCATAATTCAGTTTCCTTAATAATGAAGTAAAATTTAAGGCGACTAATTTTTTTTAAATAATTTTATATACGCACTTTTCAATAATTACTTTCGCTTTTATATTTATTTGTAAACTATTTAATAAATTAAATACTGTAATAGATAAAAAAAATTATGGTCTGTAAAAAAAGCATAATAGTTAAATCTCGTCCAAATTCAAAGATAAAAGGCAAATTATCCAATTCTTTAGCAAAAAAAATTTTTTTCCACATCCAAAAAATGGTGGTAAAAATATGATAGCGATCAAAACATTTTACTTAATATTATTCAAAGTATTTACTAACTTTAGTTTGCAAAGCAAGCATTCAAATTAATAATAGAAGTATTCGTAGGCACACGTTACATTTTTCTCAAGTATCTGCATTTGCTGGAACAGGTTATATTTGACGAACTTATATATTTACATCGGTACATTTTATATTTTTCTAAGTACGTTAAATCTCCAGAGAGTCAGGACTATCAAATATATCAGTTTCAAACAATTTCCCTAATGAAAAAACCATTAGATTTTATTTATACAAAAAAATATTCTTTTCACTAATTTTAGCTTTTCAGCAAAAGCATATTACGTCCTAATAGGAGCATGCTTTCAATCGGAAGTGGCAGGAAACGGATGCATTCTAAAATTTTCCAATAGAACCCACAATCGGCATTCCACTCCAGAAGCAATGTGCCAAACACTTCGTGATTGAAAATCCAATGAATGTGCATCTTGGAACATCGCTGCCAAACCGCGAGCACGAATGTTATTATTCACTAAGCTCAGAATATCTGTTTGTTAACCTCGAGAACTATCGTTTTGAGCGCAATTTAGTCTTCAAGGACAATAGCACCCCCTTAGTAACTCTTAATAAGGAACACAAAGGTCTAATTGCAAGGGGCAGAAACCTATTGTGAAGGATTCAGTGAAGTGTGGAAAAAAAGAGAGGGAGATCCTATCAGTTACCGCCATAATCAGATAGAACGATTGTTTCCCTTTAAAATTTATACTACGGAATATCATGTGACCCATCTACCAACCAATCAGGTGTTCAGCTTACTAGTTTGCGTTTAGACCGAATTGCCCTAATAAGGCACGCTTTCATAAAATTAGTGGCCAGGAGCTGTTTCTTGTAATTCATCTTGGCCCTTAGTGTAATGAAGGAAAAAATACTTAAGTACACTATATGATCACTTCAGAAATCTGAAGGAAGATAAAATATTACTTCAATATCGAGCACAATTATGCTTCAATATCGAGCACACAAAATTCTTCGACCTGCGATTGTTCTTTACAATCTCAGAAAGCCAAAGCGGAAATGTGTCTGAAATTACTTGTGTATAACTTAATCGAATTTAAATTAAATTCTAAATAAAAATGATACTATTGAAACCTTTGTTGGACTAGTTAAATAACTATATTTAATTTTAATCTGCTAATTTGCGTTAGATTTACTGGAACGGTGCAATTAAGAACATACATTTATGCAAGATATCTATGCAAATTTATCGCGGCAAAATTTTAAGTCTTTCAGTTTTCAGTATATTTGCTAATTTTGAATTCAATAAACTTCTGAATAAAATTTCATGATGGTAAGTTCATCTCCTTTTAATATTAGACTCCCTTAGGGCGTGTCTAAAGAATGAAAATGTCAAGTTACATTTATTTTTTTCTAAACACGGACTTTAAAAACTTCAAATAAAAAAAAAATCACATTTCGTAAGAAAGAAAATAAGGAATTGAAAGCGTCGCCCTAATTTCATTGCAAGTAGAAACTTGAATATCCTGGTACGTCGTGTGTGTGTGTGTCCATATTTGATAAGAACTCGCCTCGAAGTTGGTGGATTTGGTAACGAATGTTGATCGCCGGTCGCCAAGATATGGACATCTGTGGTTACCGATTTTTTCATTTTAATATGAAAGACTTCAAAGAAAGAAAAAAAATTTTGTCAGTTGAATACTTCTGCATTTCATAAATGTATGTACTCAGCAATGGATTTTAAATAAATAAAGAATCAAAAAGTTTACTTAAAAACAACTCAATTAAAAAAATTTCCCCTCACAAGTAATAGCCAGAATTTTATTCTAAGATGCCAATGTTGAAAAATAAAATAATTATATTCTATGACATCCCATTTATAACAAATGATTTTAATGTGAAACGTTGATAGGTTAATTTATTTGAAAATAACCAACCTATACCACAACAGTAATAGTTGTAATTTCAAATCAATTGAGCAATTCAATACGAGGATATACCCAGTTAACAAAAAACTAAACTATTTTAAAATCTTGAATTGTTAAAAAATTCACGTGTAATCGCATCAAAAGAAAAACGCTGAAAATTTTTAAAGTAATAGCATAACATCTAAACATTTCAGAATAAAAGTAACTGCAAACCGTAATAGATACCAGCATACAAAGAAAATAACAGAAACTAGGAAGTTGTTTGGAAGTAGTAAGATGAAAATAACGCAGTGAAGCATTTCAAGTCACATCGAAATATGTTGATATTTAAGGAAAAAAAAATTAATCGATCATGAGTGGGAGAAAAAAACTATTTTCCTAAACTGAATTAAATTTGACAAAACACAAACAAATTACAGAAAACAATATTGATTGCATAGATACTTAGATAAAACACAAGCACAATTTCAATTAATAACAATTCGTGTATTATATATATATATATATATATATATATATATATATATATATATATATATATATATATATATATATATATATATTCAAAATAATCACCCTCAAAATACTTTTTTCTCTTTTTTATCAGAATCTTTTTCATTTATGTCTTCCCTCTTCACTTCCAATTATTAAAATGTAATAAAACAACTAAATCTGACTCTAATGTGAATTATAAGCAGAGTATTTGAAACAATTCTAACAGACGAGGGTAATAATTTAGATAAAGCAACGAAAAAAGTGATAAATGCTTTCTTAGACCTAATAGCAACAAAAAGTTGGAGTGTTTCCACCAAAGTTATGGGAATGCATTGCTTCCAAATGTCTCGCATTCTCATTTTGATGGAATGGTAAGGATTTAATTTTTTTATTCTCTCTCAACATAAAATTTTATTCCCTCCCCTTCCCCACGAAGGCCACCTGCCACTTGTCAGGGGAAACTTAGGAACGCTTGCTTGTAAAAGTAATTTGTCGCAGCTGTCGAAAAAACACCATCTTAAAATAATGACAACCATATGTGCCAAATATTTTTCTCTCTTCTCCTCCTATATAAATAATATTTCTGAATAATTCCTGTTTTTCCATGTATAAAATTGTAATTAGACCATCGAGGAAAGAAACCCAGACGACAATTGGACGTTAGACGAAATCACCATTTTTTCCCCTTCGTAAAATGTGATGAGTATAAAAACAATTGATCGATGCCTATGATCATTAAAATAATTAATAATTTAAAGGTTTGTTATTCAATTGTTCTAGTTATTTAGTTGCATTTTTATCATAACTTTAATCTTTTCCCTTCCTATAAAATTTCAAATTTCTCAGCATTTCGCATATAACAACAATGCAAAATAAAAAGCGTCAAATTGACAGTTAAACATTATTTGTCTAGTTTTGAAAAATTTAACGACATTTTAAATTTACTTCCCTGAAAATACAATAGTCAACAACAAAAAAGTAAGAAGCCAAATTTTTAAATTATCAAATGAATGCTTTAACTAACTGCAAACCATAAGTTTACAATTAATTTTAATTACGTTTAATTGTTGGTATACTAATCACACTAAAATATATTTTTTATAAAATGGAAAAAAAATTATCTTAATTGTTTGCAAAATACTTTTTTTTCACTATAATCAAATCGTTGATTCTGTCAATACTCCTCAAAACAAACCCATTTTTATTTTTCAAAACAATTTACAATTAGACAACAAAATAATTAACAAAAAATAAACTAATTTTCAACAAGTAGGCGATTAAAATAACGCATATTATTTGTCATTAGCTTATTAAATGTTTTCAACAAAATAAAACACCAACTTATCCACAAAAATGTCAATTACATAAAATAATATTCAATTACAAATTTGTAAGAAAAAATATCCATTGCAAAAGTTATTATAAAATTATTAATTTTCTTTATTAAAGTTAATAATTAAACAATTAACACAATAAGAAATACGAAATAGCTATAACGAATGGGATAGCATTTATTAATAGCTGAGCTATATTTCTAAACGGGATTATAAAAGCAGATGACCTAGAAGTTCCTCCGTTTTATGCGAGTTGACGAAATTAGGAAATTCCTTCACGTCCAAGTAAGTCCTGAACATTTCGAGGTTTTTCACGCTATGACCAAAAGCTTAACCAGCGTTGACGTATGAAATTGAAAATCACAATTTCTGTCTTAAGAGAAAAGGAAAAAAAACACGAGCAAACAGGAAAGAGGAAGATAATAAAAGTCAGTGTCAGGGCAAAATTAAAATAAATACGACAAACGGATGGCAACGCCTGGTGACTTCAATTTCGTCGGACTTCCTTTAAGAAGCAATCTTCTTCTTTGTTTACAAGCTCTCGTGTTGATTTTTCAGTTGCAAAATCCGATGACAACAGAAATAACAATAGAAAAACATTTGAATATATAAACATATGCATATAAACTGAATAATATCATTATTAATTTTAATTTTTTATGGTTCCACTTTCCTAAATATTTCATTTTTACCTATACAATAAGCAGTTAATTATATTGTGAAAATATGAAAGGAATGTTAATGAAACATAATTTCAATACTTGGTTTTAATAGTAAATTGATGAAATTTACCATTACCAAGATGACATTAATTTAATAAATAAGCAGAGAGTCTTGGTCTAGCCTTTCAATACAAAAAAAATCCTAAAAACAAAAAAGAATTTTTTTCTTTTCAAGATTTAATTGCTTTGAGAAAAATGCTAGGCTCTTATCATGTGTCTAGGAACCTAATGTGTTTTCATGTTCAAATTTGTGGATGGTGTATGGGGTAGTTTCCAGCGTAGAGAATTTTCAATATCGAAATGAACATCTTTGTCAATTTAAGTATTATTAATTAGAATAAAGAAATATAAAAAACAATTGCCGTGAATTTTCATGAAACTCGGATTATTCTTAACAGTCGTTTAAATACATTTTTGTAAAAAAAAAAAAAAAAGTAAATTATAAAAATAAGAATCTATTGGTAAAATTGCATTAAGCAGATCGGTCCTTACTATTTACAATTGTATTATTATAAAATATAATTGTTAAATGTTTCGATTATTAAAAATAATTTTAATTTATGAACTGGCATTATGATTCTGAAGAGTGATCATCATTTGAATAAATTATGCAAAAAAACAGTAACAAACGTCATTAAAAATTTAAAGATATGGAGAATTTTTCACATATCTATAATGAAATAACACTCAAGTACATAGATCAAAATCAATTTGTCACTCGACGGTTACGGTCGAATTTTTTTAGTTTAATCATTTCCTATGCTTATGATCACCATGTCTTAGTAGAACTACATAAATAAAGTAAAGGATAAATACTAAAAATAATAAAATATGTAGAGATTAAATCTGATGGTGTAAGCAGGTCACACTACTTATTATTGCAGTCTGTGACACCAATGCTTCTACTGGAAAGGTAAGCAGTTTCAAAAGCTAAATTAATACATTGGAATAAATAGTGTATTGTAATGGCCTAAAAATACAGTTAGTTAACTAAAAGATCTTGTTAGTTTATTTAGTACCAAATCAAGCTTGTTAGTAGCACTACAATTAAATACTTAATTTAACGATACGATATTTAAATGACTACTTATTTGAATGAATGGCATGGCTTTTTTAACGTCCCTTTGTACCTTTTAATCAGGGTATCTTGTTTAGCTAAACATGCGTGAAACAAACGTTTGATCTGCTGTGACCCACATTTCAGACAGCAAACCTTGATCACAAGAGAACAATTGACGGGAAACTGATCTATCGGATAGCAACACAAGATTACAAACCATTCAAAATGAAATCAAAGTGAGCCACACTTCCAACTCTACTCTTTTATCAGGCAAGGCAAATTCTGTTCTGAAAGTCAAATTTACCGTGAAACAAAATATTTCTAATGAAGCGAGCTACTGTTGTTTATCTTTCGCAATATCTCAGCATTTGGAACAATACCAAATCAAGGATTCAGAAGTTCCAATATCACTTTCGTGAAGAAAAAAAATCGACAAGAAATCGCATTTTACCTCCATTACCCCGTAAATGGAGTTGAAGGGATTTTCGGGAATGGGTGTGACCCAAAGCAGTAACCGTGATTGCGGAGCCTAGCGCAAATAAATCTTCATTTTTGTTCTTTGTGCTTGTTCCATTATTCCAAACGCGTAATCCAATGTGAGTGACAGTAATCAAACAATAAAACTCTCTTGCCATATTTGCTAGGAATATATTCAGATGGCAGCAGTGCAGTAAAATTTAATCCCCCTTAAGCACTAGGGTACACTGGAAAAAGAAATTATACTTTCCATTTGGACTGAAATGCGTGCTCTGCAGATTTTGATGCACCTGAAGCACAAAAGAGGATGTTCAACTTTGCTACTCATGGGTGACATGATATTTATGCATTTTTTTTTATCGAGCAATAATTCTGAAAATGAAATATTTTGAAATTTGACAGTGACGGTAAATCAAATCTTTCAAGATATTTGATATAAGACAGTTTTGCCTTTGACTAGATGAAATCATTCCTTTCTTTTTTTTTTCATCAATCCTTGCATCACTAAAATGCATCTTTATTTTTAATCGTGTCACGATATAAGTAAATATATAGTTTGTAATCTGACAGCATTAAAATTCGAATTAATTATAAATAACTTATAGTAATTTTTTTAAATTTAACATTCACCAATAATTTTTCACTTCAGTTTAAAAAAAAATCAAAATTCTAAACATCCAAAAGAAATTTGAAGAACAAACGACACTTTGAATGAAAGTTGAAGGTTGTTGAATATCATATTAAAGATGCTTAGAAAAGAGGTAACCTTTTGCTTTCTCGCCTAATCTTCAAATTTCTGTCAAATAATAGAATTTTATTCGACCTTGAAAATTTTCTTTCCGCCCAAAGATAAAGATCAGATTTTTTTTTCATATAATGAT
Organism: Latrodectus hesperus; assembly: GCA_037975125.1. NCBI lineage: Eukaryota > Metazoa > Arthropoda > Arachnida > Araneae > Theridiidae > Latrodectus > Latrodectus hesperus. The sequence goes on from CM075851.1 coordinate 24,204,962, forward strand.
TGATACAAATAAAAAGAACTGAAGACATGACATAAAGAAAAATCCACTTTTTACCAACCTGCAATTTAAAACCGTTGAAAATCATTTACTGGTCAAAGTAATCGAATAATCAAAATTTACAATCGTCTACAGAGGAAGATGTAAGAGAAAAAATACCAAATTTACAATCATCATAAGGAAAGTAAGAAAAAAAAATTTTTTTATCACTTCTTCAGAACACTCCTGTTTACACGAGAAGTAATTTACACGAAATAGAAAAGAGAGAAAGAGGAGGACCCTTAATATTTTCTCTCTCAAATTTTAGAGTCGAAATCATGATCAGATCATTTCAGTCACGATTTACTTCTTTCTTTTTCTTTTTTTCTTTTCCGATTGCCAAGTTCATCGTTCGCCATTACCTCACCTTCGCCATTGGCGATTGTCGAACTTAAATGAATATATCCAGTCTGAATTTATTTTATATGTGTATATTTTTTTAAATAAAAGAGAAAAAAATCGGGGATCGTGTAGTTTGCAAAAAGTTGACGTAAAAGGTACCTACTTCGATTAACTCCGTCACATATCTTTCATCTATTATCACAAAAAAAAATTATCTTTTGTGGAAATTTTTTTCTTGTGAAAAATATTATTTATAAAAAGTATTAAAAATGTGTCATATGTAACATAAATTTCTAATTTTAGATTATTTCATATTGGACTAAGCTTTAAAATACATCAAGATTTTGTAAACATTAATTATAAGCAAATTTTCAACGTTAAAATAATATTTTTAACTCTACAATATATTTTTAACCTAAAAGTAAAATATAAATATATTTCATGTAATAAAAGCAAAAGCATTTAATTGATTATCAAATGATGCTAATTTTCTTTATAATTTTACTATCATAAAAATCTCAATCTGTAAAATTAAGATATTTTATAATAAACTATACCACTTCTCTCTCAACAAATTAATTAATTCAATTTTTTCCAAAAGTTTTTACTTTTATTAATATTAGCGAGTAGTTTAATATAAGTTATTGAACTACTCGCTAATATTAATTCATTATCAACGAATTAATTTGAAAAAAAAATGGGTCTCCAAAGGAATAATCCCAGTTGAATCATTTTAAAGATTTGAGAAATAAGTTCTGCGACTTTAGTATGTAAAATAAAAAAATTAAATTAAAATTGTTAGACCTAGATGAAAAAAATTAAATTGAAATACATTTTTCTTTTCTAACTATTTCATAACATGTTACACTTTTTAAATCAGATGAAATAAAATCCATAAGTTGAAAGCAACATTGGGTATATAAAGTTACGAGTACTTCTCCTAAAAATTTATTTATTCTCTGGATTTAAAAAAATGTTTGAATATCAAATAAAGCCAAATTTATTATTGCCTAATAATTGTACTAATTCTACTGCTAAAAATTATGCATTGGGCATAAACAATACTATTTGCTTCTAGTCACGCATGTAAATATATTAATATGATCGCTTGCATTTTATTTTCATCTCTTCTAAAGGAGGATTTTATTTGAATTATTTCATTAGAATTTAACCTGTAATGATGGAAATATTCATTTGGCGACCGACCCTCATTGTATGCGGAGATATTGCAATTAAGATGGGAGTGACCACACCCGATCTACAGCAACAAGTTTTCTAAGCTCGTCAGACGGGTTTTTGGAATAGCCGGACTCGGCAAAATCATTAAGTTGGGGCCCTTTTACTTACATCGACCCAATGAAATAGCTTCTTTTATAAAGTTTCTCTTGACTTTTTTTTCCTTCCTTCAATTATATTTATATGTTTTTCATCTTCACTCGCCATTTTATAAGACAAATTTTTTCTTTACCTCTAAATTTTGGATTTGACGTTTTGGAGTGCAGTTAGCGAGGATTTTAGTGGTTGCCAGTCATTATCGAGTTATTTTTCAAGTGGGCGTTTTTACGAAAACAATTTTTCGCCTCCAATTTTCTGCAAAGCCAAGGTCATTATTCAAATATTGAATGGGAAAAAAAAACTAAAAAGTTTAGATGTTACACATAAATAAATTACCCCCAGACGAAAAATATAATTTTTATTACATTTTATTTTAGAAATATTGTGATTCACTTCTTTTTCGATTTATTTTTTATTCTCAAAACAAATTTATGGCTTTAGCTTAAAACTACCTTAGCAATATTCTCTCTCATTTGAAAATAATTCTATTTACTTTAGTACTCAAAGTATAAAATACTTATAAAGTATAAATAATTATATACAATTATTTATACTTTATACACATACAAAAGAAACTAATTCCATATACTCAAATACATGTTACATTAAATAAATATGTGCTTGCATATTTGCCAGCCGCTTATTTCAAAATGTCAATTTGAATGAGTTTTCGAATTGAAAAAAGTCAACAAATTCCATTGGGAATGAAGAAGTAATTTGCGTTTCAATTATTGTATTTTACGTATTGGAACAAATTCGAGAAATATTAAAATATGGATCTTACAGGTATTTAACACTCTACTACAATTTAAATACGTCAAGGAAAGAAGTTTTTATTTAAATTAAAAATTAATAAATTTCATTAGTATCGAATAAAGACTAACAAAACAAAAGTGACACGGTTTAGATCAACAATTACAATTAATTTTCATTATTATACAAAGTATTAAACTTGTAAAATAATAACTCATTATATAACAAAAAATTTCTAACTTTACAAAAGATTTTGAAACTAAGAGAAATAAAATATGTTATATTGAAAATTGTGTATGCTAGTATTCATATTAAATTAAGGGGAAAAGTTCATATTTTTAAAATGTAGTGCTAAAAATTAAAAAGCAGCACATCATAGTAAATAAAATAAGGAAATGCTCTGAAAGTGTAAATCACACAAGCAATTTAATTGCCACACTCAAAATAAGTTGTTCTTCATTAATTAAGACTAAAAGTGAATCTTCCTATTTAAAACAAGAAAACAATTCTTAGGAAAAAAAAAACGGAAATTCTGTTTTTTATATACAAATAAATTACTCTGGCGAGAATTTGAAACCTGTGCCCCGAGTGCAACGAAGCTTTATCACCAAATAACCGTGAAAGTGGACAAGGTGGGCGTGTTCAAGCAGCCAAAGAACAGATAAAGAAAGAAAATTGTCGAAAATGGGCTTAAAGTGTGCAATCAAAAAAAGGGGAACTTCTTAAAAATGTACAAGAAACGCTGAAGAAATCGAAGTCCAAAAAACAAACACGGCAGGATGGAACTGTTACCGTTGGAGTGTAACGTCAATTTCAGCCACAACGGTTTTCTAGCGTGACGAGATGGTTACTGAAGAAGCAAAGAATGACAAAATGGCTCCACGATTGACGATTTGAAGCAGAATCATCGTCCGGTTGTAAAATTTTAGAAAACAACAAGCTCCAGTGACTTTTGGTGGAATAGAGAGATTTCGAACGGTAGCCTTTCGTACTATATACGCGTGAAACTTGTAGTGATTTGATGTTCTTAGAATTAAAAATACGAAGATATGATTTAAAATCAAAAAGTAACTCACCATTTACTTGTAATTCACAAGGTGGCTGAATGAAATAAAAATAACTTTAGTTTTTTCTTGTACATTATAGGAAATTCTACTTTCTTGTGGCGATTATTTTACTTTACTTTCAACTGCTCCCCTTGTATATTTAGTCTTTATATGTGAAGTTTTTATCAAAATGTATTAGTACAACTATCATGTGAGGAGGTATGGTAATAAAAAAACAAATAATCTAAACCACTAAATATGATTGAAGATATTTCTATCCCGTTGTGAAATGAAGCATTTTTCCAACAGATAAGTGATATTAACTTTATTCTTGTTTCAAAAATCTTATCACACAGAATTCAAAGAGCTCTTCGAGGATATCAAATCTTAATAATTTTATCTAACACATTTGTACCAAATAACTATTTGATTTGAAAATAATTTTTTAAGAAATATTGAAAGCAATATCGATTAAATTTGTACAATTACCTTACCTAACTTCAACAAAAAAAAAAAATACCATCGAGTTTAAGTTTCATAAGTAGTATCATGTAATAATAAAAAATATGCGATTACTCTCATTAATTGCTTACATTATAAAAAAACATTTTGAAATAGCAATTATAAGTAATGATAATCACTGCCGAAAAAAATAAGAGAACTTAAGTTTATTCATCAATAAAATCAAAAATCCTTTCATCTGCAGTGATTATTCCTTGCCCTGCAAATTTAACCATTAAATTATTATGATATTACAGTCATTGACAGACATTTCGAATCTGTTTCAGTAAGTGCTATTTTTAAACTCTATTTGATATCAACTATACTAGGGTAAAGTATCATTTCCTAAACTACATTTGTAAGGTAATAATGCATTGAACATACTAAAACTTAGCACAGAGGTTAAAAATATTCACAATATAAAATTCAATTGATTCCAATTCCTTTTGATCTTTATGAACATAGCAAAACTCAATCGAAGAGATATCATCGAATCGAGGATCATGAAAAACGAGCTTAACTCGTTCTACGAAATGAAGTATTATATGCCGCACCTTTGCTCAAGAAGGGATTAAAACAAACTCGTGGCTCCAAGCGACTGCATGCAAAATGGGTGGGCATGTCAGCCTCTAGACACTCAGCAAGGCGCGCCCTAAATATGTGGCCTTATGGCCTTTTCTTAGAACCTTGAAGTACGTATATTAAACGAAACTCCTTTAGCAGCAGCGTTTTGATTGTCATTTTCTAGAAAGGGATCCAATAAAAAACTCGCGGTTCAACATTTAATTTACCAGACTGACTAAACAATTAATTTGTTCTTCCGAAGTTACCAAAATCAGATCATCAAATGCCTTATAAGCTAATCCATCAATTCGATGCCTCTTTCTTAATCACTCCCCGCTTAATTGGAAGTTTCATAAAACTGTCAAACCGTTTGCCATATTGGGGATGAAGTTTTGCAAGCAGTGAGGGTGATGTTTTTTATTTCTCATTTGATGCACCACCTATCTGACAAACATAAAAGTATTCTGGTGATTACATCAATTCTTTTCTACTAAATAAAACAGCCATAAGAAACGCATTTAGTTTGCAGGAATTTTTTTGGATAGGTTAGGATGGTGTAGTAATGTAAAGAAAAGTTATGAGTTCAATTAGATAAAACATATATATGTTTTATAAGACGTAATAATTCTTGGAAGGATTTGAGAGTAACAAAATATAAATCTTAATATTTTTACCACAGTCAAAACTAGTTCTTGATTATAAATTGTATATCAATCGTATAAAAAATATAAAGGTTTGAATATTTTGCTTCAGAGCAAAGTAAGAATGAAATGCAAAACCGTAATTTTCTGTTTATGGCAGATTATTTAACTGCTCACAATTGCATATTTGAATGCAGCTGCCCGGTAACACAAGCTAAACAAGAAATTCACAAATGTCAACACCCTTTCTGTGGAACAAAAAAGGGACAGAATACACAAGTGCTGAAAATGGCCGCCGGAATCATTTGAGATTCAAGTCGAAGAATTATTATCAGCTAATTTAAGTTTTAGCGCGTCGAAAAACAAAAGGGATGGTATAAGAAGACCCCATCGCTTCCGATCCATCCTCGCTGTTTCGTGAGGTGAAGAAATGAGCGGTTACAGTGAAGATCCTGGGGGCATTCGAACCTGTTTGAATCCACTGACAATGAACCGACTTTTCTACAACAGGCTCGGGTCGTTGACTTTAAATGGGTCTCTGTTCTTTTTTTATAATCATTAATTGGCAACTAACACCTTCTTTCTTAACGAAAACGATATGTATTTTTGGCTGAAATCCCAGTTTAATGATTACAAATCCCCATGCTCAAATCTGTCGGCACATTGTTCCCAATCTGTGTGAGGTTTGTCTTTGTTTCATTATATGCAACGAGTTATTTACATTTCATGTTTATACAACTGATTCCTTACATCATATCGTTAAAATTCATATTCATTTCAAAATGGTGCAATTTTTATTTTTATATTTGTAAGAATAAATGTTGTTCACGAAAGTTTCCTATTAACGTATTTTTTAAAATCTGTTTTTATTTAACTAAGAAGTATTTTTGTACTCTGATCTACAAACTCCACTTTTATTAACTGAATTTAAATAATTAAATTAAATTGGCAAAGCTGTGAAAAAGAAAGAATATATAGATATTTCGCAATGCATTATAAAATCAAGAAATGATACAAAATTCAATGTTTTCAAATACAAAATATTCTATCTTGTGAACACAAAAATGCTGTGATTTAATTAAAGATTAGATCATGGTTCTACTATTTAAAAGTTAAATTATTTTTAAAAAATACTTTTGTATGTTTGTTTTTTTATAAAAAATAAAACTAATTATGATTTTACAGACGTTTGCAGAGCAATGCGAAATATTTTTTCAATAGTATTAAATTTCGCCAATGTTTTCTTTGCACTCAACCAAAAATCCTAATACGTTACCTCCATTGTTTTCACAGTTTAAAACACTACAAAGTTTAAAGATTAATGTCTGATGATAATATAATCTCTCACAATTTATTTTAAAAGAAAAACTAAATAAACGTCGCATTAAACAAGTAAGTTCTTATTCAGAATTTCGTGAGACCCAAATCAAATAAACACTTTTAGAAAAAGGCATCATCCATGCCACTTTTTAACTTCTAAAGAAAAAAATGCATAGCAAAATTTTACTCACAATTCATTTAGCAAAATAAAACACTATTTCGTTTTTTTATCATCACTTTCGTATTACAATGGTTGAAGCCATTTTCGAGTCACCAATAGAGAAAAAAAATTTTTTGGAGAATAATGTTTCGGCAAACACCCTGGATATAAGAAGGTGACGGGCCGCGAAGGTTATCGCAGTTTCTTAAGTCACGATATATTGAGAAAGCAAGGTTCTACGGTCACCATCAGCATGAAATGCAAGTCACGGACCATTTGCGGAAGGTATTATATCAACAGTTTTGCTCTTCTGTTTACCAAGACTTCACTGCATCAATAAAACCTGGACACTGTGATTGTATATTTGGATTAGTAAAGTGGATTGCCCACGAATTTGTCTCCTTCCGCACACCATCAAACTAGAATGATGTATTTTAAGTACGGTTTATTTTCGTTTTATTTGGTTACAGTTAACATTCAATTCAAAATCAATATTTTCGGACGGTCAACAGACAGAATGCCAACGTTCTTCAAGGGACAAGAAACAACAAACATTCTTAATCCTTCTACTTCAAAATGTTTGGAAAAATAATAAAATTATATGTGTAAAAGGTATTAAAACAACAAAGTGATTAGAATATTTTTGTATACGATTCTTTTGATAATATTATGTCAGCGCGGAAGACAGAATTATCTCGGATTCTGACTTAGCATGGATGTAATAGATTTATATTCTCCTTTCTAAATATTTGTTCTACATTTCAAGTATTTTTACACTTTTTTTTAAATTTTACAGTAATTACTTCCATTAACTTCCTTCGAAAGTACTCGAATGAACATAATTTCTTTAATTAAAACTAATTTAAAGTAATCGTTTTAAAATTCGAATTGAAAATAATCTACAAAATTTCTATGCATACTCAAGAACAAACTACTTGGCAGTTTACAGAAATTGCACAAAATTAAGCAACTAAAATGTAAGGACAGTGTTTTTATCTTATACTGAGAAAAACATAATTAAATATCAGTTTGCAAATTTATTATGAGAAAAAAGTCTGCACTTTAAAATTGCCTTATGACCGTTTGATCCTATGTTCACAATTATTCAATTAAGAATATGAAATAACCTCTTATAATTTATGTTTAAAATTCGATACAAATTTTGATTAATAATAAACTTCAATATTTTACTTTAAAATGGTGTTGCTTACCTGATATCTCTCTATAAGAATGTTACTGCACAACTTCAATATGTGCTCGTATTCCTAGGTATTACATAAGCGATATGTGAATTCTTAAAATATACATACTTTTTTAGGACAAGCAAAACAGCACTAGATTTATGAACTCAATTTTATTTTTTAAAATTAATTTTCAAACATTAAATAAGAAAAAGTTCTAGAAAGGAATTTACTAAATAAGCAATATATTTTGTACTACATCATGGCATCAACTTGAAATATGATTTAAATGGGATATAATAAATTTCGGTGCATAAGCAGTGCAATTTATTTAAGTATTACGTACACTATAAGTATTACATCAGAACAATAATGCAAGTGTATTTTCACAATGATAGTCAATGAATTTGCTTTGCTTGAAATGAAATGAAATCATGTATTTGTAGTAAATGCATTTAGAAAATTAAGAAAATCATAGCCAAATAACCTTGGTCTACGACTTTAAGTAGCATTACACACGAATGGAAACAATAGAATTAACGAAGAATTATTCTTTCTCTCCTCGCTCATTCTCTTAACGGTTACAGTTACGTGTCTATTATTCAATCTTCTACACAACGTGACCCAGAAATTATTAAAGCAGTGTTTTAACCATTAGAGACCACTCCATAAAAATTATTACAATAACTTATATTAACTTTAGAAAAAGGTAACTTGTATAAGTTTTCTTTTCTTTTTTACCTTAAATAAGAAATAATAAATAATCTGTAATTTGAGTTATTAATATAAATTTATTTCGAAGAAATCAGTAGAATTGCACTGCTAATAATCAATGCGGAAGAGGAGGAACATGACCTATATTTTTTTGGTCAAAAAGTTGTCCGATTCAACCCTGGAGCAACGCAGATGTTTGAGGCTTGACCTTCCCTTTGATGATGCCTTCAGTTTCCGAAAATTAAGTCATTGATATCTGTTTTTTACACTTATTTTCCTTCAAGCAATTCTCTTTTTACTATTTTGACATTGTGTAAAATGAAACAAATTGCCAATAATGTATTTCCTATCTATCATTCAAGTATTTGTGAGTATTTTCCAGTATGAAAATGAGCAGTATAATTCGTAAAAATTATAATTCTGGGTTATTTTTGTATATATTATATTTTTTATCACTGCATAAAAAGATATATATTAGGATATTTACTTAACTTTACCAATAAGAAGGAATGTTAAAAAGAAAGGAAAGTATAAACAATATAACAATCATTTAAAAATCAAATGAAAGGTATACAGTAAATATAATAATTAAGAAACGTTATGACTCCTAAAATAAATATAGATTCTAAAATATTTTGACATCATTATTCGAAATTTGATTTAAGATCTGCGATATTTGATAAAAATTTAAAATACAGTTTAATGATAAAATATCTCTTGGTAACTTAGTGTTAAATAAATTCCTGGAGTCACATTATTTATGTTACAGAAACAATTATTTATTTAAATAATACAAAAAAATATAAATAATTAACATCGAGACCAATTCAATCATTTTTAACAATGTTTATTTTAAAAAAAATTAGAGTTTTTTTTATTTATGAGATTTTATAACTCAAACAAGTTTTAGTGGTTATTAAATGTTTAATCCAATAACAGCTATGCCACTGAAAATATTTTTCTTTTCTTTTACAAAGCGAAATAATTTGCCACATAAATTTTAATTAAATGCCATGACTAATAGCATAAAAATTTCTTTCTGCACAGTGATAACTAATTATATTGATATTAGAAGTGATATTAATCTCCAAAAAATTAATTTCTTTGAATTTTTATCGTAATAAATTATTTATAATTTTAAAAATGTTCAATAATTGTATTTTCTTTTTCTTTCTTTTTTGTGTTTCCTGCTTTGATATCCCTTTCAATTACACACTTTATAACACCCTTTCATTACACACATTGATTACACACTTTATAATTTAAAATATTCATATATATGCAAATAGAGAGCAAATTGATAATATTCAATATAATCCTGATAAAATATTTATAACAAATTACTTCTCATGTATATGCTTGATTAGGATTTATGAAATAATTAATATATTAAAATCTTAAAAGCATTTAAAACTTTTAAATAAAATGTAGTTCACAAAATCTTAAAAATTATGAAATTTTTTTCTTTTATAATTATAAAACATATTCAATTTTTACAATTATCATTTTATTGTAAGAAATCAGATATAAATTTTTACAGTTACCTTAAAGAGTATAAACGAGTGATCGTTTTCTCAGTCCAAGATTGTTTTACTTTATTTCTATGATAATCAGTACGTAATACTGACGAAAATATTTTAACATTGGTTTTATAATTAAAAGTGGTGTAAAAGTACAAGTATGGTGAAAAAGAAAAAAAGTTCGTTTATGGAATGAAACTTATACAATTTATAAGTCAAACATAAGAAAACCATTTATAAATAAAAAATATAATCATAATCCATTATTTATTTACAAATTTTATTCATTTTACCTATTAAAATTTAATCGAAATAATTTCATCGTCATCTTAATCAAGAATATAATAATTTTTTTAAGAATTAATTCCTCGAGGCAGCTTAAGTGTGTGTGAAAGATATTCGCTGTTTAAAGAGCCCTATGGTGTCAGTTGGCTAAAGTTCGCAGAGTGAAATAAATGAAGAAAAGGATGAGAGATTACCCTTCACCAACCTACAAACCATCTTTACCACGAAGCTTGGGCAAATAAAATAAAAATATCAATAAATAAAATATTTGCACGAAGGTGAAGAGGTATCTCGACCTCTGGCCATCTCGTTGATGCGGAAGAAGACTTGAAAAACGTTCTTTCCAGATTTGGCCCGACCTCAAGACCTCAACCATTTTGCTCAGGGTGTAAAAAAAGAATAAAAAGTATCCACAGCGAATTCTATGCCATCGTTCGCTGAAGGCTACAACAAAAGAAAAGATCCTCTTTCTTCCTTTGATAACGAACGACCGGGACAGTCGATAATTACAACTTTTAATTTATGCTGCGATAAATATTTGATATCTTTTGGAATCGTATTATTGGACCTGATTGGAACACTACACAAACTGATCCATGGAGATTGGGAAACTCTTTGTGCAGCATGATTAATGAGGGATTGATGATACACCAAAGGTGAATTTTGAGAGCGTTGGATCATAAGATTAATTTTACAGAACTATTCTTTTATGAGAGATAATTTGATAATGTGCGTACACCTAACACAGTTTCAAGCCTCTATTTAAATTTAATTCTTGTAATTTTTAATGTAAAAGCCTTTCTGATTATTAAAATTCATTTTAAAAATTGTGTTATTCGCTATCAGAAATGTAAATTTTCTTAATTCATAATAAATAATGATAAATTTACTGTAAACACATATATCAATGCTATTAAGATCTTCCATAAACGGTTTAAATATAATATAACATAGCATTTTATCAAAAGAAATCAAGGAGATAAAATTTCTAACTGTCGATTCTTCATAAAATGTAATATTCTTCCCCCATTTCAACTCTTTTATAAATATAACTACAACAAACATTAATATTTCTACAACAAAAATTTAATATATAAATCAATTAAAAAACATAATAGGGGAGTTCACAAACAAAAGCTAATTTGCTGTAGACATTTAAAATAAATTAATGCAAGAAAAATATGTGGCAAATTATTATTTCATTAATTTATTTGTGTACTGTAGATACAGATATAATAATAATAGTTTTTAAATGAAATATAACTTTACAACAGGGTATTCAAAATTATTATTTTTTACAAATTGTTATATTTGAACTATCATTTGGGTGAGGTAATTTTTATAATATGATCTGGATTTACATGCAACAGCCAACAGCAATATAATATAAATAGTATCATTTGAATATTAATTTTGATTGGTTACAATTAGCATTTCATATAAAAACAGAATGATTTTTTTCCACAAAATTTAGCTTCCTATTAATTTACTAGTTTACTTTGTTTAAAATTGCTCATTATGTAATTAATTACTCACTAGGTATTAACTCATTATTTTTTTAACGTGCGGTCCTCAATATCACTCATTTTTGAGTATCATGATTGCTGGTCATGTTATGATTTTTTCATATAAAGTTCTGATTAATATTTGAATTTTCCGTTTAACTCTTTTTAATAAATATTTTATCAAACAGTTCAAATAAAAGTGACAAAACTCTTCCCCTAAAATTTCACATGAAAAAAGTAATAAATTATTGTAAAGAATATATACAGAAAAACGTTAAAAATTCTTCTACAGTGTGGTATTTACAAGCTAGAACACTTGAGACTGATACAGTAGCAACAGTGTTTAATGAGGACAGATAGGGGAAGTAGATACATTATCCCGGGCGCGTAGCACCTCAGCGAGAGGAAGTAGTTGAAACATGACACTAAATATTTTCAAAACACCCCCATCGTCAAATGCATGAGGGAACTAGGAGTTTTTCCCAGAATAAACGCAGCTGCCGCGCAACTCAACCTCATGTCCAAACCCCTTGGAATTTTACGATCTCATTAAAGAAAAAATAAAAGAAAAGGGGTGGCCGTTTTTTTTCCCGCGTGCTCTGCGGGATTCTGTTTCAGCCATCCCCCGAAGAAAGTTCGGCGCCACAAGCTACCCCCTTCCCATCCTTTATCACACCCCCTCACATACATTCCCGGGAAAAAGAAATATAGCCGTACAATCCTCTATCGGAAGCCAGAAGTCCCCCAAGAGAGTTGTCAACGCCACAAGACCATCCATTGTAGGGAGACAGAGACAGCTAGAGTACATTTCGAACACACCTTCAACAGAGACAAAGAGAAAGGAGGGTGGAATCCAAAGGGAAAGATGTCCCTCGCACGAGGAGGTTACTAAATAAAGACCTCGTTTCGGACATTTGTGCGAAAAATGAATGGCACGTGGACCCTCCTGCAGAGAAGAGTGCTCAATAGACAGCCACAGATGTTGGAAGTTCGCCAAGATCAACAAACAAAAAATGGGGTTCAAAAATAATGCACAACTAGGCGAAAAGAAAATTTGCTCAGAAAAGTTAGGAATTCTGATCAATGCAACATGTGAGAACAAAGATATTAATATTCACTCATGTCAAAGTATAGAAGGATTTAAAACGTTCTTCGTGCAAAGCTTTTGTTGTTGAAATGACAAATATGAGCAGATCTTTCAACATATTTAATTACAGAAAAGAGCTGGAGTTTTACAAGGACGGAATGAATAGTTCTAAAGTAGGAAATAGAGAGGATGCTTTATAAAAATTAATTTTACCAGTAATATGAAAACGAGTGATACTCTATTTTTGAAGAATTGTTTCACAAATTTAAGTGACAGTTATTTTGCTTAAATGAAACTTCTCGTGGACAAGAAATCAGCTTTTGTTCCTATTAAATTATTGAAAATTTAATGCTTAAATTTTTCATTTATTTTTGTAGTTTTATAATATTGTGAAATAAGAATACTTATAAAGTGAAACAACATTTCAACTAAACAATTAAACTTATTTTTATGAGAAAATAAGTTATTTTTAAAATGCTCTGTTAAGATGTCTATGCTTCGTATAAGTTGGAAATTTGTTTAAATATTTCCTCGTTGTATTTTTATTCTTATTTTTTCCAATCCAGTAATTTATTCTATTACTAATTTTTAGGACAGCTCACTCTTCATCATTATTATCAAAATTTAATTAATTTAATATTTATTTAAATTAGTTATATTAAATAATTACTTTGGCCGTCTTTAAATATAATGCATAACGTGATATAAATGTTAGACATTAAATTTCGAACAGTTAGTCCTACAAAAGTTATTGAACTAATTATTGTATTATGATCATAAATCAATTTCAGTGAAAAAATTTCACGGAGTTCTTTTAACAATAAACTTCTTAATTATTATCATGAGTGACAATCAGCAGTTTAGTAGAGCTTAGAGTGTTAAATGCAGGAAAATCCGAACACATATTAAGAATTAGATCAAGAATATTAAGTGCAAATTAACGCTCATTTCAAAATCACGATACATCGAAAATGAATCAAAAAAATGAAATAAAGAGCTTCGAATGTTCTAATTTATATAAAACAATTCAAGCGACAGGTGATATAGGTGCTATTACAAACTAAACCCAGTAACAATACGAGCAATTTTATAAAAATGAAATAAAGAATAAGTGAAGAAACACTCATTCTTCGAATAAATTAGAATATTTTTCATTTTTCCCCCTGTCTTGGCAACGTCAAAATCAATCAGATTGTTTATTCTCTGCACACTGTACGCTCTAGTAAAGGTGGGAAAAAATGCGAAAATTTCCACACGTTCGGAAACTAGGTGAACAATGTTCCAAAATCGTTCAAGCTTGAAAATCACATTACTTGGTCGAGGAATTAAGCAGCAATAAAAATAAATTCATAACATTGAAACAGCATTATCTGAAAACGGGTGTTGCTGATGTAGCTTAGAGTTGATATCTATTTCAAACTTAAAACGTTTTTAAGTAGTAACGATAAGGATAAAGAAAAAGTCGCTAAGAATTTTATTATAAGCTATGCTAAGTAAATAAACACTTTGTATATCCAGAATTACTGGTCATTTGCTTGGTGGCACAGAAAATTGCCATGACATCAAAAGCTACTTTTTTAAAAAAATAAATAAAAACCTAAAATATATAGTTATCAACATATTTGATGATATTTAAATGAAGAAAATTTTTTCGAAACTAACAATCGCACATTCTAAAACATCAGCATACGCAGATTTGCCTTTTTATCATTATCTATACTAACTTCTCTTCATTTACAAATATACCAGATAAGAAAATAATTTATTAAAATAAGTTACATATACGAATATAAAACTCGGGACAAAAAATTAAACACACTTTCTTATTTCAGGAAATAGTATTAGTTATTTATAATATTTTAAATATCATAAATAATCCTAAATTTAACAATGCCATGAGCCATTAGATCATATACATATCACAGCATATTGATTATAAATATATGCTAACACAATTATTGCTATTGATAATAATGTCATTATATTGATGATAAAGATGTCACAACTGATAAATAAACCACTTATTTTTATTTTTCTGGAATTCAATCTTTGAGAGGCAAAATAAAAAAAACGCAAAAATTATAGTGGTACCAATAACTAAAACAGTATTTTTTATTATATGATATGGGTATGAAATATAAAAGCTTTAAACGGGAAATATACAAGAGATCATAAATTGATCTAAAATATTTTCTTCACTATATCGAAACCAGGAGCGAATATTCTAAGAACAACATCGATTTTTAATTGTGGCAAAATTAAACAAATATTTTAATTATGACCACATCCGGTGGCGAAACTGGAATAAGAATGAGGTAACCAAAATTGTATGCACGTTTTAGGGCTCATGGAGAAGGTGTTCTTACCTTCAAAAATGAGATCATTCTGGTTTCATTTCGCCACAACAAAAGAAAAAGGTAATCAACACAACAAATAATAATACCCTACTATAGTCACGACTTGGCGATGCAGATAACTTAGCTACTCAAGCTCTGGCAGCAGTCGCGTGGCATAGGTCACTTCATTTGGAAAGAAATTATGAAAGAGAATAGGACGCAAGTTGCTTGAAAATTTAAATTTAACGCCAAAATATCGCCAATTTACAGACATAGCCGTTTAATTATTTTCTCTTGTAACAATGTTATTTACAACTAATAAGAATTACAAATAACAAAATGAATTTATTTTTAAAAACTTTTTCTAAAAGGTAACATTTCTGATAATCATATGAAAACATTTGCATCAGTGTATTTTAAAAGGTATTGATTGATTTCTATAAACAATTAACTAAGAATTCGTCCTTATTAAAATTGAGTAAAACTTTTCAAGAATATTTATATTCAAAGTTTTATGACTGAAAATTTCCAACACATTAGCTAAGTTTCCAAATATTTAAATTCCTTGGTGAATGGTTACTAACATGAAAATATTCCTCTAAACTAATTAAGAATGTAGGAAACTATGTTCGTATAAAGAGCATGTTTAACTAAAAATGATACTAACGATATTTAACTATTTTTATATCAAATAATAAGTATAAAATAAGAAACATAAGATCAGGAATTTAATTATTCT
Source organism: Latrodectus hesperus (assembly GCA_037975125.1). Classification (NCBI taxonomy): domain Eukaryota; kingdom Metazoa; phylum Arthropoda; class Arachnida; order Araneae; family Theridiidae; genus Latrodectus; species Latrodectus hesperus. The sequence continues at coordinate 24,221,027 of CM075851.1, forward strand.
TGGGATTATCCATATCGTCTTTATTCTTATAAGTGAAAAGATATACTCCTAAGTGTGCTATGATCTTTGGGGAATAAGTATCACAAATATTTTAATCTAAGATTCTCTGATGGTTTAGATTCTTCAGAGCAGAATCAAATACCTGCTCAAAGGCGTTGACTCTGAGCGCATAAATTTGGGTGTTTCCAGTTTAGCAAAACAAGACAACCTCGCTGCAAATCTTTCCGTCTCAAATATATTTTTGACAACGCCCTACAGATGAACAACAAGTAGGACCTCCCGTGTAGGAAAGTGAGTGAAAGGATGAGGGAGAATTATACCACTTGGGCTTTTCAGATACTGTTATGATGACAATAATAACTCAAATGCAAAATTAACAATTGCATCTTGCTGATAAATTGCAAGCGTTATCTTAATTATGTGCATCAATGCCAAAGATAACAACAATGACGTCATTCATATATCTGAGATTTATAAGCATTCAAAAATTCTGCCACTCTCACATTTCATAATAACAATATCGATAGCTTAGAGGTACATTCGACAATGTCACACTTAAAGTATATTTACTAACTTGCAGATTTTCTTTTGAATATTTTTGAAAATTAAGAGATTATTCGCAAAATTAGCACAGCCCGGCTAGAACTTGTAACGATGTTAGAATAGTATTTTTAACATCTACACTATACATAAAAAAAATCTCCAATAAGTACTAGTTTCAGTGCAAAACAGATATGGGGTAGAAAATGAGTTTACAAAAAGAGAATGTTTTTTTGAAACATTTGATTTACAGAATGGAGGTTAATATTTAACACTTTTTGCAAGCTTTAAGTAAAGAACAAAATATTAAAAAATTCAATTCAACATATCATAAGATATGCTTGTTCAGTAACCATTCATTAAAAGGTAAATTAACTGATTCTCATTGCAAAATATAACTTGGAAAGATACAATCTCAAACATGCCATTAATTTAAGCAGAAAAAATATAATTATTATTTTTGTTGCATTGCTAATTAAATAAATCAAAATATCGATATAGTGTTGTAGTCACTATTTCGCTTTTGCTTCCGTTCGAGAAGTAATGATACATTGTCTAGGAGAATAGCACAGATATTAACTGATATAATAATATAATAAAATGTAACCATTTAACTATAACCACAATAAAAATTAAATAGTACAGGTGACTTCGGTCATTTCCAATATTCTACAGAAGAGTTTTAGAGACATATTTTCAGGAGCAATAAATCGCCAAATGTAGCAACACAACCCATGAAACCTCGTCAATACCACGGTCAAGCGATAAACATTCAAGACACGGCAAACTCCACCCGTTTAACTTTTTGCCGCTGAACCACACCTACGATCCAAACTATTCAGGTTGAAATCCTAAATTCTATTGTGAACCAGATTCAAACCGGCCAGATTATAATAAGCTTCCCCCTTTTTTGCAGGCTTATTCGTTCCAGACTAAGAAATAATAGCTTTTCGGGTTTTCGTTAGGTATAATGATTTTCTAACCAAAACAAGAAAATTAAATTGGTTGTGCAAATAAAATATAAACTATTGAGAGAGAATTTATCTTCAATAAAGAGAACTTTATCGTAGAAATAAAACTGCTCAAATCGGAATATCAATAAAGTTATAAGATTATTTTGCGGTTGAATGAACCGAATGTGAAATTATAATCTCTAAAGTTTTCGCGTTTTCCATAATTCAGTTTATTAACTAGCAAAAATAGTGAACTGAAAAAATACTTTTCTTTTTGTTTCTTTTGAAAACTTTTTTCTTTTTGTTAATTTCGTTGTATACAAGAATTATAAAGCCAATATTCTATCGCAAAGAAAATTTATCTCGAATTTAAAAAAAATAACTAGTAATTTATTTAGTGCAATTAAATTAAACAACTTCATTTAAAGGGAAAAAAACATTAGTAAATTCACAATTGATTGTCTCGCATTCAAACTATCCAGAAAATGTAAATCAATTTATTTTAAAATTAAATCACTAATAAGATAGTACTTACGCTTGCATCAATTTAAAGCTATAATGTTGGGAAGTATTTAACCAGTAACAACAATTTATAATGGATTTTGAATTAATTCAAAGCATCCATGTTGAAGGTAAAAATGTAATCCATAAATATAATCGAATGAAATTCGTGATTCGTGAAGTCGAAGAGAGTCTAACCATTCAACAAAAAGTTAATCTTTGATTGCGTTGAAATTTTTTTAACCATTTGTAACAAGAAAAATTTGTAATTGTGAACTTATTTACTTAATTAAATTAGAAAAGTAAGCTAACAAAGCATTTTCTAATATTTTACATGACTAAAAAATAAGTATTACACCTCCAGTAAGCATAGTAAAAATATAGGAAAAATGAGGATTCTTTTATCACCAAGGTATTATTCACGTTAGAAAAAGAAGTTACATTCAGGTTTTTTTTCTGATAAATTAACTTTTAATTAAAGGCACAAAAAGCAATAACAATTCTGCAAAAATGAGTATATAACAGGAGTAACTTTTAGGTACAAAGAAAAAATTTATGATTGAATTCAAGAATTCCAACATCTGATCACTTCAATGGTGACTGATTAATGACAATCTCAAAGCAGGTGGAAGAAAAATGAGTTTAACGTGAAATAATCTCCAACACATGGATTTTCAAGGGGGGCCTGAACGAAAGTAGAAAAAAATAGAAGGAATTGGATCTCGATCCAATTTACTGCAGAAGGGCGGTTCGAGAGACATGTGGCTGAGGTCAGGAACACTTCACATTACTTATGGAACGGCAGGTGACAGGCAAAGAACCTCTTGTTTATCGTCTGCAGAGCTAGAAGAAAAGCCACCTGTATGGTTTTTTCTTAATATCTTCTTTTCACTTCACCTCGAAATGACAGGTTACCTTCACCAGCGTTTCTTGTGGTGCCTTAAACAATCGTAATTGCTGTTTTTAAAATTGTTTTGTACGTTGAGCTCAAGAGTAAAAGCATACTTTTCATGGAAACCTTGGATTGCCGAGATTTTTAATGATTTTGATTCAAAATGTATACCTTCATTTGGAAAATTTTGCTGTTCAAACTCTAAGTTAAGCATTATCTGAAGAGGAACTCTCTCTCTCTGTGTGTGTGTGTATATATATATATATATATATATATATATATATATATATATATATATATATATATATATATATATTTCAGCCATTGTATAAAACATTTCCTCAAGCGGAAATTTCAGTTACACAAATTAAATTTAAATGTGAATTTTAATAACAAAAATTATAAGAGTAATAACGTGTTTTTTTTTAAAATTGAAATTCATATATTATTTTATTTTTTATGTAGCCTAGACAATTGACAATTTTGTGTTGTGTATTCACAATTTTATACATTAAACAAAATCGTTATTTACACTGAAATATCATTACAATGGATGAACTTTTATTGACGTTTTTTCAATATGAAACAATCCCTATCAACAAAAGAATGGTAGTGAGATCTACGGATTAGTCAAATAAGTGATGCACTAATTACAAATAAGTATAACATATTATACTTATTTGACTAATCTTAGTCAAATAAGCATTCCATGTTAAAAGTACAAATGATTATGAAGTTAAAACGATGTTTTATTTTTGACAGCTAGAACTCTCAATATCCGTTTAGTTATTAGAACAACAAATGTTATTTTCTAACTATAAAAACGACACTAGTTTATAATATTGATAAACGTTATTATGACACATAAATGATATGTATAAGTTAAAGTCCGATGATAAAAAACCAAAAACATGCTTTATTGAATATAAAATATGAGTTCTGCTTTTAAAAGAAACCGTAGAAGTCTTAGAGATCAAAATTTTTTCGCTGGTTTCTATCCCTCTCTAAGTGATTCATAATAATCTGAGTTATTTTTGCAGTCGATACTCACGTGTGTGCACGAAATAACCAAACGATAAATATTTATTCCTTCACACCAGGTGAAAATTTCGTATGTAGAAAATTCAGCTTATTTGCTCAGGATACAAAGAAACATTCTTTTGCAGAAATCCATCCACTTTCATCGCCAGCACGCACGCGCCAGCGGTCCCTCCCCTTTGTTTGTGCTTGCCGAAGAAAACGGAGAACAAAGGACCCCTCAGTGAGCAAAACTTTGGTTTGTTATTTTTATAATATTTACTCCACCTGGTGTGGAAAAGCAGCTGCTTTGTTGTTTTTATTGTTATTAGTAGCTCATCAGCCGTTGCCATCCAAAGAATTCAAATAAAATAAATAAATAAACACAAAAACAACTGGCCCTGTGGTGCAAACGATAAATTCTAGCCTCACAGAGTTTGAACGTAACTTTAACAGCGAGCGATCTTAATGGAAGCGAAATGTCTCTCTGCGCACCACCTCCACAAGGAAATAAAAAAATATATTAAAAAAAGGGAATACTTTTTAGCCCCCTACTCGTCTTCCAAATTGGAAAATTTTTCTTTAGTAGGGCCTCAAGGGGAGCTTCATTTATGACTTTGGAAAGAGCAGCGGCCCGTTTTCGACCACTTTTTTTATTTATTTTTTTTATCTTGGAGGAGTTTTAATGAATTTCAGCCGCAGCTCTTCAATTTGAGTGTCAGGCAGGAGGTTGAGAGGTTGATTTTTCCAACACACACACACTGCTATTACCTCCTCCCTCCTCTCTTTCTTCTCCCCACACGAGGTTTTTATCATTATTTTTGCCCTTCGGCAAACTAGTTTTCGGCATCAAACGTTTCGTGTATGCACGCCAATATTGGCAACAAAGATACTTTCGCATGGATTTGTACTGCTTCACTGATTAATATTTTAATTTTGTATAATATAAATTAATCTAAAGAAAAAAATTGCTTGTAATTACATTATTACTCCACGAAGCTTTATTTTTAACTTTCTCAAAATTAATAGCAATATGAACAAATTGAATAAGATTATACTAAAGTATTAACTTGAGAAAACTATTTAAAATAATCATTCTACTATTTGTTCAACTATTCTAAATAATTTTAATTTTTTAAAATCATTTTTAATCATCTTAATTATTGATGATAATAGCACTACTTCTATGATGATTTAAGTATTTTCAAAAGAATAGTACTTTTTAATATAAAGTATACTAATAATATAAAAATAAAATATCTATATTATGTAAAATTTTACTTATTCGATTCATATATTAGGAGAAATTTATAATCTTAAGCATTATATATAATAATAATAATACAATAAAGTACATTGTTAGTATATGCTATGTGTATTGTGTTGTATTGTATTGAGAGGCTGATAAAAAGGACATTCATGTTAAAAAAACTAACACAATTTCTTCGATGTTAAATTTTTCAAAAAACTTATTATTTTCATTTTAAGAATCAAATCTATGATTTTTGGATACACAATTTAAGCTAGGTTAGGTAATTGCAGTATAGTTCCGTCTCGTAATTTTAAACCATTTCCAAGAGATGAGGTCGACATCTGAGATTTAAACCTCCTCGCTGTGCAATGCTATACCAAAGAAGGGATTGGATATTAAGAATTTTTTAATGTTTTCAACGTGATTTCCTATTGGGTCAGGTATTGAATAAACATAATTGAGGTGTTTCAGGTGCTGAAAACATCAATAATTTTGTAGCTTAAATTTTTAAATCAATGAATTTCTCTGAAGAATATAGATTTAAGTAATATAGAATATGGATTTCATTTACTACACTAAATTCTAAACCTTATACAGAACAAAATACACGTCGCAGCTTAGAAATGGTAAATTTATTCAAGTACTTCCCACTTTATTCAAGTGTTAAGGCCATTTGCATTTTTCAGAGTAATTGTTGGCGTAAAACCGCTTACAAAATTCTCAATCATCCAGCAAGTACTTTCCTCAAAGTACTTAATCCCGCTGTCAATACAGCACTTTTTTTTTATTCTCTAGAATTGTGGCAATTTTCATTCCTGAAGCTGTTATCGATGTTGTTTGTTTGAATTCCAATTCAAACAGCTTTAATACGAAAGCAAAAAAGCATCAACGTCAAAGGTGAAGTGGTTTTTTTACAAAAAAACTTCCAGAAATTGGCGAACATTTCGTCGCCATCCCACCTGGCTTTCAAAGCTTCAAGAAGATGGCCGAATGTTTGGTGGGGGCAACGCAAACCCAACTGCTCTCTTCAAGTTTGCAGCGTAATGCAGTAAGGGGGAAGAGAAGAATGTCTACCCTCCGCTCACAGAAAACGGGCGTCTGGCTCATTTCGTCGACCCCCCTTATCGGCCCCCGCCTGATGGGGCACATTAACCACTTGCAAAGAACTGCGGCACCTGATGCAGCCCAGTAATGAGTGGAGGTTCTGTAGAGAAATGGGGCACAATTGATGCTTTTATTTTTTTAGATAGCACTTTTTTTTAACTGAAAATATTATTGAACAAGTGTTAACGTAACAAAAAAAATAATAAAGTAATATTTATTTCTCTCCTTCAATTTTTTTAAGAATCAGCGATGAAAGGATAGTAATTTGACATGAACAGAATTTCACAAGAACAAGATCTGCTGATATCCAAAGATAGAACTGTTTTAATCGAGATAAACAAAATAATATGCAATAAAAAATTTGCGAGTTGTTTTTAAACATTATTTTAAAAGCGAGTATTTCCGCAAGCGTTTCGGTCAATGAAGTGAATTACGCACAAAATTGTAAGCTAATGTTTACGGATTGTAACGACACGCTATTGACCTTAATAAGAATTATTTCCGCTTTCGCCAACTTTTATAAAATTATAGATAATAAATGTTTTTGGAATGAATATGTAAAAAAATGATCACAGAGAATATTGATAATAATAAGAAAAGAAATTTGTACTTTCAAAAAAAAAAAGTTATCCAAAATTGAACCCCCTTTTAAATTTCGAAAAGGATTACATATTTAAATAATTCACTCAGTCTATGTATACATTTAACAAAATGCAGTCAGTTAGAACATGAACTTTAGTTCAACAAGAAAAAATAAAAATATATTAAACAATTATTATTTAGGTACTTCTTTCCAGTATAAATTAAAACATAAGTTGATGTTTTGTTAAATTTAATATTACATACTATATATATATATATATATATATATATATATATATATATATATATATATATATATATATAGAGAGAGAGAGAGAGAGAGAGAGAGACTATGAATTATACAATAAAATAATATAATATTGAAGAAAATTCATGAAAATTATTTTCATGTAAAATTAACTTAAAAAAATTTGATTAAGCTACCGAAATTCGGCACTATTACCTTTAAACTTTTTAAGGTTTTTACTTAGAAAAATAATAGTATATTCTTTTATTATTTTTAGCATTGTTTATTTTCAGAATATTTTTAGGCTTATTAGCATTACTTAATTCATATAACAGTCCTATTTTGAGTCTAACATTAGTCTTGTGGTCAATGCTCTTCAGAATAAAAGGTTTCTGGCTCAATTCCAACCACTGATGAATAGGAGATGGATTTCTTCCTTTGTTATACAAGAATAGTCTATTATTTATGAAAAGTCTTCCCAGCAAGCAATTTAAGAGGTAGACATTAAATATGTCTGACAAATGCCTCAAGTTATTTACTACTTGGTGTAAAATAAACATATTTAAAAATTACTAGTATAGACTTCTCAAATCATATGTAAAATGTGTTAAATCTTAATATGTATATATCACATATAGACCACAGTTTTTTGTTTAAGATTTTAGTAAGAAAAATAGATTGATTTATTTAACTGTAGGAACGTTAAAATAGATTTCATCGCCACGTGGGGAAGCTCGTGCTTTTTTCTCACTCCACAAGAAGACGTCATTTACACCCTTTCTTTTTCGAGTATCTTTTATTCTTTCGCCTTCAGGAGGAAGAGAATAAAAAAAATGGAGAAATATAATAGAAATAAAAATAGTGAAAAAAATATTTAGTTGACAACCAAGCGATGCAAAAAAACAGATTTCCTTTTTACACCACTGACACTTTCCATTTGTTTTTATTTCATAGGAATCCCGCCAAGCCGAAGCTATACTAAAGAAGAGATGATAAAATTTCATTCTACGTTCCGCAAAAGCTGTGTAGTTTGAAAATATTTTTTTCTTCATCTCACTTCAATTCCATTTGACTTTGGGTGGGACGTTTCTTAAATTCTCAGTGGGCGGAATGAGATGGAACAGGCTGACTTTTTTTTTATGAATGTCGTTGCTCCACAGAGTTTTGTTTCTTATTTTCCAAGAACGTTTGTATTATTTGTTTATTTCTTTAGAAAAGACGGACAGCTATAGGATTTCAAGCATCCGTTTATAAATCTTCGCGATACAAGAATAACAGACGGGAAACTGTCGCAAATTGAGCCCATTACAGCTTTTAATAGAACTGGCTTTGCAAGACGTTACTAATTCAGATAACACATGAAATGCTTGTAACTTGAGATTTATATTGGAGCATATTTTTATCTCCACGGCGCGTCGCGTGGTATCTTTTGCTCATTTGTGCGGTTAAGAACAAGCTGTTTACCGTCAAAAAATTTATCTCTGTCTCCAAACCCGAGTTAAGAAAAATGGTTGCGAAATTAAAATGAGAAAGAAATAATACATGAACTTTTAAAGATTTCCCATAAAAGTAAAAAATATAATTAATTATAAAAAAAACGCATTCAATTGAAAATTTCAAATAGCAAACGAGACTGAAATGACATTATAAAAAAAAAGAACGAGGAAGTAAAAAAAAAAATTGTAACAATATACATGTTGCTCTTAATTGAATATTTCAAATCTCTTCCCTCGTGCGTCAGTCATAAAAATATCTAATTCGCGAAACCTAATTACCCCGGAAATTAATTAAGCGTAACATCGTAAAATTGAATCGCTTAAAAAATACAAAACGTTCGATTCATTTTGTTATTGGTGATCCAAATTGGATCCAAAAGCAAATGATTTGTCTGGCATATAGTGTCCAAAAATAGTAAAACAAATCGTTTTCTTACTTACTTCAATACGTGCACGCGATGAAGTTATTAGACCCTTGTCTTTCATATACAACGAATGTATTCTACAAATAGATTTTTCTTGGTAAACGCCCGAACAAAACTGGACAATCGTGATTTTGTAATCAGTGCGGTTAAATTGAAAGATTTGAGCGGGAGAGAGTTTAGAGCATTCCTGGAATTTGACAATCACGACACGGGTGCATTTTTATCCGCCTGACTGATGGTGTATTTCGGGAGCTTCTTTAAACAGTGCACGCGGCTGCACGCTCGCTTTGCCTCGAATGATGCCTCCGTGGAAAAAGGCAGCAGCGCGTGAAACAACTCAACCCCACAGTTATTAGTTTCAGTATCTTCAGTGTTTGCCGTCGTTAGCGTTTTCATTTTTCATTGCTTCACCGCCCTTAAACCGTTAAGCAGAATCGTTAACCGTTCGTTGTAATTCAAAATATAGATTGTTTTCTCTTTTCAGAATTTTTAAAAATAACTTGAACTAATTTTTTTCCACCGAATGAGAATGCGAGATCTTTTGCTTTCATAAAAAACACTGAAATGATCCAAGAACATTAAGGAAATATAGAGAATAAAAAAAAATAAGTAATTTCAAATATCTTTGTCACCGGCGGTGAAATGAACATGTATTTAAAGTGTAATCTTCTCATTTGACCATTCTCGCAATACTGAATCAGCACAATGGTGGAAATAACTTCAAACAGATAAGGCTCGCTATTGAAAAAAGCAGATTTTAATAGTCAGATGGCTAAAATTTAAAAATATTTAATTAAAACAATAATTTTGATTAAAGCATTTCACTATTGCAATAAAGGTATCGATAAATCTACTTAGAGACTATATTCTATATAATAAATTTTCATATACGTTTGTAGATTTGAGCAAATAAAGAACCAAAATTAAGTTAAATACTTATTTTTGTTAAAAAATTTTTAAACATTAAAATTTCTATACTAAGAATTTAATCAGATAAAAAAAACTTTGTCTAAAAATAAAGATAAAATGTCTTGAATTCTTTTAAATTCCTTTTCTCCTATTAATTATTCTTATAATTGCAGTATAGAAGTCGAAACAAACAGTTCCTAAGATTTTCAGGTAGAAAATATTTTTTGAAAAAGAAAATAATAATAAAAGAAAGAAAGAAACATGTTTCCTGTTATATCAAGTAATTATGGTGCATTGTACTTCACAAACACTCATACACACATGTAGTATCATTGAAATAAATGCATGCAATTAATTGTGAACTTATATTCTACTGAAAAAATAAACTTTAAAACAATTTTCTGTTTCTCCTTTAAAATTTCTTGAGGTATGTATTTATTATCTGATTAAAATTCTTTCGAATTTGTAGTTAAAAGGAGATCTTTGACAGCAAAAGGTTTATATCTTCATTAAGCTGTGATACCTTCAAAGAAAAAATGTCGACTTAAAATATTTTTTCTCAACCTGAATTAAGTTCACCTTTTCTCAACGCAAAAAAAAATTGCAATTTATCATCAAGTGCAGAAATTCAATGACGATTCATCATAACGATTTGCACCTAGTAACTCAAAGATAAGTCAACGAATTCCCAAGCGAAGTACCCCAGGCGAAACAATTTATCTGCTAAAAAAATTTTTCCCCTCTGAAAATGAGTGGAGTGAAAAAGAGGAAAAAAAAAAAAAAAAAAAAACGAGTAAAGCAAGTGCGAAGACTTGTGTGATAAGAACATCAATTAAAATCCCCTTCGCATTTTTTCAATTTTTTTTTCCTTAGCCCACTATAATTTCAGCTGAAGGCGTTTTTGCGAAAACAGGGCGTTCTATCATGCCCCGAAACAGACGGTAGCGGAACGACGCTACTATCAGCATTTTTTTCATCTTCCTATCTGCCGCTACCTACCCAGGAGTTAGAAGTACAAGTGTGGGGGTCCCACCCAACTGAAACCGATATTTTAGGACCCAGTCAGGAACATACCTACCACTTTTTTTAGTTTCTAATTTATATTTTCGTCCACAGCTCACACCCACGTTGGTTCGTAAATCACTTTGAAAAGTCCAGCTTGGAAACAAGGAGAGCAAAATAGTTTGTAATACCAGTTATTTTTTTTCTATCGTTTTCTAATGAGAAAAATAATAATTTTGAGGGTGTGGTAAACAGCAGAGTAGCAACTGCTCTGTCTAGACGTTCCTGTCAAATGGGATAAGCTTAAAGGACGGATGACCACTTTTAATAATCTCAAGGTGTGTAAGCCCACGCAACAAACGTTTTTGGGTTAGTAGAAATAGAGTATTTTATCGCCAACATTGCCAAATATAAATAAAAGTAATTAAGAAGCACACACTTGTCCTACAAAATCTTACTACATTATTGATGCTTAATAATGATGTAATAAAGTGCAAAAAATTATTCACGATTCTTACACATTGGTATCCTCAATCTGACATCTTCCCAAATTTAAAAAAGACACAGCATGAACAAGTTTGAAACCAAACTTCGAAAACAAGAGGCAAAAGTTCATAGTTTGATTATCAAAATTTAGTGATTGACACTCTAGTAGACATTAAAAACATACCTATTAATAGTTCCATAAAAAAAATTTGCACCATAAATTTATATGGATTATAAAAATTTTAATACAATGGTATATATTTTCAAATACACAAAAGAATGGTGCTAGAATTTTAAAATAATGATGTGTTCTATTAAATTATATTTTGTTGTAACAAGTATAATAATTCAACAACGTCATTAAGAAATTAAGGACAGGATGCCTCCCTAGATTAACTTCTTTAGGCATCATCCATACTAGAGTAATACCTAGACTTCATTAAAGGGTTAACGGATTTTATTAATAAAGTCGGTGACCCGAGCAACTGGAACTAGGAAACATTGGGTTTGGAGTTAATAGTACAAAATGCTGATAAAAGCAAGTGCCCAATGACATGCAAACCCAACTCTAAGAAGAAGAAGAAGGACAGGATGAAAACGTATTTGTGTATTTCATATTACTTTATTATCTTAATAGCTGAATGCATTTAACAAAAGATTTTGAAGGAGTAGGAAACACTAAAAAATTAATAGCAAAACATTTTTTAAAAAGACTAACTAAATAAATTATATTGTCATTTCTCTTAATCAATTTTTTCGTTATTTATTTATCATAATCATGTGCTGCTTTAGGGACTAGTGAAATCTCATCAAGTAATATGAATTTATGTAATAAAATATGTAATTTTATCCCTTCAGTTTTGTCATTTCATAATTTATACAATAAATGATATCAAAATCAACTATATTATAATATTGATGGAAATATATTTTAATAATTGCAAAATGTAATTGCTATCATCAAAATTATGACAAATTATAAATCCATCCATTAATAATATTTTTTTAATAAATATGGAAAATGATAAACTATCTTTCATCTTAAAACAGGTAATTTTACATCCAACATCATCAGAATTTAAACTATGTTCGATGCATTATAATGTTAAATTATTTTACTTAGTTTGATTAATAAAGAACAACAGATGTTAAGTAATATTTAGTGGCAACAGCATTTTTGTCCTTGCACGAAACTGGATTGCAAATGAACAGATCAAAAACAACTCAAAGCGACCATGAAATTGCACCATTAGATTGAAAAAGCTAGGGCAAAATCTTATTTTCTTCTTTGGCGAATGGTCTGAATTCAGAAGTTGCAAAACAGACCTCAAAATGGCGACTGGAAATGAACGTCACCGCAGAACCTCCGGCTGTAATTAATTGCAGACGATCATGCATTGGGCAGAGATAGAATAACTGGTTTTTATTTGCCCTCCAGTAATCTTCTGTGTTAAGTAATATTTCTGCTCGCAAATTACATTTTTACAAGAGAGAAGGGAAAATAAAAATTTGTGGTTATCTTTAGAATGTCCATGTTTTGACCAAGGTAATATAAGGAATATCAGAATGGCTATGGTTTTTCAAAGAATTGCACCTTGATTGGTTGCACCATTAAAAATAAGAGATGTGGGTAGATCTGATTCACTCATTTCCGACCAGATTGAGAAAAGTGTTAGGTACTTCCGGCAGAAATCGTGATTCTCAAGTAAACACAATGAAAAATTTTAACCACACACACATAAGGCTTAAAACAAGTTTTAAAGAGTTTTTGATGAGTAATTATACCACGCTGATTAAACGTTTTACTTAATCTTACAAACAAATTTATTCCAATCGCATATAAAAAATTTAATAGGAAATGAGCATTATGCCTAGAGGAAACTGAAGAACATTTACGTTTATCAAAGAAATATAACATTTTAGCTCTTGAGAAACATTAAGATGTTAATGATCAAATAAAAAAAATAATAATCGCAAAAGGTTTTTTTGCAATGTTTACTAGAATATTTAATTCAAACCCATTTGTTACCTTTATTTCTATTTGATTTATATATGAATAAAAAATAGCACGCATAATTCTATAAATGTATCTCTAATTAAATAAACTGGATGGTAAAGAGTTTAGAAAAATTTGATCATAATAAATTTGATGATATTAAATTTATCTAAACTTAATTTACTATCCACATGTAGAGATAGAAAAAATATACACTAAAACTTTTAATAACAACTTTATAATTAAAATATAGAATAGTATTACTTAATAAAATTATTGTTTTAAAAATAGCTCTCGTAATTCTATAAATTAATTTTCATCTCATAATCCATCTTTTTTTTTCAACTTATAAATCTGAAATTGCGTAATATTGATTGGAAATCACTCTTTTTTATGAAAAATCCGGTAACGATTTGCCAAGCATATTTTGATGATACATGCGCACGCAATATACAGGCTTTTAATCAAATAATAAATAAATAATTGTAATTCAAATAATGTCGAATTTATTTATACCAAGTAAAATATTTCTTTCAAAATAATCATCAAAATAATAAATACATAAATTACACTTAGCAGAGAAAAACTTATAAGAAGTTTAATACAACAAAACTAAAAAACGTTTTTATCGCTTGCTTAATTGTTAAATAAATATTTTTTTTTAATTAAAAACAAAAATGTTTTTTAAAGTAAAAAGGGAGAGGAAAAACTTTATTAGGAACAATCTAAATTATAACATTCTCTAAGAATAGCAGACACACTAATTATTTATTATGAATAAAATTTGTGGAGAAAAAAAGAGGTTATAAAATAAGAGAATTTTCCTAATTAACACTCTATCATTTAAATTTTTGACTTAAATATTCAGAAAATAAAAATGATAAACATCAAATTTATTGCATGAGAGTGAGGAGTGCAACAATCTAATAATATTTCGCTCTTGTCATCAGAAACGTTAATTTCATTTATGGATTATAAATTTTCGAGCTGTTTCCGTTTGCTAGCTCATGATGTCACCAGATTTGGCTTCGCCTTAATGTTTAAAAATACAAATCTGGTTTCATGTTAACAGGAATGTTGTTTATTTCTAAATTTTTAACAGCTTATTTACAAGCAGCCAGGATTTTCCACTATTCTGCTGGGACATGTTCATAAGAAAAATCAGCAATACGTATTCTTAATAGGAAAAAATATATGTTTTTTTATGAAAAATAACATGGGATAAAGGACTACCCTTTGGTTAATGTAATGCCAAAAACTACGCATTTTGTAAGATTAATTCGTATTTTGTAAATGGGTTCTCAAGGGCAAATTGTCTCCGGACAAACCTTTCTCGTGGGTGCGCCATGGAATAAAAACGGTGCTCAAGTAGAGGTCTTGACCTTTCGTCCCAGGGTCAATAGAAATTTCTGCCATACATTAATGTTTACGCTTGTACATTAACATACATTTACAAAGTTCCCCTGCGGCCATTTGTTACATTGAGGATATAGGCATTTACGTTTTAGGAAACACATTTAAAAATATTCATTACTTTTAAACGTGTTTCCAAAGAAAATAAATTCAGAGATTTCAAAATAATGAAACTTACTCAAAAGCTAGTTATAAAAGTTTATTCTTGGAGAAATTCGTCGCCTAACATTTGGGTAAAAATTGCCCGCTTTCAAACTCACAAAGCATTAAGGGTTTTATTTCTTTATAGGCAACCAAAGCAAAATGTTTTCTTGTAGTGATTAATTTTTCCGGGAGAAATTTGCTTTTAACAGAAACCTTGGTAAAAGCTACCTGCAAAGGCTCTATATACACCAAATCCCCATACATGAAAATTGGTCTTGGTAAGTTAAATTAGCAATACGTTCTATAACAGCACTATTCCTTTATTATAGGTTTTACTTTATTGTTGATTTTTTTGTAATGGATTTTAATTCGAAAATGACAAATTATTTCAAAAGCTGTTTTCAATTCAATATATAAGTTCTCATTACAGTTCAGTAAGAATAAATATTAAGAAAATTGGTATATTTTAGTTCGATTGTGTTAGAAACTTGAAATTATTTGAATTTAGAATTAAAATGGTATTTATAAAGAAATTATTGATTATGATCTTCGAAATTTTCATGAAAATCATTATCTTTAATGAAACATGAACAGCAGATTGCTTTCATGAAAGATTCTTATTTCAGTGAGCAGTAAGCACTGTTTTGTTTCACTTGCTTTTACACCAAGTTTTTCTACATTCCTCATTTGATGTTATTTATATCCCAGCTTTGAGGCATAAGACAGTGTTTTTGAAATGTATAACTATCTTCTGAGTAGATGGACAAAGGAAAATCACAGCTGGTAAAATGACAATGCCCTAAGATCAGGATTCCTATGGATCAAAAACACGTGTTCGCGTACGGTATTTCAAATGGATTATCTTGCACTGCAGTATTTGAATCGACCCTTTCTGACATGTATTGGTTGTCTGAAGATGAATGGTTGGCAATTCGCTACGGGGTGGTCGTGAAATGAGGAACAGGGGTGTGTTTCTCAGAAACAATCAACATGTGTTCGTATTCGCTGTATTCCGAGGCGCTCCTTATATGCATTGTAACGTGAATGAAGATTATTAAGACCAAATCAAAAACAATGGAAATTTATAGTTGATTAAAACAGTTAATACAAATTATTTTATAAGCACTTATTTAATTATTTTGACACTTTACTCTCATTTTGCTTCCTCTTATTTATATGAATATTTTTCCGTCAACTCTATCAATATCATCCTACAACTAAACTAATTGATAAAATTTTATAGATAAATTTTCACTTTTAATTCAGAAATTGAATTATTTCAAAACTGTTTGAAAACTATTATGAACAAAATAATTTGTGTAGTGAAGGATATACGTGTACAAAAATTAAAACTTTATCTTTAAGCACTAAATTTTGTTAACGAAAAGACACTAAATAATAGAATGGTTTCAATGTTAACATATTAAGTCCATATTAATGTATAACTCAAGTACATTCAAAATATAATGAATTTATCGCTTTAACCTTAATTTTAAATTAAGTTTGCACTTAATCTTAATTGTAATACAGTAATCAAAATTTAGTAATATTAATACTATGTGTTGGTAATAACAATATTAAAAAATATAAATTTCAATAATCTATCATAATAAAAATACCCATGCCTAAGTGTACACAAATAAATGCACATTTAAAATCTTCAAAAAAATTAAATATCAACACAATATTTACGAATAAATATAGCAATTAACTAAATCAAAGTATTTTTTACTAACCATTTATTTTATTTCAGCTTTGGTGAAAAATGTTTAACATTCTTAAGTTTTCTTTTTAAGTTTAATATAGTCGGGAACAAAAAATTTTTCGCAATACATAAATTATTTTGTAAACAACTCTGACCAGGTTATATATAGAAAAGAAAATAACCACTGACAGTAACAGTGTGCGAACATTTTCTCAATGAATGATAAAGCATGGCAAATTCTCAAGCATCTTTTTCTAAGATTGGTTATTCAAATCAATATTATCCTGCTCTTTTTAGCATATAACACAAAAATGTGAATAATTATTTTTTTAAAAAAAACTTTACTTTTATTATGCAGGTTTTAAAAAGTTGCTAAAAAATGAAAAATTAATAAGATTATTGTTAATTTATTTTAAAATTAATAACAACTGACGTAAATAATAATTGAAAACTTTCATTAAAATGCTTTTTGATTTTCAAATATAGAATTTAAAGTACTGCGAAATTTAATTTTCTTTATGGAAAGAAAGTACAGATGACTTACCTCCTAAAACAAACAACACCGCTGTCGAAATCCTTTTCGTCCAAATCATTATGGTAGGAGATTTTTAATCAGCAAAATAAGGAATTAGTCCAAGTAGAGGCACATGTGAAAATAAAAGTCCACAGTTTTAAAATTGAATCGCAAGTAAGGCAGTGAAAACAAATGCCTGAGAAATAAAAAATCGATGCGCGCAACCACAACACAAAGATCTCAGAATGGTACGAAGAGAGAGCGAAGCAAATACTGCGCTCACCTAGTTGAAGAAGTTTCTCAATTCTACCTGGGGAAAATGTTGAGATGGTAGTCTTCCCCCTTCCAAGGCGGTCGTTGAAATTTCGGGCCCAGGGTTGGCGAACTGCTTGAATGAATTCTCTGAAAAGTCGCCAAATCCATGCTTGCTTTGGAGGCAATAAAAAAATGTATCTTTAATTAGCGCTTCTCTCTTTTAGATTGTTGTTTTTAGATTGCGCATGTGAGGAAAAAAGTTAATTCTATGCCTTCAAAAATGCTAGTTGCTTAAAAATACATGAATAAGCAGATGCCATACTAAGAAAAATAATCTTTAGAATGGACAAATTTTTTAATGAACCAAGTGTGTGTTAATTTCCAAACATAAAAAGCATATTTTAGTTTTATTTCCTTCTATTGACTTATGATAGTTATTTATCATACCCTTGTGAAATAATGTGATTACCCTTGTGAAATAATGAATTTAAGAACATATTTTTATGATTTTTCATTTATTTTTACGTATCAATTCGGTGGAATTTTTTAAAGAAAGATATTTTTTTAATCAAATTCATTTTAATGTTTTCTTTAATTAT
This sequence comes from Latrodectus hesperus, assembly GCA_037975125.1. Lineage (NCBI taxonomy): Eukaryota > Metazoa > Arthropoda > Arachnida > Araneae > Theridiidae > Latrodectus > Latrodectus hesperus. Next base: position 24,239,059 of record CM075851.1, read on the forward strand.
TTAAATCTTGAAGCAACAAAATTTGCACGCAAAAAATGTATATAAATAAATATGTTATAAGATTCCACAAAAGTATTTTTACACAGACTTCTTTGATAAAAATTTTACAGAAAAGAGGTTTTTTTAGCATTGAATTTTCAATTTTTCTTCCATTTTCCCCTTTTATTTAATTTAGAAAAATCTTGAAAAGAGAATATTGCTACTCTATAGCTATTGCTACTCTATAGCCATAGTGTAAATAGCGATTAAATTATGTTTAACTTTTTTTAAAGAAAATTCTATAAATCTTGGTAATTTTTTTTCCAGTGAAGGATTTTTTTTTTTTAATCTTCAGACTGCAACGATGTAAGTTTTAGCTTGGAAGTTATTAAATTTTCTCTTTAGAAACACATGAATAATATAGTATATTTCTTAAATATTATGATTTAGTTATAATGTATTCCTTACATGAATAAGTTGCAGGTTTTGGCTGTTTCAACTACAAGCTTTTTCCATTCTGATTTTTCATAATTGAAAAAGGCCCAAATGCTTCAAATATTGAGAATCGGAGGCATCTCCTCTCAAACTCTTAATTCTTTTTAAGAGATTTTTTAATGTTGCCCAACCTTCCTCTGGCCCGAGATCCCATACGACTTTTAAAATGGCGATTTTAATTGCATTGTCTCATCTCGGCTTCTTCAATTTTTTTAATCTATAGCTGTGGATGATTTGTATTTTCTGTGGCAGCTCACAGAGTCCATGAATAAGTTAATCCCACTCACAATGCTTCTCAATGAAATCAATCACCATTATAAAATTTTAAGAAGAAAATGGTTGGTTAAAATTGTAAAAACTTTGGAACAAGAGTGTCTTAAACATTTTTATTTCTTCGCTTTTGCTGCTTTATTAAGACTAAACAAGAAAAGAAAGGGTAAAACAAGTCTTTCTAAAATCAAAATAATTATTATAAATTTTTCACTAGAAACCAGAAATACAATTAATTATCAAGCTTTAATGAATATGTTGCAGAATGAATTTCATTTAAGTAAGTAAACGACATTTTATTTATTAGAACAAAAGATAATCGAAAATACAATGCCCAAAAAATCTTATAATTTAATTCTTACACTGATTTTATTTCTTTTGAAAATTAAAAATGTGTCATTGTACGTAAGTAATTGTATGATATGGCTAATAATTTCGAAATTTGTGTGTGAAGCAAACTATTGTATAAAATCCCGTTTAAAGAGGAATATAGTTAGGCACAGAGACTTTATAAATAATAAGCAAGTTCAAAAGCTGCCTGTAATTCGTTCTAAACGACATGAATAAAGACATACAAATTAATGAAAATTGAATATTAGATAATTTTATTCATATTTTTATAATGCATATTCTTCCCATACATTCAAACAACTTTAACATTAATATTAATTTCCTCACTACGAAAGTAATTTTTTTACTAATTTCTTCTTTTTAAATTACATTCACACATTACCACATGAATAGTTAACTCATATGTATGTGTGTGCGTGAACAAGGTGATTTTTTTCTAGTGCTCTGTGAAAATTTGTTCACTAAAAGTGGTTACGGCTGTTATATTGATTTTAAATAAGCAATTTTTGAATATCTAGTTTCAAAACATTAAATTTATTTTATAATTTTTTAAAGAAGATCATCAGATTTATTTAAATGTGTTGTACATTTTCAACACATTGTTTTATTAATTTCTTTTTCTTCTTCTTTAATAGAGTAACAACCTATTACCGGTCTTAGCTGCCTCTACAGCACGCTTTTTCCAGCCCAGTCTGTCCAGAGCGATACTTTGCCATTCCTAACTTTCAGTATCTTGAGGTCATTTTCAGGGTCAACGAGCCATCTTGGTGGTGTTCCTCGGGCACGGGATTCTTCGGGGTTCTTAAGCGTTGATATTCTAATGGGGTTGTTTTCCCGGCTTCTCCAAACATGGCCAAGCCATCTTAGCCTGTTGCTTCTGATAACCTGGGTAATCTGGGGCTGGTTATACAGCCTATACAATTCAAAATTATATCTGGTTCACTATCAACCCTTTTATTAATTTATCTCGTTTATTTTATGTTCACCTGTTCATTGTGATGTGATAGTGATATTATATGCTTGCATTTCCATTGTAGGTCTTCGAAGGCATTCTTAGAATTGCTTTCCGTACCACCATCAATAGCCCAACTTCCGGCTCTTGTGCGATCTGAACATACCGAATTCTAATGTAAATTTCTTGTGGTAGACAAATTATTATGGAGGGGTCATTTGGAATCTCTTCCTGTGGTACAAACCACCCAAGTCAAGGACGAGTGTGGATTCCCAGATTGTAAGTTCTCAAGTAACTCGTCTTGCGATTACTTGCAATTTTATAAAATTAATAAAAGATAGAAATTATTTTATTTCTGATGAACAGCATTATGCAGACAGAAAACATTAATTACATAAGTATTAATTTTTTCTCGAGAAAACATTAATAAATAAATATTCCCTAGCTTCTAAATTTGGTGCTTCTTCCTTTACATATTTTTTTATATCCTAATCTTTATATCCTTTATAATCATTTTTTAAAAGATGAATTATTATGCAACTGTACTCATTTAATTTCTCTGATAATCATTTACAACTTAAAAATTAATTAATTTTATTTTGTGAACAATAGCGACCAAAAAAATTCACCGAAGCAAAACATTTTTGTAAAATATACAGAATATCTAATTATTGTAGAAATTGCATAATAGAGCATAAAATAGGTGTAGGTACAAAACAAATTTGTGTATAAGGGATAAACTAAAAAAAAAAAAATACATGCGAGTTAAAAAGTATACGTCTCTGAAACTAATATTATTTCAAAAATTTCACTATCAAAATATTTAGGAATCATTTAAAATATAAAATTAAAAAAAGATAGAAATGCTTACAATCATTGAAAGAAGTTTTAATTTTAAAATTTAATTTGAATATAAATTTAAAGATGGAAACTAATTGCATACAATATATAATTTATCCCAAAATTTAGATTTTAAATTTATAACGAACATAAACTCATAACTGTTTTTGAGGAAGAAATAATTTACAAATGTTTACGCAGTTATAAAATTGTAAAAACTTTATTCCATTCTCTATGCAATAATTGTCATATTTAATTTTCATAAATATAACAAAAATTATTTGATTTGTAGGAAAATTTATATTAATCGCTATGTAATTATATTTATTTGTGTTTAAATTTTTTTAATGTATAATGTTTATATGAATTTAGCAGCATATTCAAATATTGTCCGAAATTAATTAAAATTTCAAATGGGGAAATTAATAACATGAAATTTGATGAGAAACAAAAGTTAAATTGCCCAGTACTGAAATATACATCTATACTTAATTAAAAATTACTTGCATATATGATTTAATTCTCTCTCATTACATGTAGTACAAAGTATAAATACCAAAACTGATTCATGATATCATAACTGTATAAAAATATTTTTTTTTAAATTTTCTCACATAAAATCGAAATATTTTTCAGTGATTTATCGCTATGACAATTGTACAGTTTTCATCCACTACGGGTAGCAAACTCGGAAAAATTTTTTTAAAAATTTAACAATCGATTATTTATTTAAATATCGCATCAAGATTTAAGGCGAATTCGTAGATCTAAAGTAAGTGAATTGGGAAAAAATTCACATCAAAATGTCCTTCTGACTCTAATTGTAATAGTTAAAAATGTTTTTCAACAAAAAAAAAAATCCTTTAAGTGTTTAAAAATTGTTTTTTAATGTTTTATATTTTTTCCATTTATTTCTACTTATTTGGTACAACATGCCTTTAAATGTCTCATGTGAGAAAAAGATTTACAATTATATTTTCAAACATTTTATGCTAAAAAATGTTAAAGAAGTAACAAAATTAAATTATAATACAAAAAGAGTTCACAATTCTCACACCAGGGCCTCAATCAGTATTTTCCTCAATCAGGAAAATAGATATGGGCACTATAGACTTTCGACTCCAATATGACTGTCGTGCCACGGAGTTTATTTCCAGTTTTTAGAATCTGCAATAATGGAAAACTATATTTATTTATCAAATTGAGGAAAAATTGTTAAGAACTAGGAACTCGGAAAAATTCCAAGACACAAAAGATTAAACTTCACTAAATGATTACTAAGCATCGATAACTGTTGTAATACATAAAACTGAAAATTTAACAAGTATTTAAATATGTAACCCATAAATGAAAACAAGTATAACCATGCCAATAGGTATTGCACTTTTAAGTGAGATACTAGTGCGTATAGAAACTGTAAACTAAAAGCTAATTAACCTAATTTCTGTGATGTTTTGAATTTGGAAACAAATTTGTATTTTATATTAAAAAGTGGACTGCACTAACTGGTATAGGTTTCGCTTTTGACTGACCCAGTTATTGAAGTCCATTTTCAGTTTTTTTACTAGTGCGGAAAAAACAATGTTTCTTTATTTTAATTGAAAATTAAATAATTTTTCGTTCAAATAAGTGTGTTTTTAAATTCCTTTCTCTGTAACTTGTTAAGAACAGTTTTTTTTATATAAATAACTTCGGTTATTAATTGGAGAAAACAAAAACCTCAAAAAGAGGAATCCCGTTTTATTTTTCTGACACAGGACAAACAATGAAAACAAATCTGAACGTTCCCATTATGCAAAATTTAGTATTTCAATAATCATCAAAAAACTGGAAATCATTGTCATCCTTCAGAGTCAACAATCACCACACTTTATATAGCAAACAAATATAAAACTATCTCGCAAAAGGTAATCTAATAAAATAATCTTTGGAATAGTAGAATTATCAAAGAATTGGTAAATCATCATTGTGAATAAAATTTGTGGTTACATTCCAAGTTTTGAATCTTCATAAGCCAAGAGAAATAACGTTTCTGATATTGCAGTAAAAATTAGTCATCAAACAGCCCGTTGATTTCATGTCTACAGTGAAAAACTAATTTGAAAAACACATCAATAATGACTAAAGTGTAGTACAATACAGAGTAAAAATACCATCTTTAATAGTGATTCCAAATTTTTAGTGAACCTAAAGAAATTTTAGAACTGCCTTTTTTTGTATGAAAAATCAGTCAAACAGCCTTATGCAACAGCTTTTTAACAAGGAGAACTACATGTGTCATCTTCGAAACCTTAACAAGTCTTTGAAATTAATAATAATAAAAATTTAACGAAAGAAGAAAATTTTAAATTTTTTCATTATTTTTCAAGTAAGAATATTCTATCTAGTATTGTTTGACTCATGACTAAAGTCACAAGATGATTTCCATTTAATCTCTGAGAAAACTTCTGAATGAAATCAAATTAAAGACCAAGTCAACGAGCAAATTTCAAGACAGAACACTCCATTGAAGTTCTTTATAGAATCATGATTCAAATTTTCATCATATATCACAGCTGGATTTTTGTCTCTCTCTCTCTCTCTCTCTCTCTCACTCTCTCTTTTAAATCTTTATTTCATTATGCAGCATTAAAACTACAAAACAATCTTATTGCTAAATTTTACCTGAAAGATGAAACAGGTTTCCTGAAATCAAGAAAATTTGCATGATTTATCTCCATTTTTCATTCTTCCTTATATCAATAAATATTAATAAAACCGGTAATATTTATATGAAATCTTTTTTTTTTTTTTTGTATCGCAAGTTCATTGCTTGCATTTATATTTATGATTTCTGGAGTTAATTCGTAATAGCATTTGAAACGAAACTTTAAAATAAAATATTATATCTTACATTCCTTAGCATTCATCATATATATGGATGCTAAGTAAATATAAGCCTCTTTCTGCATAAAACCATCAAAAACGGTAAAATTGTTTAAAAAATGGCATTTAAAAATTATTCTTTTGAAATACATATTTAATGTCAGAAAATATTTTTTTTTCTTCCTTACACAAAACTTAATAAGAATCGCTCAAGTGTTAAGTTTAGAGCCGTGTCATAAGTAGGATAACGCCTTATCATTTTTCGTTCTGCTCTTTTGATCCTAGTTATACCTATGTTAAATTAAGCCAACCACATCATGTGAATATCAGATAGAACAAGTGATCATTACTATCTCTAACAGCGAGCAAAAAAGCATGAAATTACACATGGTAATCGACTACCGGCCTTTGACCCATAAAAGTGTTATTTGTAGTAGAGTGAAATAAGCAATGTTTTTTTGAATAAACAACAAGTTTATGTGAAAGAATATTTTAAAAAAATAGAATATAAAAGTGCTCTTTTATAGTCAGGAAAATATAAAATAACGAAATTTTTGCATGTTTCTCTTTCTTGAAACAATATTGTAAGTTGATGAGAATAATTTATGGAATGGAATTATAATTATAATGAAAATACAAAGGAAATAAAACACGAAAACAGATTGCTTACAGTATAATATTTTTTTTTCTGAAGATATAATAACAAAAAATTCCTAATAAAATTTTGGAATATAAATCGCCTTAAGACACTTTTGAGTCTGGTTATCGGAATGTAAAAATGCTTAATTTAGACAAAATAACTTCTCACATCTATTTCGAAGTAACATTTATATAATATATACATGATTTGAATTCCGAAACGCGTTGCACATGCCTACTTCAGAAAAAAAAATTATACGTTTATTTTTCTTTTTTCTTTATTTTAAAGGCAACTGATTGTGCCCTAGAAAATGGAAAAAACAATATAATACCTTTTCTTTCAGAAATGATTTCTCCACTCTCTGTATCTTTTTCACCGGAAGTCATGATTTTTGAAAATGAGATAAACAAAACAATTGTCGAACAAATCTTTTTCTCGTGGTATTTGTAAGAATATGTGTTTTTGGGTAAGAAATAACCGATAAAAACCGTTAAAGATTTATAAAGTTTATTTGTATTAGTTATTTATAATTGCAATTTATTTCTTCCCATTCTTTCTGGGAAAAATGGTTTTGTTCTTCCTTATGATTATTTGGTTATTGACATTCATATGAAGCAGAATATTTCTTTTTCCAGTATGATATCGATCAGTGTAAAAAAATGTGCTCTTGATAGCTAAATAAAGAGTGTATATTGTTACAGTTTTTAAATGTTAGTCAAAAAATTGTTAATTGTTTGCTAATAAAAATATTTTTAATAATAATAATAATATATATATATATATGTCTATTATATATATGTATATATATATATATGATAAAATAAATAAATTCTTCCCTAAAACAAGAATTTTTTGAACTTCTTCTCTAAAGGAAATATGAAATATTAAAAATGTAAAATTATTGCTCACTTTTTCATAATTTTGTCAATTATTTCACATATTATTGAATTAATTTGTTACATTAGAAAAACAATGATTACTTTTTCTCTAAGTGAAAATTAATCTTTTCAAATCTATATTGTACATTTATACATCAAATTATTAATTACTTAATATGAGCCAAAAATACATTTTAATTGTGATAAAATTACTATTAACAATATGCTTATAATAAATAATATTAAAAAAAATATTATAACCCAGAAGTGGCCAACCTGCGGCTCTTTGAAGGATTATTTGTGGCTCTCGATAAATGCACCAAAGTTACCGTTCCATTTTTGTGTTATTTTATTCTTAAAAAATATTATCATTATGTATTTCAAAATTTCTTTTAAATTACTGACCACCAATATAAAGGACTAAATGCAACGTGGTGACGAATTTCACTTCTGTTCAAGTTAAGAATGTTATGACTCATCGAAAACTCCTCAAACGAACACAAAAACAGGCGTAAACATCTGTACTCGACGGACTTCAGACTGATTTTGAATTTGTAAAATTTCATTGCTTCGCACAGTTGACATTGTGCTCTGTAGGAAACAATTTGTATCACTCTTGCTATGGATATAATTTGTAATCTGGAATTCTTGGTAATTTGACTATAATTTGTTTCGTAGTATGTAACACGTGTTGTCATTGTTTTAATAACACAAAACTTGTATTTTCTAAATTTCGTTATTTATTTCCAGTTTTTTAAAAAGTATGACGGACGAGAACGAAAATAAAAAAAAAGAAAATATGAGCAAGAAAATAGATGTTTTAATAATGAGAGGGAGGAGAATTTCTTTTCTAATGACAATAACGGAAAAGCATTATGTGTTGCTTGTAATTCTACAGACAAAAATTATAAGGGTAGCAATTTACATCGACATTATGAAACCAATCATCTTCAGTTTTCTAATCAATATCCACCAAACTCAAAATTAAGATCAGATAAACTTGCTTCTTTAAAATTAAATTTAAATAAACAGTTAATATTGATGACCTTTAGCAATCAAGTTAATAAAGTAGCTGAAGCCACAGCTTTGTTATTGCCTGGAATATTGCTCTCAAAAACATCAAGGAGAGAGAGAGTTTATTATAAAAACTTGAAAGATGAACTAAAAATTGTAGGTCCAAATAATGCGTGCACAAAGTTATTTTGCAAATTCTCATCTCGTAACGCACAATCGAACAACGTATAATTGCAGTTAATAAATCTCTTGAATATAATTTAAAAAATGATTTGAAGAACTGTATTGCATTCAGCTTAGTCCTTGACGAATCAACAGATATTACAGATCTTCCAAAATTGGCATTTTCATACTTTTTGTTTCACCTAACTTTGTTGTAAAAGAAGAATTATTAGATTTAGTAGCACTTCACATTAGAGCATCTTTAATATCAACTTCACGGTGTTGATATTAAAAATGCATTAGATTCCAAAATGAAAACATTTGATGTGCCTCTTAATAAACTTGTAAGCATTGCAATTAATTGAACTCTGACAATGCTGATTAAAATAATCACTCTTATTGTACTTCTAAGGGATGATTCTCAAATCCCACAAATCATACCGATTCACCAAGAACATCTCGTTACAAAATATTTAAAGTATCTTGATGTTATGAAAACAGTATTACACATTAGAAATTACATTTGCACCAATGCAAAAAACGATCGACAATTCAAAAATTTCCCTGAAGAATTAAAGGAACTTCCAAATGTCATATTTTGCATTGTCAAATGATTATTTAGCTACAAAGTATTACATCGATTTGTAGATTTGTTTGATTCGATAACTGTATTTCTAAAAGAAAAGTAGATAACTTAATCAAAATTAGACGATGACAAGAGGTTACAAGACTTAATGTTTTTGATTGATGTCATGGAGCATCGGCAAGTACTGAATTTACAACTGTAGAGGAAAGATAAAATAAAACCTGACCTCTCACAGAGTATACTTAGTTAGCAAATTAAATTACGAAGTTTTCAAAAAACCATTAAAAATTTTGTCATTTTCCTCGAATTTAAAAAAAAAATTGTACCAATATCAAATAAGAAAAAGTTAACGAGTATATAAAAAAACTAGAAGAAATATTGACGGAATTCAAAAATAAATTTCAAGACTTGAAACATGTTAAATGGTCTCTTGATTTTTTTTCTGAATCTATTTGAAATTAATATAATTCAAGGTAAGTTTTCCATTTTTAATATAATAATTATAACTCAAAAAGCATCTCGATAATTGGAATTAATAGCGATGCATTAAGATCAAGCTCTACAATTAAATAATAAGTCGATGCCGATTGCTTAGTTTTGGAAATTTGTACGAGAATCGAAGTATCCTGAATTTAAAAAAAGGCTGCTTGTCGAATTATTTCAATATTCGGAACAGCATAATTATTGGAATCATTTTATTCTACTTTAAAATTCTTGTAATCCAAACACCGATTAGTATTAACTAACCAGCAACACAAACAATTAATGAGAAATACTGCCATTATTATTCACCAAATTTTAAAGAATTATCAAGAGAAGTAAATAAATATGTAATTAATAAGTATTTCACATTTCAATACACATATTTTGTACTTTTATTTATACATTTTCAATAAATATAATTTCTGAAAAAAATTATTTTTTAATACCTTTTTTGCATACCTTTATAATTACGTATTTAATTGTGACTCGCGGAATATTTGAAATTTTGAAAAAGGGATCGGAATATCAAGGAGCTTGGCCACCCCTGTTATAACCATACATTTTTATCCTTAAAAATACAAATAAAAAAATTTTAAGTAACCAAAGTTTTTGTTTATTAAAAACTATATTATAGATGAAATTGCGTGATTGGTTTGTTTTCTTTTTGTTTCATAAAGTACGAATTGTATTAAATAAGAAAATTGTATTAAAAATGATAACAAAAAATTTTAAAATTTATATAAATGTTTGCATATTAAAAATATATTAAACATTATATGATTGGATAATTTTATTTTTAATGCAATTTTAAGTGTGTTCCAGCTGCATTGAATTAAAAATTAGGATTAAAGGAATGGTTTTTTTTTCCAAAGAAAATTCATGTTATATTTAGAATTCATTCCTTTGTACACATATTTACCCGTTTTTAATATTAATATAAGATTCAATTAAATTGTACCTTTTAATGGAGTTGAAAGTTAATAGAAATCTAAAGTATAAATATATAAAATTTTTCTTTTTTCTTTCATTAAATTTAGTTTAAATATGGTAATATATTAACTAATTTTAATTAAATACAGATGGCCATTGTAATTGAATTGATCAACTAACTTGTCTTTTAAAAACAGATGATTGTAAGATCATATTTAAGCAATTTTTAAGAAATTATGTATCAGAGTTTTTCTTGCAACGTTTTAAATACTTTCGATACAACGATATCGAATGTTATTTCGATATAGTTCTATCGAAAATATGCAGCTATATCGAAATAATATCGATATAGATATTTATATTGTATGTTTATTACGCTATAAATATCTGTATTGTTTACAAAACGAGGGTAGTAAAAAACTCTTTCTCTCTTATCTCTTTTATTAAGAACTTGCAATGATATTGCTGCTTATCAATTAAAATAAAAGCCATATCCTTAAATGTTCTTTTAAATAATGTTTTTTTTTATCTATTTTGAATTAGATTTCCTCTTGCTCGTTCCAGAATTTTTTTTACTATTCTTCCCAAAGAAAAAAAAACGAATTAGTTTACACGATAAAAATTGTATTGCACTTTCATTTCATCTGTTTTCTATTTAATAAAGAAGTTGATTTAAAGCTAATGACTATTAAAGTATACAGATTTAATCAACTGCTCACGAATATATATTAAAATTCAAAAGAAACTTTCTTTTTTGTAAAAAAAAAAAAAAATCCACGTTGTGAGTTTATGAATTAAAAATATTTTATTTATATTTAACTAATATTTTTTTATTTCTATATTCAAAACTTGTAAAGCCAATTTTGAATAAATAGAGGAGTATAGGTGAATAATATTATAAAACCGGATATATCAAAATGAAAAAAAAACGGAGAAATTTTGCGTGGAAAACAGAAATAATGTCCTTAAGGAAAAATATAATCAGAAAACTGATTTTTTTTTGTTTTTTGTTTTACATAATAATTACTTTGATTGTAAAATTCAATTTATTTTTGTTTTAACTTTAACATATTTGCAATTTTTAATTTAATTTATATTTTATATGATATCTATTTTATTAATGTAGATTTGAGCTATACTACATTTTATTTAAACTATTATAACTTAAACTTAAATTTTAATTTATATCTTTAAAAAATTAAATCTTAATAAATAATATTAATAAATCTTGAGAAACAATTTTCTTTCATAAAAGTTAGGTATTTGGTTAAAAGTTCTTATTGGCAGGAAGATAATTGACTTGTTCGTTTTACTGAAGAATTACAAAATCTGACATTAGGGCTTGAAGAATAATTTTTAATGAATATGTGAAACTTCGCATTTCGTAATTAAATTGTTATTTTTGTTCTGATCCAAAAGGCAATTAAACAGGACATCATTTCTTCGGAAGCTGATGCATATAGATATTAATTACAGTAAAATTAAATAAATGGCTTATATTGGTTCTAATAATTCAATCTTAAAAATAGATTTGAAATATAAAGGTTTGAAACCATCAGTAACTTTAAGAATATAGATTTAAAATGAAGAAATTGAACGGCGTAATATCAAAAGTATGTAACAGTAATATCCCATTTGATCGATGACGATGTTGTTAAAACGATAGAAAGAAAGATCTTTTTTTTGACAACATCAGAAAAAGGACCCTATTTGGAATCTAGAATTAAAGTGGAAATATTCAAAATGAGTGCCACATGAATTAAGTCAGAAGAAATTTGATGATCGAGCCATCACGTGTCTATCTCTGCTTGTTCGAACAAAATCGAGCCCTTTTTGAATAAAACGATAACTAGGGATGAAAATGGATTACCTATGAAAACATCGTATATGCAGAAAACTGAGTCCTTCCAACTCTAAAACAAATTCGACTCTGAATAAGAGAATGTTGTGTATATGGTGAGACATTTGAGGGCTAATACCATTATGAGCATTAAAAATTGAACGAAAAACTCAATTCGGAAAAGTATTGTCAGCAACTGGATAACTAATAGGGAGCAGTCCAAGTAAAGAGGCCGACAATGTTCCAAGAAAGAGCAGTCCAAGAAAGTAGCCAAGAAAAGAGTTCGTTAAAAAAATTGCAGAACTAGGCTGGGAAATTCTATCCTATACACTATATTTCCCGGGCTTATGATCCTCCAATTATCACTTGTTTTTGTCCTTACAAAATTTTTTGAAGGGTGAAAAATTCAAAAATTAAGATACATATCAAGTACTGTTTAAATTTTTCGCATGAAAAGACGAAACATTCCTCAAAAAGGAGGTACACAAATTGCCCTCCCGTTGACAAGAAGTCATTAATAATATTGGCAATTATATTATTTAATAAAGTTTACTGACGTTACAAAAATTTGTATTTTTTTATTCTAAAAATAGATAACACTTTCCGGTGGACCGAATTTTTGAGAACTTCAAAAATAATTGAAATCTAATTTCACCAGCAAAAATATTACACATTTATAAGACTTAAAAATATAGCTTAAACTATAGAAAAAGTCTCGTTGTTATAGTCTTTACGTTCAGGGAATTGTTGTTTAATTTGAGGAAGTTAAATTGTTTATAAGAAGCAAATAAATGAGATCCTTAAGTAAAATTCGTTGTTGTGTTTTGGTAAAAAAGAATGAAAAATATCACATTTTGCTTCCTGATATTTTAATTAATATATAATTTAAATAGTCTTGAGAAAAGGGTTATTAACAAATATGCAAAATAGTATTGCAGATTTCGGTTAGTGTCAGCATTCTGAAAGTGGAGAATATATATGCGTTTTCTTTTTTATCTGTGCAAAATAAAATATATCTGTTATCTATAAATAATTTTCCATGAGTTTACTAGGTCGTAAGATTCAAAAAGAATATTTTTAAAACTGATTTTACACAAGTTATAAATTTAATTATACTTCTCGTGAGATTATCTTTTCATTAAAATGCTTCTGTTATCTAGTTAATTGTTTTATATAATCAAGAATTTTTCTTTTAATCCTATTTTGAAGTTTACTATGATTTTTAAGTATTAGGTATTTTTTTTCTTTTCAATAAGTTGAACCTTTGTTGTTAAATTTCTGTAACTGATGAGTTATATAAGATACCATTTATAGACCAAACTGTACAGAAAACTTAGAATTTAATACTGCAAATACAATGTATAAATATGAGTTTAGTGATAAATAATAAATTATTTTCATTCAAACAACAGCTTTTAAAACAATTACGGTGTCAAGAGTTTCATTCATACAGGGCCAAAAGTTTAGGTAATAGAAGCAAACTCTTTGTTATAATTAACCTGATATATAAGGAATACTTTCTTTTTGGCAAATCTGAACACGAAATTGTTCTCGCTGTTGCCACTACTAAAGTAATAATTCCTACAGCATGATATGAAAGTCTCATATGTCTGTATTCTTTTGACAGCTACTGAGAATTTTCTGGCAAAATGTATACTGAAATAAGCAAATTCAATTGAAGATTTTATATATATTACAGAACATTAATAATTACAGTCATTACTGAGATAGAAAGAATGTCATTTTCGTCTGGTGATGCATTTAAAGAAATGAAATCTAAACGATCATCAACAAAGTTTAATGATTTTTACATAATTTTATAAAAACAGTAGAAAACATTGTGCTTTTTATCCACATATATATATGTATTTACATATTAAATACTTAAAAATATTTTTTAAATTTATCCATAGATATGGATTGAACATTTATGTACTACAAAGTTAAAAAAACTAATAATTATTTGCTTTGTTTATATTGGCTTAGCTTGCATTGGTAGATTGCATATTGAAAAAAGAAGCAAATGTTTATGCTTTGACAGTTAAGAGCTAGTAATGAAATTTGACTGCAAAAATGCTTTTTTTAAAGACTACTACCAATTCAATTTAAAATTTATGGCTAGAGCTTGAGACTCATAAATCCTTTTAAAGTAAGCATTCCATTTTAAGTTTTAGCCAGAAAAAGGCTTGGTTTGAACCTTACCGACGCTTCTCTTTCTTTTAATTCCCCATCCCCATTCGGCAAGGTCCCTTTGCCGAATGGGGATTTTTCTGAGAATTCGGTCAAGCGAGAAAGTCCTCAATCACCTAACCCGGTAAGCCATATACCATATACCTGTCCAGGTGCCGACGATCATCCCCACGATGAAAGCCAGCGCGTGAACTGCGGGTGTTCCTTGCAACAATTCTGACAACCACCTTCCTGGAATTCCTTTGTCAGCTTGTCTTTTCGTTTACCGTCTCTATTCTGCTTGCTTTTTACGGATATTAAGATGTTAGCACTGGCTACTGGAGTTACTTTCAAGAAAATTCGTCTTCGCGAAAGACATCTTTATTTCGTGAATGATATTTGCAGTCACCAATGGTAATGTATTTCACAATGATCTCTTCAGATATGACAATCGATCTGATAAATGTATCTTTCATTTCAGTATTAATAAAGTAAGAATTTTTGAAATAGTGAGTGTATTGATCTCAATAAATAAAAGTTCTTGCCATAAATATGACAAGTATTAAAAATTATATTCATGTCATAAATTGAATATCGATTGTTTATGTATGTATATTCAAGGAGTGAGGTAATTCATACAGATCATGGATTAGCAAGCACTATTAAAATTAATTCCTATACGTAATTACCAAATTAAAGTAAAAAAAAAAAATCAGTCAACAACAGTGTCCCAAATAAATACGAATTAGTGAATACATATTTTTTGCTGCTGGTAGAGGCTAACTCTAGATAAGGCACAGGGAATTATGCTGGTGCAACAACATATTTTTGCAATACTTCAAATAAATCTTGACAACTGGTTAACGAAATTTCTTTAAGAATCTTTTGCGAAACACCTGCCATGTTATACGCTTAAAACAAGAGTAAACCTTGTGCAACTCACAATCATTTTCTTGCGAAAATGAAAAATGTCAATAAGCAGGGCCATCAAATCTTTGTAGATTCAAAATCATCTTTAAAATATTCGATTCTTCCATTGTTGCCATCTTTGATCCCATATGAAGGCTGACTGCATTATGAATAGATGCTTGAAATCTTTCCGGAGTTTTTTATCTTTAACAGGCAAACTTTCTAACAGTACATCTAATTTCAGAAGTCCATGGAACTTCTTCACGCTTTCATTTAACTCAATTTTGGTAAAAATATTTAAATTCAGATTTAAATTCAGAATTTTCTAAATATCTTCAGTTCTATAAAAATAATTTTTGTTCTGAAATTGTTTTTGCTGTTACAGAAACTAATTTTCAGATCACAAATTTCGAGAATAAATATTTGTCATGAATGGTGCTTTATGAATCTGTAACATATAAAGACTTCATAGAAATAAAGGATTATGTTTTTCAAAATTTCATATGAAAAATAAACTACTTTTTCACTCAAAAAGGAAGCGGTAATTTTACAGATTTATTTTAGCATTAACTTAGTTTAAGTTCATGCTTTACGAATAATGATAAGAAATTAACATATTTGTAATAAAATAATAATTCATGAGCTTTACGTTTCAGGGATTTTTATATTGGTTTTCAAACTGAGAAAAGAATTAAATAATTAAAACAATAATTCACTTTTCTCAATATATTCTCTTAAATTCTCAATAAAGCTTTTTTTTCATATATTTCTGCTAAAAGATGCATATTATTGCATTTTTACTCTGATTAGTAATAAATTATATTTAATAGTATTAAGTCCATAATTCATAAAGGAAATAAAATATTTTGACATTGTATTTTTGCTTTATTTTTATACAAAAAAACTGTTGTTTTATCTAAAAGTATTGAAATTATGAATTAACAATTGAGATACACGTAAGTTTTCGATTAGGAGCAAGTCCAATTGATTACTGAAAATCTCTTTAATAATATAGACAAGAAAAAAGAAGATACACCAAATGAGATTTAAAAATTAGCCTCATTGTGAAAGTAGTCAAGTAAACAGTTCAAAAGAGAAAGCGTAGGACAGCTTGTCAAATGAATAAAGTCCATAAAAGCTCCTGAAGGACACAGGGTACAGTAGGACGTGTTGACCACGCCGATACGGCTTAAGTGTCCCTGGAGAAAGTCATGTCCAATCAAAATTCTGAAATTGGCTGTGAAATTAGAGCGTGGAAAGCATATGGGGAGTGCAGAGTTCAACAGGGAACCCCAAATATATTATATATAAGTATAATAACTAAATAGGAGTGCCATTAAATTATGTAAACAATTAGAGTATTTACATATTGTAATTAACCAAACTATAGACTTAATTTATATGTCCTACAAAGTTTTTATATGGCTAATTATGCAAATATTATTTCTCTTCTTTTGTACTGCAAGAAATTCTTGCCTTCTTTGTACATAGTGCTAATTTTCTGGAAAGGGGGACAACTCGAAACGAATGACAGCCTGCCAATGATTGTGACGAATTTCAGTTAAAATTAAATTAAATGGTTAATAACTTTTTGCTGTCAAACTAATCAAAAAATTCTAATAGCGGTAAATGATATTTCAATTGGACACCTCATAAAAATCGTAGATTGAGACGGGATTACAAATAAGTAAAACATCTGATTTTAATTTATGGATTTTCATCACCACTGTACTGACAAAGCATTTACATGAACAAACTTCTTTTTTTTTAATTAAAATGTTTATAAAAATATAAAAACACACAGACACACACACACACACACATATATATATAAATTTCAGATAGAAACCAAAATTTTACACATGTTTAAATTTTCCTTGTTTGTTTTTCTTTCCGCGTTTTTAAAAAATCTTCATTTTTTCGTCTTAGAATGTAAAACAATGATTTAAATTTTTTAACGGAAAATTCTATATTTCCCTTTTCTATTTTTATTAATATATTGTTTAAATAATTAAAATCTGTAATGACAATATTTTGATGAGAAAAATGTCAATGCTGGTAAAAATTTTCATTTTATTTATGTTATTTATTTTTATTATTTTTTAATAAATTTTTATTGAGAAGGCATTGATCCCCATTTATAGAACATTTCAATTATATTATGATTTTATTGTTAATGAGTTAAACAAAGAGTTAATTTGTTAAATATCGAAATTAATGAATGATTTAGAAAATGAATTCGGAAGGGAATACGTAAGGAAATTGTTCTTAAGAAAGAGGCAAGATTAGTTTGGAATTTATGAATACAATTGTTTGTTTCCATATTCATCATGTTTGTAAACAATTACATTTTCTATTTCCTACGTACTTAGTTCCAATCCAGTTTAATTTGAAGCATTAAAGGATATCAAATTTAAAATTCAATTTCAGATCACTCAAAAGTAGAAGATAATTCTTTTACTTCTTTTCAATAAGAAAACAGCATTTTCTCATCTCAATATCCAATTAAAAGGTAATGATCCACAACAAAGATTTTCTAAACAGGTTCTTTTCACAAAACTTTTCTTCCAGAATTGAAATGTAAATTAGTTTTGTTAAATTAGGATTAGTGTAAATGAGAAAAGTTTATAAATTGCATTTAAACTTAACTATGCAAAATCCAGTGCGACGCTAGTGAACAAGAAGTACTAAATAATGCCTCTAAAACTCAAACACAGAACTCAAATTGGATGGAAACCTATTTTGTTGACTTATCTTTTTCTTGGTATTTTTTTTAGCTTCTCGATTGATTTTTTATAGTTGTTATGGAGGCGCCCAAGATGAAGATTCGACCGGAACAGCGATTTCCATCAACAAGACATACATCCTTAACTTTGAGAGTATTTTTTTTTTGAATCCAGAATGTGGACATTGTTTCAGAAGTGGTTAAAAAAAGTTTTATTCTTTTACTAATGCCACTACGTTTGCTCCTACTTTTCGGTCCATTTAGAAATCTCCGATGCGAGCAAATTTTTCGATCTTCCTACTTTAATCATTTTCTTTTCTTTTTTTTTTTTCTTTTTTCCCCCATCTATCTATCCTCTACAACGTTGAAGGAGTATGCAATCGGGATACTACTATCCGGTTAGATGAGATTTTTTTTTTATGAAGATGAGTTTTTAGTTTTATTTTAGTTGGCGTTGATGAATCGGCTGATGAATTATATGTGTTTACATCCCTTGATTAATCTTCTTATTGACTTCTCTTATATTTTCTTTGAAAACAATCTGTCTTGTGAGGTTTGCTGAGACCACCCTTTGAAATTCTTATTTAGTTCTAAGGGCATTGATCCTATGGATAGGTACACCACTCTTACTTATATTATTTAAAGATAAATCTTTAAATAATCTTAGTCTATTTGTGACCAACTAATCAATATTGGATATAAGACAGTCGTAAATATTTTGAATTAGTTTTATTATTATTTATAGATATAAGAACTCAGTTTTAAAATATAAAATTATTCTTTTTTTTTTGTATGAAAGTTTTAAATAACTGTATAATTTTGTAAGAAAAATTGTTTGTTAGATAATGAGATTTATTATTCTTTTCTTGCTTGAAGAAAACTTATTAGTATTAATAAATACATAACAATATTGAATTCATTAAGCATAACAGACTGATTTTTTTTAATCTTTATTTTTCTCAAAGTTTCTTATCAACCTAATATTGGATTTTAAATTTTTTGCAATCGAATTTAATAAAAGTCTTGATATCCTAGAAAATAATCCTTGGTAATTTTAATTAATTTTATATAAATTCCGTAACATTTGTTAATTTTGGTGAAAATGGTTATGCAACAATAAAATATATCTATTTTTAATAAAAATAATTCAAATAATTTATACAAAATCCTTTTAATTTCAGTATATGTACTTGCGGATAAATTATTACAAAAAAATTACTAATTAAAGCTTATGCGAAATATTTTAAATTTTCTTATATGATTTGAATTAAATGAATATATTTTGGTAAAATGTGGGATACGTTTAAGTGGATGAATTTATGTGATCATATGATGATAATAAAAAATTAATTATGCTGAGGTAAATTCTTAAATTAAGAACAAGTAAACTCTTGCAAGAATTCTACAAATAAATTTAAGCAATTTATAATTGAGCTATCAATAAATGTATCAAAGTTACTCAAAATTATTTGAAATACAAATAAATGTGAAATTAGTATGATAAAAAGTAATAATAAAACGTGAAGAAAAATCTAAAAATCGTATAACATCGATAGTTTTGTTATTAATTATTTTTTTACAGATATTCAATGTATTAAAATCTTTTTCTAATTTCTTTTTTTTAATCTTACTTTGTTTACATTTTTATTAACAATATTCTACATGAATTTAATTATTTTATTAAAGGAAATCCAGTTCCAAACGAAATATTTTCGTTTGAAAGATCGTTTTTAAAGAAATTGCATTGATTCTTTAAAAAAAATTAATATTTTTCTTATCTTAAAATTTTTCTTGTCTTAAAATTTCTCCTAAAAAGGATTATGACAAAAAATTTACTAAGTAAATATTCTAATAAATTTTATTGTACCAAATGTTAAAAAAATCAACATTTAATTTTAAATACTAAAAATAAAAGCCACATTAGAAACTTTACAAGGAAAAAAAATATCAGTTTTAAAATGAATATAAAAATTGGTTGGATCAGATTGATTTTAACTTTCATAAAACTATCTGCTGAAAAGAATAGAAATATGAAAGTAATATCAAATGTGTTATGTGACTACATTATCGAATAACACCATCAATATATAACACATATATTATTTTAAAATATTCTATTAAAATGCGCAGATATTCTATCTTTTCTGATTTATAACAGAAATAAAATTCTTAATAAAAATATATCTTCCGTCGAGCCGGAGTCGAACCAGCGACCTATGGATGTCTATGTGTTAACCTCTACAGTCCACCGCTCTGCCAACTGAGCTATCGACGGCATGCAAAGCAAACGTTATTTAATATATGAATACAGAACGAAGTTCAATGATAAGATTTAGATTAAGCTCAAACCAGTTTTGCATCATCTAATACTTCATTTAGACTTACATAGATCCACATTCTTTTATAATAATTATGTTTGGGGTACTACTACATAAAATTTCATTTTTTCTATTATTAATTGCAGTTTATAAAATACATTCGATAAATTAATACTATTATATTACTCACACAGAAATCGAAATAAGTTGAAATACATAAACATAAACCAGTTACAAATACGCAGAAAGAAAAATTATTATCCTACACGTAAATTCACCATTAAATGTTTTTTGGTTAAAGCACTATCTTTTATATTTATGTCACAAAAAAACCAATTCTCATAAAAAAAAATCTATTTCTCTCCATAAATTTTAAAAATATAATCTTAAATTTTTATAGAGATTTTACGTAGAACCCGAATATTTCCTCGGTCAACAATATTTATTTTCTTCCCCTCTGAAGTTGAAATCGATATCCGCATTTTAAAATTAAGAACAACGTTTTTATATAATTGTTATCAGTTCAGTAACCTGTATTGTGTGAAACTAAGTGTAAATTTTAAATAATATAATTAATGTGAATATACCATTTTACGATAATTATGATTATTGCCATTGTTTGTTGAGGGAAAATGTTGCTTGTGTTTTTATACAAATATTTGCTAGTAAATATTAAATAATTTTCTATTTCATATTAAATATAAGTAAAAAATTTTAAATTTAAAATACAAGATATTTATAACAAAATTTTACTGTGTAACCTAGTTAATGACATTAGGAAACAAAATGCTTACTATTGAAAATACTGACCATTTGATATTAAATGCATTGCTTGATATCGAATGTTGTTGTACCAGCATGCTTCCCGGTAACTAGCCCTAAACTGGGCTTTATCAGTTAGCAAAATTTACCAGTTAGCATTTTTTAGCAAAAGTAAATTTCGCTTATACTTAAACATAGATGCTATATATTCATCACATTTTGTGAAATCTATTGTATCTAAAAAGAGAAATATAAATTTATCTTTCCTTATTATATTTTATTTTATTTTTGTAGTTTTATATTATATAATTTATTAAAAAAATTTTTCGTAGTTTTGTTTGAAAAATTTTGCATACACTGTGCGCTTTTAAACATATCCTTATTTTAAGTTACTGCAAACTTTATAAATTTTATAATTAGTCATAAAATTAGGCATCTTGATGATAAGAATATTTTATCAAACTTTATTACATAAAATTCAAAGTCTATAATTTTATGCATTAAATTATGATGATATTTTGAACAAAGATAATAGAATAAATGCATTGATTATTTTTCTTTTAATCTCGAAATTCATCTTTTAATCTGAAGGCCCACGTCGTTTTGAAAATGGATATTTGAACCTAAATGTAAAAAATTATTAACCACTTCAAATTCATAATCCTCAGCCTCAGTAGAAATTTAAAAGTCACTAAATCTTTACTAATTGGCATGTATTCAGTCCTGTCCTCATAACAAGGAATTTTTTGGATTTTTTTAGGGGCAAAACATGCCTCTAGGAAGCCTTCCTAGTGTTTCCTAGGGAGGTGGAATCTTTTCTGAATAAGTAAGAGAAACAAAGTTCCTGTAGGCCCAATAAATGTATTCATGTTCTCATTTAAGTTGTGTATATATACCTATAACTTGATAATCCCACCATGAAGAATTAAATTTAAAGAATCTACTATCACATATAAGAATATTAGACATATTTATGAAATATCAATGCCCAAAATCAAGGTTTATAATTATTTGTCGATACTAAATAAAAAAATTATATTCAATCAATTGAATTTTTCCTCTTCTTAAAAAATTCTGATAGGAAATAACATTAATAACTCAAATAAATTTTAATTTATGAAACTCCGAAGTATATTAATTTAAAATATAACAAGTAAACAAATTCAAAATCTTTGGTTTCAAAGCCTAAAAAAAATTATCAGAAAATAAAAGCAATTATAAAACAAATTTTCATCAAGCTTTTCAATCAGAAAACATGGTGATGTTCATTATGGAATAATTGGCAAAACAGTAACATCGGAAACCAAATAGAATCAAAGCTGCCCAACTTGTCTAGTGGTCAGCATGTCTGACTGCGGATAGGGAGGTCCTGGGTTCGAATCCCGGTTCGGGCATGAATGTACTTTCCCTCTCTATCTATCCTGTCTTTGTCCTTTCCTTGTATGAATGTGGTGTGAATGGTTGCCTACCCTATAAACGGGTACCTTTGGCATGTGTGTACTGAGGAAGTCGGACTCCACACCAAAATAGGGTTCAGTTGGAAAAGTGGAGCAGCGCACCCCATATTGTCAGCCTGGCTGGCACACGACAACAACAACCATAGAATCAAAGATTCGATTAATTCTTCGAATATAGATGTTTACAAAATTAAATTTAAAACTGTAAGTTTTCGTTGAATTAGATTTTGTGTGTAAAAAATAATCTTTGAGTTACAAAACAAATCAAACATTGCTTTGAGGATATTGGGAAAATGAAAATAGTTGAAATTTAATTCTAAAAATATTGTTACAAATGCATTATAGAAATTTGTCATAGAAATAGTATGTTCGCAGCTTAAATATTGCCCGTAAAGTGATTCAGAGAAAATCTCACTATGCCAAAAATGCTTCTGATTACTATTGTTTACATTGCTTGCCATGTTTGAAAATGAACAACACATCAAAAATGGTGTTTGATATTTTTGTTAATAGGCATGAGGAATGTGAAGCTAGAACTTTTCAAAGTGCAAAGAATAAATAATAAAATTATGGCAAGGCTAATAAAATATTTGAGAAATTAATAAGTACTGAATTCACTTTTTCTTATACTATGCAAAAATAACTTCACATCATTTTCCATTTTTTACGCAACACCTAACTGGAAATATGCACAATAAAAAAATCATTAGAAATGAAGGAAAAAATGAATTCTTGATTACTATCAAAAGAGAGCAAATAGATTTAATATGTAGTTAGAAAATAAATTAATGAAATTTATAAGAAAGTAAGTACTTTTGCTATTTCATGGTCAATGAATAAACACAAATATGGTTAAACTATAATACTCTTAAGAATATATGCTCAGACATTAAATTAATAAGGTTAGACATAAATGTGAGGCAAAATTATTGCTGTTGAATTTAATTGATTATTTTTATGAGATAAAAACAATGTCTCCGTCTAACCACCGGCCTATGGATACCAGTGTTCAACCGTTACAGTTCAATGCTCTGTGCCAACTAAGCTATCGACGGATAAAAGGGGACTGATGTTAAACGAGCAAGAGTTGTTTTATAAAACAGGTTATTTAGAAATAGTTCTTGTTTTACTATTCCAAGTTAAACATGAAAACCTTCAATTCGTAAAATTAATAATTCAGAACTTATTTTACGCTTCATATCTACATTATTCTCTCCCCTTTAAAAACATAAAAATGTTCACTTAAAAATAATATAACTTTGAAAATCTGTGTAAAATTATTTTTAATGTACTATAAAAGTTAGAATTCATTTTATGTTGCAACACAGTTTCATTAATATATTTACAAGTAATTTAAATTTGAAAAACTCTTATTTTTTCAAGTTAATTCTGTAAATTTAATAAATAAAAGAATTCAAACTCATTTGTGACAAATGAATTTTGCACTTTTCTTCTTTATTAAACAATTTTCATTATCGACATAATTATTACAAACATCGCCGAAAAATACGTACATAATTTATAAAAAGAATCAATGTACTTTATAAGTCAATAAAATAGTGTAAGTGTACGCATAATAAATAATTAAATTAATTAAAGATTAAATTTTGAGTATTATAAGGTTAATTTTGTATTATAATGGTTATTTTTTATCTTGTAATTTACAATATTTATTTTTTCTGTAGCACTCAAAATGTTGTACACAGTTATACCCAGCACATTCAAGAATCAACAATTACTTGCTTTGAAATCTAATTTTTGCATAAAACAAATATTAAAACATACTTTCATGAAAAAGAAATATATTAAAATTATCCTCTATCACAATCAAGTGTGAATGACCTAAATTAATAATCAAATGTCAAATATAATGAAGAAAAATGCATTAGAAACCTTTCACCCGAGTAAACTATCAAAAAGTAATATTATGGTTTATTAAAAATTTATACACGGAATTAGAAGATGTGATGTTTGAAAATAATATTACCTAATCTTAGTGAATTAGTTAATACTGAAATAAAAAATATTTATTTTTATCAGTATGATTGGTCATTCTGAAGTTTTGATGACTTAAGCGGGTAATTTTGTGAAGAAAGATGCGTTTTAATTAACTTTGGTGGTTAAAACTAATTCAAAATATTATGTCCACAAAATTTTTTTCATAAATTTGAAAAATTATTTTTAGACAGATATACCATACTAGTTATGATAGTTTTTATCGGAGTAATGAATATCATAATTGATTAAATACATCATAAAATTTATGAAACGTCGAGACATTGAATTCCATAAAATATAACTTGATGAAAGCTATTGGTTTTAGACACCACAGCATGCTCTATTATTTTATAAAAAATTTACATAAAAATTCTTGTGATATCAAACTGAGTAATGAAAAGTAATAATGTAGACCTTAAAATAATTACTGAATAGTTAATTCAATTATTTTATCAAAGATACACAATTATTATCAAAGATTACAAGAATTGTGTAAGTTACAAACATCAAAACAATTCATCGCATTTTTTTATAATCTAGTAAGATATAAGATAGAAATAAAAACAGAAAAATTATTCCTTCTAAGGAAGAAGTACGTAAATATGTTTTTCGGATTACAAATTAACATAAAACTACCGAGAATAGAAGAGTGTTGACTGTACTTTCCTACGAAACTGAAAACACTTTTGCATATGAACAGTTTTGCGTTATATTAAAGATAACTAAAAACAAATATTTAAAGGTTAAAAAAAGAATAAATGCTTTTTTGGGCTGAAAAAGGAACTAAGATCTAAACTCATCAGCATAAAAACAAAACGGAGAATTTACAATACACTCATACTACCCGTGCTGCTATATGCAAGCGAAACGTGGACATTGGAAACCTTTGAAAGGAAGGTATTAAGAACTATCTATGGGCCTGTGTACATGAACAGGGCTGCTGATGAACCGGATGTCATTGTGAATTGTATTGGCTATATAACCAACCCCAGATTACCCATGTTATGATAAGCAACTGGCTAAGATGGTTTGGCCGTTTCTGGAGAAGCCGGGTAAAAGACCCCACTAGAATATCAACGTTTAAAAACCCATAAGGATCCCGTGCCCGAGGAAGACCACCAAGATGGCTCATTGACACTGAAAATGACCTCAAGATACTGAAAGTTAAGAACTGGCAAAGTGTCGCTCTGGACAGACTGGGCTGGAAAAGGCGTGCTGTAGAGACAGCTAAGACCTGTAATTGGTTGTTACGCTATTAAAGAAGAAGATGAAGAAAAGAATGCTGAAAACCATTTCGAAAGGTTTCTCATAAGGAAAAAAATGTGTAAAAGCAGTGAAATAAATTATACTGATTCGCTTAGAAATATTTAAAAAAAATTCATTTCTATCTAAAAGATTATCTTGAGAAAAAAAAAAAAGAATTCCATTATTTTTTCGGAAGATGGCTATAGTGATTGATATCTCTTAGTACAACAATGATAAAATAATTTCAAATTTATGTGAGTTGGAAAGATGGCACTTCTAACTAAAAAATTCATATGAGCTTTTTGTATGGTCCATTCATTTGTCAGTTATAGGGTGTTTAAAACGGAAATAAGACAAAAAAAATTTATACATTTTACAATTTTACTTTGATTAAGGCAAAAGTGTCAGCCAGACAGCTGAAATTGTGGATGGTGAAGACGATTACGATACTGCAACAGACAATTTCGGCTTCATATGTTTTTGATGTTAAATAAGTGCTTCTCACTGATAAGTCCGTCGTCAAAAATGTTGATAAAATCTTAGAAATGACAAAAATTGACGGACATGTATCAATTGTCGCATCACAAAGGAGCCATAAAACATCATGGGGTATAAAACAATTTCAAACTATTCGCACAAAGAGAATCCAAAATATATTAAATAAAGTATTGAAGTTCACCTAAAAATAATTTATATTTCTCTTCCTCCAATCTGTTAAAAAAACTTTTTTCTTGAGCTTCAGTCAAAATATCTTTTTTGAAACATTTATTTAATTGCATTAGTGCATAGCTTTATCAATCGAGATATTGACCAACGTCTAAATTACTATTATTTACGAATGACAGTCGAATATTTTTTAAAATTTCAATTATTAAAAAATTTTTTTTTTTTTTATAATTTACTTTTTTGCAAATGTTTAGAAGAAATGTTTTAATAAAAATTAAACATCGATTTGTAATTATTTATATAAATTTTGCATTAATTTATGATTTTTTTCTTTTAAATTTGTTTTTAATTTATTAAAAATATTATTTAGTTCGAATAAGGAAATCAAAATTATTCTATTATCAAGTAAAATTTTGAAGACTTTAAAAGCTTTTTTTAATGAGCAGTACTTAGCATTTAAAAATTTTCTACAGTTTTTTTTTAAACTTTGTGAACGATAAGAAAATTAATTTGGATCTGTGTTTTAGTATTAAAAGTTTAACGATCAGAATTATAAAGTTTAAACGCGAAAATGTTAAATGTTCTAATTGAAACGTAAAAAACAGAAGAAAATCATCATCAGGAAAACAAAAAAATTTTGCATTAAAATATGCTCCACTATATTTGTTTGAAAAATTAAATAAAAACAAAGAATTTGTACCTATTTTACAATCTATTTAAAAGTTTAATTATTAGAAATGCATGGTTTGAAGGAAATGGTCACAAAGATATACGAGTATTTCAGACATTAATTTTATATTAGACACACATTTTCTTTAATATTTTAATTTTTAAGCAATTGATTATGTTACAAATTTAACTAATAAATTTCAATCCATAAATTTTGATTATTATCATTAGTCTATTTATTCCCTTTCTTAATCGTATTTATTAAAGTTCAATCATTATTTTATCATTATTAATCATATTAAATTATAAAAGTAAATTTATTATTGAAATATAAAATCACATACATTTCACCTTTAATAATGTCATATATCAAATATATTTCTTGAATGTTATAGCTCAGCTAAACGGATTTTTCTTGTAAGTGATTTGAATATGTAATTCTATTTTTTTCTTTTAAATTTAACTCATTTTAGTTTTCGCTTGTGTGATGGAACAGATTAATTGATTTTACAATTTCAAATTATTTTGAATATTTAAATTCATTGTCACAACATTCAACACTTTATTATCTGTTAGAGTGACTGTTTTCTCTTCAAATATTTAGTTTTTATTTTTATCTCCATATAATGAGGTTAAATATTTAAATAGAAATTTTCTGCTTGCATATATACATAACTATTATATATAATTTTTGATCATTTATTTTTATTATTTTTTGGACAAAATTTTTACCAACAGTTCTTGTCCTTATAAAGTAATTGTAGTTTTTTCTCCATTTAATAGCATTTTACTTTAAAACAATAATTTTTTTAATAAGCATAATGGTAAATACGTTACTTTAGAAATGTTTTAAACTGGGTAATGGAATTTTTTTCATTAGAAATGATGTTAATTTTTTCTCTATTTTACGCCCACTAAAAATAATTGAATCTGTGCTGATTAACAGATGAAAATTAATTAATTTTTTTATATTCTGCTGTACATTTACTTAATTTTGTAAAATAAAAGACTGTTATTAACATATTATTGATAGAACTAATTCTCACACAACAACAACTGTTCCATAATTTATGTGAACTTTCGTTGTCATATTATAAGATTACTTGATATTTTCAAAGTAATCTTATAATATTTATTTATATTTTTTAAGATTTTCTCTATTTTCTTCAATACTTTCAGACTTTTTCGATTTTCTGCAGTATATATATTCATATTCTTTCAATATTTAAAATCATTTCTGAACTAGAAACTAAATATGCAGTTCTTTAAAAAAGAAAAATTAATATTTTTTTACCTACTTAAATAAAAAAAAATTTCAAAAATTTGAGGAATCAATACTAAAGGGTGAATTTTTTTAAAGGAATTGTATACATTTTATTGGTACATAAAATCGTAAAACGTTTTTAGGAAATTGTAATGATTATTTTTATTATGAAATAATTTTCTTGCTGGTAGTATTAATTTTTTCATTTCTCTTTGAAAATAAACATGAAATATTGCTTTAAAATTTTCTTCATCGTATTTAAAATGATATTTATTTCATTTGAGTTGCCTATAGATGTTTATTCTTAATACTACTTCAATTTGGTGTTGCATATAATAATGTAGTGAAGCAATGAACGCAAAATATAATTTTATTTGAGTATTTTCAGTACTTTTTTGTATAATACATATTTGAATTAAATGTATATTTTACATAAAGTTTTATTGTTGAATTGAGTTGTAATAATTAATCAAATTAATGAATGGAATTTTATCAATTCATATATATATATATATATATATATATATATATATATATATATATATATATATATATATATATATATATATATATATATATATAGTATATATATATATATATATATATATATATATAGCATTTTAATGGGTTTTTTTATCATTTTTAAATTTGAAAATTATGTATTTGTAAATAAAGAACTATAAGAACAGATAAAATTTTTTATCAAAATATATTTTCTTCTTAACTGGCGTTACAGCCCTATGCAGGCCTTAGCCTCCAATACAACCTCCTTCCACTTTTCCTGCTTCAAAGCCAAATTTTTCCAATTCTTTATCTTCATGGTCTCCAGGTCCTTTTTCACATTGTCAATCCATGTTTCTCTGGGTCTCCCCTTCTTCTTGCTATTGAATAATTTACCCTTTGTTATCCTTTTTATGATATTTTTTTCATCTCTGCGGTGATCAAAATATATAAAAAATCGTAAATTTTTATTTTCAGGTCAGGAGTTTAACTAAAAACATTCAAAATATATTTATGAATAGCATTTAGGATTTTCTGCATTACACATTCATTGCTGTAATATTTAATGGAAAAAAATGTACAATGGACAAAGAATAATTTCTTTTGTATTATTTTCTATAAATAAAAGAATAAGATTTAAATGGCAAAAGCCATGTAACAAAATAATTTTATTACATTCACCAAATAATTTATGCAATATTTAATAATATGTCTGACAAAGGTATATATATCTTAGAAAAATTATATCTATGAAATTAGGAAAAAAGTAAAATTCATTTGGATGATTTTTCTCCCTATTTTCTATATATGGTATATAAAGTATTAAAATAAAACTACCCATGGCGTGAAGTTTGGAAATATTATGCTTGGCTTCAAAATAAAAACTATTAGTTTAAAAAAAAATAAAATTTCCGTCGAGCCGGAGTCGAACCAGCGACCTATGGATATCAGTGGTTAACCTCTACAGTCCACCGCTCTGCCAACTGAGCTATCGACGGATGCTGTCACAGTTATTATCTTTAAAATAAATAAAAAGTCTCTGAAAAATTTAGGTTATTCCACACACACACAAATCTATTATTTTATGTTATTCCTTTTTAAACGCTTTCCAACTTTATGCAGATAAAAATAATTTCGTCCTATTCATACATTTTTCAATATTATTTTTTTTTACTCTTCCTTTTCTAATTTAATTACACAAAAAAATTGTGTTCCAAAATAATAGAAATATTTTCAAAAAATAAATTTTAATATTGTCACTAAGTGCCGTTTCCATTTAAAAATGCTGTTATGAATCGAACAATTTAGTAAGCTGCATGAAAAGAAGTTAAATATTTACTTTACAACATTCTTGACAACTTAGACATCAGATCTTGTATAAGCAAGAAACATCAGAATTCCGCAGTACAAATTTTATGAATAAAATCATAAGATTGAATGTATGTTTCTGCTGATTTGTTTTAGAGCTCTATAATAGATAATTATGTTAACAAAGGTCTTCAGGGCCTGACATAGCTTAATTGGGGCAATCATTTCTATGGGGGGGGCTCTCTGATTTCCAACAACATATTTTTTATTCTATTTAACAAATGATTCCGTTTGAGTGACAACATAAAATAATCCTTATATTCGATTTGGGCCCCCTCTGATGTGGGGGTCCGGGGCAACAGCACTATATGCCCGAGCCTGGGGCAGTTAATTAGGCTCTGAAGGTCTTTTTGTATTCACAAAGTAAATCAGACTTTTTTTAAATGCTCCCCCCTCACACACATTTAATAAGTTTATATTTAATAATCTTTTCTTCGTCATTCAATATGAAATTAGATTAATTTATCAGTCTTTTCTTCACTGAATTAGTATTAGGTTGGGGAATAAGTTCGTATCGTTTTTACCAAAGACTTTTATTTAAACAAAAAACAATGATTATATTCAATAAGTTAATCAATTTATAATGACCTCTTGGTGCATTAGGAAATGCTCGAAAAGAATGCCACAGTCAACAAGGAGCTCTACATTGCCCACCTACACCGCGTGAATGAGGCTTTTCGATTGAAAAGACCTGATCGACATGGTCAAACCATACTCCTTCACGACAACGCCAGGCCCCATGTTGCACAAGTCGTCACAGCCGCACTCCAAGAGCTCGAATGGGAGGTCCTTCAGCATCTGCCGTATTCTCCGGACCTTGCACCGACTGATTACCATCTTTTCCGCTCCTTGTCAAACCATATGAAGGGCATTACCTTCGATAACAAAGATGTCCTTAAAATCTGACTCAACAACTTCTTTGACACCAGACGAGGCGATTTTTGTTGGAACGGCATCAACAAATTGGTCGAGAGGTGGGAATAGGTTGTAAACAGCAACGCGCTGTGAATATACATTTGATTAACTTATTGATATCATTATTGTTTTTGTTTGAATAAAGTTCTTTGGTAACGCTACGAACTTATTCCTCAACCTAATTTAAACTTGGAGTGGAATGTTTCTTTATCAATGTTATATTAAATTTCCAGAAATTTAACATCACTCTTTTATTTTAAAACAATTGTTTTTTTCCCCAGTAATACAAAATTAAGTTTTACTCCATGCCAAAGGATTTTACATTGGAATAAAGTTTTTCCCCCGAAAAAAATAATGTTAACTTTCCTTTTACTTAATGTAGTACAAAGACACTTAACCATGGATTTATATAACTAATTTTGTATTATATGTGTGAATACATGTGCATTAACTTGTTATTATTACAAGTATGTAGTCTCATTGTTACTTGAACTGATAGGAAATTGTGCGCACTTCCAAGTCACTATAGTTTTGAATGAAATTTAAATTTTGGGAATAATACACATTTGTCAGAATGTGCAAGTTTTATTAATACACGAAGCATCAAAAATATTTGAAAAATCACAGAAGTAGCCTCTATAAATTATTGTATGTAATGTTGTCGTTGCACCAGCAAGGCTGTCCTGCACCTAGCCCTAAGTGGGGGTTCACAAGAAGTTTATGCAACTGGGTGGGAATCCTCGCAATTTAGAAAAGAATTCAAGCAGATGTGTGACCCCCTAAAATTTGACCTTCCAATACCCATAGGTATAATTTCACTTGCAGGACATTGCAACCACGTTTCAGTGAACGTAGTTAAGTCGGGAATCGAACTCATTACCATACGATAATGAAAAATTGACGCTCAAACCAACCAGGCCATCGTATCCCTTGGACTGATATTAAATATTTGTAAAATAACATATAGGGATATATATACTTTGTACAGTTGTTTTACTATACATATTTAAATCAAACTCTAATAAACTTGCAAGTGGAAGAACAATAATAATTGTAACAAAACTAAATGCAATATTGCATTTTTAATATAACATTGAATGTTAAAAATGATTATACCACTTTAAAAAATATTTTATTAATAAGTACTTACAAAAAATTTACATGTATCATTGCCTGATTTTAGTATAAATCTATTTCTAATATTTCATCCTTTTCCATATTTGATGAGTTGTTTTTGAAAAAATAACATTTAATTAAATCCTTGACAAAAACAAAATATTCAAACTAAAGTTGTAATAATTTATTATATTTAAGGATAGATTCTTTAATTTTTTATGAATTTAATTTTGTTTTCATTTAATAGTAGCTAAAAATTTTATAGTAATTTAATTCTATATTAATTATTAAGGCTATGAAATTAAATTTCAATATTTATTTATTTTTTTTATAAAAAATTATACTTTTAATTTTCTCACAATTCTTATTTATTTCTCATAACTATTTTTAGAATAGGAAATCAAGACTTTTCAGTGAGCACCTGAAATGCATGTCCTTTGAATCCGGCCGTAAAGTCTTTCCAATGTGTCCCAAGTGCCATCTGCTGCCGGCTTCCCCGCATCATATTCTCGATTGCTTGGGGGTCACTTTAGAGGATGTTCGCAACAGCCCTCTCCTGGTGCTTGACTTTGCTAGGGTGCATGGAATCATGGATTTGATTTAGCTGCCGCTAGATCCTGAAGGATTGGATACAACAACAGAATAGGAAATGAAATGTTATTCAGCATCTCTATGTAAATATTTTTCTGCATATTGATATAATTTAAATGTTTTCAATAAATACAAAGTTATATAAAAGCTTTATGAATTTATATTAATCATATGATATTTTAAATTTATATTCCCAAGGTTGGATAAATTCTTCAATGAAGCTCTGGAAAAAACTCACATATAAACTTTTGGCTGCGTTTTATTATTCACATTTATACTGTGTGAACACATACATTTATTATTATATATTTATAGAAAGTTTTACTATTTTCTATATAAATATAGTCTTTTTTTTCAGTAATTTTTTAATTTATTTTTCATTGCTAAATATATAAATTCAGATTTTAAACATTTTTAAATGGATATTTTTGAAAAAAAATAATTTTTATTAATTTCTAAAAATTTCATTTAATAACTTTTTTTTAATTACGATGAATTTTTAAATTAATCATTTAGGAATATGAAAAACTTACAAAAAATTTAAAGCAAAATGAGAATTGTTACTTTTTTTATCCTTTGCCATATTAATTTACTGCAATCTAATTAATTCATCAAATTAGTATGGCAATGGATATGATAATATAATTAATATACTGAAGCACTTTTTGGTATGTAATTAAGTAGGAAAATACTTATTATGAAATAAATCAAAATTTTCAACAGATTTTTTTTAAACTGCTTAGTAAAATAAAAAATATAAATATAAATAAGAAAACATTAATAAAAAAATTTTTTTTCATTTGTTTCAAAATTGTAATAAAAATACTGTTTTAGTAAAACTGAAAAATTAAGAGTGATTTTTAATTTAAAAGACACTTTCCCAGTTCGATTATTAAGTGGTTAGTAAAGTAAAACTTAAATATCTTTTACAAACTCAAAAGAAATACGTTTACTTTTTGGCATTGAATCTCTTTTTTACCAAACAAAAATAACACTTCATTGAGTTGGAGTCGAACCTGCGACCTATGTATAAATAAGAGTTCTACAGCTACAATCCACCGCTCTACCAGCTGAGGTATTGACGCAAATAAACTGGCTTCATTGGTCTAAATCCTTTGCAAAGAAAAGTAACCGCGAAAGTAATGCATATATCCGGGAAATGTGTAATTCCGCAAATTTTATTATTTATTATTTTTTAATTTTTTATTCATTATTTGTATAATAAAAGTTTTTATTTATTTTTTTACATCATTACAAGAAACAAAAGAAATATATTTTCAAAATAAGTACCAAAGTATTATAAGCCAAATGAATTAAAAATAAGTAATCGCATGAGTAAAACACTGAATTATTTTTTTAGGATGACAAAATCCTGTAAGTTATCTAATCTTTACAAGATATTAGATAAAACCAAAAAACACAAACAAAGATATTCATCAAATAATAAAAGATAAAATTTTCAAGGTTCTGTTTATAAAAAAATAGTTTTAAGTTGCATACCAGAGATAATAATCTTCAGGCTTATAAATTGAAAAATGATTTTTCATTTCATTTTCCTCTTTCTTTTTCTGTGTAAGTAATTTTATTTAGATATTTCGAAAAATCGTTTTGATACTTTTATTTAAACTCTGACACATTCTTTCTTTTAAAAAAATTAAAAGTAATGGTACAGATTTTTTTTTTATTTGTAGAAAATAATAGGGAACGGAAATTATGACCCGGAGAAAAAGTTTTGATAGAAAACGTTATTTCATTTTATTTCTGAAGTCTGACTCTTAGTATTGAGGGGCTTCTATAAACGGAGTTAGTTTAATATTCTTTCTCATTAAAATTATTATTCAAAATTAATTGTGAAAAATTGCTAATTTCATTAAAAATGTATAAAAATTCAGAGCTCTTTTTTTAAGACTAAAATGTTTTGGTTTTTAGTGCAGAAATAAATAAAATTATTTATTTCCCCATTAAATATAAAGTTATATATATATATATATATATATATATATATATATATATATATATATATATATATACATATATATATATATATATATATATATATATATATATATATATATATATATATATATATATATATATATATATATATATATATATATATATATATATATATATATATATATATATATATATATATATATATATATATATATATTGTTATTCGAAAATACGATTCCTTACTTATAAAAAGATCTCCTTAAAGGTTGTGCATAGTGATTATCAAGTGCTTTATAACAATGTTTGGTTGTTTGCTTTGCGGTAAAATTTGTGGACTCTGTAAGCCATTTCGTAGCAGTAATCAACATCAATAACTGTTTTAAAAGACAAATTTTAGCCTTATTAAGCTTGTTTTTATTATTCATGCGTATTAGAAGTTGATCTCGTACATACTTCACTGTTATAGGAAATTATTTTCAATAAAATTTGAAACGAATACATTGGTATGTTTGTAAATTTTGATAAATTAGTTTTTATAATAGAAGTTCATCGGTAATACATGCAAGATTTTAACTTGAGGAAACATTTGCTTCAAAACGCATTTTATCTTTACAACCTTATACAGCGCCTGAAACCATTGTTATAGCTTACTATAATGTGTAACAGGTTGATTTAAATTCCTCATGAAATAATTCTTCATTAAATGGTATATGGGCACACTTGAAGTGTTTGCGTGTTAAAGAATACTCGAAAGTCTTGTAAAAAATAAGCGATAAGATTTGCGGCATAAAAAAAACTAAAATTATAAAGCTTAAATAAAATGCACTGAAAATAATACAATTACATTATTAGAGCATTTATTTAATATTTTCACAGTTTTGACCAAACTATTTTTCATTGATGAGCAGCTTAAATAAGTAATATTTTGAAAAATTAACAAATTTATTTATCGATAAAATAACCGCATTTTCAAAGATAGTTAATAAGGCAAAGATGAATACTTTAAAACTCTGATAATGACTTGTCGGAGCCTGGCAATTTCATTTGATATGCGACAGGAAATGCAACAATCAATCATTGTGACATTTAGTGAAATTTCGATATTTAGTCTTAGAAAAAAATTGAAATACGTTTTCTTACTAAATAAAAGTCTTACTGTCTTTTTAATCTTATTTTTGTGGATAAAAGTAAGATTACTTTATAAGTAAATCCTACTTTTAGCAACTAAGGTGCTGTATGTAATTCGTAATTTCAACACACTTCTATTTTATTGAGGCTGTAAAAATATTTTTGTTGATGTATATCTTGCTTTTTTAAAGACTTACTACATGCCTATTAAAAAGCAAAGGATGGAAGAATATAAAAGTATTTAGAAAAAAGTGAGACTCGTATAATTTTAATTGCTTTTTATTTTATTAAAGAAAATATTATGCATTTATATAAATATAATTAAATACGTTATGTAAAGCAAAAAGAAATATACTCAAAGCAAAATATGTAATTGTATTTGTAAAAAGGAAACAACTTCTATCAATAAAAATCTAGTTTTGATAACTCAGATTTTTAGATTACTTTTTATTCATAATTGTTTGAAATCTTAAGTTTAATAACGGGTTTTCTATAACTATACCTGTGAATAATAAAATGCCAATTGCTGTATTAAGCCGAAATTCATGATATTTTTCCAATAGGATCTCTTTATTAAAAAATTGAGACCTCCAGAATAAAATGAAATTCAAAAAATGGACTTTTATATTTGTATGCTTATATGTATACGTGACTAAAAAGATATTTAATGGCTATACATAACAAGCAATAGCTAACACATATGAATTAAATATAATAAAATGCGCATTTAATATTTTACCAATTTCAGGCAGAAAAATATGGAAAAACTGAAATAGAGTATGGAAATTACAAAAATCTGTAAGAGAACAATGGAAATAAACAATAAGAATTTTGATTTATAGAAAATATAAGAGTAATTAATCAATTGTTGGAAATGAGTAATTAAAATTATGTTAAAATAAACTCGAGAGAAATCTGTTCATTTTTTTGGATTAAATCTATTTTTTAGCAAGAAAAATTATCGTTCCGTCGAGCCGGAGTCGAACCAGCGACCTATGGATGTCAATGTATTACCTCTACAGTCCACCGCTCTGCCAACTGAGCTATCGACGGATGCAAGTGAGCAGATCACTTTAGATTTAAGCCGCGATTAAGAAAATAAATGGATTTGGGTTGCGAAAACTTCTCCATTAAAAAGCTGAACAACTGCTTGAATTATTCAAATATATATATGCATGAGCGTGTTTTGTTTTCAATATCAACAAATATCTTTTTGCTTGAATTTATAAATGAATGAATTATTTAAAGCATTTCAAATTTAAAAACTTATACGAGGAAATAAAAGGATTTTTTATCTCAGTAAAAAGTGAATAATATTCGTAGACTAAACGTTGTTGCCAAAACAATAAAATTAAATATTCCGTTAATAACCACTGCTGATTTCAAATCGCAGTAATTCTTAGGCTCTAAAATTAACGAAGACATATTTTGAAATATAAGTTAAAATTTTATTTTTTATCTATTTAATTTTAAAAACCAGACAGATATATGAAAGAAAGATAATTTTGGTTAAGAATTTTCTCGATAAATTACTTACTTTTTTAACAATCATAAACATATAATTCTATAGTCATTTTTCACTCATTCAGTAAGATTGTGCATTCCAATAATATATCCTCTTCATTAAGAAATGTTGATTTAAATGCGAGTTACAATCTCTGAATCAATCTTGACAAAGAATTTAGTCGTTTAATGTTGCACTGTGATGATTTTAAATATTTTTCATTCACTTTAAATCACAAAAAGGGTGTACATACCAAGTCTAAAATACTATTCCGAAATATATTAAACGTCTTAAAAAACCCCTTTACGAAATGTTTGTTTTGAGCCTTTCACAAAGTTTGGATACCTCAAATATCCATCTTTTTCCAGCTTTTCCTTCAAATTTCTCTCATACATCAAATGAATTTTTTTCATGGTTGTTATGAAAAAAATATTTTATTTACTGCAAAAAAATTCAGTAAAAAAATGATACTTTAAAATAAATTAACATTATTTAATTTATTTATTTATAAAACAAAATGAAGCATACTTAGAACAGTTTTAACAATTCCGAAAGGGTTGAGGTTTTCTTAAGCATAATTATATATATTTCTAATTATACTTAAGTATTAAAATGTAATATTCGAGTATTTTTAATCTTAATCATATATTTTCT
Source organism: Latrodectus hesperus (assembly GCA_037975125.1). Classification (NCBI taxonomy): domain Eukaryota; kingdom Metazoa; phylum Arthropoda; class Arachnida; order Araneae; family Theridiidae; genus Latrodectus; species Latrodectus hesperus. The sequence goes on from CM075851.1 coordinate 24,277,259, forward strand.
CTGTTAGCAAAATTTGAAATAATGATATATTATTTCTTGATATTTTTGTGGAATAGTTTATTTTTATGAAACACACGAAAATGATATATTTTCAGGTGGTAATTCAGATGAAGCAAAGCTAATAAGTTAAGAACAAAATTTTATTACGAAATATATAAACAATGAAAAAATTTAAATTTAAATTAGCACAATTTTAAGTAATAAAATAATTTATTTTTAAAATAAAAAAACAGGAATACATGAGTGCATAAGACTTGTTCTGACGAAAAATAAACATTTGTTAAGAAAATTTAAAACATATATAAGTAAATAATAAATAAAGCTTATTGCCATAATTCTGAGTGTCAAAACCAAAAGAAATTTATTTGATTCATAAGAAATACTTGAGAGGATTAAACCATAGTGGTTTGCTTCCCTTTACCAATCTCTCAACACACACAAATACTAAAACCATATATACTGCAGAAAGGTGTTTTTCTGGAATTTGACGTAATTGTTTTTCGAATCTTACTCATATAATTCGCACATATTATCTTATCTTATTTACAGGAAAGGAAATAAATGGGTTACTATGAAAAATACTATATAGTACCTTCCTTGTTAAGATCCTTTTCTTTTATAGGGTCTATCTAGTGCTGAATTGAATAATTTTTAAATGAAAGAGGGCAGCTAATGAAGACCACTAAGAGTGTACTAATAATATCTAGAAATATCAGAAAGTACTATTTTGTCAGAAGAGTATGACACTAGACTAATAATCTCCAACAAAGCTCAAATAGTCTATGATAAAAGCGTAGACCTCTTTATTGTGGGTACCAAAGGAGGTATTTAAAATTATGCATCACAGAATTTTAAGATTATCAAGGGAAGAGAAGTTTAACTTTAGATATTTTTGTGTTGATTTTTCAGTTCGCATAGGTTCTGAGAATTTCAAATTGGACTGCCCAAATTTTCCGTTTAATTTGATAAAAAATTTCTGAAAATTAAAAGATTCATGGGCTAATTTTCTGAACTCCACTTCTATCAAAAGGGAAGCAATTATATATGTACAGAACTAATTATTTCCTCTAATAGATGTTTATGAAAATCTGATTCAAGATCAGTTATTATAAAGTTTGTTCAGACTGAACTATTTAAAAAAGTAATCGAGACACACACACACACACACACCGTGTGTGTGTCTCGATTACTATATATATATATATATATATATATATATATATATATATATATATATATATATATATATATATATATATATATATATATATATATATATATATATATATATATATATATGTATATATATATATATATATATATATATATATATATATATATATATATATATGTATATGTATATATATATATATATATATATATATATATATATATATATATATATATATATATATATATATATATATATATATATATATATATATATATATATATATATATATATATATATATATATATATATATATAGCTCTGATATCTTAATGATGAACATGCGTTAATTAATGGAGCTAATATGTATAGCTCTAGTGTTTTATAAGTAACTAGACCCTGAGAAATGATTTATTTAATTTGTGTAAAATCAGGTGATGTCATTTATGCGTCTAATTTTGTCAAGTTGACAAATCCCAATCGAATAACAATGAAATTTACTGTAAGATGAAAAAAATCCTTTTATTTAATTTTTACATTGTTTTTATTACGAATAAATTTAAATCTATTTATGATTTAACAATAGTATCTGTAATTAAGAAAGTGATTTATATCCATTTCTCAGATCTTTAATGCATTACGTTCATTTATTTTATTCGCAATGATCCTTTTTTATAGTTATTTGATCCACAATGAATATTAATGGCATGCAGACTCAGATTTCTTGTCCAGAGCACTTAAACTAAAATCTGTATTTATTTTTCATTTACATCTGCGTAACTTTTATTTTTTTTATAAAGTTTTCTTTGGAAAAGCCTTTTTTTTTTAGAGAAATTTTATTTTTATTGTGTCTTATAGAAAGAACAATTGAAATTTTGCATTTTTCTTATCTAAAGAAAAAATTTAATTAATCTGTTCCCATTAAGTAATGCAATTGCAATACCTTATATAGAAAATCGTATCATACGAATATAAATACTTCAAGATATCAAAATTTCTACGAAAATATTTTACATTGTTAATTTATAAATAACTACTTATTCTAAAAGATTTTCTTATTTAAGATTTTAGCATCAAAAAATATTTATCATTTTTCTTTTAATTTTGAATAGAAAAATAGATTTTTACTATACATCTTACTGTAATTATTAATAATCATGTGTTTTGACTTGGGAAATAGTGAAAAAAATAAGATTTATAAATAGCGTTATGAATAGAGCTGAATTAAGGAGTAAGTCAAATAATTTGTTGCTCAGGGCTCATCTCTAAATAAATAAATCAAAAGTCATCGTATATGCAAATGATTTTATCCGTAAAAAATCATCCTGTAGACAAAGTTATAAAACATCTGAACAGTATTCAAAGCCTTTAAAGAGAACTTAAGCAAATTTCATCATTAACACAAACTGTTATACAGTACTACAAAATCTCAATCGCAAAATCAGAAAACTAGAATAAATTCTTAAAAATAATGTTCGTTGAAATCTTTTTATCATGTTGTGAATTTTTAAATAATGTGAATATACATTCGCTCTGCACACATATCGCTTAAAAATTCGCAAATAATAAAGATATTTGGAAGCGAAAGCTAAAATAATTTCAATATTGTCAGATTTCAAAATACTATATCAAAATTAAGTTTAAAAATTAAAACCAATTTAAGTAAATAACACATTTGTGTTTTCCAATTGTTAAATATATTAATTGATTGAAATATCACATTTTAGATGCAAACATAACAGACCAAATCCTTACAGTTAAAAATTTATAATTAAATTACTGTTGTAAAACTTACACAAAAAATATTTTTATAATTAACTATTTTCTGTTTTGTTACAAAAAGTTCTCACATTCCAAAGAAATCGATGCTTGCTACAAATGCAAATAGAAATCTATTCTATCACGAACAGTTTTACCCAAAGTTGGCCTTGTGGGCCAATGGAGAAATCCTTTCATATCAATAATATAGAGATATGGAAGAAAAAGTAGTAATTAAAAACAGAAAGCAATAATATTCTGTGAATCTCATTAGATAAATCTAGTTATTTGTTTTTCGTTAATTATTGAAATTGCTGTTGAAACCAGTTTCATATCATTCACGATGTCAGTGGATAAACCAGAATAGTATTTTTGAATTTACTTTATCTTTTAAATAATATTTCTATACCTTTTAAATTCGAAAAACATTAATTTTTTTCTTTCAATGAGAGAGGCTTCAAGGCTTAAGACATTCTTTTAAGAGCCCAGTTAATCACTATTAATTAAAAGAAATTAAGTTAAAGTTTCACCTCTGGAAATAATAACGATATCAGAATCATAAATATTCTACAATAAGCTAACTGTTAAGTAAATTCCAAGTGTAAATTGAAATTATTCATTTCTTTCTTTTAAGTACAGTGGAGTAGCTGTTTCGGAGTTTTCCCGGATTCTTCCATTTCGAGACTGATTACCATCTTTGAAAAACACTTTCGAAAGGACCATAACCTTAGTCCATTAGGTTGCCCGCTACTAGATGCCAGAACATAAATATGCTATTATGAATTCAGTTCATTATCTGAAAATAAAAATTAGCAAAATAATAAACTTATAAATTTTTTTCTATTAATTGTTCTGAAATATTCCTACGTGTAATTTTACATAAAATCTTTCCCGGGAAATATTCTAATCTAAGCCAACTTTGGCCAACCAAATCTTAGACTAAGTTAAGTAAATGATATAATAAAATTTATCAGTTTCAGGGGCTCAATTCTAATTGAGAACGTGAATGATTGTAATCATTTATGAGTCATTTTAAAACTTAAGTTCCAGTTCAATCAGTTCATATATGCAAAATGTTATTGTAAAGTGACAAACTGAACTGAAAAGCAGAGCGCTTTTTTTATTCCTAAAATGTATTTAAATTTAATTTAGAATAAATAGAATAAATATTAAAAAAATAAATGGTACACAAAACACATTAAAAAAATTTAATATCTAGTTATAAATAATTTACAATTTCAATGTACCACATATTATTATTTATTATTAGCATTTGCTCTCATATTGTAGGCTAATATTGTAAAAAGCCTCATTTCAAAATTTATAATTATTAAATAAAACATAATGAGACCAGCCGTTGCGCTGCTTGTAAAATTTGCCTCAAGCTGTGCAGCCATAAATGTTGACCCAGTTTATCTAATTAGTGATTACAAGCTTTTTTTGTGAAAGATGAAGTAAAAAAAAACAATATCAGTAGGAAAATTGTTTTCAAAAGGAATTATTACGAAAATAATAAGTTGTAATACAAAATAGCTCGCTCACTTATTGCTATTGTTTACCAAGAATGATTTTTAGAAAGAAAAATTATTTTTGAAAACTCGTTATTATTTTAATTTTTTATAATCGTTTATGTAATGAAATGCAGGTTAAAAATATTTTAAAAAAACTGTGAAAACATATTTAATAAAAAAGTTTTAAATATTTTTAACTTAAAGGATAAATAAAATTTTTAATTTTTTATTATTGGCTCAGAAATAAAAGCAGCAAATTATGCATTCTTTGAAATATTAGGAAGTAAAACAAAAAATCAATTAAATTCGAAAATCCTAGGAATAAGAAATTTTGAACTAAGGTACAGAAAAGTTTTAGTTGACTTTTTAAAAACAAAAGCAGACAAGATTAAAAAGATGTAGGATTTTTCACAAAAGTACAGTTATTACATTTTATCCTTATTTTTTTATGTTTATATACTAGACGAATTTGATTCTTTGAGATAAAATCATTATAACCTCTAGTATTATCATTATTTCAAAAGAGCAATCAATTCAATGAGTTTAAAATTTGGCACTCATTTAAAAGTAGTTAAATTCAACATAGTTTTAGTCTTTAAATCGAGGAAAACTTATTTTTCTACTTGAAAAGGACATGAAATCAGTCATCATCTATAAAATCTTTGTGAAAGAAATTTATAAGAAAAGTACATCGCCAGATGGGTGTATAAATTTTCGTGTCATGTTACTTTGAACAAGATTTTTGATGCTGTAAATGAGAATGGAGTTTGGAGGCACAGATACAGTTTCGAACTCTTCAGACTTTTTAAGGAAGCTGACTTCGTCAATTATATTAAAATATGTCGCTTGAGATTTGCGAGTCATATCTGTCGAATGGACCCCTCGTCTTTGATTTCAAGAATTTTTAATTATAGGCCCATTGCTAACAGATCTAGGGGTCGGTCCAAACTTAGATGGACTGATTGTGTAGAGGAGGACTTTAGAATACTGAAAGAGACAAATTGGAGAACTGTCACCTCCCGGAGAACATAATGGAGGAATGTTCTGAGGAAAGTCTTGGCCCACCCCGGGTTGTCGTGCTGAAGAAGTTACTTTCAACTTTAATGTTTGGATGTGTAGTCTTGGTGATAATTATATGTTACTTTTTTCCAGTACGATATCAGATGATTTTCTGCTTAGGCAACAATATTAATTGTAACATATTTTGGATGATTATTTTCAACAGCAAGCAATTCAGTTTACGGGATCTATCTCGATTTTAAAATCTCAATCTCATCGAGCATGTTTATGATGCATTTATTAGAAGAATTGTTGCTTATTTTTCCTCATTGTTAGATCTTGAATGGTCGAAATCACATTATTAAAAAATGTGGTTCAATCTCATTCACAGACCTATTCTTATAGACTTCCCATGACAAATCTTTTAAGCAAATTTTAGAATTATGAATGGACATAACTGTCTTCAAGGTCATCTTCACCGTATAGGTATTCTTAACCCTCCTGACTGCCCCCTATGTTCCACAGGAGGAGGCTATGAATTCTAGACGATTGACCGCTTGCCCATCTCAGAACAACATCAACTCTCTTATATTTGACAACTATTATATGAAAGCTATTTTGCGCTGGGCTGCTAGAGAGAAAATGACCGTTGTGGTCGACTCCCTGACGTAAAAGAAAAAAATCTTGAAAACGCTCCATGTCTCACGGGATAGATAGATCAATTTATGATATCACACATTATTGTAAGTGTTGTTTTAGTTCTTGAGTTAGTCATCTTCTATGTTAAATGTGCTTTTCGATCAAATAGGAACATAATTAATTTTCAATTTTTGTTACATATTTCTAAAACATAATTGTCTCGTAGTTTTCCATCACTAAATTTTACCTTATGCTACATATTGTGTCTGAGATAATATTCATGCATCCTTTTTATAGTCAGTATGTTTTCCTAAATCTTAGAGAAATCAGCATGGTTGATTTTATGAAGTTGAAAAGACACTAAGCTTATCGATTTTTAAAGTTGGTTTAGTGGTACACTTCGTCTTCAGCACGACTGCCCGGGGTGGGCCAAGGCTTTCTTCAAAACACTCCTCCATTGTGTTCTTCGGGTCGCGACAGTTCTCCAATTTGTCACTTTCAGCACTTTAAAGTCCTCCTCTACACAATCAATCCACTTAAGTTTGGGCCGACACCTATGGTTATGGCAATGGGCCTATAATTAAAAATTCTTGAAGTCAAAGACGAGGGGTCCATTCGACAGATATGGCCCGCAAATCTTAAGCGATATATTTTAATATAAATGACGATGTCAGCTACCTTAAAAAGTCTGTAGAGCTCGAAATTGTATCTGTGCCTCCAAATTCCATTCTCATTTACTGCACCAAAAATCTTTCTTAGGACTTTTCATTCAAATATTACAATTTGATTAGACTGAGTCTTTGTTAGAGTCCAGGTTAGTGGTACACACTCATATCATTTTAATTTTGATTAAAATTTAAAGACGAGATGGTTTTACGTAAAATTACTTTAATGATTGCAAGTCTCTTCAGTTTATTCAAAGAAAAGTAAATACTTTTCGTTAAATTTACGTTTTACATTTCTGGTCTATATTATCTTGAAGATTTCTTACATAAATATAGTTTTGATGCTGTTTATATAAAGATTACTGAGTATGTAACAAAATACGTTTTACATTTGTTAACTGAGGAGTTAATAGTAGGGAATATTTATGAAAACAACTAATCCAGTAAAACCTTAGCATTTTCAAAAATATATGTTGCTAGGGATTTTTAAAGTTTTATGATATATTACGATCTTCAATATATTTCAATCATTATATGCTTTATTCTCTCAGATAACATGTAAATTATTAGCTAAAATTGTATAACCCTTGTATTTTTTATATTTAATGATTTTTCGTAATTATATATTTCATTCCTGATGGTTTTCATTTTTTCATATTTATAAAAGAGCTGTATGCTTATTTTATTACAGATGGATTATTATGAAAAAAAAGTTTGTGTTTAAAACATTTTTATTAAAAATATATCATATATCTATTAATATTTAAAACTTTCTATGATTTCTTCAATTTTGCATGATTTTTTTGAATGTCAACTTATTTTCCGATGCATACTTCGCTCATACAGTTTCTGAAAAATGCTATGCATGATCGGAAGATGTTTGATACCAATTTAGGCTTTACGATATGTGATACAAATCTGAACCGACCAGATGAGAAAGCGACCTCTATTCCGCTACCACATTTTTTTTAATTAGGCTTTCAAGGTCAAAGTTTTATCAGTTCATCTTTTTTTTTCCTATCAGATCTCATGTCTGTCCACAACTTAAGTGATTGATAAAATCATGATGCTATCATCACTACTATCACGCTAATCATATAATGATAGCATCATGAAAATGCATATCCCTTCATAATAAACTTGCTTTAAGCAAACAAACATTACTATCAGGATTTATATATTTCCTAGAACAATTTTAACCGGAAATTTCCTTTTATAAATTTGCAAACAGTATGTTCAAAAAGTTACAGGATATTCATCTATCTGCTCGTATTTCAATATTTTAATATTTCTTTGGATTAAGATACGTCGTTGTCTTAAAAAAAAAAAAAAAAAAAAAAAAAAAAAAAAAAAAAACACTTAAGAAAAAATTATACCAAATAAAACAATTTGTTGACGTTTATTTGGTAAACGAGGAAAATAAATTACCTAAACTAATCAATATTTTTACAGTGAAAAGTCAAATACAAATTGAGATCGTTATGTGCAGGAATGCAGGAAGACCACATACGGATGTGAAACTGAGTCAGAGAAATCTCAAGTTATACAGTAATTGATCACAGACGCTAATCACTTCGACATACTTAAATAACAGAAAAGCTCTTTTCCTCCTTCTACCATTTCCTAAATAGTTACGTCCAGAAAAGTGCTTTTTTTCATCACTCACAAATTTTTTTCAATCTAATTACCAGAATATCCGAATGATATCTCTGGTTTGCTATGATACCAATTTATAACATCTAATTGTGAAAGTATTTTGATGCATCTGAATATAATTAACTGAGAAACTAGGCAGTAGTACAGTTTTCCCATCTATTAACAGTTCTTCAACAATGCTTTTTTTAATGCAAACATTTTAGGGGATTTCTCAGAATTTCTCAACAAATGAAGTTTATATCTATTTTAGTAAATTTTTCAGCAATATAGTATTCGCTTATTACCAATGAGTTTTAATTTTTTAAATAAAAAATATGAAAAATATCACTAATCACCAAAACAAAATAAAAGCTTATTAATTTAACAGTACAAGAGAGATTAAATGTGCATTCAATATATAATCAATTATTATATATTTACAAACTCTAAAAGTAAGCTTAATTTTAGCATGATCACGTTTTACCAAAGAATTTTAACTAATATTTCTATTTTTTTCCAAGAAACTGTTGATAGTTCAGTTAACAGGTCAGTAGATTCAGCAGTTATAACAGAGACAATCATCGGTTGCTGGTTCAACGTTAATATTATTCTTAGCGTATGAACATTAATATATTGAGAAGAGATGAATAATTTTATATTAATAAATTGGAATATATGATAATTTTATATAAATGCAGTGCATTTTTTATACATTGCATTTTCTAAGTTTACATCATTACCATCACTATTACATTAATAATTCATTTACCTCTTTATAATAAAAAAATTCCATCGATTGTATTTAACCATTAAACTGTGAGTGAACTTGGCAAAAAACTCATAGTTCTAAATCCTAGAATCAAATTTCATTCGATCACAGCTTCAATTCTAATATGTATCATCATAATTGGCCAAACAGCCCAGCTTGAGACAGGGCCTTCCTCTGAAGATTTCTCCATAACGACCTCTGAAAAATCTCATACCTCCGATTCTTCTTATTAATGAAAATCTTAACCATCATAACCACAGTCTTCTGGGCTTTCTAGTTCCAGTAGACCTAAATTGCAGAGACTTTTTTATAGTGTTACCATCATGCATTCATAGCTCACGAATCTTCCAGAGTTCAATCCATTTAATTTTATGTATTAATAATATAAGGTTGTTCATATGTTCTATATAATACTGAATTAAATCTTCTTCTCCAATCCTGATATATATATATATATATATATATATATATATATATATATATATATATATACATACATATACATATATATATATATATATATATATATATATATATATATATATATATATATATATATATATATATATATATATATATACTAATCAATATAATTCTCAGTTACAGACTATCAGTCTACTAATACAGTTATCTGTTACAATTTTTAAAAAGATTTACTGAGAAAAGATATTTTGTTAAACTTTTCAAATATATATCATTGAAAACATAAAATAAATCAATATCATAAAATATCAACCTAGTAACTACTCTTGCTCGTTATATGCAATAATTTAAAATAGAAATATTGTTGATACATGTAAAACATATAGCACTTCTAATAAGAGAATATAAAAAAACACGTGCTTGGATTCCTTCCTTGACATACTTTTTAGATTTCGTTCCCCGCGAGGGATTAAAGTTGAACAAGCAAGCACCAAAGAGCACCGTTCCACCCGAAGGTATACGGTGGAGAACGTCGTCGGACAGTAATCATGGAGGGAACCCAGGCTCAGCACTTAGCCAGGGCGTGTGAGTAGAGCTCTTGTGGACTGTCCAAACCGAAGGGGCAAAAGGGGTTCTGTTGGGACTCACTGTGGCTGGAAGAGGGCCGGATGGCCTTAATTGAGAAAGATGCAACACAAAACATATGTTCAAGGAAGGAGGAGGTGGAGGTTAGTCTGTTAGCTGAAGGAGGAGTTCAGCCTGCAGAATTTCCTTGGCACCTTTCCTGAATTCTTTAAGAGGGAGGAGCTGCTTGATGTGTAGTTGGTGGAAGTTCTTGGGAAAGGTTTTTTCCCGAATGTTGGAGTAGCGGCTACAGTGGAAGAGAAGGTGCTCCGGATCTTGTACATCGCCGTCATGTGGACAGACATCTGATTGCCCATGGAATCTGCTGCGATAGGTGCCGAAGACTCCATGCCCGGTAAGAAGCTGGTTTAGGAAGAAGTCCCCTTGTAGTCTTTTCCGTGAAACTTTCGGGAAGAGTTCAAAGAGTCTCCTGGATTTGTTGGAGGTCTCCCATCTGTGCTGCCACATAGAAGTCTCGTGCTCGATGGTAAGTGCCCGGAACTGCTGTTTGCTAAGTTTAACAGTGATGTCAATGTTATCTAATTGGGTGGCCTGCTTCGCTGCAACGTCTGCTGCTTCATTTTGGGTGATACCAATATGAGACTTGACCCAGTGCAAGGCAAATTGTCTCTCTCGTCCTTTTCAGATCACGACAATCTCTTGTAATGTATCACTTGTAATAAGAGAATATAAATGTCGCTACAGACTATAGTGGTCAATTTCATTATCTATTAATTAATGTTTAATTTGGACGAAGAAATAAGTTTTATAGGCTCTGTATTTTTTCTAAAGAGATAATTTTCCATAATAGAATTGTAAATGTCGCCTCAAATTTTATGTAGAACTAAATTAGATTGCATACTTAAAATTCAGTTGAGATTTGCATTTATTTTTGAATAGTTTTTAAGGAATTGTTTTCCATGTATAGAAACAGAATTTTCTATTTTCTCATGATATTTTCACGAATACTGTTTAGTAATTTAATTTTTTATTTATTACGTCCCTGTTAACATTATTTTTGAATGAAATTGTTATAATTAAAATGTTAATTAACACAAGAACAAAGAAGTCAGTTGAAATTTTAAAAAAAGAAGAAGAAGAAACAAAAACTTTCCAAAGAACCATAATAGTTTAAATGGTTACATTACGTAAAATTTACATATTATTAGGTGATTAATAAGTTTCTGTCCATTTTTCATGACGGATAACAATATATTCAGTGGACTGATGAAATAAATTTAAAATAAGCTTTATTAGTTACAAACGTCCTTTTGTAGGATTGTTAGAGTATCGATATACTGTAGGAATCAAAATGTGTTTAATTTAATAACATTATTTCTAAGATATCTAAGTATTGATGATTTTATCTAATAGCAATAATATAAAATTATAATTTAAATTTACTACATTAAATTACCGCTACAAAAATATCGTTTTCATTTTCTTTCAAAATGTGAATTGGCAAAGAGTTAGATGTAAACAAACAAAAAAGAACATCTAAAGAATGTTTAAATTATATATATTGTAAAACACAAATAATTGTAAAATATAAAATGTAATGTAGTAAGTAAATGTAAAGTAATAATTGTAAATATTCATCTTAATAAAATTATTTCTCTGTCATCTTCTATTTGATGATAACAATACTTCCATTTCTGGATTAGGTTTGTCTCATTCACAGTTAATGTTTATCAGAAGATTAAGGTTACAAAATGACAGAAATTTTATCAAAATTTTAACATCTGCAGTTTTATCAAGTTTCAAATAATTTATAATTATAATTATTTTGCTTCCAAGAATTTCACGGGTGTTTTTATTTAAATGATTTTTTGCTATATCATAATGCTAAATGCTACTAATGAAAGTGATACTAAAAACTGTGTATCTCGTGACTTGGCAGTCTTTGCTTTTAAAATGTTAAACCTTATTGGACAATTTTCTGAATTAAGTGTTGAAAATAACCAATGAAGGATGTCGATTCATCTCTAGATGCTGCAACAAGGATATATCCCATCTTCTTCATTGGCCTGACAGCCCAGGGTGGGCCTTTGCCTTCCTCAGAAGTGCATACCAAGACCCCTATTATTGGATTTTTTCATCCAGTTTGTCACTTTTAGTGTTTTTATGTTGTTTTCAAGGCAGTCACGCCATCGGAGTTTCGGTCGTCCTCTTCTTCAAATGCCAATGGGGCGAGCCAAGAAAATTTTTTTGTTACCCGATTGTCGTTCATCCGGCTCAAATGTCCTGCCCATTTTAATCTCTGTGTTGAGATAAATTTAACAATATCTAGTTGATTATAGAGCTCAGAATTAGTTCTTCTTCGGCATGTATTCTCACATTTTATTTCACCAAAGACGCTTCTTAAAGTTTTTCTTTCGAAAATGTAGATTGTTTCTTTGTCCTTCTCAATCAATGTCCCCGTTTCAGATGAGTAAGTGAGAATAGGTCTAATCAAGCATTTGTATATCAAAGTTTTTGTTTTTCGACTAACGAAAGTAGATTTTAGGTACTTTTTTAAATGGATATATCCCATGACACCGACAAAAGTCTTACTGAAAAAAGTAATCAATATAGATAAACTTACTTGCCGGTGTTCCTCATTCAATTCAGTAATCATTTGAAATAAAGTATTTTAAAATATTTAATTTATTTACCTTTTTCATCATTATTTTAAAGTAACACGTTTAATGCTTCCTGAGTTTAATAGTTTGTTAAAGAATAAAATTAATATATTTTATAGTTATACGCTACCAACATACTAATTTAAGAAACTTTTTTTCGTTCATGTTAATGTTGGAAATTAACATTAACAATTTAGAATTAATTTATGAAAGAAAAATGTACTTATTAAAGGTGAATAAAAAGACAAATAGCAAAGGATTAGTTACAAGTGACTGGTGATATAAAGTAAAGTATTTATAATAAAAATGAACAAAAATATCACGCTTGCCACCAAAATTATCGTTCACGAGTCTGGAAAAAAAACAAGTTCAATACTAGAACCCACCAGAAAAATTTAGTAGAGCGAATTTACATGAGTTTAGATCTCCAATCGCATTTATGCGACTGAAATGCCAGCTCAGGGGTTGACTTTCTCATTTGACGACATTCTACATTACAAAGCAGTTGACAGCATTTGTGCAAAGGCTTTAATTGGCAGAAAAAAGCAGCTGGAAACGTTTTAAAAAAAAACAGATTTGAGTAAAATTTGGTAATTTTTTATAAGATTATATTTTTACCTGGTTCAAATTTATTTCCTTTACTAAACCAATATTAAAGATGTGATTTTTTAATAAGCGATAAATTATTTAACAGCATGTTTAAAGTAAAGTATATACGCATAAAAATTTTGAGTTCAATGGCGTTATTGCTATCAAATTATGAAATTTAAGGTGCAATTTTACTGTAAATTAAGTGAGTGTAAAGAACTAAAAATGCTTCCGTCGAGCCGGAGTCGAACCAGCGACCTATGGATAACAGTGTTTTACCGCTACAGTCCACCGCTCTGCCAACTGAGCTATCGACGGCTGGCTGGCGAGAAGCTGCTAAAGGAATATAATCATTTTAAATCTTTAATTCGAGGGAAATGATGTCGCTATAAAACTTTCTTCTTAGTTTTTTGCAAAATGTAAAGATATTTCCATGACAATATTTACATTCTCATGCTTTATAATTCCATTTTTTCTCATTGCTTAAAGAATTTCATACTTTTTAATATAATTTTTAAAGTGTTCAAGATTCACCTGGAACATTTATCAGTATTATATTTTATTCACATATACAATTTATTAATAGTGTCAATACTTGTTGCTCAGTTTGTTGTTTTACATTAATTATAGTATTCATCTGTTTTCCTTTTTAATAATTAATAATTCAGTTTTATATTTTTTTATTATCTTATCGAGGCACTTGATCTCATATTACTAACCAATGATGTAAAACTATTTAAAGATGAATTTCTTGATTTCTTTATTAAATCGGAAAAATTAACGAGATCGATTTTATTGGAGGCGCTTCAATGTTCTGTATTAATTTCATAGATAGTGAATCTTGTTTGGTATCGTAAGAAAAAAAAAGCACGGAAAACTATCAGGAACACATCCAACCTGTTGCCAAAAGCCAAAGGGGTATTACCAGGAAAATTCAAGATCCTACTTTCCTGATGCCCTCGGACATCATGGAAAAGTCATACATGTTTGAAAGGACATTTGAAATAGTTTTTCCAACTAGAGACGAATGGGACAACAACAGGTTTGAAATTAAAACATGAGATCTAATCTGGTACACAGATGGATCACTGAAAAACAGCCTCTCAGGACTGGGAGTATGTGGCGTGTCACCAAGAACCAGCCTATCTGTAAGCCTTGGGCTATACGCTACGGTCTTCCAGACAGAAGTTTTGGCTATTATCCACTGTCTGCGACTAAATATGAGGAAGGGCTACCACGGTAAGCGGATTCCCTTTTTTAGTGACATTCAAGCCAATTCTTTTGAAATCAAATCTAAAATGATTTTGGAATGTAGAAACCTTCTTACAGAACTGGCAACTAGAAACAAGGTGATCCTTGTATGGGTGCCAGGGCACAAAGGTATCGAAGATATTGAAAGGACTGATGAACTTGCTAAACAAGGATCGTCTTTTGCTCCCATCGGTGCAGAACCTTTTTGTGGGATCAATTTGAAGACCGCAAAAACCAATGTTCTTAGATGGGAAAAACGGAAGATGTATGAAGCTTGGCTCAACACTCCTGGTCAAACCCATGCTAAAAGTATGATCTGTGGATCATCAGCGAGGATTGCCTCTGAAATTCTAAGATGCTCTAGGCAGAAGATACATTTAATCGTAGGCTTCATAACTGGGCACTACTATTTCAGAAAACACCTCCACAAAATGGGACTGTTTCAGCAAGACCCTATCTGCAGGAAATGTCATACGCAAGAGGAAACGGCCAAGCATATCATTTACGAATGCGAGGCTCTTGCCCTCCCTAGATTAACTTCTTTAGGCATCATCCATACTAGAGAGTTACACCTAGATTCCATTAAAGGGTTATCGGATTATATTAATAAAGTGGGTGACCCGAGCAACTGGAACTAGGAAACATTGGGTTTGGAGTTAATAGTACAAAATGCTGATAAAAGCAGAGGTGCTCAATGACATACAAACCCAACTCTAAGAAGAAGAAGAAAAAGATCAGGAACACATTCCAAGAAATATATATGTAAAAAACAAAAATTTAATATCAATCTCTTATTATTTTCATTAATAGCAAGATTCAAATCTAAAGTTTTCAATTTTGAATAATGCGGCCACTAAGCTACTGTAAGCCTAAAAGTATCTAAAGAAGCTAAAAGAAATGTGTGTGTGTGTGTGTGTGTGTGTGTTCCTCCGCGTATAAAAACACATGATTAATATTTTTCAACTAACATCCTCTTTATAGAATGTATGCACTAAACAGAAGATCTCCTTCTGTTCACACTGAAAGTCCATTCGTTATTCTAATGAGATAATTTATAGCTGAGAGAAGCTTAGGCTGATGTGTTAACAATGCCAAGCATCTGATAAATTTGTATAACATAAACCGTGATCTCAGACTATGATATATTGTATCAATATAAATACAATATATATATATATATATATATATATATATATATATATATATAATTTTACAACTTTACAGAAAATGGAAGGTTCTAATCAATTAAATTTCGTATTTCGTATAGATTGATCTATATGAAATCCTTGAATCGAATAATTTTAAAAAATCAACATGTAAAATTGACATGACATGTTTGAATTTTCTACTTTTTGTGAATAAAATAAGTAAAACTTTTTTGGGGGTGAGTAAGCGCTAAATATTCTTTCTAGTCTAAAAAAAAATTGTTTTTATTGTGTAAATAAAGTAAATGCAAAATATTTTTTAAATTTATTTATAAATTATATCATATTGCGTTCGGGATAATTTCTTTTAAATTAAATATGATAAATAAAATTATATTATTATAAATAATGATTAGGTTTGACATTTATTGATAAAACAAATTAAATGTGAACTAGATAAATAAAAGAAAGCATTATATTTTTTAAATGTGAAAAAGTCTCATAATTACAATTATCAGTATTAACATTAAATTTCACTTTCTAAAAACATAAGATTTACTGTAAGCAATACTCTATTTCTCTATTATAATCAATAGTATAAGATCTGTTGTACGCAAGTATTTCATCCGCTTTCACGAGTCTTTCAATCTAATATTTTCCCTCGATTTCTATTTAAGCCAAACATTCAGACTAACAGTGGTGAGACAGAATCCACTTTAAACAGCAATCGTTGGAATCTCGCGAGCAGTAAAAAGTACAAAAACTAGCAAACCAATCCACTTCCATTAATGTATCAAATTTAATAGTTATAATGAAAATATGTAGCCATACCATTCAATGATTACTTTCTTGGAAAAAAATGATAACTTAATTGATTATTAAAAATAAAAGTGGAATAAAAATGTATGATAAATTTTTAAGAAATATTTACAAGAGTGTAAACGACAGAAAGGGAGTCCTGACAGCCTGGTGAGGAAAACCACCGATCTCGTTATTTGGAAGATAGCTGGTTCGATACTTGACTCAATCAAAGACTCGTATCAATAGCGTTGTCCATTTCATTGTGTGTTACAAGTTCTTTCGGGCCCACTGTCTTTCCGACGACACAAAGAAAAAGACTCCGAGATGCATATCCTCGCTATTTGATCTTAGTTCAAAATGAGGAGCCGATTGCTTGTGTTTAGTGCCTTTGTCAGGTAGAAATAGGTAACCGGATATGTATCGATATTAACTAACTTGAAGGACATGACCAACGATATTTATTCCTACCTCTTTAAGTGAAAAATATGTGATATTTCATAAATAAACTACGCTTTTAATTTGTACATTGAAATTCAAATACAGGTTTTAATATGGAGAAGTTGAAAACAAAATTGGAATAATTCCATTTGAATAAACTAAATATACGAATGATTGCATAAACATAATTTTTAACCTTGATATGCTAAGAAACTTCCAGTAACCAAAATCAATCCAGACTAGAAATTATAAAAGTTTGAAATGTCTTGATTCCAGATCCAGCTCCGTAAT
Source organism: Latrodectus hesperus (assembly GCA_037975125.1). NCBI lineage: Eukaryota > Metazoa > Arthropoda > Arachnida > Araneae > Theridiidae > Latrodectus > Latrodectus hesperus. The sequence continues at coordinate 24,294,587 of CM075851.1, forward strand.
ATTGGTGTAATTTGAAACATGTCCCCCTCTTTGTCGGTGCTGTAATACAATAACATGAAAGAAATTTTCATTTCAATACCACATCGATGAAAATGTGCAATAAATACCCTCTTGAAGATATTGGAAGCGTGACTTTTTACGATCTGCCTATTCAAAGGTTCCTCTGTGTTGCTCAGTCCTTTCCTGAATTTTATGATGCAAACGTTGAGTGGTTTCGATTTACAACGCGTACCTGCACTAAATGGCCGCACCTATGGGAACACTTCAGATTTCTGTATATTGCGTGGTCAAAATGGCGAAAAATAATTCTTTGTAGTTCCCCGCTCCTCGAAATACAAGAATCGCCTTCTTTTTCCACGCTGCTTGATTTACAAGCACTCGGCCTATCCACCAACAGGAATGAAAAGGCCGTGAAAGAACTTGGTAAAATTCGTTTCTCCCCACTTCTACAACAGCGGAAAAATTTTCTCCCTGTGTAATTTTTTATATATATAACTTTTTTTTAAATATTTTATTGGTGCATTTCCACTCCCGTCATACTTAGTTAAATTGAGAAGGAAATAAACCCTAACCATGGTTTTAAATATATCGATACGTATTTTTACTTGTACTTATAATTACAAGTAAATCAAGGAATATTATTAAAAAACATTCATAGTGTAATCCATGTCTTCCAATACAATTAATTGTATCCTTTATAAAAAAAAAAGTTCTAGTGTATTACTTGACTTAATAAAAGTAAGCCTCATCTGATTCATCACGTCTGTAGTCTTATTACTATTGGAAATAAAAACTATAGAAAACAACAATACAGCTTTTTTACATAAGCAACAAATACAATTATATATTGGTTGTGGATAAGGTGCTTTAGTTTTATTTAGGAAAGTAAAAATATCTGAAGTAAATGTTTGTAGACTTTTATATACAATTACCAGAAGCTATTTTATTAACTTCTGATAGTAAATATATATTTCAAATATGTAAATTAAGCTATGAATGGCTATTTCTCTGACCAATAATTCAACAGTTCGTAAATTCAATTGCCACTTCGAACGTTGATGTTGTTATGATTCATAATAACTTTAAATTATAGATTCTAACCAAAATAGATCTTGTGTGCAAAAAGTAAGCCATTTAATGCAAAAAGCAACGGGAAATCAAAATTAGTTCCATCACTTACTTCTACATGCATATCCATCGTAATACATGCTTAGGAATTTTCCGAGTTTCCTCTCACCTGACGCGTAGATATGGCCCACTAGCAGGGAAAAGTCTTCCAGGAAGTGTCAAATACGTTATGGATACTTGAATGAAGCATTAATTTCCAACCATCAAGCAGTCAATTATGTGATACCTCAAACACCCATTCATTCTTACAGGTTGCCTCAGAACTCCTATCGTAAACCAGAGGAATCATTACTAGAAATAGATAAATGATGCTGTAAGCATTCAGGTTTGGGTCATTTTCATATTACATAGCTTTAGTGAATGAAAATGAACTTTTTTCTCTGAACAATTATATCGTAAAAGATCTCGAGAATTGTAAATGTTTCAAAATTGGTGCTAAAACAGAAAATTGTTGGTATTAGTCGCCTGTTTTGTATGAAATTTCACGTATTGTATGAAAATGTTTTTAAATTTGTTGCTATAATTACCCTCTTTTCTCTGAGGAAAGGCTGTTAATTAGATACTTTCATTTCGAGAAGAAGAAGACAACTGAAAACGGAAGAGGTGGAGGTTGTTTTTAACTTTTCTAAGCGTTCTCGCACACCTTTTGAGACCTACAAAAATTGAATGCATAAATAGAAATATTTTTTACCATAAGTCTAAGCTCATGTTCAGTTCTAATTTTTTTTCCTTTTCATTTCAGTGAGGAAACGATTAATAATAATTCATCAAGATTACTATGTATATTTCACAAGATGAATTATAACATAAGTTTATTTTCAATTTCCCTTTAGAAAGAAAGCAGACAATTTCATCCACGAAGATCCGATGATGTCATAACCAGGTATGTAAGTGTGTATACAATCCTGCTACACATTGAGTTTAAGATAATATCTTTGTTGCATCATTATATTGATAAATATTTGTCAGTTTAGTTTCCAATAACAATAGATTTTTTAAATTGCAGAAAATGAACATGAACAATTCATTTTTATCCGATTTTTATCCAAGTTCCCTGTTATCCAGAGATGAAACTTACTGAAATATAAACAGCTCATCTCACTTATATATCATCAGGAATGTTTGTCTTTCAGATAAATTAAAAGGCAAATCCTATACTATTCTTCTGACATTTAGGCTGAACTGTCAAACGAACCGTTAGTATTCAATTGAACAATTCCATACTGATTGACAAGTAGGTTGGATTTCTGTCTTTAATGATGATGTTTGTATTGATTTAGGATCCACTTTAAGCTGTAAATTCCTAATGGAATCATCCCAAGTGTGCAGCTCGTACAAATGATATTAATTCATTTTACTAAAAATAGATTGTAACTTTTTTAATATCCTATTTTTTGATTTTATTTGAAAAGATTTTCCTTGAATATCATACTTTTACTCCTTTTTGTAGCTGAATTATTCTTACTTTGTTGATATCTAACATTTTCTTCACTGCATCCATTATAAATTTCCTTGATAAGAATGTTTTCCATTGACACTGACAAGTAGAAGTTTAATATAATGCATGTTTTGATTCTACCTTCAAAAATAACATCAAATGATTAATTGAAGGGAACGCGTCTTGCAGCCCTTCCGAACGCCGCACGAACCTCAGAGTAAAGCACAAAAGATGAGAAAAAACTTTTTTTCACTAAATAGTCCTTCAATTCTTCCGTTTACGGGTTCGGGTCCTTGTGGTTGCACGGTTCATCTGGCGACAAAGTACCGTGCAGAATTGGCTCTCAGAAATCGGGCCGAATAATTTCTCTGCGGGGAAGCACTTCTTATACAATTCAGTCAAGGGCCCTTCAACACAAAGGACGGGGCAGGGGAAAGCAGTTCCCTTCTCTCTTTTTTATATAAATTTTTTTTCATCTGATATTCAGAACCGTATTTCATATCGTACTTTTACCTGGACATGCTATTATGGAAGAAATTTCACAAGGTTTATTTATAAAAGAACGATGTTTTATATTACTAGAAGTTCTCCTTATACATTTCTGAATACTGCTGGTGCAGATTCTAAAATTTTTATTACATTGATGCAAGAATTAATTTTTTTAAAAAATATTTGGGAAAATCAGTTCAAGGAATTATCTATTTACATGAATGCATAAGAACTTTCGACAGATTTATAATACAGTGAAGTAGACAAAAAAAAATTCATCTTTATTTTTAATTAGAAATTTCTCTAGTTATTCAAATCAAGCTTGTTGAAAATTAATTTTTCCAAAAGAAATGTGTCACAGAAAGAAATTTAATGTGTTGACGATTCTGGATGTTGTAAGACACCACAGAATCGTGTTATTTTACATTAATTCCCATTTATAATCTTTTAATTGTAAATATATTACTTAATGATTATATGGCCGGAAAAATTTTGCTGATATTTGATATATGTTATAGCTATACAATGAGGTTTCTTGACATATAAAATTTGTTAAAGGAAAGGGAAGTTGGGTGAAAGAAGCCGAAGGGTATTGAAGAAGATTGTAATGTTTAACAATAAAACAAGTGTAGATAAAATTACTTCAAGTCGATAAATGGATTCTTCAGATCCAATAATTACAATTAGGTAGTAACTTCTTAAACAAAACATTCAAAGCAGAATAGCAATTCTCAAATCATTTACAGCAAATAATAATCGCAAACGTCCTCTACAAAGCTTCACAATCACGAAAAAAATTGTAAATTGCTTAATGGAAGATGATTATATAGTCAGACGCGAAATATCTTTCAGCCAAACAACAAGAGGAATGGATGCTTGGAGGACACCTGCCAAAGAATATAATCGTGATTGTCTCCTTCTGATTCTCAAGCAAGGAGTTGTATATGTCATGGTATGGCCAATCATTCCATGATTTTCTGCTACCCAGTCATAAGTTTGATAAAAAGAATAACTGGGAAGAAGTTTTAGCTGACTAACAACGTCTTATGATGCAAACTTTTTTTTCCATCATAGGATAAAATATCAAATTTTCTAAAATGATCTTATTAATACAATAAAATTTGCCTAATAATATAATTTGAGGAACACAATTACGTGAAATATTTATCTTGGTTTACACTGTTCTCGATCTCTATATAATGGAATTATTATGTTCCATTTTAAAGCTTTTAGTTCGAAATTATTGTCCGTCCACCACTGGCACCCTTTGGAGCTTTCACAATGTTTCCATGCAGAATACACGATATTTCTAATATAACTAATTAGCAATTGTATGATTCGACTCCCAGATGAAATCAAACTATATTATATGCCCCAGGGGATCCCATATCATAAAATATCTCCTATGATATGATATCCTAAGGTGTTTTGATTAATTTGATAACCACATGTACCCTTTCTTCACCGACTTGTGGAGAATATATGCCCTTTTTAATCTTAGACTATTTTGATACTGTTATTATGAATACCAATCATGTTTTTAGCAGTTAAGGATAAGATAATACTCATCAATTTTCTGGTATTTAAATATTTTTCTTTCACATTCTTCATGATAAAAATAAAAAATTAACTACGTGATGAGGACCGTTTCGCTTCTAAAATACTTTTGAATATCATAATTACCTTGAACGAAAGTTGAAAGAAAAATGCGAATGCATCAATCAAAATTTCTTTATTTTGTTAGAAAAACTGAAATTTCCTAGAAGTATTTAATTGCATCATTTTGAATGAAAAGTGATTAATTAAATATTTTAGTCTCCTATATTTGCCATACTAAGGACACTTCGGGATTTCTCATTTTGATAATGTAAATTTAAAGTAAGTTAATGTTCCAATTATTCAGTAATGTTGAAATAATAAGCTACATAATTTTATTAAATTCGTTTTGTAGCACAAAACAAGACATATAGAAAAACAATTAAACATTAAATCTCTAAACACAACCCTCTATCAATAACCATAATCTCCTTCAATAACATAGCTCTTCCAGTAACATTGCTCCTCTAATAAAGACCTAAAAGTTTTTTTATATCCATTTTGATGACCTTCACTGTTTTTCCAAATCGACTCGGCTTTTCTTCTTGGTGGCTTTTCTTAAAAATCTGTACTGAAAAAATATTTATCTTTGGTGTTCGTCACATTGGTGGAACACCAGTACAATATTTCGATCTTTACTGCCATAAAATAATTATTTATCATGATATCCCATTTTGGAAAAAATAGCTCTCAGATTAAATTAAAAGGAATCATATGCTTAAATTTTGAAAACTTACATGAGTAATTTTCGTCGATCTATTAAAAGAAATTTTCGTTCATAAAAATAATGATTTATTAAATACATCATTTGTTTTGAATTAATTTGTTTAAAGTTAGAAATGTAAAAAAAAAAAGCCTGAAAGTAATTTTCACTTATTAATTAATAATTAGATATAATTTAAAATTATTGATAAAAATAATTAAACTATCGATTTATCCATTTAAACAAAAGTTTTTGTGATCTGTATCATTAAATTAATGTACTATGATATTTATTAACATTCTCAAAATTTTGCTGTGTGAAAATGCTAAAACACAGAAGGAAATCACTCCTCTCAAAACAAGTTAAGCGAAGTAATAAATAAAGACATTGAGCAGCAAAAACGAGTATTTACTAATGACGTTATGCACGAGGTCTAATTCGTTCTTCTGCACGTGGCTGTAAATGCATGGGTGGGATCCAAAATAATCCTAGTGAAAGAAAAACAAAGTTACTTTTTCGGTTATTTACTAATGGTAATTTTTTTAGTTTCCTCTTCTGATGATGTGATTCCAGTGTTCTTTCAAACAAGATAAAATTTTTCGAATCAAAATTAAACAACATACGAATCTATTTAAAATCTATGGAAATATAAATCCAGAAAAAATCTTTCACTTTATTTTCATTTACTTCTGTATGTAAAATGAAGCTTTGAATATACGAAAATTGTACTTTCCGTACAATCTATGTGGTCTCAAAGACATACTTTCAATTTGCCAATTCTCACTTGATGAAGAGCTTTTTAATCATTTTGTCGATAATTTTTTAATGTCTTTCTACTTTTTTTATATAAAAATACGGAATATCAATCAAGTAATTGGAATGATCCGATCATAAGTAGAATTGGGAATACATTTGTAGAGAATGAAATAAAAGAAACTCAATTATGCAATAGCTATATAATCAACTATTAGTAGTCTTACAATTATTTTAAGTTTAGGTTAAGGAAATTATAGTGACAAAAAAATCACCATACTTGAACATATGTGTATTTTGTCAACCAAACCTGAAAACACATTATATTTTAATTTAATTGAATATTTTTAAAGCTATTTATTTCTTATTTTTTGTTTTCTTTTTAATTATTGTCATTTATTTTATTCACCAGTACTATTCATTAATATTACAAACTAAACTTATCCAATTTAATTAATTTACCTTGACAAAGTTGTGTATTTCCATATGAAAATACTAATTACACAATTTTTATTGAAATCACGATTTAAAAATTCTCCATTTTGCAGTGTTCTTTGTTAAAAAAAAAAAAAAGAACATAAATGCCCCCAACTAATATTATTCTTCAACCAAATCATGCAGAAAATTATCTTTCTTATATTCATTCACAATACATAATTTAAGTTCAAATGATTTGAACTCTCTTATACTCAAGGTTCTACTTCTATTTTTATATTATATTATATTATACACTCAAATCAAAATTTTAAACTGGTATTTCTTTTATTGAATGATAAAATTTTTATTGAAATCGTGATATAAATTTTTTTTTTGCAGATTAATGTTCTTTTGTAATTAATTGTTTTTATTCATTCCAACTAAAAAATATTCCAAATAATTTTCAAGAATATTCTGAAACATTTGAGTAAAAAGAGTTCCCATTTAGAAGAAAAAAATATCATCCAGAGGGAAAAATCCCGAGATGTGTTATAGTTTCCCCTAAGACTTTTGAGGGGTGCATGTCAGCAGATGGTTTCTCTCCATCATTTCCGGAAGGATACCCCCTGAAGCCGAAAAGGTTGTAGGGAAATATACAACATAAGGACCCCCAACCTGCAACAGCTTTGTCCTGCGCGCTCCTTAGCAAAGCACAACACCGCCATATTATACGCTTTTCAAGAGCCGTCTTGGGGGAAGCAATCACTTCCCCTTGCTCACATCTTTTTTTCTTTTTTTATTCCATTCAGCTGATTTTACCCCACGTCTGTGGTCACTGGTGCACCTGAACATTCTGCTGGTTGCTCCTCGCAAAAGACAGCTGCAGCACGCCGTCTCCACCCCCTCCCCCAGGAATCGTCTTGCCTAGATGTTGATTTGAATCCCAGAAGGCATCGTAAACTTCTGCACCGGCTGGTGCGCCATCTGTTTTTCTTGGACGCCAAGTAAGCTTCGACGCCAATAAAAATTGATCCATGAAACTTGCGTGAAATCAGATACTTGGCGATAGTATTTCGGATGGGACAACTTAAGTGGCTGGTAGAAATAATAAATCAGTCTCTTTTTTGTTGTACATGTGAGGGCTTTTGAAAAGAAGAATAACAAAACTTATCATTATAAAAAGTGCTTCTAAACTAATTATAAGATTTCTACAAAATATTATTTGTAAGAAAAATATTTTAAACCTGAGAAGTGAAGAAACAGATTTCATTTAAAATATAACGATAAAATGAAACGAAACTAATTATATGCGTGATTAAATTATGCACATTAAATTAAATCATATGCTTCATTAGACTAAAAATAAAAGTTTCGAATATTAATAAAATATTTGAAGTTGAATGATTGCGTGTTCCACATGATTTCTATTTTACTTTTTAAGTAATAAATTTAGATGAATGAGCATAATATTGCTTAATAATAGATATTTTAGAAGTATGAAAATTAATGACTTTTAGAATTAAATATCAATTTAACAGCATGTTCTAATAAATTAATAAAAATTTTTTTATTAAAATGTTTAGTAATTTCTGTCAAAATTAAAAGAATAAAAAATGAAATCATTAATAATTTTTAAATTAATGAATTTGAAATTAAAAAATTAAGGAGTAAAACTAAAATATAAATAATTTTTATCACACACACACATATATATATATGTATATATATGTGTGTGTGTGTCTCATATATATATATATATATATATATATATATATATATATATATATATATATATATATATATCAGACAAAAATTATTTACATTTAAGTTTTAACTCTTCGAATATTGAGTTCATTGATTTTTAGTTTCACATAGGCTTTTTTTTTCTTTCACACTAGATGACTTTTATCGTACGATAAAACGCGTCACAGATATTTTATCATAACAGTAATATTTTATCGTGGACGATAAAAAATCGTGAGATATATTTCATTATATTCTCACTGAACAATTTTTCGGACACTTCACTTGCATCATGGATCGTAGACGCATGTGGTTATTGTACCGTCGGTTATGAAACCTAAAAAAACCAGTTAGGATTTATTGGGTACATCCAATAAACTAAAAAAGAGATGAATTTTGTGTTTTTTCATGTCTTTTGGAGATTAGCAAACTTACGAAAATAAGTTATCAAAAGTATAAATTCCTATTTCTATTTTAAATGCACAATAAACTTTTAATTTTGAATATGAATTTTATAGCTGTATTACAGCCAAAAAAGCAGATCGTTCATGGCAAAAAAATATTTTTAACATTTTGTTCGAGTTTTCGATAGGTAATACAATCTTTAGGAGCTTAATAATAGTTATGATGTAAAATATAATTTAATACTACATTTTACATTTTTACATTTTTAACTTGAATTTTTCTTTAGCCAAGAAGAAGGGTTACAAAACGGAGATTCATTATCACCTGTTATAACCTATATTATTATGGATTGTATCTGTAATGAAATATTATCAATATTATATTTTATTAATTATAAAGTAGGTACTATCCATCTTAATTCAGTGTATGCCAACAGAATAAATCTTGATCATAATAATAGTAACACATAATAACTAGAATAAGTAAAACTAAAATATTAATAATATTTTACATCATAATATTGTCCACTTCCACAATATTGGTACTTTATTATTGCTTTTTCTTCTACAATCATTATGTATAGTAATCATAATTTTTAAAATAATTATCTTATAATGCAAAAAATCTGATGATTTATTTTTCAGTTTTAATTTATGAATAATGTTAGTGAAAATGTTAAGAATTCTAATCTCACCTAATAGAAATTTCTAACGTAAGCACCAAGTTTACACATAGAAATATCTACCCCTGGGTAACACCTTTCAAAAGACTCTGGGCAACTTCAGCTTTTTTTTCATTTGAATATATATATATATATATATATATATATATATATATATATATATATATATATATATATATATATATATATATATATATATATATATATATATATATATATCATCTAATCCATTAAAATCTTCTTTAGATTCGAAAAATACTTCCTCTCAGGCATTTTTTGTAGCATTCCTGTCTTTATAAATTTCTTTAGATTTATCCCATAAGACAGGTCTCACTTCTACGAAAGAAATTAATATGTCCGTGTCTTTCTTCACTCATTGTTTTCTTTTTTAGTTATTCAGATTTACCTATTTACTAAAAAAAAAAAAAACATACATTAACCATTTAACAGTCTGAGACACAACAGACAACTTAATATCGTTTAGTGTGAAATGTCCACTTGTACACGTGCATCACTGAAAAGTGCAAACGACACGATTCAAACTACTGGAAAGTTTTTCCAGTCTTTCCAGCAATTTGAACGACAGCCTTAACGCGATCGTACAATAAAATATCGATCACCGTACAGTATGAAAGTGAACAGTCTGCTGTGTGTTTTTTTAATAACTTCTGACGATAAAATATCAGACGACTTTTTATCGCACGATAAAAGTCGTCTAGTGTGAAAGAGGCTATACTTTAATGCTAAGCAGAGCTCCAGTGATTCAGTAGCTTCATACCGCTTTCCAATAAAATTTGCAAAGTAAAGCATCATTAGCAATTTTATATTTTTGCAGTGATTGGGAGGGTTACCACCCCGTGTCCACTTTCTCTCCTCCATGGGTTGGGGACATGTCCACGTTAATATGTGACATCCAAAGTCTTTCTGCTGGTGAGTCGTATTTGTGGAGAAAAGGGTGCCAATTCAGGTGTAATCTCATCACTTGACAGTGACTTAAATTACTAGGCATTTGATGATGGGCGAATATTCCAAATCTGTTAACCTGAAAGTACAGTCCGGTGTTCACATGCACCACTGTGTATATACGTTGTAAGCAAGCTATAAAAGTTTGATTTCTTCACTTTCTTGTTCCTTAGTTTCAGATAAAGATTAACTACTTTTCTTGAAATTTACTCCAAAGACGAAAAATGATTAATAGCCCGATTCTTCTGTTCAGATGAGGTTAAGTCATTGATTCATAACAAACACTGCAATTTTATAATTAAAAGTTTTACTTTTGCATTGCCCCTAAGAACTCATTATATTATTGAAACTGCAACAAGAAGAAAGTTAAGTTGCAGAAACAACTTCCCAACAGACCAGACTTAGCTTCATCAGTCTTTCACATGTTTGGGCCGCTCAAAGATAACATTGTATCTTTGAGACACCCTTTGTTTGGATATTACTTCGAAGTATGTAACAAGTATAATACTACTAATTTAGACCATATTTGGAGATACAAAATGTTTCCACAAGTGGTCTCTCAACCAACTAATAACTGTTTATTTGGAAGAAATTTGTAAGCTCATTATAAGTTGGACAGAATACATCAATAAAAAAAACAATTATAAAATAAAGAAATAATATATTTTATGAACCCATAGCTTCATGTAATTAAAGTGTAAATTGCAGATAATTTTTATATAAGTCTACTTCATCTCTTGATGTTTATTTTGTTCTTTGAAATCAAAAGCTAGAAGTTGAATTCTGTGAACAAAGAGAGTTGGATATTTTACTTTTACTCTGTATGCTAACGAAACCTTACGAGTGATATATTTATGTTAGAGATATTTTTTCTTAACTGTTTTTCTTGCTGTAAATGAAATTGTAAATCATCAAATATAAAAATTTTTCGAATATCATTTATATCCTTCAAAGGAAGCAAATTAAAAATTTATTCGCTTACAATTCAGTTCATAAATTCTTCTGAGTCTTGAGAAGCGTATTACTAAATTAGATATTTCTGAAGCAATACGTTTATCCAGAAGGGTACGTGGGCGAAGAGCTCGCGGTAGAAGAGTACAGTAAAAAAGTATCGGGGTTGAAGAATACATGTTATTATGTTTCCATGTGTAATATTTCTTTGCATAAACTTCAGTATTGGTCGCATTCACATTTGTTTTCAACAAATATGATTTTATGACATATTCAATTTCTGTGCCTATATGTACAGACTTATAATTATTTTGTACAGATTATTCTTTCGAATTTATTTTCAGTTTTCAAAATGATGTTCAGGCTTTATATTCTGTAAGGATATTTTCTCATTTAATAATGATACTTCACATGTAGAAAATACAAAATATTTTAAACATTAGTTGATTAATTCGTATTTATGATTCATGTAAGCATGAATCTATAAACTAATTGCAATAAATTTTAAATATCGTTGATATTGTTCCACTTTTAAACGCTTTAAATCGACTTTGTCTTTTTGTTTCATTAAATGTATTGTGTAAAAATAACTACTTTTTTAAAAAAATGCCTGCATTATTTATGCATTAAGTTTATATTAATACCTTTGTAGAAATAATTGCGATGCCATAAGCTTATAGTTTCCTTCTTCTTAAATCAAATCAATTTAATGTGCACGTTGCTAGTAAGTTTTACAATTTCAATGACTTTTCAATGAAATTTATTTGAGTACGAAGTTTGAGAAATAAATGCAGTTTAAGACATTTTATCATAAAATTAATATTATTTAAATTGTTGAATTTATCATCACGGATGACTAATGTTTTTTTTATTTGACATTAAGAATACTTATATTAAAATGAATGGGGCTTAATAGGTCATATATTAAGCCATATCACACACACACATATATACGTATATAATCAATCAAACTATTTCATTATTAGATTTTTCTATGATATTGGTGTCCTCTAGGTTTTACATTTAAAATCTTTTAAATAAGTTTCATACGCTAATTATTATTTTAAAATTTATTGATACTGGAAAAAGCTATATTAGGATGACATAAATATGATTGTAACCATAGTTTGTTTTATGTTTATTACTTACTAAAATGTTGTGATCAATATTTTAAGGATATTTAAAACTTTAAATCATGAACCATGTGATGATATAACTATATAATAAAAGAAAAGTAATTCAATATCTACACAAAAGCTTACATTATAATGTCTTAACATTCTACACATTTTGTGATCATTGTACAGCATTTGATATTATTTTAACTTCATTTTTTACAATCAAGTAATATATTATAAATAATGGATACAGTGATTTAATTCATTTTTTAAAACATACAATTGTATTCATCGATAAAAGTTACCTGCCTCTAGTTTAAATTGTTCCATTAACTAAAATGCTTTTCAATTTTTAATTCAAGAAAAGCAAATAAAATGAGGAAGAAAATTATTGATTACTTAAATTTTAAAAATATTCTGCATAAATAGGAGGTTAAATAAATAAGTTTTAAATAAGGGTTATTTTGTTTAAGTCTGAAAGCTCTAAAAAATTTGTTTTCTAATAGGTTTTAAACATGGTATATAAATGTAAAGAGGTAACTTTTTAAAACTAGATTTATTCCAGAGAAGAAATATATATATATATATATATATATATATATATATATATATATATATATATATATATATATATATATATATATATATATATATATATATATATATATATATATATATATATATATATATATATATATATATATATATATATATATATATATATATATATATATATATATATATATATATATATATACATATATATATATATATATATATATATATATATATATATATATATATATATATATATATATATATATATATATATATATATATATATATATATATATATATATATATACGTATAGGAACATGACGTACTAAAAATATTTTCATTATAGTTGAGACTTTTCATAAAACAAATAAATAGAATTTCGTTCAGTTCCAAGTGAAATCACAACTTACTCACATTTGCGATTAAAATTGATGTAAAATGTCAGAAATAGCCTGCAAGATGCTATTTTCAAAATGAAACTGGTTTGGCAAAGTATTTTTGTACTTGTCTCTCCTACTGATTCTGTTTAATATTCAGATCATGTCAAATAACTTACATTAAAACGTTATTTTCCAAGAAAATTAGTATTTTATCAAACGGGTGGAGATGTGATCTTTCTTCTTAATTTTCTAATTTCACTGAAAATATTTCCGAAGAGTCACGCCTGTTTTTGCCAAGTTGATCTTTTTTTTTTATGGCGGGGTGCTAAGTAAGAAAAACCTTCAGAGCAGGTTTTAGATGAAGATAACAACTTTGAGACATTTTTTTTAAAACTTGCGGCTGGCGTCGTGCTGATTATTATGCGCGATCAGTTCTTCACATGCGGGCAGCTCTGAAAATTAATTCTTTTGGCAGAATATTATTTATGTGGTTTTTACCCAAGGTTTGAGCACATGAATACACATGGCCGAAAATGAAGTGCTAGATGTAAAAGGAAAGAGATCACAAAATATTGCATTATTTTTTTATATATACATACTCTTCAGTTATTTATTTGAAGCAAGTTTTACATGTTTAAGGAATGGGTTTGCCTATCTTGCACCTTACTAGATAGATGTTGATAAGGGACAGTTTAGGCTGGATCCAAGCAAGCTGTTTTCCATAAAGTTGAACTTGAGCCAACAGGTCTTGGAAAATTTGTTAAAACTAATTTATATAATATAAGAAACTTAAAATTATTTCCAATTAAAATATATGCGAATTTTTGCTGTTTAATTTTCAAAGGAAGTACTAGATTAAAAAATTTCAAATTGCAACTCCAGGAGAATAAATGAATGTTAAGAAGTGTAATTATAATGTCATACGCTTACAAATCATTATTTATGTGACCATCAAGATGAACATGTTAGCAGTATGCAGTCGAATATCATTTAAAAGTTACATCTATTCATTTTATAGCCCCAATATTAAAAAATTTTTAAAATATAAATTTGAAAACTCACATATATAAACAGAAGAAAATTACCCACCAAATAAGAAAATTAGAACTCCAACTATCCAGTATCAATTGAACTGGATCCCAATTGAATAATCAAAAATTCTGTTAAATCGGATTTTTTTTAAAGACCTTTAAATTAATTATTGTATGCTGTAAATGGCAGTAAAAAGCAAGATATTAAAAAAATGAATTTTAATCAATTAAATGAAAAGGCAGCACTTTTACATGTTACGGTATTTACAAGACTGTACATTGGTACAGTATGTATGTACAGGAATGTGAATAAAAGTCATGGCTTGCTGAACATCTCGCTCATAGTAAGTTGTTTCACTTCAAATTCTTGCCATTATTCATTATCACAATTTCCTTTTCAAATTAAATACTTGGATTCAATATCATAATTTTCAGACTCCTTAGACTTCAGACTGGAATTTAGACTTTAAGATTTTTTGTGGTGGATGTGATAAATAATTAAACGAAAATATTTTAGTGATAAAAAGCAACTAAAAGTATATATTCCGAGAAAAGAATATTAAAGAACATTTCTTCCGTAATAAATGGAAATGCAATAAATATATTTCAAATGTTATTTAAATCAAACGAAAATATTTGCTGAATAGATAGGCTTAATGGAAGTGGCGCTAAATGATCAATCCAGATCTTTATAGAGTAAAGAAAAAATATTTACTACATTTTTAAGTATTCTGCAAAAAATGTACATATAACGCCTTGTTTTTTAAAAGTTTTGTAAAAGAAAAAACAGTTTCCTTTGGAAATTTTTAGGTCAAATAAACATTATTTTAACTTATTCTAAAATATTTCTCAGATATTTTAAATGAATGATTGTATAGTTTTTCTTTGTTGAGTTCGGGAAAGGAATATTTCAGCTTTTCATTTTTTGAGATTGCAAGATTGGTATGTTTGAAAATTCTCCACGTAAAATAAGAATATTGTTACTTAATCGAAGAGAAGGGTCTCAAAATTAAGCTAATGTTGAAAAAAGTTTTGGAAATTTTTAATAGCGTGTAATTTGTCTTTCGGTAGAACATTTTATAGATAAAGGGTCATATTCACGTAAAAAGAGAATGCAGGAAGAAGACTCAGATATTTTTTTTCAAGTATTCACCTCAAAAAACGTGCATTTTTAAGAAAAAAAGAGAGAGAGTAAAACTGGAGCACCGCTCTCTCTTGTTGGACAAGCTCTGGAATCAAACTCGAGAATTTCCATTCCGAAGAATCCAATCTTACCACAAGGTTATGATGACTGTAAGTAACGAAAGTTTAAAAAAATTATTAGGGAAATAAATATATTATTCAGCTATTTTGGAATAAAAAAAAGCTCTGAAAAATTTTTTAAAGTACGTCCTTACACCATCATTATCCTTATTTGTTTGCTTCCTGCTATCGAGCTTGTATTTTGCACATTTATACGTAAATACTAGAGCTCGATCATTTTGCTTCAGTATCAGATAGCCAAGAACACAGCTGGCTGACGTTAATAATTGCTATCAAATACTTTTAAATCTTAATCAACATCGCTGAAAATAAGAGATTTATTCTTAAATCATTATGAATGAGGAAATACTATTCACGAGATATAGTTAACAGTAAAAAAATATCTCCATAAAGATTAATGAGACATAATGAGACACAAATTATGTATAATAAATACATAAAACTTTGAATACCAGTGATAAAATCTTGACGTTTTGAATCAGTGCAAGTCAAGTAGCATAACATACACAAAACTATAGAAACATTGAATTATTTCTTTCTTCTAAATATGCTCATCTATTCATAAAAATCCATGTCCAGGAGAAAAAATTAAAATTTTCTCAGAGATTTACAACGAGAAAAATTAAAACTTATATTCAGTAAAATAAAAAGTGGAATTTAAATAATTAAAATTAGAACTTTTAAAATGCGATTTATACACACATATGTTCTATTTTCGTTAATTTTCTTCCACGTAGTTAATGTTGTTATTAATACTAATTAAAAAATGCTTAAGCTTAAGATTAAACATTGCTATTAATGTGTCTGACATATCCTCCAAAAAGTAAATAGATTGGTTCAAAATTCGCTAATTTATGTGGCCTAGCTATAAAAAAACATTGCAAAAAACTCATTATAACGACACATGAATTCCGTAAATTGAAATGAAGGTTTTGTGAAAGTTTAATGAAATCAAAAGCAACATTATGTATGGAACCTACTGAATTAGAGGTTGTACACTTGAAGTTGAATTGTAATATCATCTTGAAATGGAAATGAAAGGAATAAGAGAAATTACATGCCTGAAAAAAAGAAAAGTTTGCACATGTTGTTTAATTTTGATGTCACTATTTCTCTCAATAATCTTTTAAATAACTTTAAGGCTAGTAATTTAAACTATAAGATTTAGTTTCAATAACTTATCATGAGAGTTTAAATCGACTATTTCGACTCCGCGATATCAAGTACTATAACAAATGTACTTCAGATAACATCATTAAGAAGTTAATTCATAACATTGGTCAGTTGATGTCTCTGAACCAAGGCTCGTACAATAGGATACATACCATCTGGGTTATTTGGGGTGCTATACGATATTATTTGGGAGAGGAACTTTGGAAGAATATTATATAATGTGGCAAATGCTGCTATACAAATTAATTCTCAGATTGTATAATTTCTACTACAGGATTTATTGATAGAGGACTTTTAAATAGAAATGAGTACCATAATCGATATTTGGTTGTCTGGCGTAGGTACTTTGACTCAGGATTGAAAAGAAGTATTTTTGAGTGATTATGTTGCCGAACTACTTAAGTAAACGCAAGATAGTGAGGCATTTGTTATTCATCAAATGAATCATGGATTTAATGCATTGGATGGAGTTATGGGAGAAAAATTGCTCAAATTGGTAATGTCAGTTCAAGACATTCCATAATTTTTCATAGTCCTCTTATTCTCATTCAGCATCGATTAGAAGAACTGTAAAACTTTTTATGAGATAAATCATAAAGTAACGCAATTAGCACCCATCTGCTTACCATGTTCTAAAAAGGATGCAATGTCCAGCTTTACTTCATTTTCCTGAAAGACTTTTTTCAGAAGGCTGCCAAATTGGGGAAAATTCATTTTAACAGTATGACATCTTATCAGAGGAAGTATGAAAATTCCTAAAGATGTCTGAATATATTTTTGTAGTCCATATTGGAATTTGATCCTAATGGAGAATAAAAATAATTTGTATTTTAATTTCTTTTCATCTTAATGTCAAGAATTTTATTTCCAAAGGGATGTCTTATTTGCAAATATTAATTAAACTCAAAATGTGTTTTTCCATCAGTAAACGGAAATCATTTTTCACATCCCCGTAGCATCAAAAATAAAAAAGGAAATTATATAAATTAAAAGAATCCAACAACTAGAAAAATTACTTGCTTTCTGAAATATATCACTGTATATATCTTTTTGAGTTGAAGATCCATCCAAGAAATGAATGCAGATTAAAAACTATGAAAGAGTGATAGGATTACAGAAAAATTGATTTTTGCGTGAAGAATACAAACAAAGATGATTTCACTCCTTTTTTTTTTTTTTTTTTTTACTAATTGTTACTTCAGAATAGCTGAAGCGATACGCAGCTTTTTCATCCCATAGAAAAACAGCAGCTGATTAAAATAATGATGGAAACTGGCAAATGCTTTTTAGAAATTACCCTGATAAAATGTCTCATAACGGTTTTTAAATAAATGACTTTTTAGCGATATAATTGTTGAGATTCCCTTCATAAAAAGTAAACAAATGATTTTTTTTATTTTTTTCTAATATTTTATGTTATAAAATTAGATGAATTAAAAAATGCATGTTATTGACAACGATCTTTTTCGATTTTAAAATATGTAGGAATACAGGTGGTTATCAAAATAATGGAAACATCTGTGAATAAAAATGACATTTTTGAATGTCTTTTATAAGCAATAAAAATATAATTATAACTACTAGTTTTTTATAAATAGAAATGTATATTTATGGTAATATGTGGTAGTTTTATGGAAGTTCTCTGTAAATCTAGCGCTTTTTCATTTATATTATTCATTTTTGTAAGACAATTTTACAATATTAGATTACTCAAATTCTTAATGCCAAAATGTAGGAGCCTGTCTACTTCAGCAAATGTGTCCGAAACATCACAACTTAAGGGCTTTTCTAGAGGGATGATGTCCAAAGGCAGGACAAATGATACACACTACATGACAAAACAAGCTCGATAAAGTGAAATAGTAGATTGAAAGAGAAGTTCACTGAAAGAAATCGACTGGTATTGAAGCAGATTGTAACGTCTAAAATGAAAATAACTGTGACAAAAGTGACCGCAGAGTTCAGTCGGCATCTTTGCTCTCATGTGCAATGATTACAGTTAAAAGGATGATAATAAATAAAACATTTACGGCGCATTACAATCCGCTTCGATTTTAATAAATAGAACATTTACGGCGCAGCAGCTATGTCTAAGTCATTTGCCATCTATGTTAGTACCAAACATCCTCTACAGTTGTATCACATTCACAAAACTTGGCCATTCTATAGGTGGAAGAAACTAGCATGATCTAATGAATAGTCTTTTACTCTTTTTCCTAAAACAGGAAGGATGGATGTTTGTAGAACACTTGCACAAGAATATGATCAAGATTATCTCCTTTTTTATCAGCCATGTCTTGGTGAATCAGTCGTAGCCCTAAAATAGGATTTTTGGGGAGAAATAAAGCGAAATTTTAGTTGACCAGGTCTATGATGTAAAACTTGTTTCCTGAAAAAGATGGTATTTTTACAAGATGATAACGCTCTTATCAATACTTTGTCCATTCATGGTGTGATGATTACGAGGATGAAGTTAAATGTCTACAGTCAGTTGATCTCATAATAATTGAATCAATCTGGTCAATTGTAGAGCGGTCAATACGGAATCGATATTCTCCACCGATATCTCACCCAGAATGGTGCCAATATTTCCAAAAAGAATGACATTATTCCTCTGAACACTATTCAGCATTGATATTAATCGATTCTTAGGATCGATCCAAGTTGTATTTCATGCAAAAGGGCACGCAGTCCGACACCATACCAATAAAAAATTCTTTATAAATCTAAAGTGTTTCTATTATTTGATAACCATCTGCAGCTTTTTGGTTTTAGAACTTCGCATAAGAAAATGTTATCTAAGTTGATGAGATTTTATGAAAGTTTTGAAATTTTTTTTTAAAGAATTTTCTGTGTGCTAGCAATCCTCATATTTCATTGCGAAAGACATAAAATATTGTTGCAAAACTACTTCTGAGATTAGGATTTTTTTTCAATTGATGATATACAAAGTTTATTTTAAAATTCAGAATACTTTTTTCGAAAACAATTTCAAATATTTTGTAAGTTTTGGGCTATGCAACTGATGTAAGCTTCTGTGTAATGAATCCAAAATTTTTCATCGGAATGGAAAACTGTTTGAATGATAAATACTTTTGATAAATATTCAAAATAGCTTACATTAATTAGAAATTACTTTTAAAATTTAAGCCAGTCATAGTTACTTCATAAGATTATTTCTTGTCCTTTCCTTTGGCTTCAATGTCATAAGCAATTTTGACAAGCGACCCAAAATTTTGACTATTTTAAGAACTTTCATGATAGCATATTTTTATTTCATTTTTCAAATAAATTCTTCCTTTCTGTGTGTAATTATATACATCATTAATGTATTTAATTGATTTTTTTTAGTAAAAGAACATTTGCAAAACATTCTTGGCTCCAGAGATAAAACTTCTTGCTTCGGAATGAAAATTTCAGCCTTCGTTAAATAATTTCTTTTTGCATGCATATTTATCGGATAAATACTTGGGAATTTTACGGTTCCTCATATTGTGACAGTTAAATTTAGCTCACTACTTATAAAAAGACTTTCCGGAAATCAGTAATGCATGGCGTATGTAAAAGCTATACAACATTCTTCGATTGTTAGATTGTCCACCAAGTGGTGTCAAAAGAATATTTTACAAAATTATCTTTTCTAAAATGAATATTCTTTTCAATTGTATGCATCGAACTAAGTGAAACAGATATGTGAAAACTGTGTTGCTCTAAAAAATATATTACAAGCGAGATATAACTCTCTAAATTTAATATATATATATATATATATATATATATATATATATATATATATATATATATATATATATGTATAGTATATGTATATATATTATATATACATATATATATATATATATATATATACAAATTTTAATTTCATATCAATTTTCTGATAAAGCGTTTTCACTTATCGTAGCCAATTTGCAATCTTGGTGGTAACAACAATTTTTGCAACATTTTGCTATTATTATTTGAAATTTGCTGTAATAATTAATTGTTTATAATAATAACTTAGAGCAATTGTTTATAATAATAATAATCACTGAATTTTTCACACCCTTTGTCAAATGAAACAATAGTCGATTTATTAGTGACGGACGCTCAGATAACGTGTCTTTTTTCTTCCATTTGACGTTCGAAACACAAGATCGACCATCCAAATGCATTAAAAGGATGCGAAAGCTTGCCAGATCCTAGCTCAAACCTGATCCTCACCATCTGCTCCTGCGTTCAACCTGTCACACATAGAAAGGTGGTTTCGGGGGTGGGGGAAGGAAGAATAAGAGGTAGACAGAAACTCGAGAACATACCCCCAAGTAAAAAGGAGAGGCCCTTCAACCAACTGCTCTCCCCTGATTTTCAGAGTGGAATGGGAGAGAGTGGGGGAGAAAAGGGGGTTGAAAAAAAGAGAAAATTCCTGCAGTGTGCCCTCCTCTTGGTTGCGGAGCGCGCATGCCATTTTATTACTGAAATTAAGTATATTTCCAGACTAGGTAGTTGATCAAACCAGTGTAGTGAAATGACTGCCCAGTTCCTAGACCCACACCCTTTTTCTCGTTTTCTAGATAAGCTGGTGTAATTGATATTTTTATAGGCATCGAAACCGGATTTCGGTGCTAGTCGTTAGAATACCCCTTTTTGTAAAGGAGCTCATGTTTGTTAGTAATTATGCAAATCTCTATTCGTCCTCATGATTGACGGGCGTTTTTGCTCCATCAAAATTGAAGCATCATTAATAAAAGCTCGAAAGCACGCAGTACTAAAAGTTAGGAATTTCATTTTATCTGAAATTCACGCTGTTCAAATTCAATAAGCTCATGTTAACTAAATTTGGATTTTATTAGAAACAATCATAACTTTTTCGGATTTATTTTGACTTTTACAATATTCCTTATTCCTGTGAATCTCAAATCTTTCAAATATATTTTTTAATCTTTATTTATTTATTTATTTATTCATTTATTTTTTTTAAGAATCTGTAAGATACGGGGTTGGGATTGGGTATACCGAAACACACACTAAAAAATAATAAATATTTCCAATTACTGAACGTTAAAAAGTTGATACCTAAATTACAAATTTCAAATTTTGAACTTTCTTCAAGATTTGAAAAATTTTCCATCTGTAATTTTTATATGATGTAGAATTCAATAATTAAGTAATTATTTTTAAGAAAGGGGAGGGGTTTGACAAGAAATAATAATTTAACTAAAGGAATGTATCTTGATAATGCCAAATGTTTTGCATTGAATTAATCTTAGTATCAGGCATATTATTTAACAAAGTGAGCATTATTATATGTGTTCAAGAGAAAACAAAACTCTTTAATTACAATAGACTTACAAATATTACTGATTTCATTATTATTTTACTTAAAAAATTACGATTATAGTCAGATAATTTTCAGCGTATCTCTATAAAACTGAAATATACTGTTTGCGAATTGTCCTTAGAATGCTTAAAATCCTGTTTTTAGAGAGAATTAATATTAGTATTAATTTTCATAGAATCGATTATAAAAGTTACTATAATAATCAAAAATGAATGCAGCATTCATTGAAAACTAGGAGTCATGCTTTAATATTATTTTGTAAATACACTTTTCGCACTAAATATTTCGATATTAGTAACCTAATATTTTAATATACGCTGATTTTGTGTGGTGTTTATAAACTATAATTTTTTTTATGTTCCCCAGTATTTTTACTTTAAACTTGATATTATATTAGCACTTTTTTTTTTTTTTTACCAGATTACACACCCATAAACATAGTAAATTCCTCATTCTAATGTTTAAATTATATTTATTCACTATATTATCATAAGAGAACTATTTCTATGTCGTATAAATATATTATAAAATAATTATTCCTATTATTATAATTTATAAAATACTTAAAGCTGTTTGATTATATAAATATATTTGAAAATATATGAATAGTTAATAACTTTAAAAATAATTTTTTTCTTCCTATTTCTAATGGCTTGAAAGTTACGTCTCAAAAGTACTCTTTTATAAGATTTTTTATAGAAATCCAAGTACAAATTTCCGTTGATAGATCAATATTGTAATGAACTATTGTCATTACAATTATTTAACAACCTATGCACTAAATTTTATATATTTGACCAAATATTTTGAGTTTTACATTAATTTTTATTCCTTCAGGATTTTAAAATAGTTGTTCCATTTTCTTGATTTTAATCATACTTTTTGATGCATGGATATTTTGTACTGAAGGAAAATCAAAATGTTTTTGGTATGATCATAATGTAAGCTAGTCAGCCCTAGTGTATCTACTTAGTTCATTTTTAAATATAGTATTTCAGCTATATCAAAAAAGTACATACGTACAAAAAAGTTTAACGTTCTACAAATACATCACAAGATCGTCAGGGTCATGTACATAACAAAAAAGAAAAGTAACCAGAAAAAATGGGAAAGAGCAGACGAAAAATAAAATTTGATTGATATTCCTTCAGAACATACTAACTACATATATATATCGTCATAAATTCTTTAAATAAAATTTCAATCAGTACTCATTAAGATTCGGATGTGGCTCTTCCATGCACACGAAAAACCAGAACTCTGATTTGACTGGCACAAGACTCGTACATTCATTGCATATATAATAATTGCTATTCATTATGCTAATTAAAGTGATGTTTCGAAAACTAAAGTGATATTTTGCATCGTCAATAATTATATTTCTTTTTATCACTGGCGGTTTTTGTAATAAAATTATTGTATCATTGGAATATGACACGTTTAAAGAAAAACCTCCGTCTCTTCATATGTGTTTTTATAATGCTAATATAAAATATTATTCAACGTGCTGTTCTATATTTGATATATCTTTAGAATTTTTATTTCATATATTCAAATTTTCTTGAAGAACCATGTTTTAAAATAGTTTCATGAAAATTTTTATTCATTTATTTTATGAAAAGCTGTATTGGATTCCATAAAGCTTTAATAGATCACATTCATAGCCAATAACTATGAGAATATTTAACCCTAAAAATATTAAAGAGGGTTATAATGAAATTACTTTATCAGATTTAGAGTGGCAACAAGTACTTAGTTATCACTGAATGGTTATAAGAACAATAAACAATGAGTCGAAGTCCAGATACCATGAAATGATGTAGTGAAATGCTGTCTCCGACTTAAATGTAAATTATTGCTTTTTGTTCTTTTGAGTAATTTTGTAGCTATTCTGGTATTGCGCTCTGTTACAGAGGATATTATAATAAGTAATTTGCAGAGCTAACCGAAGTTCATTTTATTCCAAGAGTAATTACAGAATGAAATAACATAAAAAATTTGTACACAAATGAAAATATTTTATATGGGAATGAAAAATACTCGTAATATTTTGTCGCCTAAACATTTACAAGTTTATAAAACTTAATTCGTTTTTTTTTTTTTTTTTCATTAAAAATTGGCATCAATCATTCCAAATCTCATATGACTCAAGGGTCGATGAATTCGCCACTGAAATGTATAACAGTTTAGAGAAATTTATTGGAAATAAAATTCCTTTGATATTTTTGCATACAATTTTCTTCATTTTATTCTGTATACTTGTCTTCCCTTTCATTTATTTTTTATTTATGTAATTTTTTTTTATCTAATCATGAAAAATTTGAGCATAAATTGGAGCAGTAAACATTTAATTTTGCTCTCCTTTTGCAATTCCTTTAAAATTTTCTTATCATGATTACTTAACAATGTTCAATGCCTAAATTTTCACACATGCAAAAATGGGTTAAATGAGCTGTGTTTAGAATTATATTAAGGCTTCTGTTTTCTATTATTATTATTATCTTGCATTTATTATTAATTAATTAAATAATTAATATTTTATGAAAATGGTTTGAAATTATATATATTAGTTTTTCATGTCTAAACATCTGTTATTGTTTGCGGAATCTATTTGATGATACGTAATACTATTTGATTTCTATTCTTTCTTGTAGTACATTTACAAATGTATGTAATCCTCAATAACGAAATATGGTTTTCATTAAACTTTTTAATATTTTTAATTCAATTATAACTGTCTTGCAGTGAGTCTTTCTGAATAAAATAGCTCGAGACATCAAAAATCAGTTAACTAATCAATCTCACATAACTGGCGGAAACAGCTTTAAAATTAACGGAAGCAACTCTTTCGACTAATTATCATATTTTTAATTAATTTTTTATAAATTTACACTTACTATTATAATCTACAAAGTTTTCAACTTTCTTTTCCTGAATTAGTTTTCCTATATAAATAAATAACACTTAAGATTCTATAGAACATAATATAGCATTTTAATGATATATAATGAAATAATTTGAATAATCATACCAAAAAATTATTGTGGTGCTTTTCATAATTTAGAAAAATTGATATTCTTCGCTATATACAAAAAAAAAAAAAAAAAAAAAAAAAAATATTAAATTTAAACAGAAATTTTGAGCCTATGCTCTCATTTGACGCAACATTATTGTCCAATAGTATAAGGAAGCATTCAGAAGTTCACCTTCGGCATTTTTTATCAGCTCCACTAAACATTTGAATTGTATAGATCTAAGATGATTTGTAACAATATCCTAAAAAGCATTCAGCAGTATATATAGTTAAACTTTATAATTTTTCAATATTCTTTAGATATACGTGTGTTTTTAAAAGCATTATGAGCACCAAACCACTAAATCATCAGGTAATTTTGATCCAAGATAAAGATCGGAAGTTAGCATAGATAGCTATTAGTCTCATGTTCAAAAGTGAACTAAGAAGTTTGTGCCTTACCAAAGATTAACATGTTCACATTCTCTCAGAAAGATTGTTCTGTATCAGTTATTGAACCTGGCGCCATCTTAACACAAGAAGGACGCCTTTCCCATAAGGCTATCGTGATCCTATCAAGTTAAAGTAATAATATTTAATTTCATCTAACGTTTATAAAGTATAACTTACAAAGGAAATCAAAATAGAAATCAGAATGATTTTTACACAACGAATGATCACATTTTACCGGCATGGTACAGATAATGACTACAATTTCTTACAACTTATTTTTACATAATTTAGTTTTCAATTTTCTTTGTCGACATGTTGTTTCTTTGTGCATTTGTGTGTCTGTTATGTCTTGTGTGATTCAACAATGGTATTTAATTGTGATTCAATTTTTTATATAATTTGGACCTATATTTTCTCTAATTTATTTTAAAATCATTTTTCAAAGTATTTTAAATATAATAATATCTTTTTTATTCTAATTCTTAATACAAAGCTTCATATTATATAGCAAAGAAATATTAGAGCGGAGAAATATTTTTACAATCGAACTTTGTATTAAAAACAGTATCGATTGAGGCCTTGTCATGTATGAATATGCAATCGATAAATATGTACATATTTTGGGGAGTTTGATATTTATAAAATATTTCTGCTCATAGTAGCGTCTGTTTCACATCAAGTCCAAACCTTATATTTTCTTCAGCAATAGATAACAGGATATTCAAACATGAATACTGAACCTCATCCCTATTTAGTACAATACGATTGTTCTTTCTGATGATTTTTTTTCAAACATTTTGATTTCCAATTTGATTACACTGTGTCCAATGATGGCACTAAGCACATCATGTTTGTTTTCACTCATAAAAGTGTCTATCCTAAAATATGTTTGATGTTTAACCATTTATTTATTTATTGACTAAGAAATAATTTCCTTCGAAATTATCCACTATAAGCTACTGATACTGATTTCCATTCGTAATTATTTTCTCACAAATGATTATTTCAATCAAAATCTTCAGTTTTTGACTAAAACCTTCATTTTGACCAAGTCAAACTTATATACTTCTTAATCTTTTCTCTGTATTACTCTTTTTATAGTTTCCATAATTTCTACATATCTTAGTTAATATAAATGTGAAAACTTACTTTTTTTCCCACTTTAGTCGTCATCCTATATTTCATAGCTAAAAGTTGTTAATAATTTTATAAATATAAAAAATTTCACTTATTTTTCATTATTTCTGCAAATTAATGATAATATTTCTCCTATTCTAAAGACTAGTGTTTTGCGAAAATTTTTACAAAAAAAAAAAAAAAAAAAAAAAAAAAAAAAAACATTGCAAATTTTATTTTTTGGTTACTAGTAGCAATTTTGGCCTACATCAGACGAAATCAGGAAAAGAAGACTACTTATTTGGCATCAAAATATTTTATCAGTAAATGAGAAAATTTCTATTTGCACATTTTCCTTATTAACTTTAAATATTAAAAAATAATTATTTTCATGTAAACTTCATTCCCTTAAGAGCAAAAATGTTAAAACAATGATTATCCATTCTAAGCCAAGTCATAACCGTGAAAAATATTTCTTTGAGCAATTTAAAATTCTAAATCATCATAGACTAAAATATGATTTTCATTCAACCAAAGCTTGTAAAGTAAATAAGTTATTTTTTTCGCAAATATCAGAGAATTCATGGAAACAAAAACTATCAAAAACATTTGGGAGAAAAAAGCACTTATTAATTGCCCATTTGACATTTCTGCGAATAAAGTTAATACTAATTAAAATAAAGCGTTTAAAATCCACATTCCGGTTTTGTTAATAAATTCAGCTTTACTTTTAACGCTTTTTGTTTTAATTAAAACAAAAATCGTAAAACAATGCTTTAATGGTATTTATGAGTACAAATACTTAATAATTGTTTCATATTTGGATTAAATTATACTGATAATCTATATTTATCTAAATGTATCAGATTGTTCTTTGCAATATATTTTTAAGATATGCTTTTTAAAAGGGCAGTTACTTTTTTTCTCAATTTGAATGTTGTTTCAGCCTAACTGTAACAAAAAGATATTAGACGATTTCTTCAAGTCAGTCTCGAGCACACAAGAGACATAACGTGTATTCAAAGATGCTATTAAGGTTTTTACGAGTCGAATTGCGTGAGAGCCTTAATGCGAGGTGACTGACTGATTATGAGTTAAATTTCGTGCAATGAGTGGCAAATTGTTACTTTTAGAGTTGTTATTTCCATTATTAATCTATAAGCTATAACTGCAGTCATAGTTATAAAAGCAACTATCATAATTTTATATGCATAAACTCCATCTATTTATCGTTATAAAAATTAATTCAAAGAGAAATCTCCAGAATTAAACTTTGTTTTATGTGTATTTGCAGTGTTCATACTACCAAATGACGTCAAAATAGAAAACTGATGGGTTATTTTGGCGGCTGAAATGAAATGAGAATAGTTGTTTAAATGTTTTATTGGACCTCCTGCATTTTGATTGAGAAACTGTTTTGCCTATGATGTTTTATGGCTATAATTATCAGCCGATTGTAAGACCAACATATTAAATGAATATTTGAGAGTATAAAATCGATTATAGTTGTTCATGTGCATTTAAAGTAGTTTTCTTTTATTATATTTGAACATATATTTTTTTGACAACGAACTTTTTAGAAAAATATTGATTCAAAAACTCATTATAGAAAATTTTTATTGTATATATTGTCTGAATATCGTTATTTTATAATAATTTTTTCGAAAAATTCTGAACTTCTTTATCCAAAAAAATTCAAATTTTATACAGTTCGAATAAAATAAAAATTCCAAACTGCTTTAACATTCTAGACCATTGCCACATAAAATAATTTTGTTATTAATCATATGCACACACACAACTGCAGTAATTCATTTTTATAAATTTGGGACTAACATTTTATATGATAGCAGAACATTTGCCACATAGAATGAAATAAATAACATGTAATATATAATGTAATTATTTTTCTATATTCTGCAAAATGTTTTATTGAATGTTTACAAAAATTGAAGGGAATCCAATCTATAGTATAGTACAACGAACAGAAAGCACTATAAAAATTGTGCTGCCATCTTGTGGCCGATAAATAGAAATCTTTGCACCTTTAAAAAATTGCTGTTCATACAAATATGAAGGCTTGATTGCTTTAATATTAGAAATAAATAGTAAATATGAAATATTATTGTGAATGGTAAATCTACTTTTTCAAGATCATGTAATTTTAAAGCAACAATTTGTAATTTTTCCTTTTTTATAAATTTTGTTAAGTGGTTCGAGCAAAAAATACAATTTTTAATATTATAGTTTCCTTATAATATTTTTTTGATTAGTTACAAAAATAAACCTAATGACATTCTTCTATCAAAGAAAAAAGTTTAAATGTTTGAAATAAATATGTTTTCATTTGTCCTTCAAATAAATAATTCATTAATAAATTCGAAATTAAGAAAAGATATCATGAAAAAAATTAATTTAACACCGTCAATTTTTTTTTTTACTTCAATTCAAGTTACCACAAAAATGACGAGATTTAGATAAATTTATTTAATTGAGGAATATATTAAATCAAAGTTGGTAGAACTGGAGTTCTCCATTACCTGGTTTGTTTCAACTTCTACTTCAATTTTGAGATGCGTTTTTAAAGTATTGTTTTTTGTTATTAAAAACATATTACTATTACAAAATATATATAAATCAAGATTTTTACTTAAAAAAAAGAGTAATGTTTTTAGATTGACAATTAAATCACTTGTAATGATTATTTCTTCGTATTAAGAATTATAGTCTGTGTAGCTTTAACTGCTGTTATTAATATTTCTTATTTCCTTCCCTGTTTTGCTGTAACTTCATTACGAACAATCTAATTTCAATGAAGATTGACTGAATCTACACTTTAGTATACACTACGTTACAACCTGAGTATATCAGTAATCTCTATCCTTTTTTTCTTTCCTCCTATTCTGCTTGCTTTTTCTCTTCTCCATCATTGTGGTTGCTTCACTTGATTGAAAGCTCCTCTTATGACGATATTGCCGCTATTAACTTCTCTTAAAGACTAAATTATCCACGCATTTGCTGTGCGCTGAGACCGAGTCCTTGGAAAAGAGGGTTCTAGTTATTGAGGGCCCCAGAGACCAACATAACTTTGTCCCTTGCTTCAGGTAATGTGTAGTGATAATCTCAGTGCATTAATTAGCTTACATGGATCGAGTAATCGGTTTATATTCTGCATGACTTGACAAGGTGGAGGCTACTTCAGGAATGTATCGAAAGCGTATAGGGCCTGGCTAGCACTGGTACAGCTAACCTGTATCCCCTTGTAGGGCACCGTGGTTTGGTCAGTTCCCGAAAATTTATACTTATTTATGGGGAATAATATAGTTTTTATATTCTTCCAAGTAAACATGATATTTTAAATAAATTTGCAAAATTTTGCATAATAAAACGAAGAAAGGGTACTTTTGACACAGCATACACTTTCCTTATTGAGAAAGGTATATAGGAATTAATGACAAGTAAAAAGTATTAGAAAACATCTCTCGAATGACTTATTGATGAAAGTTGCTACACAAAAACAATCAACTTTTGTGATGACCGTAGGTATGATGGCTAACTTCATCAGTTTCCCATGATTATCTTAACGTTTATCGCGGTGTGATCTCGGCTAGGACTTGTATAATACACTGGCCCCCAAAAATTAAGGAACATTTGTTTATCGAAGAGTTCACCACAAAAAATAAAACTAACAATAAAACTTAAGTTTATGTAAATGATAAAAATAAGCTTAAGTAATTTTATACAAAAACGTTCGCTATAATTTTTTATAAAAAAAGAACAGGTTTATATGAGTGGGAGAAAAGTGTACAAGCATCAGGGTTTTGTAATTAGATGCTTAACTTTTGTTGAATCTCAGTTATTGTTTATAGATTCGTTGCTAATAGCCAGTGAGGTCTCGCAATGCCTAAGAGAAATCATTTGTCCGATTCGTTAAAGTGGTTGGTCGGATGGATGGAAATGAGGACATCACAGGCTGATGCTACTGCGATCCTTAATGTGTCTTACAATGTCGTCACCGTCTCTGGAATCAATATCAAACAGAAGTTTCTGTGTTTAGAAGACACGCTCTGGGCCAACTACGAGCTATACTTGTAAAAGATCGTTTTATACCCTTTTCATAACCCGAAAGAGAAGTATTTTTGTGCCGCAACTTGTTGTAGACCACTCTTGTAGCATCAGGGAGAATATCCGTTAGTACGGTACGAAATCGCCTTCACCATGCAAGTCTTTATGTAAGATCATTTTTTGTATGTGTCCTCACCGGATGACAAAAAAGAGCCCAATTATTTAATGCAAGAAAAGTTTCCCGGACCATTCAACCATGAGCTTCTGTACTTTTTACAGACGAGTCCAGATTCACAAGGGAAAGCAATTCAGAACGTGTGCTGATCTTGAGGGAACAAAACACCAGACACCATCAATGTGAAGACTCTTATGCGATGGTGGATTGTTTAGGAAAAGAGCTCACTTCTTGGTTACACTGACTTGCATGTGTTCTAGGGAGGAACTGTAGAGTGAAATATCGGGATGAAATCCTTGAATTAATGTTCATATGTTCTCCCACATGTCGGTGCAGTTGGCAACGATTTCAACCATGATGGATGATAACGCACGGCCTCATCGAGTTGTAGTTCTAGAGGGTTTTGGTTTGAAATGAATGTGTGTGTGGAATGATCAGCTCGATCTCCAGACATGAATCCTATAGAGCACCTGAGAGACTATCTTGGTAGACAGGTTGATGCTTTAAGTCTTCTTTCATGTTGGTAGGAGAGTTGGAAAACAGCTTGTCTAGTTTTCGTTTCCCATTTCGGCCACCGATTACATAATTGACTTTTGTATTTTTTTTAAATTACGGAATTTATCATATTTTAAGAATATAATTGTGAAGTTTTTAGTGGCATAAAGTATTGTAAAGGATAATTTTCAATTCTTATCATTTATATTTTAATTATTAACAATTATAAAATGTTTACTCTATTTGTTGCAAAAAATTGTTTATTTCTCCTAGACACAGTTAATATTTAAATTCCTTTTGATTACTTTCACTGGGAAGTTCAAAAAATAAAATTAAATATTCTCAAAGTTGATTTTTTAAAACGGGAAGTTTACAAAAAAATTAAAAGCTTCTAGGAATTATTCACTTTTTGTGGAAGCTGCCCACTGTTCTGAAACTATAATCATAATAGATGAGTATGTTGTGATAAATGAATACATATATATATAGTCATCAATGGCATTTGTTTTGGAAGTATGTTCAAAATAAATGTTTTTTCAAGATAACATTTGTTAATCGAAACCTTAGTCTCATTTGATTAAAAAACAAGATATTTTTCCAATTAATTTCTTTAATTTAAGTATTTTTAATTTGCTTTATATTTAAAAAATATTATCCAAATATATCCTTGATTAATAAATCGTTGAATGAGACATGTAATATGATATGAACTTTATGAAGATCCAAGTACTCAAGTTCAAATGTAAACAGACAAAAACCACAACTAAAAAGTAAATTATACAGTATAGTAAAAATTATAAAAAAAGTAACTCATAAAACACAATATTTATTAATGGAAATATAGCAACAGTTGCCAATGCATGTGAATACAAAAATACAGGCTATGAATATCTAAAGGAAAGCAAGAATTCTTACATGTGAAATCAGCCTTATGCTATTCTACCGTACAAATAGTATATTTGCATTGGTAACAATCTTTCTAAATTCATCTAAAAGGCACAACAGCATCTGAAAGTTCATTTTGTGACAGCATAAATGTGAAGAAACATTACTATTACAAGATGATTCTTTTTATTTAATGCAAGTTATGTGTAAAGTTGAAATTTACACATAACTTTGCATAATATTTCATCTTGCATACAAGACAGTTTACATTCATTATCAAAGAAATAAATCAAAACACATTTATATTAGTAGATCTAATTTACACTTTGAGCGCTGGTAGGACAATGAATGATAAATTCAACTCATTGAAGATAACATATGCATACAAATCAGAAAAATGAGTTAAATATTTCATTATAAAAAAAATATGATCACATTTCAGACAAAAACAGAATAATTTATCTTGTGCATTACATGTAACTTCATTACATTTTAAAATATTTCAACAAAAATATATATTCATGGTTTTTTTAACTACATTTTCAATTATATGTACAAAAAATATATAAATAACTTTTCTACAAAGTAAAAACATTTATATAGACAAAAACAAAATAGTAAATAAATTATAAAAAGTAGTATATTATTGCATTTCTTTTAAACTTATTCAACAAAATAAAGCATAACCAATTTTTCTGTTTACCATTATTTCACAAATAAATAGTCTGATTGCAATAATTTATCAAGATGTAATTCTGCATGAATTTTTTTAAATAAGCATTTCAATTCCAATTATATAAATTTTTAAAATAATAAACTGAATAATTCTTAACATAAATAACAACAGAAAATGCAAAGTAAGCAATAGAGGTTCTTTAACACCTTTAAAAAAGAATTCAGCAAAAGTATAAAATAAAAAACTACACAAATATATCCCAATGTAAATCTGTAACAATACCATAGTAAAATTTAATGAGTGAAAATCCATTAAACAGACTATTCTTAATGGCCAATAATGGAAGCAGATTTCCATTTAAATAAATACCATAATATAAGTTTTAATGGATTTGAAATATAAGCTTTCATTTGGATTTGAACTAAAAAAAATTAGCTGCATTTACACAAATGTCAATTTCCACAAAATAAGCTTGATTATTTTTGTTTAAAGGAAATAATTTATAATTCCTTAAATTTATTTATCAATGGTTTTGAATAAATATTATTACAATGAACTTAACACATAAATAATAATAAATTTAAGTTTGGTATGCCTATCGATTTTTGCAAACAAAAGCTGATTTGATCAAGAACCTTCATTTAAAATCCTAGATATTATAAACATCCCCATCTGAGCTGAGAATTGAACTCATAAACAGTACTGTTTCAAAATTTAGTCTAATTTATTAATTAAAATTGCCTTTTGTTTTTCAAATAAAACATAGGGATGTTATCATAAAAAAGTTTCATTCAATTTCATAATAGATAAAAAGGAGTACAAACATTTAATATTTACAAAGCAAGAATAATGACATTTAGAAGAAAAAATTACAAAATGAAAAATTGGAAATTATGAAATTAAAAAGAAAATGAATTTAATATATATATATATAACAAAATGTATGCTTTTAAACAATAATTAACTTTCACTATCATTTTTATATAAATCAGTGTTCCCAATTATTTTCTTATGTAATAAATTAGTAAAATAAAATTAATAAAATGATGAAGGACAGAAGAAGCAATACTCAAATATTAAGAAAAACTAACAAAGCATTTCTGCAAATTTAATGATATAAATAATCTTATATAAATAACTTGACATTTTAATTCATAAATTGAAATATATATACATACAAATTCAAATCAAAAGCCCACATTTTAAACATTAAAGAGTCACAAACACATGGCTTTCAGTTTTATTAATATTTTTCAATATTAATGGATTTTCTGAAGTCATAATAGCTATAAACACTTTTGATGAATACTTATTCATAATATAGGAAATTAATAATGTTTGAAAGCATATAAATTTAAATAAAATATTATGGACAATTAAAAAAATAGCATAAGCTATAGAAAATTATAATTAAGGAAAACTCTTGCAAATAATTATGTATTTTCCCTTTTAGTATAAAGTTAAGTAAAAAACAAAATTAAATGTATTATTTTTCTATTAAAAAAGATGTAACTAGGGATCAACTGAAAATTTTCATTAAACAAATATCAGCCTAAATATTTTTAATATGAAAGCAATTAACTGATTGCATTTTACATGATATAAAATTTTATTAAGTTTGATTGTGAATAATTTAATTATTAAATTCACTCATAAGCAATAGTTTCAATTCATCTTATTCAAATAAACCATCTTCATTATGAATGAAAAAGTGTTAATTCATAAATAAAACTGGAAACCATGTCTTGCCACTTGCAAAATTACACTTGTAATTCCTTTAATCATCAGTTAAACAACCATGGATTATTGAAATAATCACAGTATGAGATCAAATATATCCTTAAATAAAGAAAAAGATCCCCTTTATAGAAAATTTTTTTTAGAGTTTTCAAACATGAATAAAATATTGTACGGTAAACAATCATTAAATGATGTAGGAACAATATCACATAAGCAATTGAAAATTACAATAAAACAAAAATTTTTAAGTCAATTTTCTTATTCAGTTTCTTGAGAGTTCACAGAATCAGTTAAGATCTGCTGCAGTAAATCATACAAAATCTCAAAAGATTTACTATATGCAGATCTGGTCAGGTGTAAATAATCATATAAATCATGATGAGATATGGTTCCATCAGGTTGAATAAAGCCCGGATCAATGTCAATGACTTGAGTATTAGGAAGTCCACGTGTCGCTGATTTTAATTTATTATTAACTTCAAAAACTTTGGAGCGCAAAGAATTTGGTGTTCGACCACATGGCAATAATTTCTGTAAAATAAATATACAAAATGAATTTTTGAAGGCTTGTACATTATTAAAATACATTATATAAACAGCAAAAAACATTCATGTTCTATGTTAAAAGAAATGAATACTAGAATGTGTATCTAGCTCAGCTTAACAGATGAAAAGAAAACTAAAACAATAAAATTAACAAGCAAACATACAACCAACAAAACATTAAAAGTCAAGTGATAAATCAAATATATGTAACTAAACATAAAAGCAGTGTTTTATACCATGTTAATTAAAATAACTGTGTTTTACAAAATTTAATTAATCAATGTTCAGAAAATTTAGAAAAGTAGTTCAATAAACTTAATTTAAAAAGATTTTTACTAACATATAATGCTTCAATATTTTTAGTTTTTTTTCTAATTTGAGATAGTTTATATGGTTAAATCAGAAAATGAATAAAAGCAATTGTGTTTTTAAGTTATATTTAACATAAAAAACAATGAATGTAGTGGTTTAATTTTCTTAATATTCAGGGTTTAAATATTAATCTATCATTTTTTTCTAAATAATAATAAGTCTTCATTTTTTATTTTAAGAATACTAACACAAAATGCATATAATAAGTGCATCTAAAATTTTTTTTACTGATGATTATAGTATTAACTCTTTGCGGTTCAGTGTTCCAGATGATAGAACACCAAACTTTAAATAGTAACCAAATTGTTGTATTTAGCTATAAATGGATGAAATTTGGCTTAAAATGTTCCTTAAACTTACTTTTTTAATAGAGGGAAGCACTACATAAGATGATCAATAATTTTCAATTATAGCAGATTATTTAAATTCCTTCATTTTGAAGGAATATTTCCTAATTTTTGTCATAAAAAATAATTGTTTGAAAAGAAATTTTTATGTTATTTTATGGCCTGTACCTTCAACTATTTCTATATTTGTTTAAAATTTTTACGCATATAGTATACGTAGGGTTGTTTGATAAAATAAGGTGTTCCATCCCCTGGAAAACTGTGCACCAACGGCACTTTTCCTTTATGCCATTCAGAAAGGAATTAGCCTTGAACGTAATGACGAGTGAAACAGCTGTGCTTATTTTTTACTGTTTTTCTCTCTTTTGAGGTAGAATGAACTAATGCTGTGGAATTTACAGAGAAGGATTACTTGTATGGGTAATATTACTACACCTATTTTGGACTCTTAAATTGGGAAGCTTCAGTGTGGATATAGGATTATATCAGTCCGTTTGAATCATCTCTAGCAAGATGAGCATTATTTTTATGCTCTTGATTTTCCTTTTTGCAGCTATTCATTTTATAATATTGTATATATATATTTTGATTTTAGTTTACTTTTTTTGCTAACATAATTTTGATTTCTAGCTAATTTTTTAAAATTTGTTAATTGCAAATAAATGACATGGAGAGGTCTTAGTCTTTCTGAAGTAATAAAAATGCTTCAAAAATAGCCCTCTGTTAGAG
Source organism: Latrodectus hesperus (assembly GCA_037975125.1). NCBI lineage: Eukaryota > Metazoa > Arthropoda > Arachnida > Araneae > Theridiidae > Latrodectus > Latrodectus hesperus. Next base: position 24,331,326 of record CM075851.1, read on the forward strand.
AATCAGAGCATGCAGATAGAGATACTGAGAAATATGTTCCTAAACCACTTCATCAATCTCAGTCTGATATCAATGATGTGTCAAATGCAAGTGAAGATAATGGCAATGATTTATCTCAACCAGGCTCTTCTATGCGACCCCAAAACATTACTTGGATAACTAAACATACTGTACAGAAAATTTGCCTCACTGCAATGGTCGCTTAGTCATGCTTTTTACTACCCTTGCAGTGCAGTGTTATATATGATGGAACACCCACAAAATCGCAATAGTAAGTGCTATCTTTACAAAATTTTCACTATATACTCTTTAAAGTCTAAATAGACAGCCTACAATTTTTTTATTAAAATTTCAATTTTAAAGGGTAATGCAACTGAAATGGTTAATTAATTTTGTTATAAATAATATAACAAAAGAGTTAAATTTAAGATTCCTATTCACACACAAAATGTATTTAATAAAAATATTTTATGCTAGGTGAATTTTATATTAAGGAAAATTTGTATTTATCAACAAAATACTATGTTTCAAACCATAAAAATTGAAATATTTCAAAAATGCAATTATAAACACACTTTTCCCTTCATGAAATTATTGAAATAGTCTGAATTTATATTTTAAACGATATAAAATTTTGAGTACAATTAATTTTACATCATCATTCAGATAGAAAAGATATTAAAATTATATTACTTTTTAGAGTAATGAATTGAAAAACAGAAATGAGTTTTTCAATTCACCAATCGTCAATATTCAAAAATTTCAAAATTTTGCAAAATTTAAAGTAAAAATAAAATTTTGTACTGAACACAGAAAATATGTGAATGAAAGACAAATGATTTCAAGTGCTTACACATAAAAGTCATTTATATTTTTTAATAGGCCTATACACAAATGAAATCAAAATTTATTAATATATTTGAATAAAATTCAATGATTTAATTCAAACAAATTAAATATTTAATATTATGAACATATTATTAAATATACAAAAAAGTTGTATTCATTCTTGTAAGAATAATTTCAACAAGTATATACCATTCTTTTAACCGACTCAGCGCCCGCGACGTATCTGTTACGTCGCAATAAACTGGTCGAAAAGCGGTTCATGACGGCATGGATACGTCGAAACTTTCCTGCTCGAAAGCGGCCTGCGACGGCATAGATACGTCGCAGAGTTTGCACCGAAAGCGGCCGCGACGTATATTTTCGCATAGTAGAAACCACTTATTTTTGCTTTCCCCTAATCGGTGGTTTGATTGATCGGTCTTAATCACTCAAACCACACTCCTTGGAGACTTTTCTTTGAAAACTACTACTCAGCCTGAGTTTTACGCCAAATATCTAAAATACTGATTATTTTTTCGCTAAGATTCAACTTTAAAATTTAATAATCTATAAATTTGTTGCTTTAGAAATAAAATGCATGTTTATACATTATTATTTTTCATTTTAGTTCCTAAGTTCTAAAGTTAGTTCCTAATTGAATTAGACGATTTTATTACACAAAAATTTTAAATCCATATGTACTTTTAAATTACTAACGAGCTTGCCTTCTTTTCTAAGTTAAATTTTAATAATTTTCCTGCTTATGCTAATTATTTCTTACATCTTACTTAATTTAATTCAGTTTTTATTGTTTTTGACGGCATTTTTTATCGACTAGTTATGACTGAAATAAACAAATAAATTTCGTAAATGGAAATGCTACCATCTAAGCAATTAAATTTTTAACCTACAGAAAATAATTATTTTATTACAAAATTTATTTTTAAAATAAGCAAATTATTAATACGTTAGTTTTACAAATAATTATCTTTTAACGTGATCCATATTAGGTATAAAAGAAATTTTTAAATATAATAATCTTAACCAGAGAATTTCTTGTTGTAAAATGTGGTTATATATTTACTTTACTCTTCTTATTTGAATTAAAAATTAATTTTTCTGGTTTATCTTTGAAACATAAAATGGTATATTCCATATACGATTGATTGTGTTATTTAAATTTAAAAACATAATAAACGCATTATGTATTTCAAATAAACTTCTTTTTAAAAAATTAAAGTTTTGAAAACAAAGAAAATTCACTTTGAAAAATCTAAATGAAATAGTATGCTAAAGTTATATGACTATAGAAATCATAGAATGTTTAAATTTAGTTGTGTTGTTACAATCTGAATTAACGATAACAAGATATAGATGACATAAATACGATTAATTATATTAAAGGGACAAAATTGATTACAGAAATAAAATGAAGTTCAAAATGAGATATTGTGGCTTAGAAATAAATTAATTAGCTGTTCATATTATGAAAAAAATATTTATTTTCTTAAAATACATGTGAATTTTAGCTCGCAAAAAATCATTGTTTATTATAAAATATAATATATTAATACAATATTTAAATTGCTAGCTCTTTTTTATAGGAATATGGTGTTATTTATTTGAGTAAAAATAAACCATATGAAAGAAAGTTATCAAATTCAGGGCAAACTTATAGTACATTAGTTATATGATGATCTAAAAATATATAATTATAAAAAAAGATCCATTATTGAATATTCATTAACGTTCCTAAAACTGATAAATTTAGAATTAAATGCTTGCTATGAATTTATAAAATAAATAAATAAATAAAAAAGTAATCTTTCAATACCAAACATAACTTTTTCGCCTTAAGTAAATTTGTTATAATCTAAAACATTAATGTTTTTCTAAACTAGTAATAGATAAATATTAAGAATAGAAAAATAAATGCTTATAAAATCTTTTTTTCAAGTCTTAAGAATATATCCTCTGTCAATTTAAATAATGATTACTTTTTCAATTTTGATAATATTTTTCGATTTTTATTCTTGATATATAACTTTGTAATATTCATTATATTGAAAGCATAATACTGTTTTAGAACATTTTATATAAATTTTTTTGTACGCCTGCTCCCATTTCAACTACCTTACAATATAAAAAAGAATGCTAGCATTTTTTATACGTAAAAATTCATTTGAATTTTGAAAACATTTGAGATATTTTTTTAAAAAGGAACTATATGATTAAATTCAAATTTTCAGACTTAACTTCGGATTTAGGTATTTATCTGTTAAGTCATTAAATCGTTTATTAATGTTAATGTTAACAATACAAAATAACAAAAACTAAAATAAAATTATTCTTTCAAAAAATAAAATGTAGTTGAAATGAAATTAAGGATATTAAATTTGAATTATTAACGCAATTTTTGAAATTTTCTGTTTTCAGAGTTTTTAAAATTTAAAATAAATTGCTGTTTGGAAATTTTCTATCCAAAATTCTACCTTACTTATATAAAAAAAGATAATATAAAGTTGAAAATTTTTATAGGATTCCTGTAATCTTTCATGATTTGATAAGCAAAATTTGTTTTGTATCATTTTGTTTCTATCATATTAATACTACTATATTTTTTGTTATGCAGCAGTAGTTATAAATAGCTCCTATAGTATTCAAACATTTTCACTTAATTATTTCCTTTCCTTAAAGCCTTGCGTAGTTTTTTATCACAGATAGTTGAATACTAAAGGATAAGGTGTTAAATTTATTTTCTCTACAATTTTTACAAGTATTCGACTATTAACAGTATTGTTTCAAACAGCTTCTCCCATATATCCCCTGTATATATGTCAAGACTTCGTTTCAAGGAAGATAATTCATTGCACATGTAGCTTCCTGTGTGGTTAAGGATGTTTCCATTTAGTTACAGATGGAATGAAAGGGAATTTTATCGATTACTCTAGTTGAAGTAGACATATGAAAAGCCGCTTTTTTCACCTTGTTTCATTCCTCTCAATCTTAACAATTCTCAATTATAGATAAAGTCTCTTTAATTAGGAAACTTTATATAGTAGAGATATATGATAATTATATAAAGGTTTTGCAACTTGTAATACAACAAAATATTACCAATGTAAGAACTTTTCATAAAAATATTTTTATAAGGGAGTAATAATAGCCTCTTAGCATTTTATTACATATTATATAATGTAAAGTTAAATATAAGCCAATAGAAACTCGTTATAAAATGTTAAGTTTCTTTCGAACCGTAATTTTGCCAAATTAAGTTGTAAAGATTCTTTTGTTTTTATTTATAATTATACATAAAGTTCAGTTCATAAACGCTAGATTAATATTTAAAAAATAACTCGAGTAAGCACTTGTGAAACCAAATATTCCATTTACATTGAAATAAATTAAATGTAACAGTTTAAGCTTCTTATTAGTACATGCACTGATATATATTTCAATTCAGATTGACAAATGAAGTTAATTTTCATGTATTGTTACAAGTGATATTTTATCTAAGGTTGTTCAGTTACGAGTAGAAAAAATTAATTTAGCTAATAAATTTGGGCTTTAACGCTTTTAAATAAAAAAACAAAATTTATCTATGAAAAAAGAGCATAAGTAATATATATTTTTAGTTCTGCTAAAAAATTAAGTAAATTAATAATTTCAATATATTTCTAATTCATTTAGACTGTTGAATTATAGAAACGTATAAATAATCTAAATCAGCCTTGCTATGTGTGCTGAAAGTATTATAATTTTATGAAAGGGTTTGAAAAATATTTATTTACTTGCATTAAATAATTATAAAGTTTCTACTTCTGTAACTTTTAAAATGGAATAAATGAGACTTCATAACGTTGCTTGAAGTACATTGATAACTTTTTTTATCGTTCAATGATATCAATTGTTCGCCTTCATGTTACATATCCTCTGAGCTTATAGGCAACTTATCAACTCTTCTATTAGTATAAATTACTAAATAGCAGTATATATATTTCAAATCACTATGAGGTCTATCAAAGTGCTTAACTTCAAGAATTGAGAAAAATGTATTTCCAGATGAAAGTAAATATGTAATAAGGACGGCACACAATAATCTCTCTCTCTTCCTCTCTCAAATAATTTAAAGTGCTTAGGAAAAGCTTTCTTAAAAAAAGGTTGTCACATATATTGAAAAAATTTAATTTAAATTCTTTTGAGTTTCAAATTCATTTTCTATTTCACCAGATTGATTCATAATAATTGAATATTATTTTGAGTTAATGAGAATAAGTATATTGAATACTTAACAAATGTGTTTTAAGCAATTTATTTTTCGTCCATCACTTGGAATTCTTTTCGATTAAAATACAACTTTAATTTATAATAAATATCTTGTTAAAAATATCTAAATAATGTTTTTTTAATATAAAAGAAAAAAATTGTAAAAGTAATAAATGATTTTATAATATTGTTTTAGAATGTAAATATATAAGAAATATCATAATTAAGAAAGTACACAATCAGCAAATATAATGTGTTAAAATTTCTTATACAGAACAATTTTAATGCAAGTTTATCTACATGTATTTTGCATTAAATAGTTTTATTTTTATATACAATAATGCAGAAATGAAAATTAATCCTTTTTTTGTAAATATTTAATTTTTTTGGGCTAAGAAACTTTTCCAAATATTTAAATATAAAGTGAAAGTAATTTTTCAGATATAGTATAAACCAAGAACATTACACACATTTATTCACAATGTTATGCAAATTTTCTAATGTTATGTTTAATTGTTTAAACTCAAAACATTTATAGATGAATAAATTGAAAAGCTTTTATTAATGTTTTTGAAAATAACATTATAAAAATTGAAAAATAGTTAAGCCTTTTATTTTCATATAAACACCACACTAATTACTACATAGATGTATTCATATAAAGTAAAATTTGTTTGTGTTAAGAAAAATATAATGTGAGAAAATGTATTTTTACTAACATTATTTTATCTTACTGTAATAAAAATTTGAAAAGCTTCTGTGTCTCATTCAAAAAGAGAAATTTCCATTATACAGAAAATAATAAATATACAAGAAAATGTGACGAGAAACTTTCTTAATTAAACTGCGTAAAAAATCTAAAACATCATAATTTGTGGATACCGTCTTTCTTTGAATTTCATATTATTTACCAAGTCAACCTAAAAATACTGAGGAATAACTTCAATCATTTTCAATTACACATAAAATAGTTACTTATTAATAATTTTTGCTTTTTAAGTTTTATACAAAAAAAGATATACGTTTTCGTTTCAACCACTTTTATTGGGATGTACAATTCTTTCTGGCAAATGCATACAACCCTACATAGGGTAGTTAGTAGTAAGTGACATCCCCTCCCTCTAAATTGAGCGATGTGACAGTTTTCAGGGGGGTAGGAAATGTTCCCAATGAGAATGGGAAACAGTCGACGATTTTTGTATAGTTTAGGGACGTGGGTAAAAGTAGTACACCTGGTTTTAAAGCGGAAACATTTTTCGCAGATTCTTGAAATTTTCTGCGCCGCTGAGTCAGTTAAACAATAAGATCATTTGACTCGCTTTTAACACCAAATGTATATTTTACTGATCAATGAACTAAAAATGGTGATTCCTAACAGTTTTAAGTAAGGCCTGATCACTATCTAAGGCAACCAATAAAGTTTTATATGACTTAAAGCAAGGAAGGAATACATAAGAAGCATGTAGAAATTTAGTGAAAGGGTTTGGTAAAGACAGAATTTCCAAAAAACGAGCAGAAAATGGATTGAAAATTTTCAAACGGATGATTCTGGGTTACCATCTTTGACAATGATATTATCAAGATTTTGAATGATTGAGTAATCATATGCACACCTCTGCTTGCATGTTACAAATCCTTAAATCAGTTGATTAGTAGATAATAAAAACTATTAATAATGAAAACACAAAACGGAAAAGGGCATATAGTGAACCTGGGACACTTATCCTCTCTATCTCTACAAAAAAGTTGAGTCTTAATAAAAAATATGTCATAAATATGGTGGAACATTCAAAAACCATTAATTTAAAGCTGTTGAAACCAAATGAAAAGTTAAATTTGTAGTTACATTACAGTCAAAAATTGATTAATTTAAAAATAACATTTCACAAAAAGAGGCAAATATATATATATTTCACAATATATATATATATATTTTATATATATACCAAGGTAACACTTGAGTTTCTAAGAAGTTATTTAGTTTTCATTAACATGGTGTCATCCTAAAATGAGTGAAATTGTGGAAATGCAGAAAACTATTTTTGTCAATGTGAAAAAGATTTAATATTCATTAAATATTAAATTAGAATTATTTAAATTAGAATTATTAATTAGAATTATTTAAATATTCAATTATTATGATTTGATAAAAAAATTACAATTGCTAACTCTATCAGAATAAATTAAGCTTCTTACAGATTAAATTGGAGATAAGGAACCAGAAATATATACTTTTTCTTAAATTTAACATAAATATGTCAACATATAAATTTTAAGATATAGTGATTTTACTTAGATATAAATAAACAAAAACAGATATTTTTTCATTTATTCATGTACAATTCCACTAAAAAATGCATTAATATTGTAATTAATATAGTTTTTAACTTCATTATGATATTTTCCTCATTAGTAAGTAATGATAAATATAATTGTAATTAACAAAAATATATAAAATTGTAATTATTGCTATATAAATGAACTAATTGTTTTGAATTAAATTCATGAAGAAAACAGAACAACAAACAAAAATTTCTCCATTAATAATTAAGGTGCTCAATGAAACTTCAATTTTAAAATACAAAAAAGAATTGTTTTAGAATACCCGAAACAGCATTAAAATAGGAGAATAAGGACAATATTTAATATCTGTGTAACAATAAAAATTACATTTTATCAATAGCTTACCAAAATTATAAGAGTAGCATTTGGTTTCCTTTCTATGATTGCCTTAGCACAACTCAAAATACCTGACACAATTTCATCAGCAGAATGATTGATATTGTTAGCGCCAACACATAATACTATAACCTAGACAAAATAATTAAATTTTATACTGTTAATACACTTTAAGGTTTATATTTTGAAAAAGAATTACATATGTAATCAATAACAAACGTACTTTTTTTTTAAATTAAAATAAACACAAAAGCTTTTAGAAATTTTTAAAATTCAAATGGTTAAAAATATTTAATTAAATTCAAAATCAATAAATAAAAATTGTATAAAATAATATCTTTATTTACTTTCTTTTTTCTCGTATTTTATATAAAAACATTTTTATGGAGATTTTTGTATTTGAATGTTCATACTTCTTAAAGAATTTAAAATTAGAATTGTGATTAAAACGAAATAATTAATAATTCCATATTTTATTTCAAGCATTATTTCATTGTATTGCATGCAGAAAATGTTGAGTAACAACAAACTTTAGGATCAGTAGAATCAATTTCTCCATTTTCAATTCTCCAAAGTACATTTTGCGTTTCATCTTCTGCAATACCAAGATTTAGACAATGAAGAGGAGCAAAAAGCTTTTCCCACATCTAAAAATATATAATAAAAAAAAGTGTTATAGAATTAGTGTCACGTATTCTATGCTATTTTAATTCATTATAAGTTTTACAAAATGCAATCAAGTTTAATTACTGAACTCAACATTCAATTAATTATTTTTGTTTTACTTATTTATTCATTTTTATTTCTTTTATTTATTGTTTAAATCTCAAAAATATGTTATTAAGTTTTTGCTACTATTAATTTCCAAGCTCTTAAGCAAAACATTAAGTTTATTCACAAATTTCATTTTATAGCAGATCTTTCAAAAAACATAAGAAGTTCTTAATAAAATTCTTTTATTGGTTTTTGGCTTTGTTCATTTCTGGAACAAATGAGTTAATTAAACATGAACCTATATTTTAAAATAATCTCTAAAACACTACAAATATCCACAACCAAGGCTCAGTTCATTTGGTGGGTAAAGCTAATGAACTGTACAATGAAGGGCAAAGCATAAATTACTGCTAGTTCAGCAAATTTAGATTTTATTGAAGATATTCATATAAAATATGTTGGATAAGTTATGAATTCCATATTTGATAACTTTTAAATAGCTCTAATTAAATTATTTAATTAAAATTTAAAAGTTTTTGCTTCTTCTAATGCTAAAAATGAATTTAGATGTGACTTTAACTTTTAATTAATAAAACACGGAGACTTATTTACCAGTTTGCATTTTTACCAAAACTTTAATACAGCCTAAGAAGCCTGTAAGGATTTTAAATGAAGATTTTTGTCATAATTTAATAAAATACAAGCTTCAGCTCCCATTTTTATCATTTACATTTTTCTCAAAAATTATAGGATTAGGTAGGTGAAAAACAGTTAAACAAATTAAGATTTATCATCTTGAAAAGAGTTAAATAGCTAAGTAAAATTAAACACACAGAAAGAAGCAATTCAAAATTAAAGAATGCATTGATGAATAAAATTTTCCACAGAAATAAAATTTACAGTAGACCGAACATCAGTCTCAGTGCATTAAAAGCATCAATTTGGATTTTTGCCATAAAAATTAAAACCATGTAATAAGCAAAATGTCTAAAAATATGGAGAAGAAAAAGTAATTAGCAATGAATTACATTTAAAACTTTTTAGTAATTGAAGTGTTTCCCCAACAAATAAAAGAAATCTTGCTTTTTTATACAAAAGTGGGAAAACCAAATAAATTTTTAGTGTCAAATAATGACTTATTTAATACAAATTACAATGACATTTTTAGATTTACTTTGCATAAAATTTATTTCTTCAAATTAATGTCAATTTTTTTTGTTCTGAATTTAAAAATTTCAATAGTAAATTTACTTGGTTGACACACACACACACACACACATATATATATATATATATATATATATATATATATATATATATATATATATATATATATATATATATATATATATATATATCTGGTTATTATATACATATATAGTAATAAAAAACCAGATTTTTTTATTTAAAAACAGTAATAGTTAAATTTTTACATTGTAAAAACATTGCTTTAAATTACATCTTTTTCACTGTAAAATATTTATATTATATTGCTATTAAACAATTTTCATGGCATACTTAAAATAAAAAATTATGTTAAGAGAGAAAAGATATTTAAAAATGATACATAGACTCACTTCAGTATGAGCAGCCATGCTCACAACATAATCCCCTAAAAACAGAACATCTGGTTCTTGTTCTCTGGCAGCAATCAAAAAATGTTTATGCTGAACAAAAGTAAAGTATATTATTTAAAGTATATAATTTAAATTAAGTAAAGTATATAATTTAAATTAAAGTAAAATAATATATATACAAAATTCAATAACTTGAGTTCACAGTTTGGCATTAGAAAACACAGATATGTATAAGTTGTTACTTAAAATTTTTTATTTAAACTTTTTAAACTATATATATGAAAATAATGTATCATTCTGCAGATTACACATGCATGTATGAATGCTCCTCTTCTTTAATTACCAAGACAGAAATAAAAAGCTAGTAAAAATTGTAATTTTATGCGAGTAAAATTTCTTTGAGTTCCATAATTTTGCAATTAACAAAACATTCTCAAACAAGTTCATCACAAACTAATTTTCTGTCATATTTATTGGTTCTTTTAGCAAAAAACAAATTCATTTTTATAATAGGTCTAAAATCCTCATTACTCAAATATGAAGATCTTTTTCTGTTTTTAGCAGTTGTATAAGTTTATATTATTTCAAATATCACACAATGTTTCAATGAATTTTTTATACTGCTATTGTATTAAATTTTCCATAATTTCCAGACTTTGAATTTCGATATAATCCATATACAGGGATTCCTCGTTCTTCGTGGTTTATTGGGACTAAAACCTTATGCTAAAGCTGAAAAACCGTGAAATAGGATTTGACCCTAGGAATTTTCGTGTATGCCGATACACGAAATGTTTTAAGTACATAAACAGTGTTTATATTTTACACATTTAAGACAAAAATTAAAGCAGTATATGTATTTACTTAAATGTGTCAGTGCTAATTAATAAGGCTAATTACAAAACCTTATACACTAATAAATATTAATCAATATTGTTTTCTGAGAGAGGCGAAGATTCTTATGTTGATGGTGGAAGAGAGGCTCTCACTTGACTCGTAGAAGCTTTAGGCTCACTCAGAGACTCTTCTGCTGGAGGTGCTGATGATAGAGCTGGAGGCTTTACCTTGGAGAGAAACATAGAGATGGGTATTTGTTGCCTTTGTTTTTTCTTTTCCTTCAAAATTCCTCTGGACAAGGACATAATCATGTCAATGTGATTGCTGAACTCAATAGGTTATTACCATATTATCGTCAATGTCTTGTGCAAATTGTTGCATTGCTCTTGCCATGTTGCATTATTTTTGCAGATTCTCCAGGGAATGTTATGCTTTTCAGTTTCCTCATTTTCTTCCTCATTTACACTTTGTCATCTCAAGCAGGTCTTCATTGCTCTGTGAGTCCAAGTAGGAATCAATAAGGGTGCTGATATCCTCTTTTGTCATGTTGACAAATCCTTCATACCTTATGATATGAGCCAGCCTTACCGTACTCACATTGATCGATGTCACACACCTTTATGAAAGCTCGTGGTATATACTTTGAATCAATTCCTCTCTTTGTTTGACACGCAGGGATCTTTCTCACTCACGCATCAACATGAAACAACGTACCTTTACTCAAAGTGGCTGTTGACATGACCGTATTTTTTCAATGAATATTTTGGAAAAATTCAAGAAGCGCTGAAGTCGCAAAACATGGAGCACAAAGTGGCGAGGGAACACTGATGTTGCCCATTTACATTTTTAACTGGTAGTTATTTGCAATATTATTTATTTTATATAGCAGTGATATAAATTGGATTAATGTTTTTCATTCTAAATATTGATGACACATTTCTTATCAAGTTGATGAAAGAATAGAATTATTGTATTGCTTATGAAGAAATACTAGATTTTTAGAATTTAGTTTTGCAACATAATTGCAGAATTTTTACACATTTTCATTATTGCTATCAACAAACTTTTTGTAATGCAAAATTTTAGTTAAAAATTTTTCAAAAGATGAAAAGCACTCAAGCTTATGCCAGACTTCTACAGCTCCAACTAACTGGCCCAACCTAAAGGATTGAACAATGGACCTGTACCTTGGGAGCGTAAAGTACTACCACCATTTCATCAAGCTTTGGACAAGAAATTCATTGATACTTTATTTTAACAATACATCTTGAAGGAATTAAATATGACCAAATGAAAGACAATCAACAACACCAACAAATTAACATAATACATCTAATCAATGTCAAACACTTCATACAAGTCTATGGTAAAATGACAAATTTCAGACATAAATTGGCATCTTCTTCAACATACTCATTTTTCCATACAGAAACATCCTGTCTTTTAAACATAATATTTAATGAGGTAGACCCTCTAGACTGATTGAATAAATATAAAAAATAAGAGTAATTTTTCACAATGCCACACTTCTATATTTACAATAAAACAATGCAAGATAAAACAATGCACAGATAAAACAATGCAAGAATTATTCATCACTGTTTTAAATAAAGTCAACAAATATTAATGCTTGACATTTTAATTGTATAAATGATAATAAGAATCAAAACAAAAATACATACAATTACTTTAGACAGAAGAAATTCAAAGTAATTTTATAGATATAAATATAAAAAATAATAACCAATCATAGCCTTGAGAAAAGCAAAGAGAAAAAATATACATTAAATACAAAAGAACAAGAAAATATTTCCTAATTTTTCAAGCAAATGCATTATTAGTATAAGCATTTTAACAAGGAACATTTAGGAATATGTAAACTAAGATTAACTTTTTTTTAGTGAAATAAAAATTTAATTTCCAATTCATTTAAATTATTTTAAAATACCTTAAAAATTTTTTTAAAAAATAATTGTATTAATTTGCAGTTATACACTATTTAAAATGTGTTTTAATTTTATAAAATAAAAATAGATACATATACTGTAAATTGCAAAAATAAATATTCAGTCATTAAATAAAAAAATTAATATTTTATTTTAAAGTTTTTTTAATATTTCTGAAGTAAGATTAAATTATGTATGACTAAAATATTACATCAGACACTTAAATGAAAATATTTCATAATTTGAGAGTTTTTGAAAAGATTTCAATATAAATATTTATCATTTGAATTTCCTATTAAATAAAAAAAGTTTATTTAAAAAATTAGTATAAAATTTTTCATTCCAAACCAATTTTCTAATGATGATGAAAATTTTGATTTGATTTTTTAATGTAAAAAACATTATCTTATAAGATAAATGCAGAGAAATAGATTACTTTATTGCTGTAGAAATTATGACAATAATTTTCCTTTTTAACACAGTAACAGAAAAATAATCACATATACCAATAGGACAAATCAAGTGGGTTGTAAATACTAAAAAAAGTCAAGAATGGAAGTCAATATATTTAAAAATTCTTAATAAAACATCAGTGAAAATTCTCAAAACAAAGCTCAAATAATATTTAATAGTATTTATTTTCACTTAAGTTTCTCCACAATTATTGAAACACTTTAATGTTTTATATGACATTTCAATTCGAATAACATTAATTTTCACTTTCAAAAACAATTCCTATTGCATTTAACAATTATACATCTAGATTGATATAAAACGAGAATTCCACCGAAACATCAATGTCATGGAATGAAATTTCTTTTTCTATAAAGGATCATGCCATGCATACTCAGATTATTTATGCGAGTAAAAACAACGTTTTCTTTTACATATTATAATCAAAAACTAAAATAAAATTATTTATGTTGATAAAATTATATTTTTATTAAAAAAACAAATTAATTCGCATTCAATTTTGATATCACACTTTAGTTGTAACTTAGTAAATATTTTTATCTAAAAATTTCATGTCAACTATATGGAATAACTAAGAGTATAAGAATGATTAACTTTTGTAGAATGAAGACTTTCAAAGTTCCAGGAATCACAAAACTAGAAAATAGAATTTAAACCTTACGCATTTTAAACTATTATAAATCATAAGTCTATGCTCATATTTATTTATATATAATATGAAAACAGAAGAATTTACTGAAATCATTTGTTTATGAACAGGTCTAAAGAAACGTATGTAAAACATCTTTGAAAACTCATAACAATGCTAATATTAATACTCAATTCAACATAATGAGATTCAACAATAAATTCAAGTAAGTCAAATAATTTCTTGAATTTTGAAAAAATTACTTTCAATAATAACAATTGTACAATTCACAATTTGAACCGAGGTAATTTCATATTTATAATTTTCTGAGATCTTTCAGAGCACAAAACTTATTCTCTTGAATTAACCATAAATCATTAAGTAATTTGTTTAGAAAAATTGTGAAGTTTTCTCCATGTAACTTTGGTGTTTGTCACTATATAATCAATTTTTACAAATAAAAACTTATTAGAATAAAAATTAAAGTTAACAGTAGATTCTAACCATTACATTCCAGTATAAATATCAACAACTAATATTGAATCAAATCCATGACTTACAGAAAATACATTATGATTGTATTGATATTTATATAGAAAATAAAAATTAAAGCTAACAGTAGATTCTAACCATTACAATCCAGTATAAATATCAACAACTAATATTGAATCAAATCCATGACTTACAGAAAATGCATTATGATTGTATTGATATTTATATAGAGAATAAAAATTAAAGTTAACAGTAGATTCTAACCATTACATTCCAGTATAAATATCAACAACTAATATTGAATCAAATCCATGACTTACAGAAAATGCATTATGATTGTATTGATATTTATATAGTTTAGAAAAGTTACCGAAACTGTAAACCATAAATTTGAACATATAGATGGCTTCAATTATCTTGGCTTGTATGTAAACTGTCAAAGCAATCTTGATACGGAGATAAGGCTACGCACTGCTAATTGCTTTGTTAATAGGTTGAAAAATTTCCCGTGTTCCAAATTGGTTAAAAGAAAAACAAAGGTAGATCTTTATAAAACCATTATAAGGCCAGTGCTTACTTATGCTCAAAAACCTAGGCCCTAACAAAATTGTAGGAAAATCGACTGGCTATCTATGAAAGAAAGATTTTGAGGGAAATTATGGGTGCGGCGAACAGCAATGGCACTTGGAGACACAGATTCAACAGCGAACTGTACAAGATGTATAGAGAGGCAGATATCATCAATTGCATAAAAGACAACCAAATGAAATTTGCAAGGGCACCTGTGCAGAATGAATCCTGACTCTTTAAAATCATGAGTTTTTACTCTAAAGCTATCGGCACCAGGGCAAGAGGAAGGCCCAAACTTAGAAGGATCGACTGTGTGGATGAAGATTTTAGAATTATAAAGATCAAAAACTGGAGGTCTATTTCCAAAGCAAGATCAGAATGGAAGAAGACTCTGAAGAAGGCCTTGGCCCACAAGGGGCTGTCGAGTCAATAAAGAAAAAGAAGAAGAAAAGTTATCAACACATTATTTTAACACCCTTTAAATAGAATGTCTTTTTAATATTATGTTTTAATTTCAAGATTGAAGCCTAGCGGCGTAATGGTAGTGTTTCGTGCTGCCAATGCACAACAGTCCAAGATTCTATCCTCGGACTAGGCAAGTTGACTCAGCCTTTCATCTCTTGAGTGGATTGACAAAATTGAGCGCTAAGCATGCTTGGGAATTAAACACTGGGGTTTCATGTTAGGCTGACCATCTAACATTTATTCATACTTTTAAACACTGTTAATTTATTTAACAGCTTAAACAATGTAAAATTTCTGAAAATATCATTTAATACTGCAGAAAAAGCTTAAAAATTAATTTTTTCAGAGTTTTAATAGGCTTTTTATCAGAAAATCTACAATATTAGGAAACTTCATGCATCAAAAATGAACAAATCCTCACCAGTTCTAAGAAATTTATATAATGTAAATTTTCCTGTAATATAAATTATTCAGAGACATAAAATTTTTGAAAACTCTCATATAAACTCTTAACATAAAAAATAAAGGAGACTTTTTCAATGTTGTCATCTATTTTTTTTTAAATAAAACAGATATTTGTATTCATAATTAAATTACAACTAATAATTAGGCTGCTCTATATCTGTTGTTACCTAGCTAGCAGATACTTATATTGATATAATTTAAATTATTTACAAGTATAATGAAATTATAAAGAGTACACATCATAACTTTTAAATAGTTTATGAAATATCTCTATTAAATATCTGATAAACTATTTTACAATCAAATACATATAATAAACATAAATTATAAAAGTTACAAAAACAAATATATTAATAACAATATAGTTAATAATGAAAAAAAATACCATTGAAAGCCATCTGTTATCCCCTCGTATATCTTCTGGAATAGCTGCTTTATCAGCAGGATTCATCTTCAAACCTAATCAAATTACAAAGTTTAAATAATTGTATAATTTTTATAGCTTAATTATACAACACATTAAATAATTCGATAAACATTTAGTAAAATTTTAATGATGATTTAATTAAAAAATATTTGCTAAATAATGATTACATTCTTTTGGCAATAACATATTTACTTAATCTAAAATAAAAACACCTAGGATGAGATATTTTTAAAATATACACATTTTAAATTTATAAAATTACAACACATGCTAGTTATAGTTATATTATTTATGAATATCCATGTACAAACAATTAAATTCAAACAACATATACTAAAATTAATTATACATAAGAAGTTCAGAAGATATAAGCAAATAGAAAACCAAAGAAATCAAAGGCAGCTCAAGCTAATGGAAGAAATCAATATAATGTATCAAGAAAGCTTTGTTATAGTAGTAGAACTCTATAGAAGCCCATATATATAACAAGTTTTTGCTTGGCTTATTCTATTATCACTCATATCTGGGCCACAGATATTGGAAAATTATTCTTATAAAAAATCAGATATTCTCATTTATTTGATGAATTATTTTGAGATAGCAGAAACCTACTTACTTACAGGCTAAAAAAACATAGATAAAGCAATGAAACATTGCTTTTTCAAATTTAGTGACAATTCCATCATGTTACACAAATCTTGATATTAAAATATAAATATCTATGAATAATGAAAAATTCATCATTCTGAATAACCTGGCTTGATCTATATGATGAAGCCTATCCTAAGCTAAATTGCAAAATCTGTATTTAATAATAGTATTAAGTATAAAAGTAAGTAAATTTCAAACAAAAATTTATTCAGAAAATTAATTAATTAACATAATTTTATACTTGTGATTATCAAATACTGAAGGGAGAGATAATGCTCATTCTTTTCATTTTTTCACTACCTAATAACATTTGAAAGAAAAACAAAAACTATCACGTGCCTAATTTTAAAAAAGAATATGAAAAAATCTTATTTTGATACATTTTGGTACTACTGATAAATCCTTAATTTAGCTTTTCTATCAAAAACAAAGCTTTTAACTATTTATATTATATGCACATGCAGCAAATGTACCACAAAAACAGATCAAAATTATACATCAATATTAATCATTTGGGTTCACTGTAGAATTGGGTGCACCCTGATTTGACAAAAAATTTGAAAACAAATATTAGTGATAAAATTTCATTTCTAGTATCCCTGATATTTTCAGTGATTTAATAAGCATGGTTTTAGGGTAGCCTTTTTGTAATTCACATTTTGGCAGCACTTTAGATATGAAAAAAAAATCAATTGTTGCCTTATGTAAACTTTTATCAATCATCTTTATGCTCCTAAGCATTTTTAATAGTAAGGTATTAACAACTCTTTAAAATTATTTCCACTAATTCCTCAAATAGTATTTTACTTTAACTAAGTAAATATCATTTTTGTCATATTGAATATTGTTTTAATACACACAATCAAATCTTACTATAATAACTTTAAGCTCAGGATAAAAATGATTTTAGAAACAAATTATTGAACATTAAGTAGATTTTGTTTTTTAAGAACTATGCAGAAAAAAATTAGACTTAAGAATAAATTTTTTATTTCAACAAAATTTTAAATAAAATTAATACATAATATTTATATTTTTAATTTCATTTAATATAATTTTTAACTTCATTTAATATGACAAGCCAATTTTAAAATATTTTTAAATTTAATGAAAACATTTTGCACAAGTCATAAGACTAGTCAAACAAAAGTTTTAGGCAAAAAATAAGCAATCATTTTTTAATTAGTCTAAAATTAACGCATCATAGTTCGTATGTTAAAAGTTGGTTTTGACTTGTTTTGGGGACAAAATATTATGGTAAATATTAAAGAATTTGACAAGCCTTTCTTAACATGATATATAGATTTTTAAAAACCATATTATTAGATTTGATTGTGTGCATCTCTTCAAAACTGGAAAAAAAAATAAAATACAAAAGCTTTTACACGATTGTTTTTTTCCACAGAAAGACACTTTGTATTTATAAGTAAAAATATATATTTACTAGAGAGAAGCATGTACTATAACAGAAAAGCACTAATAAACTAGTGACAATCAGATTTCATTAATTTTATTTCTGCATTTTAATTCTATTCAAGAACTGTACAGACAGATTAATAATATGCACGAACATTTATTAAAATAAAACCTAAAATACTTAAATTTTATACTGTATAATTTAAATATTTTTATATGGATAAAATTTCTTTCTGTAACTTTTGTTGATTAATTACATTACCCAAATGTTTACATTTGAGTTTTTATTAAACGAAAACCCAAATGTAATTAAAAAATAATGTAAACAACTTTCATGTTAATTCTCCCACACAAACATTAATAAATAATAAAATAAATATAAAACATTACGAAGCATACTCTCAATTATTGGATTGATTTTATTACATATGGTGCTGAACGGTATTGTTTCAATTAATTAAAAAATAGTGAGACTGAATAATTAATCTTGTATTCTAATGCATAAGATTCCTAATTTTTCAATGAACAAACTAGGTTTAATGTTTCATAATATAAAAAGAATCGTTCAAATAATCGAAGCTAATGACTTACTTTTATTAAAAAATTATTGAATTTAATTCAAGTAAAAATAGTTTCTCAAAACGCTGATTAGTCCGATTTATTAATCATACAAGAGAAAATTTTCTCTTAAAATCAAAATGAAATTTCATCAAAGTCAAAATATATTTTAATATTAACAAATAAGAATTCAATGAATAAAAACTATACATCAGTCATCAACAAAGTTGTATCAATTGATTCCGTGATTACGATTATATTGATTATCAATAATAACATAGGAATTATTCAAAATTTTAATTAAATGTTTTTGCTCTTGGAAATTTAAATAACCATTTATATTAATGTAATCATATTGCTTCAAAGGATCGCCTATGATTGTGGATTACAGTAATCAATTGATTTTCATGAGTACAAATCTCAAAATAAAGGCATAGAGGTTGATCGACACTGCATTGATTTTGTAAATACAGGAACACTGTTCTACCCAAATCTAAAGCCCTTTATTGTTACATAATGTATATAAATCTTATTATATACAAACTAAAAAATTTTTTTGTTTATTTTTGGATCGTTGTTGTAGATGAAGTTGAAATAAAATTGATAGCTTAATATGCAAAAGGCTGATTAAATTAATAGAATAAGTTTTGTTTGTCTTTGTAAAATTTTTGAGAGAATAACATGAATAAAATATAATTTTCAGCTGTTTATTCAGTTTAAACGTCGTTCCAAGAAGCTAAAAAACTTGGCTCAATTTTAGCTGTCTTAACGTTGTAAACTTTAATCAATACAAATTAACAATATATTTAAGGATTCTATAAATAGAGATTTCTATGACAAATATACTTAAGAAACCTCCTTTAACATAAATTTCTGAACTTTTTTATATTTTAAATGCTATAGTTAAATTCAAACAAATATTATTCATAAACAATGCTTTAAAAAAATACACTCTTATTTAGTCAAACAACAGCGACATTTTGAAGAAGTTGCCTAATAAGCACTATTTTTATAAGTTGTGATTTTACGTGTTTTCTATATTCTTATTTTCAAACTGTACCAAATAAGTTCTAAAAAATAAGCTTTCGTTTAAGTTTAAAAAATAATGAAATTTTGCATCTCTTCTAAATTAGCAATTAAAAAAACTTATCAAAGAAACTTCCATTTTAACCTTCTATCGCGAAAAATCAAGTGTTTATCTAACTTTAATGGTTAATTTTCGCTTCCTCTGAATTAATCCTTTTCATCTTTTGCTCTTCATGCATTTTTTTCACATGCTCTTCTTGCATTTTTTTTTTTTGATAAATAAAGAAATTGCATATTTTTTATTATTAAGATCCCATGTTAATGACTGAACAGCGACTGGTGAATTGTACTGCATAATTGGGGTTATAAGTTCATGACCTTTTTGCAGCAAATTACTCGATGAAACAAGGAAGCTGTAATTCGTCCTTTCCTTTGGTGCACCCATTTAGAATTTTTTTCTCCACCTTGTGTCTGTTCTTCTATTTCCTCAATGTCAAACAGTGATCCATCTAGGCTTTTTTAAAATAATATTAAGTCTTTTGATTGAAGATGCGTCTTTCCCTTGTCTGAATGGTTAATTTGTCTTGTTAATGGTCTTGAATGGTTAATTAGTTGTCTTGAATGGTTAATTTTGATATATACCGCTTTTTATATTCTTCATCTAGATTTTTATAACACGTACTAGACATTTGAAATATGTAAATTTAAGGTTCAAAATAAAATGCAAACATAATATTTTATATAAAAAAATATTAAATAGCGTTCTATAAAATTTTCGTTTAATATTTTAGTCACATGCTTAACAATTAATGTTACAATTTAAGAACTAATATTTAAAATTCTAAATTCAATTAGCAATATATAAAATCAACTTTTAAAAATAAGACTTCAATTTTAATTGCAATAAAAACCAATGCATGTTTAAAATATTAATAAACAACAAGTAAATAAACACACCGTAACAATTATATCCTACTCATCATTGACATGAATTCATATATTCCAGCATAATAAAGAACATTTTAATAAAATTTATAATACTATAAATGAAAGCATAAATAGTACCTTGCCTAATATTTGCGATGATTTATAGTTCAATCACGTCCCAAAATTTATTTGCTGAAATTTTTGAATAAATGCATAAAATTAATTAAGGAAGAAAATTATTAACAATTGAGATAAATAATATCATTAGTTAGAATGTGGGTTACAATATATCATTCGTCAACAATTGATCCTAATAATATCTCAAATATGAGCGATTCCCCGCAAAATATTGATCCGTCAGGCTTATTTAAGTTAAAAATTAAAAAAATTTAAAAAAATTGCGGGATCACCACTGATTACCCTCTTAATAAAGAAATGTGATTTTAACGGATAAAACCAAAAAATTTGCAAAAGCAGGAATAAATACTTAAAAATATATAAGTGAATATTTTTCCGTTTGCATTGATTTTCAATAGGAAGAGAGAAAACCGGGGAATTTGAAATGGCTTCCGGTAAACTGAGGTTTGTTTTTGTTTGCATTGAAAACTCCATCTATAAGTTTTTTGTATCCAAATTTATAAAATTCTAGTATCAAATTATGGAAGATGCTTTATCAGAACAATACATATTAATCGAAAAATTATATATAATTTAATAAATTAATATTATTAAAATTTAATAAAAAATAAATTTATAATAATAAATTATATATAAGTTAATCCTTATATGGATTAACTTGGAACCACCGACTCCAATCTGAGCTCCAATTTGTTTAATTTTTTATAGATGCATGCTAATAGTTTAGAAAATAAATGATTATATAATTCTAACAAACAAATAATTTACATACGAAATGGGAAATGTTAGAAGTTCATATAACAACTGATTGTCTACATTCATTTTAAGAACTCGTAAAATTGATAGGACATACTTTGCTGTCGTAATCTTTTAGAAATAATGAAATTAATTGCTCAAAAAATTATTCCAAATTATTTATTTGCAACTGTATTATATTCCTTCTTTGGTTGTTTTTATATTCGAAGAGAAAAATATGTTTTCTTTGATTATAAACATAAAGTATCTCTACGTAATCAAAATAAAACAAATGATTATAAAATTATTCTTTTCCTAAATTGATATAAGTTTTTGTTAGGTGTCTGTAATTTTTGTTCAGATTTTATACAGTTAAGTTTTTAATATTTTAAAATTATATCTGACATGTCTTCGATTTGCAATGAAGTTATTGTTCTTATGATTAGGGATCAAGATTTTTTCATATATTGCTTAAAATTCCATATATATATATATATATATATATATATATATATATATATATATATATATATATATATATATATATATATATATATATATATATATATATATATATTTGTTTTTTTTCTTCCATTAGAGTATATTATATACAATATTTTATATTATAATTATTGGCAGTGCGTATCACACAATCTCTTTCCATCTAGTTTGAATGTATTTTGGCGAATATATATTCTATTGAAAAATAATTTTTTTTAAATTGATTTGTCGGATTTGAAACCTAATGAAAGAACGGAGTTAGGAATGAAAACTTTCAAAATTGCTTTCCATTTTAAATGATTGTAATAAAATTGAAATGCGATGGGAATCCTAAATGTTGTCAGTGGACTGTTATTTATAAAATCGATTCTTACACGGTTTTATCTTCTACTATTAAATAAATTAGCAAATATTTTTAGATTTTTCTTTAAAAAATTGATTTGACAACCTAAGAAGCTGAATTGGAAATAACGAATTAAATTAAAAATTAATTCATTAATCTTGCTTCATTCTAAAGGGCACTTGTTTGCTATAAGTTTCAGGCTGCCTGTTTTACCGACTGAAAAGCAGCTGAATACAGCCCAATCTTCTCGTAATTTTGAACAGCTATCAAATCTTGACCGTTGAGTTTCCAAGTTTGGTCAAATATGGCTGATAAACTTGCCGCCAAGATGTGTCCAGTCTGACGAAATGTAGACCATACAAGATTGAATCAATCTATACCGCCAATATAGGCCCACTGAGCTCCATATAAAAGTGAGTTCTCAACCAGCCACTTCCGTGGGTCAAAACACACCCGAATTAAAATCAGGTAAAAAAGATGAAATCACTAAGCTCATTGCGTGAAGAGCAAATCAAACGAATAATGATTTAAATCCAATTCTAAGGATGAATTAAACTAAGTTTGCTTCTTTTAAAAGACTGGTGATAACTTGTAATACCTAGTTACAATCGGGTTTAAAAATCAAATTAATACATTATACTTTAAGAGACGCTAATGCAGTCGCTAGATACAAACTGAAAGAGAAACATCAAAATGGAACATCAATTATGTGTTATCAATGCAGACAGAATTATTACCAGGACTATTTCCAGGCTTAGAACACAACACTTTTGTAGAATGGCAATATAGACTGCAATAGATCTTACAAATCATGCAGGAACTGTCCTGAGGAGGAGCTCACTGAAGAATGTATTTTTAACTGCTCGGATATCATAAGAAGTTTACAGGCTATTGACGAATCTCTATAATGATATAATTTTACACATTGTCAAAGCCGTGATTTTGGCACTTGGAATAATTTGACTTTACTTCAAATGAACACGACACCAACTAACCATACTAGTCACTCCCCAAGCTCTTAATTTCGGAACGGCTGCTACTGTATTTATAAATGTGGTAACCAGACATAACAATGAAACCATGCACAAATTAAAATTAATGTATGGCAGATGATCAAATTTATGGTAAAATTCATAATAAATATACAAATAATATTAGCCTCCACTTTTTTAACACAAAAATATACATATTATATTGTTGGCCCTAAAAATGTACCAGGAATAAGAAAAACTTAAAAAGGTATTTATTCCATGAAAACAGTATGGTATGAAGACAAAATGATTACATTGGAAGTATACAAGAGATAGAAATTAGAAATAGTTGTCAATTCAGGCAACAAAAATGGTTTTCACCAGGTTAAGCATGGAAGATAACTGAGCTTGAATGATAGGAATGGGCAATTCATTCCATGTTGTTTCAAGTCTGCCACACTTTATCAATTGTAGTAGATGGGAAAGGGTGATGAGCAGCTTCTTTACAATCCATAACAGATGTTTTCGATTAGTGAGGTCTAGAAACCAGGCCAACAATCAAATATCCTTTGCTTAAAAAAACTATCACCTGGTCCTAAAATGTCAAAAATACATCTACCACTATTTAAATTACCGAGTCTCGGCATTTTTGTGTGGTGCGCAATTTCAGAAATGTATAGAGCAAAAATTATTATGTCTTTTTTATTACGAGTAAAGTAATAGATATACTGTTATTTTTGTAGTACTTATTATATTACTTAATTTTACATTCAAATTTATTATCATAAACTATTTTACACAGTGTGTTATAAGTAAATAAACAACTTTTAAACTTAGCTTTTTCTTTTTTTGTCAAATTTTGAAATCGTTAAAAGTATGCCGCTACAGAAAAGGCTGAGAATCACTGCTAATAGTTCGTGATGTGCTAATAGTTTTGCACGGTCGAGCTTACAATGCGCATGTTTTCTCAGATGTTTCGTCAGAGAATGACGTTAAGATTCTGGATCCTGTTATCATAATCTTCAACAGCCCATTCGATTTCATATTCGTATGACACTATTTGGATTTCGATCAGTGCAAGCGGCAATATTACGGAACGATAATCCAATGGCGATAAGCAATGATTCTATTTCTATCGAAAGGATACTTACGAGAAGCGTTTCTTCTTATTCGAGGCATACCATGAGATTTGGAAAACTTCGACCTTACAAAGTGATTTCCGAATGAAAAATCTATTGCATTTCTTTCACGCAATGTTTCAGATTTTGTTTGTTCTTCCTGCGTCATCCAAATGCGCCTACGTGCTAATCATTTGCATATTCCAATCATATCTTCAGGTGGGATTTTGAAATTCCTAAGATTATAATTTGCTGTGGTATTGCAACCACCAATAGCGAATTTTCAAAGTTTTGCGAGGAAGTAAAATTATGTTAATAGTCCCTTTTTCATATAAATGTTTTTATAAACTATTTCTTAGAAAAATATTTTTATACGAAACATTTCTAAAATTCCATTTTAAGTAAAAATAATTGAAAATTTATGTATTTTTGAAAGAAGTGATCATGTTACGGAATCGACTAATAATATTAAAAACTCTTATTGAAGAAAGCGAAAAAAATTTATCTGACTGACTGAAGTGAAAATAAGTAATCATCTATGAAATTCGACAAAGAAAAACAAAACAAAATTTACAAAATTCTGCAAAATTTCATTGCAGAATTTTGTAAATCTGAATTCAGATGTAATATTTTTGTAAGAACTAATAAGTAACTATATGATTGAGAATATAAATGAAAAAATAACTTTCCGATATTAAATATGCAAAAAATAACGCAGTGGTGCTACCCTCTGCAAAACGAATAAATGAATAACAACAATATTGATGCTTTTTGAGAAAAACAAACGTGAATTACTTTCTAACATGAAAATAATGTGCTCTTAAAAATGCTGTTTTGAAATAGAAAAATAGTGATTACTTTGCCTGATTTTTCAACAATAAAATGATAAGAAAGTAGAGTAAAGATGATTATGCATGAATTTTACATAATGCATAGTAAATAATTTTTTCTGATTGCACTTCATAAATAAAGAAAGAATAGTATGGTAAAAAATAAGATATAACAGTTATTTTTCTACTTTATGAACTTTCAATTTTAAGAACTATTTTATCAGTCCTTATGTGTTCTTAAAAATGAGCGTCTACTGTACAAAATTTTTTTTTAATCTCGTCATAGGTTAACATAATTTTTGCCTAATCTCAAATATAGGTTTTCGATTCATAAGTCTTATACATAGGTTATTGAAAATTGCAATATAAATGTAAGAATATGATTCAATAATTTTTATTAAAATATGCTAGTAATTTGTATTAAAGATACAAAAGTCTTAAATTAAAAGTATTTTTTTAAACACATTAAAAAATATATTTTGCAGTTAATATTTATGTAATCTCAAAAATGTGTGTGTGTATGAGTTTAATGTAATAAGAAAAATAATGTAAGACAATAGCAGACAGTAAAAATTTTAATGCAAAATCTTCACTTTATACAAAGTACAATATTTGTATAGTAATCAAACTTTAATGTAAACCCCAATGAGTAACAGTAACAAGTTTTTCATTTAACACTTTGAATGATAAATTTACATGAAATTCAAAATTCATGAAAATATTAACATAGTTCCACAGTAAAAAATATTTGAAACTAAACACTGAAAATTAACTTTTTAACAGAGTCAAGGAGTTATAATTAGATTATAAAAGCGATTAACTTATATTTCCAACATGTTTAACAAATTTCCTTTATATATTTGAATAAAAATCTACTAAATAAAAAAATTTGATAAAGTTACTTAAATATTTAATGCTATTGGTTTTTTATTTTAAAAATGTTATGCTAACAAGAATAAATAACCATTCTAGATTAATTGTGAATATAAATCTCGATTAAATATAAGTGAATTATAGCATAGTCTCTTTGAACTACATATAACATATTAAATGCCAATAATGTCCAATGCAAATTTCACATTCACAATAGTAATGTAACTCAAATTGAAAAGATATGTTTATCTTAAAATTAAAAAAAAAATGTAGTTTATAGAATTTATGAGACAGTAAAAATGTTCTGATTTAAAGCACTTTTTAAACACTTAGAAATACAGTATTATCAAACCACTCATCAACTGCCAAATTTAAAATGGGAGAAAACAACATAATGATTTATTTTTATGATTTTTTTGCCTCTATTTTCAGTTTAGTAGTATATTTCTTTAATATTTTACATGTGTTTCCCATTATTACAAATTCACATTTTCTATGTGAATTTGTAATAATGGGAAACACATGTAAAATCGTTCTATAAATTATCGTTCTATAAATTTAATGAAACTAATACAGAATTTTTATGATGGATACAGAACATTTATAAATTTTCCATCTACAGCATTCATTTTTCAACCAAGAAAGCTTTTGATATTTTGATAGTTTAATAAATTTTAACAGACTAACAATGATTTGTTTATTTTTCATTGTAATGTATTGAAGGGTTTTCATTATATATAATTTATAGGGCAATGAAATGAATACAAATTTCCTATTCTTCCATTTTCTACAGGAACAATTTTTTTTAAACTTTAAGGACTTTTAAAATAAAATGCTATTTTACTTGAAATAATTTCGAAAATAATAGATTGTGCACTTAAGATTAATGGTTGAGTAAATAATCATTTGACACTATTAGCATCATAAGACATCCTATACATTTCACAAAAAGAGTAGAAGTATGAGCAGCATATCTTGTGATATATGCAATTAAAGAAAATATAAACAACTGTTTATAAAATTTTTCTGACAATAAAAGTGAAAAAAATATATATGTATAAAAATAAAAACAACTTAACATAAAAGTAAACAAGGAAAACAAATGATGAGGTGAAATTTTAATTACTTGCATGTAGTAAGATCAAAGATGTACAATAAAGAAATGGTTGCTAGATTTTATTTCTATGACAATGCCAAAAACATAAAATTAGTTGACTGAACATTTTATAAAAAAACTGTGATGAACAATTTAAAATAGAAATAGCAGCAACTAAAATTTTCCAAAACAATTCTAGCTGGAATCTAATTTTCCAAAAATTTTGGAGTAACTTTTCACCTTATAAAATTGATCAAGAATTTAGTTTATTACATTCATTCTGGCATCAATTTAGCGGTACAATGTTAAGCGAATTTTATTCAAAAATTTATACATATATAGAATTCTAAAACAAAGAGAAAAAAAATTTTCTGCTATGTTTTAGAATTCTGCTAGTGTTTAGGTGAGCAGTTTTATTTTTAATTTTATTTATTATTTGAAGGGACATACCGATTTTATGAAATGTTTTTCATCATATAAAAATATTTTTGCTTACAATTATTTTTGGCAGGTAGCCAGTTGTTTGGTTTATTATAATGATAGCCATTCATGAACATACATATGAAAATATTTTTTCAAATGCCATAATATAAGCATAAAAATACTGATCCCATTTTACCAATGACTAGAGCATCAAGTAACTTTTGTGAAGATGTAGATTAGATGTATGTGATACACTAAAGGATATCATGCATAGTTAATATCAGATAGTATTTAATTTTGTTACAATTATAATGTATAGTGATTGATCGAAAGAGCTACACACTGCAAGTCCTAGCTTGTCTGCATTCCAGTCAAAACCAGATATAGGTTGATTTGTTATGATATTGTTTTGAAGTAAATGAGCATCTCCCATAACACCAATTTTTGAAGAACCTTCTTCACTATATCTCTTAGAAGGATATTCACTGCATGAAAAGAAAAATGTATTTTAATAAACTATTCTCACAATGTTTATAAAGTTCATATTTTTATTTTATCAACTTTCAATACAAAATAAATTGCATAAAATGTTTATAAGCAAAATTTACTAAAAATATTTCTATGGATAGATATTACCATAAAATTTTAACATATCAAAAATCTATAAATACACATTAAATACAATACTTTAATTTGGTATTTTTTTAACTACTTAACAATATTTTGAATTCATGAATTTTAGTGGAAAAATTGCAGTGCATTCAAAATTTTAAAATTCATCTAAAGTTGCACCAGCTTATTGAGTGATTATAATTAAAGTTTACAAAAATTATAAATTAATTGGGTCAGATTAACCTAATATTTAATCTGATTTTAAGGAACAAAGAAAAAAAAATAGTGTGTGCATACTGGTGGGCAGGTAAATACTCACACACATAAAATTTTAATTCCTATAATCTAATACAAAATAAAAAAAAAGAGAAACAAAAGCACAAAGGACAAATTTGAATCCAGAGTGAGTTCTGCCAAATTGTAAAATAGGTAAGCCTAATGCAATATTTTTATAAATATAAAAACTTGAAAAAGTATTGTATGTATAAAATAAAAAATGTTAACAATTAGTTAAAAATTTTCAATTCATTAAAAAAATTATACTTTTAAATACTTAAAAGTGTGTTGGAATACTATTATTTTATTCATACTTCACATAATACATTACTGAATTTTTTAAAATGTTATCAGCATATTTTGAAAATTGAAAATGGCTTTTGCGATTAAAAAGTGGAATGTAAGTGGTGATTGTTAAA
Organism: Latrodectus hesperus; assembly: GCA_037975125.1. NCBI lineage: Eukaryota > Metazoa > Arthropoda > Arachnida > Araneae > Theridiidae > Latrodectus > Latrodectus hesperus. The sequence continues at coordinate 24,360,607 of CM075851.1, forward strand.
ATGGGTTTCAATCTGGCAGATCCATGACACTGAGAGATAGACCTATAAGTGCCATCCAAAGAAATTTGGGGGTGGGGTGGGGGAACACATCAAACTGATGGCCTATATACTCTAAGAGTTCCAGCAAACATTTGGAGCTATTGTTTTGACATATACTACTCATAACACAGCACATTTGCTTGGTTTTCATGATCATGTTGCTGTTCATAAGCCTTTGATTACAAAATCCAACTGTGAATTGAGGTGATACGAGGCAAGTTGAAATTGGACCACAAATGAGTAGAAACAGGTTCTCTGGAGTGATGGATCCATGTTCATGCTCTACCAGTCAGATGGTAAAGTCTGGCTTTGGCAGATACGTGAAGAATGCCTTTTGCTAGAATGCATTGCTCTTACAGTAAAGTTTGGTGGAGGTGGAATAATGGCCTGAGGATGTTTCTTATGTGGTATGGTCTGGAATCATACATCCAAATTCACGTGGGCAGAACACTGACTCCTATTCCTCTATTCTAAACAACAATGTACTTTCTATACTATGACAATTTTACTGGTTGGATCATTGTTACTTCCAGGATTATCATGTTGCGAAGTCCACCATGAATAAGTTTGCTGATAACGGATGAACCAAATGGACAGGCTTATCTAGAGACTAGACTTGAATCCTACAGACCATCTCTGGAATGAGTGAATTGCTATATTAAGGGCTACACCCACAGTCCAAAGTAAATGAAAGAACTTAAATATCTTCACCAAATGGAGTAAAGGAAACACCAGTAACCAGCATCAAAACAACTATGGAAAGCTTGTCCCAGGGGATCTCATATGGAAGTTTTATAAATTGTGTTTATTTCTTTTATGGCAAGAGTTCAAATACTTATTGATAGATATTGTAGTTATTTGATATACCATGCTTATTGAAAGTGAATATAATTCGAACTACAATATAGTACAATTATTTATTATTACGAAATGAAATTCTTAAAATATGATACAAATTTATCTTAATGTCAATATTTTTAAGGTAGTATTTCTATGTGAATGAATGAATAATTTTTTTTATCAAATTTAATCAAATTGAACAGAACTATTAAAAAATAAAAATTAGAAATTTGTAAAATATATATTCAAAAATTTATAATCATCTCATCTCATTAAGAATCTAATTTCATTAAGAATTGAATAACATAATGGTTTGAAGAACATCTAAAATAAATATACACTTATAAAACAAAATTATTCTTTTCACAATCATAAAATATGAAATTTTTTTAAATGAATTTTTAAAAACTAAAAATATTATAATGATAATTTACATTTTTACAATAATTATGCATTATAAATAATAACATACTAAAATCATTGATTACATATCACTAAAACTAATCTATCATCAGTGGGACAAAAAGGTCAATCAAACTAACTGTAGGGATTTGTACGTTGGAATTTTTTACAGAAAATTAAAGCTCCCACATTTTTTTTATACATTATTCTAAATAATTGGAATTATTTTTCAACTAAGTTAAGAAATGAACAAATCACACAAAAATCAATTATAAGCATTAAAATTCAAATTTTAAAAGAAATAAAATTTTCCAAGATATTTAAATAAAGAACTAAAGTAAAAATATTTCAAGTAATTTCACAAATTTAGAAAAAATAATATCTTAAACAATGTTTCTCCTTATTTTCACATAAGTCTTTAAGACTATTTTTCAGCACAGCCATCCAACACCATGATTATTGGAGTTTGACCCTTAGTTTAATAGGATTATCTTTTAACTTGTTCTGGTATGCAGCAAATAATGCTTATTAAAAGTACAGAACATTCATAGATAATTATAAGAGTTTAATATGTTTTTTAAAAAAATTTTTAGGTCAAAAAAAAAAGAAATGTTAAAAAGTTTATTATGAGTTTCTCTTCTGGGAACGAAGATGTGATGATGCAGAAATAAAATAAGTTTCCTCTAAATACAAACTATTTATCTGCAGCTCAATGTCACATAATGACAATTTACTTTAGCTGGAAGTAATTACACAGGCTACATAAACCTATACAGTTTTTACAATGCAGAAACTAAAAATAGCAATTTTCAGAATGCTTTCAGACTCGGTTATCTAACTGATCAACTAATTTTCATCTCCCTCTCAGCTTGTCTGAGGTTGATATTTATACCTGTTCAGAAGTTCCTGAATCTTCCTGTGATATTTATACCTGTTCAGGAGAACTCCTAGAATCTTCCTGATTGGAGGTTTCTAGAACTTTCCTAGAGTGAACACACAGATGATATATCAGCTCCTAGTAGTCCTATCAACTTGAGATTAAGGAAATTTTAATTTATATTTTTGCACCAAAAATGTAGTCAAGCTGCCTTAGATTTTACAAATTTAATGGTAATAGCATATTAAAACAAATATTTAGAAATATGATACATTCATACTATTACGATTTCCATATATGCACACACAAACATAATAAAACATAGATATTATACATTTACAAACTTCATCGTAAGGCTAATTTTATAAAAATCCCTCATAAAAGTTTACTATTTTAGATTGAGAAACAAACACCTACTTTTTACAAATGGTTTCATAACATTTATCTGTTAAAAAAAATATTGCATTTTGTCCATTGAAATTAATACATTTTAATAAATAGCATTAAAGAGTTATTTAAATAATACATACTTCCTGAGGTAAATAAATGGAATTTTAGCTCACATATACACTTAAATATAATTTTAATGTTATAATACTTACTAGTTCCAAAGACATAATGATCCAGATCCACCAGTGGTCATAAATACATCTCTATTTTGCGGAAGATGTCGAGCAAGCCATACTGTTGATTTATGAGCCTAAAAAATTAATAAGAATTCAACTAAATTAAAATTGATAAAATCTAACACAAATTTATCCAGAAGAATTGATAATAAATATAAAATATATTAAATATATTACAATCATTTTGAGCAATCAAATAATATTTCTTTGATTTGGTATCAGACAACTACGTCAATGTAATATCATAAAAATGAATAATACATTGACATTCTTGGCTCTTAAAAGTGTAGTCAGAAATCGGTTTTCATTGTTATGGAAACTAAAATTTATTAAACATCTATTTAAAAAGGAAAAAGAAATTCATTTGCAAAGATAATCGAAATAATTATCAATATTTAACTAGCTACTATTTATTATGTATTATTCTATTAGTAAAAAACATACACATAATAAATAATATTTAATAAAATAATAAAACTTAACATTTCTTTACAAATAAAATTATACAGTAAGATACCATGCAGGATTTTTACAGAACATGTGATTAAAGAACTAAATGATTACTTACTTTTTTAAGTAAAGATGCATATCCTTTTTTTGGATGGTATGTTCTCATATCGAATAGATGAAACTTGGATTCTAATGTTGTTGCAACTAACTTATTCATATTTATATCTTTACGATCGAATTCAACACAACAAACCTGTAATAAAATCATATAAATCAATAACAATTTATGAATAATGCTTTTTTTTTCAAATTAAACGTAAATATTTATTAATTGATGTCAAAATAAAAGCATAATTTAAACTTACATTATAAATGATAAGTAAAATAAAATATTTGGCAACATTTCTAAATTGTAAAAAAACTTAAACCATCAGTTATTTCATATATAAAGAAATAAGGTTAAAAAAATATAAAAACTTAAGCAAAGAAAAGTAATTTAAAATCAATAAAAATCCACTTTAATTTCAATAAAACAGTCAAAATTAAAATTGAGCAAAACTTTGAATATAAAAAAATATGATTTTTTTATTGAGTAATTCAATATGTTAAAATGACTTTCCATACATTCTATGCTCAATTTGATCACAAAAGTAATTCCATTACTAAGAGAATCTATTTTCCCTCACAAATCCTATTCTGTAACCTCAAAGTGGTGTGAGGGTGTACACAGGTAGCACAGGTGATGTACGTCTGGAACCTAAACTAGGTTTAGGTTCCTGGTAGGGTCACCCATGGCGAGAAGTCTGTGCTAAACACCTGGCTAATACAGAAAGGTATCCCAATCCAAGGTGTTAGGCTCCGTGCCGATGGATGAATGGCACCAGGGTTATGGTGTCGCTAACGGGCCCGTTGAGGAACCAGGCAAAACCTCGTTGTATGTTTGCCTTCCACCTGTACAGGGAGGCTATGCAGGTGGTGACCGCATTTTTTCCTCCCAGTTCCTGGGTCACTTATGGATGACAAAAATTAAAAAATAAAAATGATAAAAAAGGATTGGATACATCTCCTGGTGTTATCCAATCAGCCTGCAAAACGGTTCCTAAGGAACAGAATCCCAGCAAAAAGGAGAACACTGGCAATCTGGCTGCTGGAGGAAGTGGAGTTGCTGCAAGGCAGCACACAGGTACCACAGTTGGAGAACCAGGAGTTCTCACAAAATCACAAAGACGAAATCTAAGGCGTCGTAATAAAGCAAAGGAGCAGGTGGAGACTGTTCAGAAGGTGGGTGGCACCAAAAGACTTAGGTCTGAGGTTTCAACCCCTTCTCCCATTAACAATGCCTCAAAAAAGCCTAGGGATGATCATCAACCTGGGACTTTTGCTCAGGCTGTTAAAAGCCATAAAGCAGCTATTGTGAAGGATGGTTTCCCAACCATCAAACTTAACAAGGAGGATGTTGACTCCATACAGCTGGAGATTCTGACAAGGACAGATGAGGTCCCCATAGGAAATCATCTGCCTAGGGTTTGAGGCTTAAGCTTAGTGTCTGGGGCACTAATTCTTCTATGTAATGACCTTGAAACTGTGGAATGGATTAAAAAATCCTTCCATGGTAACAAGAGTCTGTTTGGTGGTGAGGGGCTCAGTGTTCTGGATCCCAGTGATCTACCTAAACCGGTAAAGGTGACCTTTAAAACAAGGGACACTCATACCAAAGATCCTGCTGTCTTTCTGAAACGGCTAAATAGACTCAACCTGGAGTTGAAGTCTTTAGAATGGCATACTCTGCAGAAATCTGTAGAGACACATTCTATTAGATGGATCTTCGAGATTGATATGGAAGCCTCAGAAGCCATTAAAAAGGCAAATTATGGTGCCTATACTGGTTTGGATTGGGGAAACTTCAAAATTCTTCGGAACCCAAACCAGAAGGATGTACAGAGCATTGAAGAGATGGAAGTTGTACAAGAAGGTGCAACTTCCTCTCAAGTAAGTAAATCCTCTCCTACTTCTAGTAAGGAAAGCAAATTACCTAACATTGAAGAACTAGATTTAGATTCTGATATAACCCTGCAACCCAGCTCTCCTCTATCTGAGAGTTAGATGGAAAAGGTTTTGCAGGAAACTCAAGTCAGTAAGTCCCCTACTTATGGAGACTTAGGAAGCAGTGCTTCTTCTTAGCTTCTTTGGGTGCCACAGTGGTAAGTATCATCAAAGTAGCACAGATCAACCTTCATCATAGTCGATCAGCTTCAGCTATTCTTAGCAAGAAGATGACTAGAGGGGAGGTTGATATTGTTTTAATTCAAGAGCCATGGACTTGCAATGGTTCTGTTTTGGGCCTACATATTCAGGGTTTTAACATATTTTATGATAAATGTTGTTTGAGACCAAGAGCATGTATTGCTATTAGCAACAAATTAAATGCCCTCATTCTGGTCAATTACCTAAATGGGGATAATGTTGTTGTAAAAGTATCCTGTTTATTGCAAGGAAACAAAGACGAAATTATCTTTATGTCTTCATATCTTCCTTTCGATGATAAAGACACATTTAATGAGCAAATTGTCAGTCTTTTAGACTATAAAAATTTGAGTAAGAAACTCATCATAGGATGTGATGCAAATGCTCACCACACAATGTGGGGAAGTAGTGATTGTAACAGACGTGGTGAGGATCTTTTAGAATACATTTTATATTATAATCTATTCATTCTTAATAGAGGTAATAATTCCACCTTTATTACTATAAATAGAAGAGAAGTCATTGACCTCACTTTATGTAACAGTAAGTGTGTTGACTTCATTGAAGATTGGAAAGTGTCTGATGAAATAAGCTTATCTGACCACCAATACATTAGCTTTTCTGTTTTAGGGGCAAACAGACTAGATGTGGTAGGTAGGAGCCCAAAAAATACCAACTGGGATTCCTACAAAAAAGATCTAGAAGATCTTATCAAGGAAGGCGACTTCGGTAGCAGATTTGGAATTGGCCGTTGATCACATGCAACATGCCATTCTCCAAGCATACTATCAAAATTGTGATGTCAGCAATACTTGCTCTCCAAGGTTAGTTCCTTGGTGGTCTAAAGAGTTAAGTAAATTGCGAAGACAATGTAGAAAGCTCTTTAATAGAGCCAAAAAGAATGGTGAGTGGCAGAAATATAAATTGGCACTTACCACATATAATAAAGCTATCAGGAATTCTAAAAAGAATTCTTGGCAAAATTACTGCACTGACATTAAAACTGTGTCTGCTACTGCAAGACTCGTTAAAATAATGTCTAAAGACAGGAACTGCTGTCTAAACACTTTTAAATTGCCAAATGGTAGGTTTTCAGAATATGGGAGAGAGACACTGTCTGAACTGTTCAGTTCTCTTTCCAGGTTCCAACGAAATAAATGGTACTCCTAATTTTACACTCTCTACATCAAATTGTGGTAGAAGTAAATGGGATGTTGCCAAAAAAATCATAACTTATGATCGAAGAAAATGGGCAATAATGTCCTTTAAACCTTTTAAATCACCGGGAATGGATGGAATTGTACCGGCTCTGCTTATTGAGGGAGTCCAGTGCATTGCTCCAGTTCTCGGTAGAATCTTTAGGGCAAGCATAGCCTTTGGGCATATACCTATTGCCTGGAGGCATACAAAAGTAATCTTTTATTCCTAAAATAGGGAAAGATAATTACTAAGAAGCTAAATCTTTTAGACCTATCAGCTTAACATCATTTCTTCTAAAGGCAATTGAAAAGCTGATAGACAAATATATTAGCGAAGTTTACTTAGTGGAAAAACCACTTTCTGACTCTCAATATGCATATCAACCTGGTAGATCCACTGATAGTGCGATCTACAACCTATCCTTCATTTTGGAGAAGAACTTTAAGGCTAATGAACTTGCTTTAGCTGTTTTCTTAGATATAGAAGGTGCCTTTGATAAGGTACCCATTGAAACTATTTTGCAATTTCTTGGTAGAAAGGGAGTTAATGACACAATCTGTTCTTGGATAGAAAATCTGCTCAATAACAGATTTGTCAGTGCCTCATTTTTAGGTGAAAACATGATGATCCAAGCTAAAGCTGGTTGTCCACAGGGAGGGGTTCTTTCACCCATCTTATGGTGCTATGTTGTAGACTCCCTTTTAGAGGCGTTAAAGAAACCAGGCATTACCACCATTGGATATGCAGATGATTTAGTTATAATTGTCAGGGGTAAGTTTGGTGAAACAATCTCCAGCATCATGTCCAGCACCCTCAAACAAGTTGAGACTTGGTGTAAAAAAAAGAAGGCCTTTCTGTAAATCCTCAAAAAACCACTATGGTAGCCTTCACAAAGAAAAAGAATCTTAATCTGAAAACGATAACTTTTTTGGTCAAGAATTAATTTGCTCCAAAGAAGTTAAATTCTTAGGAGTATTTTTTGACATGAACTTAAGTTGGAACAAGCACTTCAACTTTTGTATTGAAAGAGCAAAAAAAGCTTTCTGGTCATGTAGAAATGCATTTGGAAGAACTTGGGGCTTAAATCCCAAAGTTATTCATTGGATTTACACTATGATTATTTGTCCCATCATTACCTATGGCTCAGTGGTCTGGTGGTCTAAAATCAAAAACGAAACTGCTAAAGCAGAATTAACAAAATTTCAAAGGATGCTTTGTGTAGCTATCTCTGGGTGTATTCGTACAACTCCCACATCTACACTGGAGCTTCTGCTTGGTATGCATCCTCTTTATATGCGTATTGAAGCAGAAGCAATACTTAGCATGAAAAGGCTTAAAAATACAGGTCAGTGGAAGGACTACTCTAGATTTTTATCCTGGGGAAACCTCAATGCTGACGTAACTAGTCATCCTTTTATAAGTATGCCTACTGATTACACGATTGTTAAGTATGCTTTTGATAAGCCTTATACAATCAAATTTCCCTTGAGAGAAGACTGGAATAATGTTGCTATCAGTGAAAGCTGTATTTACTGGTATACTGATGGCTCAAAAATGAATTCCAATACTGGGGCTGGTATTTGTTGTCCAGCTGATGGCACAAAGTTATCATTCCCTTTGGGTAAATATACAACTGTATTTCAAGCAGAAGTCTTTGCCATTCTTATGTGCAGTAGAATATGCTTGGACAGAAACTATTCTGGTAAAAGAATAATCATCTGCTCTGACAGTCAAGCTGCATTACTAGCTCTACAGAAGTCTACTGTAACTTCTGTTCTTGTCTGGGAATGTTATCTCATTCTGTGTAAATTAGCTAATAATAACCCCACCACTTTAATGTGGGTGCCTGGGCACTCTGGTGTTCCTGGCAATGAATTACCTGATGAGCTAGCAAAGACTAGATCAATAACTGACTTTTTTGGTCCTGAACCAGTGCTAGGTATTTCAAAAGAATTGATCAGAAAGAATGCCTTTGATCTCTTCAGAAAACAACAGTTTATGAACTGGCACTAAGCCAATAATCAAAGACAAGCAAGGCTATTAAATAGCACGTGCCCTAGCAAAAGGCAAAAAGAATTATTAAAGCTCAATAGAGGCAGTCTAAGGAAAGCAGTGTGACTACTTACAGGACATCTTATAAGACATCTCACCATAATGGGAGTTTTAGATGATCCCACTTGTAGAGGTTGTCATTATATGGAAGAAACTTTAATACACATCTTATGTGAATGTGAAACCTTTTCTGCACATAGATTTGAACACCTGGGTCAGCACTTGATTAAACCTTGGATGTTGCAGGAAATTCCTGTAAAATGTCTGCTGAACTTTGCTTCAGCCACCAGTCTCTTCAAATAGGGCTTTCTGAGGGGTATAGTACAATAGACCTATGGTCGTAGTGCTATATTCTTTTGGAATCACCCTAATTTTAAATCTAAATCTAAGAGAATCTATTATATTGTAAATTAAAGTTTTGATAAAATACAAGAGAAATGATTTGACAAATATGATATATTATCTTAAACGAAAGAATTTACTAATACATGATGTTTTTTGCTTTAGCCTTTAAAAGATCTAAAATTTCAGTTCTAATTATCTAAGCAGTGTTGAGCGATAAAATTCATTGTTAAATGTAAATTAGGGGAAAAAAGTGCAAATTAAGTTATAAACAAAGATAAATTTATGGATTTTTTAAATTAATTATTTTATAGTCTTTATTCTTACATACATCCAATCACTTATAAAAAAATTTAGGCATTTAAAATTTTTTTTAATGATCAACTAAAATAAAATAAATTTTCTTCATATGATGTAATTTAGTAGCTTTTCTCTAATATAGAAATAATATTTTAATATTGAAATAAAAGCTAAATTTGCAATATTTCATATAATAATGCAAAATAAGATTTCAAAATTCCAAATACACAAGATAAATATTATAAATGTATCAGTTTAGCATTAAAATTATGCACAAAAACAGCCAAAGTAAAATCCTTAAAAGACTACTGAAAATAATATAAAATATATGAGATTAATATCCTATTCATATATTTATAATAAATACAAACATGAATTAGAGATAATATTATAAATCATACTTACGCCATTTTTTAAATTATATTCCCAACGTAAACACATATTCTTTAAATCAAACAATTTAATATCACCATTATCATAACCAGCACAAATTACTCTTTCCTCATTATTATAGGAGTTTCCTAAATGAATAACATACAATTTAAAGCATTTTAAAAACACAGTAAAAAAGTTAGAGACATTTCATTTGATAATTTAATTGAATGTACAAAGAATATCAAATGCAACTTCAAATAATTTTATACATTATATCCTCTAAAAATTTGCTACATACTTACCAAATTTACATAAAAAAATAGCATCAACAAAATGGAAATAGTTTATATTTTTGTAAATTTGTCAAAGGCATATTTTTTAATATCAATAATTTGCAAAACTTTAATATTGGGAAATGGTATAAATAAAAAATTAATTAATGATATTTACGTTTAGAACAGTAAATATTTTACTGACATGAAAAGATGTCTTAGATTGAAAATATTTTTAATAAATAAATAAAAGACCTTAATTTCAGCATAAAAAATAAAATCAGATAAAACATTTATTTCAATAATTTTACTTAACATTTTTATAGAATCACTTTATTTGAAACAATGAGTTAAATATAATTTATGAGAATAGATTATTATATTGTTCTTTATCTATTATTGTGGTTCAAGTTCTCAGAATATTAGAAGTAGAGAGTCAAACAGTGAAAACTAAGTCAATTCTAACAATTATAGCAACTTGTTACTTTCCAGGAGAAGTTTTCATAAATAAATACTAATTTTTATAAAATGCAGAAAAGAGAAAGAAAAAAATCCTTATAAATATTTACCACCCATTTAACAGTAACAACAAGGATCAAACATTCATTCTGAGTAGATTGGTCTTATTACTAAGCCAAAGTGAGTTCAAGCACTAAGAATATTTAATGCTCTGTAGCAGATATCATAATGATAAAAAATTTTCTAGAATAATGTTTCAAAAATTTTCAGAATATTGTTATACCACAAAATCGCCTTATCAATTTGTCTTTTTCAAAGCAATAGTTATTCTGACTAAAATGCACTTCTAGCAAAGATTTCTTCCTCTTTTAAATATCTTTTAAAATTGTTTTGTGGAACCATAATAAATTTCATAATCATTATAATTTCATAAATTTTTTATAAAACTAATGAATTGAAAACAGTGATCATGAAAAAAAGAAGAATTTTAATCAGGGAGGTAAGAAAAAGTACATGAGCAATATGTAGGAAATAGGAAACTTGTAGCGCTCTTTTTGTTGCTTGATTCATAAAATTGCTTTAAATGTTATTGAGAGGAAATATTTTAAAATGCAAAACCTATGAATAATGTTGTCATGATTCAGACAGTTTGAATAAATTACTTAACATAAACGTTGCTCAGTACTCAAATGATAATCATTTTAAACTATATCCAAACAATCAGTATTAATTCATAACTCCCAACACTATGGTAATTAAAGAAAACTATTAATACTACTTTGATAGTTGAGTAAAATATGACATTTATTTGACAGCTTTTCATACCTTTCAAAAATTATATTTTTAAATATTGTTATGATTTTGTATTAAAAGCATAAAATCTATTATTAGTAATAACTTGGTTTAAAGGTGTTCCCTAAAATAAAGCATCAGGGTTCATACAGATTTCCAATAATCAAATTTGAAGAGCTTAATGAAAACTTGCCAAAAGTATGTTATATTTACATTAAATAACTTTTTCATCTTATTTTAAAAATTGTTCTTAACTAATTATGCATATAATTATGTATATGCAACATTTTTCAATTATATTTGTAAATAATAGAAATAATTTATAACAAAATTAATATTTATTTAAGTCAGAATTATATTTAATGATTATTTCAAAAGACTTCAATGTATTTACAGCTATAAACAATTTTTTTTATTTCAATAATATTCTTTACATTACTGAATTATACAGTGTATAAAAAAGTGGATAATTTCAGAACTTTTAAGCATCTTCATTAGATTTTTATACATTAATTTAATGAGTATTGCACGAAATGTACAACAATCTCTTAATAAATAAATATACTTATTCAAAACAAAACAAATACAACTATTAGATAAAATGTCTAAGATGTAACTTTTCCTCAATTTAATAAAAAAATTCTAAATTTTTCTTCTGCTGACTTTCAAACTGTTTTAAAACTATATACTTCCATATCCATACCCTAGACTTTTCTATTTCTTTAATTAATCAATAAATGGTTACATTTTTTGGTTATTTATACATACAAAATATTGGTATTAGAAAATGCTAACTTTCTATCTCTCTCTATAAGGTTTTTAGTTCTTTATTAATACTGAGTAAATAAATGTTGCTTCTCTGAAGCACCACAGAGACATGTGTTTAAGTTTGCAGTCAATGTTAATTTAACAGTTCTTCCAGCTTCCTTAGCAAGTACCACTGTAAAATTTTTAAGTTCATATATGTCACCTTACAAATGCTTCATTTTGTTTTCAATTCATCAATTTTTCATAAAGTACTTTTTGCTTTTCTTCTGTTATTAGCTGCATCTTTTGCTGCTTTAATACATCTAAATATAATATATATGTTTTTCTTGTAGCAGCAGAAAACTAAGTAGGTCTTTACTAATCATTATATTGTTGACAACTCTTATATTTCCGACATGATCCTCAATGACGCACTTAGCCACAATTGATAACATACATTTTCTACCATCAAATTTTTGTTCACAGAAAACCCACATTCAACAGATGCTTGATTATGTGAGAAAAGTTAAAGCAAACTAACTACTTTTCCTAAGTGACAATAATTTTGTCTATTTGAGAGTAAGTTAAAATTAATTTAAACTCTTCAACAAAATTGCAAAATTCTTTCTTTTTCTCTGAAACACAGAAAAGTCTATTATTGTATGGCTTTTCCAAAGTCTTCTAGCCATTGAAAAAGCACTTTCCACCAGGCACATTAAATAATTTATTTCATTGATAAATAAACAAATTCCTCTGTTTTAACTGAAAATAAACACAATTTTCACCAATAAAAATATTAAAAGTATATTTTAGCTAAAAAATTTTATATTTAAATATTAATATTCAAAGAATTTTATACAATATAGAAGACAGAAACGAATAGGAAAAAAAAATTAAAATTGCTCCTCTGATAACACCATGTGGCAGTCAAATTGGTGATTACTCATCAATTCCCACATTTAAATCTAAATACTACATCTGATCCTAACTAAACCAGATCACAATGAAATTATTGTGGCTGAATTAGATCTTAATTTTAGTCAATTGTTATGAACACAATCTAATGCTGATCATGTTGCCATCTAGATGTACTATTAAGAGCTACCATATTTTCCTGTATATAATCTGCAGTCATGTATTACTCACAAGACCTTTTTGCTGGTAAAAAAAAAAAAAAAAGAGTCACATAATCTGCAGTGGCGTACAATCGACGATCATTTTTTCACTGAATATTTGAAAATATATACTGTTGATAAATTGGTGAAAATAAAATAAAAAGTACATAACATGATTAAAAATATAATAAATAGCACAGAAAAAATATTTATTATGAAAATGATCTTTTTAGATCCACCTCAACACAAAGTGCAATAAATTGAGATGAAAGCATAACATTGATCACAATCTGAGGAGATTCTAGTAACACCTATCGATTTTTAGTTTTTAATAACTTTAAAAATGAGCTTAGACATACTTTAAAAATAGAATATATTAGTTTTGTTAATAATAATAATAATAATATAGTAAGAAATGGATTATTTTCGAACTGCATAATCGATAAATTTTTCTTTTGTATGATGGTTGCCTCGTTTCTCACCTTATATCAACACATTTGTTGCCATTTTTTTATTTGCCTTCCCTATAGTTTTTAATTAAAATTTGTTTGTATAATTTAAATGTTTTCACTTCCACATGAGGATATATTAATTTGAATGTTTTAAGAGCAAAACATCTCAGATTAAGACAGAATGCAAAATGACAATGTCTCATTCTTCTGAGGAATTGAATTCATTTTTGAATGTAATCAGACAATGCAGATAATAGTTAAAATCAGCCAGCTGAATCATTATGCTATCTATTATTTATTTTATGAAACATAAATGGCATTTCTTTCAAAACTTTATTGTAAGCTTTTCTGATGAGAATGTTTTTTATCAGATTATCTGCGATGGCACATTATACTCACAATGAAATTCAGGAAATTTTTAATCATCAGCGGATTATAAACAGGAAAATGCGGTAATACTCAATTTGGTTTCTAAACAATTTCATTGAAAATTTTTAAATATTAAAACAAAAAACTTATAATATTTTTCAACAAAAAATATAAGCATCAAGGTAAAAAAAAATTCCAGGAGTAATCCATAATTTTCAAGTTAATCAAAATTTCAGGAGTTTCAAGGGTCTTTAAAATTATTTTTCAAATTCCAGGAGTTTCTAGCAGTTTTCAGGAGTTGTATGAACCCTGAAGTATCTCACACATGTAGGATTAAAAGGGATCACTTTTTCAGAACACATTAAAAGTTTTTGCAAAATTTAAAAAGTTAAGAATGATAAACTAGAAAAGTTAAGCAGTATTTTAAAAGTACTTTAAATCAACAAAATAAAAATTTACTTTTAAGTAAATAATTTTCAGATAAAAAAAATGAAATGTATTCACTAATGCTACCTAATGATTATATACACCATAAAAAAATTTCATAAAAGTTTGCAGATAACAGTATTTTATGCATACTTTAAACAAATTAATCTTGATACTTTTTAACTACTGTAATAAATTATTAATACTATACAAAGATACAATATAACTGGTTTGTTATGGTCTTCAGAATACAGTGTAATAGTAAGAAACTTTTATGAATATTAACCTCTAAAATTATTAAGCTTATTAGAACAATAGAATTGAAATGTTATCAAAAAATATTTAGAAACTAAAATAAAAAAGGCTTAATACTTAATATGATTAAATGTTTGAATACTTAAATTTTATATCTAACAATAAAATAAGAGTATTGCATTATTAAATATAATAAAAACATTTGTATAAAGTTAATTATAATAATATAAATTAAATAAATAAAAATTATAAAATGGTACAAACAAAAATTAATTTTAATTACCAAAGGCAACAGTCCAACAATCTCTTTTGTCCTGACCAGCTTCAGCCTCCATTGTTGCAACTGGTGTATCTTTCTGACGTGGATCCCAAACTTTAACTCCACCTTCAAGGATAATTTTTATATAAAAATGGAAATGCAATCGAAAAGCAAATATTTTACATTTTACC
Source organism: Latrodectus hesperus (assembly GCA_037975125.1). NCBI lineage: Eukaryota > Metazoa > Arthropoda > Arachnida > Araneae > Theridiidae > Latrodectus > Latrodectus hesperus. The sequence continues at coordinate 24,375,691 of CM075851.1, forward strand.
ATAAAAAAATAAGAACACTGAATTTTTTTCAAATGCAGTAAAATAATTTTGTTTGTTATTTAAGGAAAAATGTGCATAAGGAATGCATAATAGAGGTGTAGGTGAGCCCTGGACTGTATCTTGAGGTTAACAGATTTAGAATACTCGCACATCACCAAACTGTTTGTAAATCTGAACCAAACTTAGGTAATGAAGTCATATCGAAGCTGGCTCCTCTCTACATTACCATTACACCAGTGGAAAGAGTTGTCACAGATTAACATGGACACATACCCAAATCGTGGAACTACAACAAATTGGTGAAGGAAAATGTAATCATTTCTCAATCATTCGTCATGGCAAGGGATGCTTGAAAAGAGTAATTAAATTCAAAACGTTAAAGTAGTTTAGAAATCAATTGATAAAGAAACTCTGATTTCCAACACATACAAACATTTAGACTCCGCAGCTAATATCATTAATAAAAAAAATTCTGAATTTTTATAAAGTTTTAAATTATAAATTAGAATTTCCTTATTTGACAGCTATTCTGAAATTTTATAAATCTTCAATAAAATTCAGATGTATTGCTTGTGGAACATCCAATATGAATAAACCTGGTATAATTTTTGCTAAGTACCTAAATGTTATATTAGAAAATATAGTTAAATCTGGATCTTAGATTATTGGATCTTGGATCTGGATTTTTTAATCTTGGATTTTTAGCAATAATAGACCTGTGTTTTGGATTTTTTTTTAATTAAGAACTAGTATATATTGCCTAAATTCCTTTGATTTTAAAGACCATTTCACTAGCATACCAATTGATAAATTAAACAATGTATTGTATCTCTATTTTAAAGAGTATAGGAATTTATTAAACGTTGATTAAGAATATTGGAATCACTTGGTTAAATTGCATATTTATAATAATTTTATATATAATGATGAAAACATATTTATTCAAAATTGTGGTATTCCACAAGGATCCAACTTTTCTAGCATACTTACACAAATCTGTTTCTACTTTATTTTGAGAAGAGTTTTATTTATCAGTATCCTTTTGTTTTTGGATACATTGATGATTTTATTATTTTCGATAATTCAAATTTTGAAGGTATTTCTAAATCTATTTACCCCACAACGAACTTTCTCTAATTAAAACTAATTTATTTGATATTAATGCAGAATTTTTAGATTTATATTTAAGTATTAATAATTCGATTACTTATGTTGATATTTTTGAAAAAACAAATCAACATAATTTTAAAGTCAATAAACTAATATATTGGAACTGTAATAATTCTTTAAAAATATATAGGAATATTATATCTAAGAAACTAAATTACATTTATAATATTTGCAATAATCATACATTTACTAAAAATAAAATAAAGCACCTAATTGATCCTCTCAAAAACAATAACATTTTAACCAATTTTATTTTAAAATACGTAGGAAGTAGGGAATCGCTTTAAGATTGAAGTAATGCGTAGTTTTTACAACTACAGAAGGGCCACCCAAACATTTAAGTTCTTACAAGAATCCCGAACACACCGACATTCATTAAATTTCTTTGAACATAATTTAACCTTAAATCTCTTTAAACACATGTTAATTTTAAATTTCCTGCATGTATCTTAATTACATTAACTTTTTGAACCATATATAACTATATTTTTATCAAAATTTTAAATTTACTTTTGGCAGCTTTATCTCTATTCTAATATTTAAATAGATTCTTATTTGCTGATATTGGTATTTTGAAATTATATTTGTTGTTCTTTCTACTGTGTGTTTCTTTACTTTTCTTTGATATATATATATATATATATATATATATATATATATATATATATATATATATATATATATATATATATATATATATATATTTGAAATAAATATCTTTATGTCTCTTTCTTTTAATACAAGCACTCTTTGGCAGAACTGCTTGAAGATCTTCAGACATTTGTCTTTTGTATATGTCAGAAAAGAGCGTTTATTTTGCACAGTTGAACATCTACCTCCTGATGAAGATGTAGTCCCCAGGCTTTCCGCCTATTCTTTGTATTGTATATTTTCAGTGATTTTCAAATTTTATCTTACAAGTTTTATTATTTTTATTATGTTTTATCTAATATATATACTTGAAAACTTTGTCTACACAGCATTTTCTTTAATGCTCTTATTTATTGAACAAATCAATTTTACAGAACTATTTCTGCAAAATATTCATAAGATTTCTAACAGGATTACCAGTGATAATATTTTATGTAATAAAACACTTTTATTTATTAGCATAAATAACTGACATAATTTAATTGACATAAAAGAAGTTACCTCGAAATCATTCACCAACTATTTGAAAGTCATAAGTAGAAAAATTTTTTTATTCAGGAGTGAAATACATTTAAATATTTCATAGTGTTAATAACTGGCAGTATAGCAAATACTTATTTTAATTCAGAGTTTAAAATTCATTAAACATTTAAAGCTTATTTTTTAATAAATATTTAACTTAAAAAACAATTTTTTTAAATGTTTAATTGAATTTGTATTCTTTTTTAGATCTATGCTGCTTTTTTTAAGCTTTATTGTTTCCACAACAGTTTATTATCATTTTTTTTAAGTGATTACTTTTGATAACTAATTTAAAATGATATTTAAAATTTACATTTTTTAAATTCATATTATTTATATTAAAATACTTTATAACATATTTAAAATTACAATGTTAAAGTATTTTCACCGATAGCAACGTTAGTAATAAATTAACTATATATTTATGTATAATAAAAATGGATAGATGAGGACATAATCTGATGAAATCATAAGATATAAAATATAATAATAAAATGAATTTTTTTTGTATTACTTTTTTATTAACATGCTAAGTTTTTATTTCAAAGAGAATATATTATACGCTCCATTCAATTGCATTTACCTACATCAAATTTTTTATAGAAATAAGAATTATCTAGAAATAGAATGTCACAATGACATTCAGCTTAAAATGGAAAGAATGCAGTTTTTGTAAAAAATTCTGTATGAAAAAGTATTAAATTAAAAACATATTAAGGATGAATAAAAAAAGTATTAAAAAAATAATGTATTTCAAATACAGAATTTTTAGTTATGTTTAAAATTTTCATCAATTAATTTAATTTTTCAGAATTAATTTTTTATGGTAAAAATATATAAATTATTTAATAAAAGCCACAAACATTGGTATGAGATAACTTACCATCTCTACTGCATGTAACAATTTCAGGTGCTCCACAACCAATACCCAAACCTCCAACACCATCTATAGCATTAATAATTTGAGAATGAGCTTTAACTGAATAAACAGGTACTTCAGTCTTGTCTAAATCCCTTGAAAAGTTAAAATACCTTCACTCTTTATACAAAAATAATAAATTATTCTAAGAGCACAGAATGACTAAATTAAGGAAAAGAAATGTAATTCCCTTTAAATTAACATTAACTATTCAGTAATTTAAATATCAAGAAAGTTTTCCTTATTCTATAATTGCCTTACATATTGATAATAGAACCTGATAAAAATACAATTTTAACAAAAAATACAATAATAACAATTTTTTAAATTATTTAGCATTCACTCTAGTGCTGCCGTAATATATAAACTATATTAAATTTTATTCAAAGAAAATAATTATTCTTATTTTAATTATTATTTCCATTTCCCTTTTGTCATTTTTGGAATTAAAAGATTAAACTAAATAAAATTAGATTATATAATTCAAGACAGTCATTGTCAATATTTTTTTACTGAAGAAATGATCTTTAAATTTGATATAATGATTTTTTAAGAATTAAATAAAGACAAAATTTATTTTTTCTTTAACTTCAGATCCATAGAAATATTTAACGATTTTTCTATAAAAGTTAACTTTTTTGATGATTAAAATGGAAACGATTATTTAAGTTAAATATAAATTCATATGATTACATCAATACTCAATGGATACTGAGTGACAATTTTTGTTAGATGTTGTTACAAATATATAACACTATTAGACTAAGAAAAAACATTATTTAGAAACCAATAGATTAAAATACATTAAAAGATGAACACAATGAGACATTTTGTCTTTTCTTCTGCATAACAACCTGATCATTAATCAAAATTTTTTTAAATCTAAAATAATAATGAGTATCTAAAAAATTATAAAGTTTCATATTTAAATTACCCAAATAATTAAAACTCAATATTTATTGAATACCAGCAATAAGCTATTATTATGATGTATGTCCAATAAATCTACAAATTGCCAATATTTTCCAATCATTGATAAAAGAGCAATTTCTGAATTAACAAACATTAAAATTTAAATGTATTTATTTTAAGTTCTAAAATATATTTCTATAAAATTAATAAATTAAGTGTTAATGAGTCACATAGTTCCTATGTCATAGTCATATCAATCAGTTGAAAGTTTATATTTTCTTATATTTTGAAAACTTAGAATAAAAAAATTGAATTTCTGTTCAGATGACAATGAAAATAGAACTTTTGAAAATATGCATATAAACTAACATATTAATTTTAATGCTCCTGTAGAAATAAATCTTTCACACTGAATGTTTTCTATATATTAAGATATTTATTTTTTTTATCAAATGCTTGACCTGGTTTTTCAACCATCAGTCTCTGCTGGGCAGCTGAATACAATCTTGAAGCAAATGAAGTTATCTTCAGCAGAATTTCTAGCTATGATGTCAAAAAGTCCAGGGCAAGTGAGGCGGTGGTGGTTAAGATTTTTATGATTGAACATTATTTTTAACAAAAACATTAAATGAAAGTAAAAAAGATACAATTTAACAAAACTCAGTTTAAAGCTTTCATTACAATGAAAATTAATAAAAAAATCCTAATTATCAAAGATTTAATTGCAGGTTAGAAAATTTTTATTCTTAACTCTGAATTCATCTCTCTACAACTATATATTAAATAAATTTCTACAAAAATATTTGAAAGATAACATTCATACATTTAATTTTATTACAATTATTAAAATTAATGTATATTCTTTTAATGACTTCAAAACTTTCAATAGTGAAACAATTATGGGATTAAAATAATGAATTATATGAATATTGTCAGAAGAAATGTTACATCATAGCCAAATAAGTTTTTAACTTAAAAGTTCGTATGAATATTAATGAAATGAACTTAATATTAACCATATTTGCATATTTCCTTCAAAATCTCCTGTTGCTAAGAAACGTTGATGAAGACCTGAAGCTCCAAATGTACCACATTTAAATCCTTTTGGTTTAGTGATCTATACAGAAGATTATTAGAAATACGTAATGAAACATATGTAAAAAAATTCAAAAATCTAATGATAAAATACAAAAATATTTTACCATATTTTTAAATGTTTTTTCATATTATTTATTGCTAATAATTTTGATTTATTAACATAGAAGTAATAAAATAATTATTTACAAATATCTTTTATTTTTTTTAAAATTATGTTTATTGTCAATACTTATATTGACATCAAATCATGTTTCATTGATAGAGAAAAACAACAGTTTGAAAATAAGATTAATAATTTATTAATATTACATTAGATCACATGTAAAAACAGTAATATGATGAAATTAAAATATTTTAGATTGTTTAGTTTGCTTCTAGTGCAAAAGAATATGAAGCAATTTAAAAACATGCAAATATGAAATAAAAAATAAAAGTTATTTACATAAATATTTAATTTCCTTATGCTTTTAATAAATTTGGGATTATTTTACATTGTAAAGTAATACCAAAAAATAATTGAAATCTGATTTTTTAACACAATCTAAACATAGCAGCAAATTTCAATATTAATTGTAGCATGCTTAAAAAATATTGATTTACAGCTATTTTTTTGTTCTTTTATTTAGTATAAATTTGATTTAGAATGAGTTTGTAAGTGAATTAAAAGCATTCAAAAGTAAAGATATTTGGTTTCATAAATTTTAAATAAGGGTAAGTATAATGTTATTTATAAGTTTATTTCTAAATGAAATAATAATTTGATGTGTGAAAAATTAAAGTTTGATTTTAAGAAGATACAGTAAATAAATCTGCTTGAAATTTAAAATTAGAATAATCACTGTAAAAGATGCCAAATAATTAGTTTCAAAAATGAAATTTCAAACCGTAAATTTTAAAATTAGGAGTACAATTCTGATAAAATAAATTTTTTCAGAAAACAAAATAATTAAGAATATCAACAATTAATATTAAGAATTACAGATTTGGTATAATGAAAAGAACTGAAAAAACTTTCTTTAATGAATTAGAAACTAGAAGCTTTGTTTTAAAGTTAAAATTAAAACATCTACCACTGTCACCCTGGGATGTCAGCATGGAGCTATCTCGAATGCCGCCGACACTTTGGAACAACAATTGACAATAACTTATATGCTTTATTTTTTTGTGCAGCTAGAGAGATAGAAGAAAGAGGTTTCTGGAGAATATTAGTGAAGCATTATTTTTAGAATTTACCGTGTGGTTCTTAAATGTTATGTTTCAATTTTTTATGTACATTTTTAAAGACAATACATTCAGCTTCTGAGGATGGATATATAAATTTTAGAGGCAGAAAATGAGTAAAACAAAAAGCATTTTCAAATGCAGAATTTTACCAATTTAAAACCATATTTTTATTTTATTCAAAATAAAAACTTTACTAAAAAATAAGGAATTATGAAGTTATTAATATAAATAAGCATTTTTTATAAGGGAATAAAATTCAACAGTATTATTTTTTTAAAGAACATACTTATTAGAATGGTTAAAATAAAAATACAAAAAATTAAAAATTTCCAACTCATTTTTATAGAAATTTCAATTATGTTGATCTAAAGATTTATGTATTAATTTATAGAAATAACAGATTTCAAAGAAACTAATTTATGTTACATTGATTCACATTTTTTTCTAATCCAAATTTTCTCTTTATGGGATAGAAATTATCTATGATTAAAAATAAAAATGCTTAGCAAAACTTGATCCTATTTTTAAAATTAAAGCCATAACTCTAACTTGTTAATCTTATAGTGTATTAATAATTAATAACCATCTGGTTTGTTTACAAGATAAACAGCCATTTATATTTTTATTCTTTCCTATTTTTACTAGATAATATTTTTAGTTTAGTTAAAACTATCTGGTGCTCACCTTGCAATAGTAGTAAGTTCAGGCCACCTGAATTAATAGGTTTAAAACCAATGTTGAATAGTTTTTTTTAAAATAATGGTGGGTGACAAACCCTTTACCACAACAAGGTCAGATACTGCTACTCATTTATTGTTGCCCGGTGCCCACATATGAATCAAGTCATGAAGGCAAGTAGCGTTACCCATGCATATTACCACTAACTCGTTTATAGGATGGAAAACATTCATACAGCATCTCAGAAGAAAGGATAGAGAAACACAGAGGGAAAGAAACATCCATGCCCAAACCGGAATTCAAACCCAGAACCAACAGCCTAGGAGTCGGGAACACTAACCACTCAGCCATCAGTTAGCATGTTAAACATTAGAAATTGGATATTTCTGTATGTGTTAAAGGGGGGCTGTGCCATTGTATGTATTTCTATCTGTAGGCATTGGTATTTGAAAGTTTCTCAAGGTTATTTCAATTGTAACTTATGAATGGGGACCATTATCTGAGGAAATTCTTCTTGGAAAGCAACATATAATGTTCAAATACTTTATTTATGGTTAATAGACATATAGTGTCAAAAGAAATTATTTGACATTTTAAAACAAACAGTCCATGTCATTATAAATTTACTTTTGAAATTGAAAATATTAGGAATTCTTGTTATTGATATCTTTAACACTCTATTGATGTCTAATTACAATCTATGATTTATAAATTAAAAAGAAATAAATCTCAATTCTCTCTCAAAAAAAATATATATATTATTGATTATCAAAACATTATGCACGGAATATAATTTGTAGTTATTAAAAAATATTGAAAAGCATTACAGAAAATTTTCCACATTTTTGACATTACTGTATGAAACTTATGTCATTTGTTATAAAGGAAAAAATTTCAGTTCAAACTTAATCTTGTTTAATATTATTTAAAAATATCATTCTAGAATAATGACCAGGTTCAGAACTTAATTTTCTGTGCTTGATAAAGAGATAGCTTCAACAGACAAAAAACTGAGATTAGAGAAACAATGTACTCTTTGCAGTTCCAAAAGAAATGAAACCAAAGTATATTTAAAAGGAAGTACAGTATTTCTGCCTTGATTGTGATGGATTTTATTGTTTAATACTATATTTTAAATGATACTATACAAAGACATAAAAAATTCAGTAATGAAAATTTTTATATAGAAAGTATATCACATAATTTTTTGTGAGCTCTGTAGGTTTTCACTGTAATTAATCTGTAATCATAAAAACAAACATTTAGAGGCATTTAAATTTAGTAAAATAAAATTTAAATATTTGTTAAAATAATTTTTTAAATTAAAAGAAAATTCTTACATACTTTCATTACATTAAATTTATTGTTGAATTATGAAAAAAATGTATACTTTTATTTATAAATATTTCTAGATAAAGAATTAATCAATTAAAAAATTTAATGCTATAAAAATTTCAAGGAAGCAATATTTTATGGCATTTTAAAAACAACTATTACATATTTTTTGTAAAACAGCTTACAACAGAGACCTGAAAACTTAGGGATAACCGCAATCCAGATAACTCACACACACCCTGACAGGGCAAAAAAAATTATAAAAAGAGTAGATGAAAATTGAGTCATGATGTGCATGAGATTGTGTACAGAGACACTGAAAGTAAGTGACTTTAATGAGATAAATAAAGGACTTCACATTTCACTGAACAAGAGAGCAAGGTACACTGATTATAGGGTCAATCTTGCAAGAGAAAGACTTAAAATTTTATAAAGAATTTAAAAAAGAGTGACCATAAATTCATAGAAGTACTGGCTGACTTGATCGCTATAAGAAAGTCGACAGAGTATCAGTATTTACAGGAAAAAACTGTCTTTGGATATGGAGGATTTATCCCAGTTTAAAAAATCTTTTAGATATTGATCAAAGTTGAAAATTAGACTGAAAAGCAATTGTACAATTGTGATGAGTTAGGGTTAGTCTACAAACTATTACCAGTGAAAAATCTTACTTCCAAGGAAGAAAAGTTAGCTCCATGTTTTAAAAGGAAATAGTAGACAGTTGCAATCCTATTATGCAGTAATGGCATAGGTGAGAACAAATTAAAAATGGTATCATAAGAAAATCGAAAAAACTATATGCGTTCAAGCATATTGAAGTGGATAAACTTTCAGTTTGGAACCAAAACCAGCCACATGCTTGAAAGAATTATGCCTTTTCAAAGAATGGCTGGCTCTATGAAGTATTTGTTTCATCATTTGAGTAGTTTCTAAAATCTACCAAGAAAAGGTATTCTGGTTTTAGATAATCTGTCTTGGAACCAAAGGCTGAAGAGTAAAAAAATGGAGACATAACAGCAATATTTTTATCTTACAATATCACAGCGCTATGCCAACCAATGGACCAAGTACTTTTCATTAATCTCAAAAATGATATAAGTGAAACTATTATCCTTCCTTCTTTCTACAGAAGATGATGGTCAAGATCTTATCCAAAATTTAAAGAAAATTAACTTATTGAATGGGTGGTAAATACCTGGAATGAGTTAGAGACATTAATATTAGTTCATTTTTAGTGTAAAAGTTCCATGATCATAATGGAAATTCATATGTTGAAAATGATCATGTAGAAAACATAAATTTACTCAACTTCCTGAAAAATTCCTAGAAGGGCTGATGAAAATGGTGTTGAATATTGTTTGAAGAATGATAATGAACAAGATATTATATTCGATATTGAAATTATTGCTGCTTTTATAATGAAAAAGGTGGCAGAAAATTATGAAGATATTGACAATTCTATCATATAAGCTCCTAAAATACAACATAATGAGGGACTATAGGCTGCCAAAACTGCCCTTCAGTATTTTGAACACAAGACATTGTGTTCAAAATACTGAAGGGCAGTTTTTGGTAATGGACTTACTGCTCCTTTGTTGTCTTTGGGATGAATCAGCAAAACAGAATGCACTGTGGAAGACAAGACATTATGCATTTCTTTCAAAAAAAGTTGTGTTATTTTATGTCAGCTGGTTGATTTTATTAATAGATTAATGCCACCATAAAATATTTTTATCGAATAAATTATTATATACTGCATTTCATTAGTTTTAATTTTCACAAAGTAAAAGGTCTGTATCTTCATAAGGTATGTTTTTAATCCCATTCCCAATAAGCTGACATTATAACATATTTGGCCAAGTTTTCAGGATGTATTAGAATAAATAAAAATTATTAATAACAATCTTAAAATTAATTAGATATCCTATTTTATGGAAAACCACATTATAACTGACAAAAATACCTTGAAAATTTTTTTAAATTACTCAGTAATAGAGCACTCAGTTTAATTGCAAGTGTTATCATTGTGCATATTGCAATTACAAAATCTTAATTTATGTGACATTATAGTAAAAAGAAAATACTAACTAGCTAAAAAATATATGAGGAAGAAATATTGAAAATATACTTAAGTTTATGAATGAACTTCTTATATTTACTCATATTATTTAAAAATTGGTGTGTATATTAATCATACTAGGTCATAAAGTATATCCCGATAAAAATATCAAATTGAATGAAAGAGAAAAATTAGAATTTCACTCTTACTAGCAAAATAATTATTGATAATTGCATCATGCCAAGCCTTTAAAATGATTTTTGGCTATTCAAATTAAAAAGACTTGATAAATTTTAATCTAAAGTAGAATCTAAATAATTCAAATCAATCTTATCATTATAAATACTCTCTAAATAATAATCTCTCCTGTATAATTATTTATTTATTTTTATTTGGGGATACAATTTTAGTAACGTTAGATCCTGATATAATTAATACCGTCACAAATTTCTATGCATTTCCTATTATTTTGAAAACCAAAGGGAAATAAATGCCTTCTAAAGTGCATGTAAATGCTACACTGCTAAAAGATAATAACCAGGAAACTACAGAATCAAAATTTGAAATTTAATAATAAATATACTTCTTATATACTTCTAATATACTTCTTCTATTAAATTTTCTTAAAAAAATATAATATAGTAAATAATAAGATTTATAAGCTCATAAAATTTATTGTTAATATATTTTTTAAAAAATATGTGATTGTTGATAAGAGATTGATAACAACTTTCTATTCTAAATATTAAGAACAGAAAAAAAATATTAGGAATCTTTACAAACTCATATCACTTTCTGTGGAGTTAATCGAAATATTTTTCTCTAACTGTTCATAAAATAAATTTGGCTATTGACAGAAATTTTAAAAATGTATCAAAGCTTATAAAGAGTATACACATTTTTAATAATTTTAAACAGGAAATAAAAAATATTATTAAATAATTTTAACTATGAAATAAAGAAATATATAAAATAAAAAAAATAGCAAAGGAAAGAAAGTTTTTATAAAAAAAGTAATTTTAAGAGTAGTTTAGAACATAATGTTAAATGTAAAATTTTTTAAAAAAGAATTCTTATTTTGTATGCTGGCTATGACCTAAAAACAAATTATTATATCCATATAATTTTCAACAATTTTTATAAGTAAACATAAAACTAATTCTAAAAAAAAAATTAAAATTTTGTTAGATTATATTTGAATTTTCTACAACAAATATGTTTATTCTTGTGATTAATTTTAATCTTTAAGTCAAACGCCAATTTAATTAAGGAAATCAAATTTAACCAACTGGCAGGTTAAAAGGGTCTAATGTTCTTAAACAGTATTATTAGCTTAAACAAGGTGATCCTTGTATGGGTGCCAGGGCACAAAGGTATTGAAGGTAATGAAAGGGCTGATGAACTTGCTAAACAAGGATCGTCTGTTGCTCCCATCGGTGCAGAACCTTTTTGTGGGATCAATTTGAAGACCACAAAAACCAATGTTCTTAGATGGGAAAAACGGAAGTTGTATGAAGCTTGGCTCAACGCTCCTGGTCAAACCCACGCTAAAAGTATGATCTGTGGATCATCAGCGAGGATTGTCTCTGAAATTCTAAGATGCTCTAGGCACAAGATACGTTTAATTGTAGGCTTCATAACTGGGCACTACGATTTCAGAAAACACCTCTATTAAATGGGACTGTTTCAGCAAGACCCTATCTGCAGGAAATGTCATACGCAAGAGGAAACAGCCAAGCATATCATTTACGAATGCGAGGCTCTTGCCCTCCCTAGATTAACTTCTTTAGGCATCATCCATACTAGAGAGTTACCACTAGACTCTATTAAAGGGTTATCATACTTTATTAATAAAGTGGGTGACCCGAGCAACTGGAACTAGGAAACATTGGGTTTGGAGTTAATAGTACAAAATGCTGATAAAAGCAGAGATGCCCAATTCTAAGAAGAAAAAGAAGATTATTAGCATACCATTTATGATTTGGCAATCAATGACTTAAACAAAGATGTCTTTTTCTTTCAAAATAAGTTTAAAAGGTGAAAATAAAAACTAATTTGCAAGAATGGAATAAAAAAAATTAGAAGTATTTTGAAGTGAAATAAAATTAATTAAATAAATTATAAAAATCAATCCACTTTTATAACAAAAAAATTGAATATATTAAAAATGAAATTTAAATATAAAGATATTAAAACAAATTATACATTTTTTTAAAAAGAAATGTAAGGAAACTTAATATAAATTAAGTATTTAAGTGAAAAGAGAAAGTAAAAATACTATTTAAAAGTGTATTCTAAATAACTTATTTTTAAAAATATATTTTAACAAATCCAAAATGAATTCAAGTTTATCAGAATGAAATGTTATTTAACTATACTTTTTTAATGAAGCTCGTTAGCATAATGGTTATGTTTTCAAGGCACTTCTGTGAATCCATAAAATTGAGTACCCAGCATGCTCAAGACTAAACATTGGAGGTTTTGAAGTGTTTAATTCTTAACCATTAGGCTGGCTATCTAATTGGGGCATGTTTTGCATCCCAGTTTAGTTTGGTTTGTTTGTCGCTCAATGGTAATTTTATGCACACGAGGGCTAATTAGACCGGGACCTACGGTTTAAAGTAGATTCTGAACCACTACAAACATCCATGCCCAAGGTGGGATTCAAACGTTTTGCAACTCATGGTCAAGAAAACAGATGTGTACATTGTAGGCCTTGGTCCAATGGGCTGTTGTGCTGCTGAGTTTAGTTTAGTACAGTTACATGAAACTGTTGCCTAATAAAAATTTAAATTATACATAATTTTAAGAATAAATGGAAATATATAAAACCTTGATGTTATAATGGTACTTAAATTTTATCAAAAACTATGCAAATAGATGAGAGTTTTTAGTGGAGTGGTCATTATTCTTCATTGATCACAGTAATTAATGTATTTATGGAAGGTGACTGAGTTTCTTTGTTATGCAAGTTTTTAGGAAGTTGATGGGAAATTCAATACTAAAAGCTTGCACTTAGGCTAGTTCTAATGATGACAGTGTTGTTACAATTCTATAAAGGACAGTTAACACTCACCTAACATAATTAATATATATTTCAATATTTTTATTTACCTATATTCATTAGAACATTTTATAATCAATTTCCATTTTTTTTGATATTCTACACACATACCCAAAGTGAAAATAATAATGTAAACTATACTGATAAAAATTTCATTTCAAAATTTGGAGATTTTACAACTGATCTGAATTAAATTACTGTGCACTTGATTTATGCTTAGAAAAATTTACTGCTATATAAGAAAAATTTTAATGTGAGTAATACGTATAAAAAATTGCTGATTTTAACTGTAGGTAACATTTTAAGTAAAATAAAATTTTGGAACGGAAAACAAGTGTAAGCAGAAATTTTCATTAGAACATTAACATTTTCATAAATGCGAAAACATGGAAACTGTTTGCCACAAATATCAAAGTTTAGATGGATACAAAAATATATAGAAGTATTTTGTATTTCTTTTCCAAATAACTATATAATCTTATATCTTACATTCAATTTTTAAACATATACCTTCTATCCAATTTGTAAAATTATCAAGTATTTTATTTTATATTACTTTAACTATCGATCATTCTGCTTACGCTAGAACCAACAAAATTTGTATTCTTTTGATATCGTGGAAATTATGTATATAAGAAAACATACTTTTTTTAATAAGCGATTTTTTTTATTTAAAGACAGTAAGACTGGCAATTAGATCTGGCACTAAAAATAACAATAACAGTTGTTAACTGGTACTAAAAATAACAATGTAAGCAATTCTACTGCTGTTTAAAAATAAAAAAAATTGCATGAACAAATTGTCTGTTTAACTGTTATTCTAACATTAGAAATTACTTATCGCTATTACTCGACGTTTCATGCAAGCTGCAAAATCTATTTAAGAGATTAAAATTAATTAATGTCTTGATGACGATCATTTTACGCAGCAAATAAAAGTGCTACACCTACATCATTAACTAACTGAACTTTTCCACTAGTAATTTCATATATTTGAAAGGCCCCTGTTCCTTTGGTATGAGTTCCTAATGCAACAAATTTAGTGCTCACAGGAATCCATTTTGTATCGAAAATTGTATAATTTACGGATTCATTTGCATGTAAAATTATTTGAGGTTTATCCATTATCTTGATTTTAAATGAACAAAATCTAAAATTCCGTCTTTCAACTAAAAAGGTTTTCAATTTTCGCAGTGTTTACTATAAATTACAAAGCATGTATATGTATTACAGTTAAAATTTATTACTAACTGTGTTTATAAAACATCATTGGAAATCAAAATGTATGTTGTCACAGTTACAAATATTTTTACAATTAAATAATATTACTGTACCATTTAAGACTTACCAATATAATATGAAAATTAAAAAAAAACTTATTTGGTTTGAAGCTTGAATAAATGTCAAACCTTATGTAACAAAATCAAGTACTACTACTCTATCTTCATCACCATCGTTACGTAAGTGTTTACATTTACTTCAAATTTTAAAAATGCTTCAAAATGAAAGTTACAAATTTCAACTAAAAAAATTATAATAACTCGATTTAAATTACAATTTTACCATATATATGCTAAAAATTAGCTTTAAACTTAAAAATAATTCTTTAAATTAAATATTAAGGATTTGACTAAAATTTAACCATTCATACGTGACAAAAACTAATTTTCATCACTGATAATTTATTAATTATTGCTGTAATTATTAACTGCTTTTTATTATTTCAAAATTATGGCTCTTTTAGATTATGAAAATCAAATGTATCTTGAATTATTTCATGATGATGCTCTAGTTGTTCTTGCAAAAGGAATTGGAGCCGAGAGACTTGCTGTTAATTTAATAAAAACTTATAATGATCCTGGAAACTTAGTATTAATTATAGGCGCTACCCCAGCTGAAGAGGAGTACATCATCAAAACTATGAGTGAATCAGATTCTGATTTGCTTCCGAAGATCATAACTTCCGATGTAAGCACTAAAGATCGTCGTGATGTTTATATGATGGGTGGTGTATTGTTTGTTTCTTCTAGAATATTAGTTGTAGATATGCTCGTTGATCGAGTTCCTATTGATTTAATTACGGGATTAATTGTTCTTCGGGCGCATAAAATATTGGAATCTTGTCAAGAAGGTTTTATTATTAGACTATATCGAATGAAAAACACAAAAGGATTTGTTAAGGCTATATCCTCTAGTCCAACTGCTTTCACACGTGGTTTTTCTCAAGTTCAAAGGATCATGCGGAATCTTTTTGTGAAACATATTTTTTTGTGGCCTCGTTTTCATGCAATTGTAGCTAGTAGCCTTGAGAAAGCCAAACCCAATGTCACAGAAATGCATGTTCCTATGACTCAAGCAATGACTTCAATCCAAATAGCTATATTAGATTTGATGAATGTTTGTGTCAAAGAATTAAAGCACATCAATCCATCTTTAGATACTGATGAGTTAACAGTTGAAAATGCTATTGCAAAATCATTTGATAAAATTATAAAATATCAGTTGGATCCCATTTGGCATCAACTTAGTTCAAAAACAAAGAGACTTATTTCTGATTTGAAATTTTTACGTTCTATTTTGTTATCTTTAACTCAACTGGATTGTGTAACTTTTTATAACATGCTTAAAATGATTAAAGAAAACATCACTGTTGGAACTCAAATGTCTGATTGGTTATTTCTTGATGCCTCTGATAGTTTATTTCTTTATGCAAAAGAAAGAGTGTTTGGACCTGTTAAGAAAACAGAAGTTTCCAAAACTAAGAAAATGGTTTTTGAAGAAAATGCAAAGTGGAAACCTTTATGTGATATATTAAATGAAATATCTGAAGAATGTACAGAAAAAGAAATGGTGATTATTATTGTTAATGATGATAATATTTCTAAGCAACTGACTGATGTTATTACTTATGGTGGACAGGATTATTTGTACAATACTTTCAAAAAACTTTTTCCAGATTTATGTTCTGATTCAAAAAACCAACGTAAATCTTTAAAACGAAAGTTGAAGGAAGATGAACAAACTTTGACTCAAATGGCTCGCAGTGAAGATGCTGAAGATAAAGAGTCTTCTGTTTTACCTGAAAGTGAGTTATCAAAAAAATTTCCAAAGCTTAATATTGAATTTTATCCAATCAAACATTCCTCTGGTAATCATTTTCGTTTCCAAAATTTGTGTGAATTGCATCATCCTAAGTATATAATATTTCATGATGGAGATATGGAACTTATTCGTAGAATTGAATTACATCAAGCTATAAATCCAAAGGAAAAGATTAAAGTTTATTTTCTTATTTATTCTGGGTCTTCTGAAGAGCAAAGTTTTTTGACCACTCTTAGACGAGAAAAAGAAGCCTTTGAATATCTTATCAAGGAGAAGGCACAAATGGTTTTACCTGATGGTATTGATGGCAAATCTGGAGATCATCCAGATTTAGTTAGGGGCTCTTCCCTAGCCAGTGATACTGTTAATTCTAGAAAAGCTGGGGGACAGCTAAGAAAATTAGAGGACCAAAAAGTTATTGTAGACATGCGAGAGTTTCGTAGTGAATTACCATCTCTCATTCATAGGAGAGGTATTGATGTTGTACCAGTGACTTTAGAAATTGGTGATTATGTATTAACTCCAGATATGGTTGTAGAAAGAAAAAGTGTAAGTGATCTAATTGGATCCTTAAATAGTGGTCGTTTATATTCTCAAGCTCAGTCTATGTGTCGATTATATAAAAAACCAATTTTGCTTATAGAGTTTGATCAAAATAAGGCGTTTTCTTTGCAGGGAAAATATTATTTTAATAATAGCGCTTCTTCCCAAAACATTGTGTCAAAACTTATTTTGCTTACTTGCCATTTTCCTCAGTTGCGTATTTTGTGGTGCCCTTCTCCTTTTGCTACTGCAGAAATGTTTGAGCTTTTGAAACTTAAAAAAGAGCAGCCTGATGAAGAAAAAGCTGCTTTAATGAAAGCAGAAGATGTTGAAGGTGAAATTTCTGTTTCTAAATTTAATATTGTAGGTTATGACTTCATTTCAAAATTACCTGGTGTAAACTCTAAAAATATGTGGTCACTTTTAAGGAATACTATTAGCATTGCTGATTTAATTAATCATACTGAAGAAGATTTTAATAAGATGCTAGGAAACTCCATTTCTGCTAAAACTCTGTGGAGGAGCATAAACGAAGAAATGATTGCAGATGTTAATATAACTACCAATTACAGAAAATCTAAGAAGCAATGGAAAACTTCTAAAAGAACCTAATTTTTTGCCCATCATTTTGTTTTAAAACATTTTTGCATTATGTATCATTTTTATCATTTCAAATATTCTGCTGTAAAAAGTAATTGTAAATTATCTTTTCAATGTATACAACCATGCAAGATATAAATGTCAAAAACTCGATAAAATAGGTATTTTTGTTAGCTATAATAATTTAATGAACATGTTAAGAAAACATTTAGTAAAATTTTGTTGTTATGATATTTGTAAAATAATTTTTTCCTAGTAGAAAAATATTTCTCAAGTTGTTTTAAAAATATGAATAAAAATTGAATTTAGCTATAGTTTAATAAGTTGAAAAATTTCAAATTAATGTAAATTATTCTGCTTATTTCATTTAATAAAAATTTTAATTCAAACATATGCTACATACAGTTCGAATCGAACAATTCATTTATATTCTGTTATTATTTTTATTAAATTGTGGAAAAATTGTTTTTGATGTTAATTATAAGAATAGTAATATGTTACATCAAGAGTTTTAATACATTTGCTCTTTTTTTATTTAATTAAAGTAGGCTGGAAATATGTGAAAAATATTAATTCAAACACAAATTTTTTATACTTGATGAAATATACTTATTTATGTTTCTTTTGTGATATTATGAAATATCTCTAAATGGCACTGAAATTTTGTGTTTTACACAATTGTAAAAGTTTATGTAGATTTATAAGTTGTTAATAATTTTACATTTCATTGTTAACTATTTTAGAAAAGTTTTGAATCCTACATTGTTGGCTAATAATTAATGAACATTATTGAAAATAAATTTTTTGTGTAATTGTTTCAAATGTAAATAAAAACTTTAATTTTTTATTGTTTTTTTTATCTCAAATTAAAATATTAACTATATTATTATTTTTTTTTAATCTTATTTATATACATAAGCTAGCATTTGAAAAATTTATAGTT
Organism: Latrodectus hesperus; assembly: GCA_037975125.1. Lineage (NCBI taxonomy): Eukaryota > Metazoa > Arthropoda > Arachnida > Araneae > Theridiidae > Latrodectus > Latrodectus hesperus. The sequence continues at coordinate 24,394,511 of CM075851.1, forward strand.
TCTTGTTATTCTTGAAGACAATTTATTCTATTTTCATAAAAGTTTTACAAAAGTTATATTTTAGGAAACTTATATTATTATTTATTATCTTTTATAATATTCATAATAATTTCAAAAATTTATTGCTATTGAGTCAGATTTAGGTTTGATGAAATAAATGATTGTTTCAATGTGGTGATTATAAATAATTATTTTTCCTTAATGTTGAAGTTATAAATTAATTTATTTCACTTATTTGCCAGTTTTTTCACTGATACATAACAAATCATTTAACATAAATATTGCGTTTAGAAGTTAACTTCTATTGAATAATAATTTGCTTTTATTAAAGTTACTTTTCTTTCAGTGTCTCAAAAACCATTTCATTCTTAAAGATTAATCTTTATCAATAATATAAAGAAATATATGTTATTTTATTTTTGTATTTATTGTCACAAATATGACTGAAAATAAACATGAGTCATATTTAACAAACTTTATGTAAATTTCCCAAAATCCTTAGTCTAGTACCCTGACTGAGTTTATATCTATCAATAAATCTAATAAAGTCAGATTGTTTTGTGACCGAGTGGCATTCTTTCTTCCTTATTTTTCTCCTTATATGACATTCTTCCTTTCTTGTTCTGCTCTTTAATTTGATCCACAACAAATAACAAGTTGTTGTTGTTTACTAATGACACTTGGACAAGCCAAGCTTGCTATGCTATGCGAATTAAGTCGATTGGGAGCGTCTTTCGTTTTAATCAGAGCACCATGAAGGTGAAAGTACGACTTTGCTCTACACACATGCCATATATACCTGTTTATAGGGTATTCAACCATTCACATCTCATTCATACAAGGAAAGGACAAAGACAGGATAGATAGAGAGAGAAAGCACATCCATGCTCGAACCCAGGACCTCCTAATCCGTAGTCAGGCACGCTGGCCACTAGACAAGTTGGTTGGCACAAATAACAAGTAATGTGAGCATTTAACTAATGTATATCCTATTAGGTATCCATTAGCTAGATTTATTTATACGGTGGCTAAGGTAGTATATATATTTTAAAATCAGTAACATACTATAAATTTTTAAAAAAATTATTTAAATTCATTTAAAGAAAGTTTTTGGAAATATGAATGGTTTAGTACTTATGATAAAAAATTATATTAATACTTAAAACTATTGAAAAAGTGATTTCTGAGAGATAATAAAGAAATAAAATATAGATTTTTGTATTTTTTCCTGCAATAATTTGCTTTTCAATTCATTTATATAAACATATGATAATAGTGACAGCAATAATGCATATGAAAGGAAATTTTATAACAAATTTCGGTACTTTTCCGTTTTGCCGGTGCAAATCTCGCCATGTGAAAATTAAGTCGCCAATTGACGCATAAAAATTTTTAAATAATGTTTTACACAAAAATTTTAAAATTTATATATTTAATTGTTCTTGCATTCACGCTATGCTTGGAATGATGGGTGCCAGAGCCTCAATTTATTTACTTGTTATATTAGATTACAATTTATTGGGTGATGCATATTTCAAAATCTTATTATTTTTTTAAATATTTTTTTGTGAATTTGTTACTATTATTATTTTTTAAGATATATTTTTAAAATCCGATTTTTTCTAGAGAGATTTTATGAAATTATTAAATTTGTATATATAGCAACATAGTATAAAATAATAAAATGGAAAAAAAGAGTCGAAATAAAGTCATTGACAGTAAAAGGCCATCACATGTTTTGGAAACGTAGCAGTAAAAGTTTACCAGCGGAGATATTCCCTATAGCGCCGGTTATATCATTTTTGGCGACTTTATCGCTTGCACCAGCGAAACGGAAAAGTACCCAAATTTCCCATACAGATAGTATGTTTGAATATTGTTTTTATGCAAGAAATTGTTGATATCATTCAGAAAGAATAAGTATCCTATGTAAATTGAGGTTTATTCCATATATTTTGCTTGTATTGGCCTAGACCCCATGACTATTAACAGAATATTGAATCAATAATTCCCTACCAATAATCCTTGATACCCCATGCATAACTCTGGAGGTTCTTTATTCCTAACTGCCAAGAAGAGATGTATGACTTTATAGACTATGCTACAATATCAATGAACTGACTCACAGAATGGAATCATACAAGACAATAGCCAACTGCATTTACATTTCAACAAAGTTTTGTAGTAACAGGGCTTGTAAACATGGGGGATATTGCTTTGACTGTACTTAACACTGCTCACTACATCACAGGAGAGAATCTTATGGTGTAACCAATGGACAAACTTAGAGGAATACCATCATGTCTTTTCTTAGAAATTTTGCTTCTTTATATAGCATCATAATGATTCCATTCATGTTTAACATTATTTTGGAAAACACACTTTATGGTATGCATTCAGTATTATCAATCTATCCCATCACAAAGAGGAAATATATGGAGTACTATTTTATTATACATATCAATTATGTCTTGTTTATATTAGCGGTTCTGTCACCATATTAGGACCGATAGTTCTGTTTTAATTTCAAAGTTTCTGTAATACAGTATTTAAGTATGACAATACTGCCATATGTTGTCCATAATATCTTGATCTTTCTTGATACAAAACATGTGCAACTATACTGTAACTACCACTCTTCAGTCACTATATTTGATGAACTTAAATATAATTTTAAAATTGCATGAAATGTGACTATTTATACACATCTAGTTTCTGTTCATATGCACCAGGAATGAGTTCTCCAGATACTGAATTCTTTGGATTTATATCTTCAAATTTCTTGAAAAAATTTAATGACTCAGTCTTATTATAATATACGTCCCTAATATTGTACTGTTGGCATTCTCAATTTGAGGTATCTATTTAAATGGTTGCTTGTATACAGCCAAAAGAAATTTTGCCTTTGAGAATTATTTATTTTGTTCTACAAATTTTAATTATATGTATAGAAAAAGAAGGTATTATGGAAAATCTTTGAAACTAGCTGCAAAAAGGAAATTCGGAGAAGAAAAACTAAATATAAAATATTTAGGTCAAAGTAGGGCACATATGAATGTAAGAGTACAAATGAGAAAAAGTAGCATTTTGACAAATTTAGTTTTGCATTTGCAAAATATTCAAACTAAGAAGTAATTTTATTTCTAAATGTGGTTAGAACTTTATTTTAAAATTGCGACATCAAAAAGTGATTTATTTTTTCTCCCCCTTTTTTATATTAAATTTAATCAAATTTTTAGTGAACTGGCCTTTAATCATTAATGTGTAATCACCATCACTGTTAACAACCTTCTGCAATCTATTGTACAAATTTTCAAAGCCAGATCAGTCAAGATACATTGATATTTTAGCAAAATATACAGAATTACTTATTTTTGAGAAAATCCTAATTTTTAATTCATTTTTCTTTGAAGAAAGTAATTTTGTGAACAGAATGAATGAAAATATGATGCTACAATGTTAGGTCAGTATGGTGACTGGGAAAGTAACTCACACCTCAATTTATTATTTTATCTTAAAGAATTGGTTTGCTTTATTTGTTCAGACAAATCTTGCAAGACACTGTGCATATTTTGCTGATATATTGTTCATATTCTTTAAATCGTTGACCAAGGTTAATTAAGTGTGACTTCCTAGCTATTAAATTGTTTGAGACATGTTTGCTTCTACTTCTGATATTAGCACATCATTTTTTAGAGTTATTGATCATCGTGATTGTGTTGTGCATCAGAAAATCCGAATTTTCTCAATCTGAATTTTTAAATCATTTTTGGACAACTAAATAATTCAACTGTTTTCAATTAAACAAGTTACTTTAGCTTTAAAATGCCTTTTCACATTTCTAAAAAATACAGTGACAAATGATAAACATATATTGACTCTGGAAAAAGTAACATTACTTTCCTGCCACCTATATATCATGTAAATGATTATTTTGAGTTAAAACTTAAAATTGCTTAAGAGGATAATTTAATTTTTATTAATAAAAAAATATATATAAGAAAATCCTGACATAGTATAACTTTTAATTCAATTAAACATTTCATATTTTAAAAAAATTCTTGGGGAAAAAGGTGTATTAATGAGCATGTCACTAATTAAAGGAGTTGTGTGTGAAGAGCTTATTTGTGCCTAATTTGTATAAATTTTATCAACAGAATTATATATTATTCTTATCAATAAAAATATTTATAAAATTTAATATTATGCTACTCTTAAAATAAAATTTTACCAAATTTTTCTCTGTAATTTTAATTATTTTAAAACGAAAGTTCATACCCATTTTGTATTCTATTTGAGTTCTAAAATGCAGTATTATCTTATGTAAAAAAATGATAGATAAATAAGTTATGTTATGTCTTTTAAGCAACATATGACAAATATTTGTGCACCCAAATTTTTTCTATGATTGGAAAAGTGTCAATATCAATAAATAATTGCGAAGAATGGCTTAATTTCATTTATTTATTTATTATTATTATTATTTTTTTTTTTTTGCACATTGAAATTTAAAAAAAATGCTAAAGTGTACTTGACTAATTATATGGTTAAATTAAAAATGCCACTTCTACTTCTGTTTCCTTTAAAAGATAACTTTTGATATTGAATTTAATTCACAACATGAATTTCAAATTAATAATAAATTTAACAAAATAAACTTAATGTCAAATGTTAGTCTTTGTATGGTAATCATTGAATATATGAGAAGTTATGTATAATATAGACAAACAATATCAAATATTTTTCATCTTAAAGAAAAAGATTTCTCTCTCATTTTCCCTTTACACATATACTACAATTCCTATATACATTTGCCCCATTCTACAGTTTATGTGAACAATCACTCATTTTTTAAAAAATTGTATCTGTGTTCAGTACATTTTAATTTTAAAAAATAATTCCATAGTTAGAAGTTTAATTAAATATATGAATTACACTACTTTAAATTATTACTAATATTTTTAATAAAAATGAACAACGTTGTGTTCAGCCTCCTCATTTAGAGTAGTTGATATAGTAATCAAAATAAAGGTTTGGAAAGTACCATTACTAATGTAAATAAAAAAGATGAAAAATAGCTAAAATTTCTGAAAGATGATCCTTACAAAATTCAGTTAAAAAGAAATTGAAACACAAAATTGATTTAAATTATGTAGAAGCTATTATGGTGAATTTGGTTTGCTATTTCAGGAAATAAAATAATTTAGGAGAGCACATATATTAAATATAAAAGATGATCAAGGCTGTAGTCCCCTTAAACTCATTAATTATTATCACCTTTACTCGTTATTGAAAAAAATAATGAGTAAAGGTGAGAAAGTTTAATAAGTTTGAAAAGAAAAAAAAAACTTGATTTATCATTTACAAAAAAATTAAATACCTACTTACTATATGAAGATGTATAGAAACACTCTCATATAATTATAGTTAATAATTATATCTTAATTATAGAAATTATTAAATTGTTTTCTAAATGCAGTTTTATGACATTTTTATCACATTTACTTTAATAGTTTTTATGATAAAATTTTTTAATAATTATTTTATTTAATAAATAAGCTAACCTGAGTTATTTTAATAAACAAATATTTTCTTTGTTAAATTGTATATGCTTTATTTTTAATTTCTTAAGAGATGATTAACAATTTTTTATTAAGTTCTAATTATAATATTTTAACTGTAAGATATAGTTAATATTCAAAGGAAAATAAAATATGATTTATTTTTCAGTTGTAAACATTGATATTCTGACGTTTTTGGAATCATGCAGTCACACAATAATGCTATTCATTGGTTTCGTAAAGGCTTGAGATTGCATGACAATCCAGCTCTTCTTGAAGCAGTTCGGAAAGGCGAGCATTTTTGGCCTATTTTTATATTAGATCCTTGGTTTGTAAAAAACATGCAAGTTGGACCAAACAGATGGAGATTCTTGGTTCAATCATTACAAGATTTGGATAATTCACTACGCAAACTTAATTCTCGGTAATTAATAGTTTTTTAAAAGTTCCTGCTCTCTCTCTGTTACTATCAATGTTGTTTTTTTTTATACATTTACTTAAGTATTATCTTTACAGATATTTATTTTTTACTTATTTCATTTTTAAATTACTAGTAGTTCATGACAAATATATCTATTATTATCAAACATTTTAAAATATGCCTTTTTTAAAATTCCTACAGTTATTAAAATCATATTGATCTAATTTGATCCTCATTAAATTTGTTGGTGTTTTATTACTTGTATTTTATCTAGCATTATTAATTATTATTTTTTTGAAATTTACTCATTTTTAATTTTGATCCTCATTAAATTTGTTGATTTAATTTTGATCCTCATTAAATTTGTTGTGTTTTATTACTTGTATTTTATCTAGCATTATTAATTATTATTTTTTTGAAATTTACTCATTTTTAATTTAGTGTTTGAGATATATGATGCTGATTATTTGTAAAAAAGAAATTGAAGTGTTATTAAAGCCAAAATATTGTTATATACTAAATTTGTTTTCAAAAATTTTTCAATTTCATTTTAAAAGAAAATTGTTGTGCTAATATTATTTACTTTATTAAAGTCAACAAAGTCATATCAGGCAGGAGATTAGAAGCAACAACTATCTTAAAGCAGATATTTGATGTTAATTAATTTTTTTAAAAACCAAGTTTAAAAGTGGATTATGTTAAAAAAATTTTGTTTTGTTTTCAGTAAAGTATAAAAAATTATAAGCTTTTTTTTATCATTTTTATTTATATTTTTTGCAGTTATAAACTGTCTTAAGATATCAATGAAGAATTAAAGTTATTTAAAATTTTCAAACATTTTTAATCAGGAATGAAAATTTAATATTGTGAAATTAAGCTAATAACAGTAGTCTGAAATGTTAATTTTTGATAAAAATAAATCCCATATAAGATTTTTACAGATTACTTCAGGTTATATGAACTTTTCATGATGATAGTTGAAATAAAAACAATAAATATGTTTGATTGTTCTTAAATTTACATTTCTTATAAAATATTATAGAAAATAAGTTTAACTACAGTGAATACATTTATAACTATAAATTATATTAAATTTTCAAAATTAAATTTACAAATATAAATATACGTATACATTTATAAAATTTATATTTGTGTGTGTGCAGTTAAATATTGCATGTTTGAACTGGGTGTAATTTTTAAGTAAAATTAAAAGAATTAACTTTGCCTTTTCAAAAATGTAAAAATAGTTTTATTGAAATTATTATTTGATAAAAATCAATTTCTTATTGACTCAGTTGCAGCTAAAACTATTTCTCTGGCTGTTGCAAATAATTCCAAAATATTTATTCATAAGATAACACACATTATTCTTAATCTATAAATTTATTCCTTTAAAAATAATTATTGAAAAGTATTAAATTTTTTTTTAATTTAAACATTTTGATTGCATAAATTAGTCAATATATTTTAATATTAGTTTTATATATTAGGAGCTAAATTTTAATATTATGATTTATTTTTATTATGGTTTATATTTTATTTTTACAGTAATTAATTTATATTTATTAATCTCTCTTATTCACACACACATGTACATGTATACATTCATTCATTCATTAATGGATTTTCCAGAATTTGTAATCATTGATTAAGTTTTCTGTTTTGAATATTATTGATTAGTCAAGAAAATATACAATGGATAGATAAATATTTCCTAATTTTAAAAATCATTTGATGTATACACATATTTATACCTTATATTTCAAATTTCATATTTTAACTCATATTTAAAATTTTTCTTAAAGATTCTTACATGGGTTTATGAAAACATTATTTAAAGAAATAGATTTCTCTATTGTAATAAATGAAATTAGTGATTAAAAGGAAGTCGTATTTATTTCACTTAAAACTTCTGATGAATGAGCAAAAGTAAGACTCACAAATTATTAGTGTGGAAAAATAAATGGTTTTTGAAAAATGGTGGTTTTACTATAAATATTTAATGTTCCATTACTATTATATTGTATATAATTTTATTTTTTTAATTTCAATTCGAGTTAGAATATTATGCTTTTATTAAGCTATTTTATTTGAATTTTTATTCGTAATACATTTTATAGATCAAAAAATACTCTAATTTTGTTTAGAAGTATTCTGATTGAAATATCTTTTTCCTAGATTATTTGTTCTTCGGGGGAAACCAAATGAAATTTTTCCTGAAGTTGTCAAAAGATGGAAAATAAGTGTTCTTACCTTTGAAACAGACACTGAACCATATGCAAAGCAAAGGGATGAAGAAATCATGACGTTAATGAAATCATTGAATGTTAAAATATATAAATTCACTTCAAATACATTATATGATCCTCAACGGTAAAAAAAATGCATTTTATATTTTATTTTTAATTATATATAAATATTACATAATTGTATATGTTTTTTTTTACATAATTGTATATGTTTATTTAAATTTGAATAATTTGATGAAATATAGATTTTTATAACAGATTTGTGCTTCCTAGAACATAAAAGACATTTATATGCATTATTTCTTTGATTGTAGGGAAATTATCAGATTTATTATTAAAGGCTTTTTTTAATCCCAAGTGTTCTTTACTAGGTATTAAAGATCATTAAATATAATTACTTTTTTGTATATGATATATTTCAAAGAAAATAGCTGAGAACAGAATTTATGGAATCTAGTATATAAAATGAAAAATTGTTAACTTTTAAAATATAAAAAGCATTAAGTGATGTAGGGCACTTTCCAGATTCTCTCTGGTTTAGTACCTCTTTGAAGTGAGTAACCCAAGATTACTTTTCCAAGAAACCAAGATTTTCTGTAGGATTTTCTTTAATATTGAAATGGGTTTTTGGGATATTTTTGACCTTTCTTTCTGTATGCAAATTCAATTAGTTCTCTATAAGTCCTTTTAAAGGATAATAAATTGTGTATTTAAACGAAACTTCTGCAGAGCTTAACAAGTTATTTATTCATTGTTAATACTATATTTTATTTATGTAGAATTCTCATAATTTTCTGTTAAGTATTTCCAATATCATATGCCAATGATAGGTAAATGTGGCTTTTCTTTGAATTATATGTAATTCCTTCTCAAGACAAAAATTTGGTTATTTTTGTAATTTAAATTTTATCTGCTCATTTTTAAAGTAATTAAGTAATTATGAAATTTTCTTGTATGAATTTCATAAATACTTATTATAAAGAATATTATATCCAGATAACTAAATGAGAAGTAATCAAGTTAGAGAAACAAGTTCACCAACAGTCAATTTTCAATTACTAGTCCTTTTTTATTTTTTATTTGAGAATTTTTGGAGGGAAAAAAACTTTTATTTTTTTGGTAAGGAAAAGTCTACAAGAAACATTATAAATCAAAAATTAATTTCTAAATTTAGGACTTAGGATTAATTTATATATAAATTATATATAAATTAATTTATATATAGATTTTTATTATACTTATATATTACTAATTATACTTATAGATTACAGATTAATCTATGAGTCCAGTTACAAATTAAACTTCCCTTGATTTTCAATCCGCTATTCACTTAATTAAACTGCTGTACACACTAATACATTATACACTTAATTAACTTAAATTATTATATAGTTAGAATCTTCATTAAGAACAATCAATTTTTGATGTGTTCTTTTAGTTTGTTTTCATGTTTGTTTGAAATATTGTTTGAATTAAACTACAAGCAAAGTTATATGCATATAATTTGAAAAAATGAATACAAAAATAAAAAATGTTCAGTTTTTCTTTCATCATCCTGATTTCTATATCATAAAACATTAATATATTTTGATACAGAAATCAGGAAGAAATCAGATAGTTTGATGCTTTATTTTAAAAATTATATATCATTTAGTTTCACTCTCAGTGAGTCTAAATATATGGTTATTTTAATAATCAATATATCAGTAGATTTAGTTTTTACTTATTGTATTTCTTAAAGAACAGATTCAATGTCTTAATGTCAAGACTGTGCTTCTAAAAATTATGAATTGCATGTTTTATAACTTTTAAAAGGCCTGCAGAGATATATTAAGAGATAAATATTTCTGAAAGAATTCCTCAATGATTTTTAATTCTTAAGTTCCACATCATTGCAAAAGTTTCTGTGAAGCAGTTAAAGCACTGAATAACAGACTATTTTGTATGCAGCTTTAACTGGATGTAATACAAAACAAACATAATTAATTAAAAAAAGAAACTCTTAGTAGAGTTATACAAGAAAATAAAGCTCATGAAATTACTCATCTTTCATAATAAAATTTTTGTCAACACATCTTTTGCAGATGTAAAATTACTCAAATAAATAGTAGTTATGTGATCTTTAAAATTATTATTATTATCTAATTGTAGTAATTAACACCTGGATTCACTAATGCTTTTTGAATTTATTTAGCCAACTTATATTTGTTTAAAAGTTATAATATTTAATGAATACTTTGTTGAAAATGTTTCTTCTTTAAAGCTACTTTGGAATATCTTTGTAGTCATCAATATTTTAAAGGAATCAAATTTTAGATAATTTTCAACTTGAGATGGTTCACTCAATTTTACATTTTTTTTAACCTACACATATTTATGTTAGTTAAAAATGTAATTAATTTTTATTTGCAGAAAAATAATCTTGAAGTATTTAATTTCATTTATTTTTTGAAAAGAAAATTCAGTTCTTAAATATAAAATTTATTGCTCTACTAAATGGCTTTCCAGACTGTTTTGGGAAAATTACATGTGTGTTCTTCAATATTTCTGGATGATTATAATTTGTCATTTGTACAAAAGTTGCTTAATGCCTGGATTTATACTTGAATAAAAATTTTGGTGCCAAAGAATGATGTATTTTAAGAAATCTTTTCTGATGAACTTATTTTAAATTATTTTTTTGAAGAAAAGAATTACTGCTATATATGTATGTAATATGTTTCTGAAGATATATTTATGTATTAGTTATAATGCAAAAATTATTTAATAATTAATGTAGTGAAAAAATATATTTGTTCTATCATCAGTTGATTTTTAAGAAAAATAAATTTTTATGTAACAAATGGCTATCTGTATCATTTATAAAATATATATTTAAATATTGACTTGCATTTTTACTTTTATATATATATATATACTTATTTTAATGTTCTTTCTAGAATTATTGAATATAATGGTAAAATTCCATTGACTATGCAGAGTTTCCTTAATGTGGTTGATAAAATTGGATTACCTGAAAAACCAGTTTTATCTGCTGATATATTATCTGATTTAATCTCTGAAAAAGGTAACTTAATATTTAAAATATTACATGTGATGTAAAAACTATTTAAGATTGTTAAATATACAAAATAAAAGTTGCCTGTGTAATGAATGATCTTCACGAATAATTTATTTAATTCTTGTAAATTGCTATTTACCTATGAAATACCTATGAAATTGTAAAATAATTTACTTCAAGTTTTATATTATTATTTATTTATTTCATCATTTCACAAATACAGCTTCTTTTAAGAAAACATTTTAAAAATTTAGAAAAATTCCTTTTTCATCTTGGGTTATTCTTAAACAGCTATGCATTCTATTCTGAGAGAACTAATTTGATGCTTTTGAATTTAAATTTACTGTTGTAATTTTCATTCTTTTATTATTGTGTTCTTAGTTTGTTCACACACTTATTATTGTTGCAGTTTGATTTTTGCAAACTGAATACTTATAAAGTCATTCTTTCTAATGCAAATATGTCAACATGGGCCTAGTAATTTAAGAGATAGTTTAATAATAAATAAAAATTATGCATACTTTTTTTATGCACACACATAAGATTAATTATTATTTTCATTTCTTCATTCTTGAAAATGTATCCTTACATGAAAAAAAAATGTGTTCATCTTACCATTTATAATATTTATTTTGATAAATCTTTTCTAAAATACATAGCTGTTATATAGGCATAATACTTATTGTTTTGCTTTCTTTTCTGGTATTCTAAGTTCTAAGTTAAAGACAATTATGAATGTTAATGGGAGATGTATTTCTTCTAATCACATTGAAACATTTCTCAGGTTATTTTTTAGTATTGTATTTCAGACTTCTGTTTATAGTTTATTGTGTAGCTTTAATGCTATGTTTAAAGTAATCAAATAAAATTGAGAATGTGGTTATTATTTTAAAATGTATTTATAATGAAAATATCTATCAAACATATATGTGTGTATTTTGCTGATTTCTTTCATAAGAATAACTAATTTCCTTTTGTGGCAGGTAATTTTAAACTTAGAAAATATTCAATTTTGTTAACTTTTAAATAAAAGAATATATATATGAAACAAAAAAAAATCTTCCCCCTTTTTTCCAGTAAGAATATTCCTTTTTAGCTTTTTAAATATTTTAATATTTATCTCAAACACATTCAGCTCTTAAAATAATTTTATTATAATAAACATGTGTTGTCTGTTAGTCTCTCTGAGTCAAAACTGTGATATCTCTTAGGTTCAAAGTAGTTCTATTAATGCTCACAAATCCAGTATTTCAGAGGAAAAAAATCCTGTAAAATATTCTATACTTTTTGTCTTATAAATTTTATCAATGGTTAGTGTTTAAAAATATTTATGATGAATTTATTAATTTATCACTACTTGACTTTTATGTTACAATAATATATTACTATAGTATAATTTGTAGTAAAAATGGTATAAAAGATTTTTTATTTCAGAATTATTTTTACTCATTTTTAAATGATTTTTGTTTATAAATGAGGCCTACATTAAGAATGAATGCAAGAAACATCATACTAATTTTGTATATATATTGTTTTATTTTATGAATGTGATTATTTTTCTGTTGTAAAGTATAAAAAAATTATTGATGTCCGTAAATTTTATTTTAAAAGCTATAGTTTATTACAGTAAATAAATTAAAAGCATTTGTAATCTTATCAAAGAAAGTTAATATTTGTGATTATATAAGAGTATTTTGTATTACAGATTGGTAATTAAAATTATGTATTAAGTATTTTATTATCTTCATGGGAAAATCTAAATGTATTATGTGCAAATATATATTCAATATAATTTTTATACATAAAATTGCTTATGTATAAGTAATTACTTATGTATAACTTATATAAATTACTTATATATTTTTATATCTATTTGTTATATATTTTTTGGTAAAATTTGCACTTTATTTTTCAAACTGTTTCTAGCCTGATATCTCACTTTTAATAGGAAAGTCATGTTATCATTCTTTGATTATGTCAGATTCACATATTTATAGAATTGATGCTTATATCTCTAAGGGGGTCATGGTATTTCAGAATGGGCTTCTTTAAAATATCCGATCTTGGAGAATTGAGTGTTTTAAGTTTATAAGAAGTGAAGTGAATGAGTGCATGTTGTAACATATATGCAGATGTAAAACTGGTAATTAATCATTTTGTTATTTAAAACTGCATATGTTGTGTCCTAAAAACTATTTTTAAGCTATACTAATGAAGTTACAAAATATAATTCCATTTTTCCTTTTATTAAATTTTTTTTACATGCTTTTATGTTAAAATATTTGTTTTAACTTAGTTGGGTTATAAAATTGTGACTATTTTTTGTTTTATTCTGTTGAAATATTAATTATAACTTAAAAAATTAATTTATTAATCATTTATTTACTTATCTTTTCATCAAATAATATTTATTTTTAACAGAATTTAGGGTGATTTCATTTCATATGTAATATAGGTAGTTGTGAAACCTTAAAATAGTTACACTATTCTTCTATATTTCCATGGCCTTGTATTTTAGGTAAAAGTACACCTGTTGATGATACATATGATGCCATGTATAGTGTACCCACATTAAAAGAACTGGGTGTTGACTCTTCTAATTTGAATATTTGTTTGTATCCTGGAGGGGAGTCTGAAGCCTTGGAACGCTTGGATAGGGTTCTTTTAAAAGAGGTTTAAAATTGATTTTTTTTTTGGCTAAATAAAATCATTTATTTTCAACTATTAATTTTTTTAAATATTGGTGTGCAAAATTTTCTCTTTTTTCTTTAGGAATATATTTGTAAGTTTGCTAAACCAGATACGTCTCCAAATTCCTTAAAACCAAGTACTACAGTGTTGAGTCCTTATCTAAAGTTTGGTTGCCTGTCTGTTCGAACATTTTATTATAAAATCAGAGATGTCTATTTAAAGAGCAAAGTATGTATTTTTAGTTTCAAAATTGAAATTCTATACATAGTTAATGTATAAAAATATGTTGGATTGAATGGAAACCAATAAAAGTGTAGGAATAAATTTATATATTTTATTTAATATTTCTCTTACTATTTATTTATGGATGATTTTTGTCAAGTTTTTAGTTAAATTAATACATAGAACTTGTCGTCAAAAATAGCTTTATAATTAAAATATGTAGACTTTACCCAAATTTAAAGTACACATGTATTTTTGTTTTAGTGAAGATTAGTTAAAAAATTTCATTAAAATTGCATAACATATGCAAATTAGTATTAGGAAAAGGTTATTTAAGAGGAATTTACATGCTGTGTATTCTTATTACATACGAATAACATAAATTAGATAGAAAATACACTAGATTAATCATCACCAATGGTAGCAAGAAACCGCCTATCCTAAAAAAGCTATATTCTACATGAGGCACATATTTTTTCTATCTAAACATGTTAAAAAATAGTTGGTTGCTTTAAAGATAAATAATGTCAAAACAGTCATATTATGCAAATTAAAAAAGTATTGAGTTGTAAATATACCCTTGAGTTGCGTCATGGTTTTATCAGCAATTTATGATGTGCAATAATAAGAGATAACTACTCTTTGACTTCACTAATAAAGTAGCTTTTGGTTTTTAACACCAAGTAGTTTCCTTCAGTATTCTTTGCAGCTTTTACTAAAAATATCTCATGGCAAACAATTTATAAGAAACCTTAACTTTGGGATGAATTATAATGACCTATGATTTTTTTAGTTCTAGTTTTTGCTCACTAAAAATCGTTTCTTTAAATTTTTGCAGATAAATTAATGGAAATAAGAGGGATATTATATATTTTTTTATAGAAATTAAGATTCACCTTGCAGAATGATTGTTATTAATTCATCTGGAAAATTAATATCACTAAGATATTTTGAAAGTAATAACGCTTTGTGATGATATAATAATTAATAAAAGATTGTTCGCACACACACACATGTATGTAATCTCTAGAGTTACATTAAATACTACACTACTGGCCATTAAAATTGCTACACCAAGAAGGAATGCAAATAACTGAACGATATTTATTGGACACATATATTACAGTGGAAAGAACAAGTGATTAGATTTACAGGAAATTAGGATATATAGATCTTGAGAAATCAGTACCCATAGCAGCCACATCTGGCTGTAATAACAGCATTTATCCGCCTAGGCATAGAGTCAAACAGAGATTGTATGGCATGTACAGGGATCTCAGTCCATGCAGCTTCAACACTATGCCACAGTTCATCGATAGTAGTGGATGGTGAGTGATGGCGTGACAATCGCTCGGCAATGATTGACCACACGTTCTCAATTGGTGACAGATCAGGAGAACGTGCTGGCGAGGGTAACAGTCGAACCTGTTCTGTATCAAGGAAGTTCAGAACAGTACGGGAAACATCATTATCATGTTGAAACAAAGCATTAGAGAGGCCTCGAAGATAGGGCAGAGCCACGGTCCTTAACGCATCGGAAATGTAACGGTTGCTGTTCAAAGTGCCGGTAATGCGAACAAGAGGTGATCGAGACGTGTATCCAATGGCACTCCATACCATCACTCCAGCAGATGGGTAAATATGGCGATGTTCAATGCAAGCTGGCAATGCACGTTCTCCACGATGCCTCCAAACATGGATGCGGCCATCATGGTCCTGTATACAGAACCAAGATTCACCTGTAAAGATGACGTGATGCCATTCCCGCGTCCAGGTTCGTCGCTGATCACACCATTGAAAGCGCTCCTGTCTGTGACGCAGTGTCAATGGTAGCCGAAGCCATGGTCGTCGTGCAGACAATCCATGCTGCTGCAAACGCCGTCGAACTGTTCGAGCAGAAACTTGTTGCCTTGCAAATGACTCCATTTCTCGACTCAGGGTTCGTGACGTGGCTGTATGATCCCTTGTGACCATGCGGATAAGATGTCTGTCTTCTCTGCTGTTAGTGATCGGGGGTCGCTGAGATCCTGCATGACGCTCCGTATGATTGTCCTGAACCCATCGATTCCATATTCTACTAACAGTCATGGGGTCTCGACCGACGCGAGCAGCAATATTGCGGTACGATAAACCGCAATCCCTGTAGGCTATAATCCTTCCTCGATCAAAGTGAGACACGTGCTGATAGGCATTTCTTCTTCTTACACGAGGCATTAAAACAACTTTCTTTGCCGAAAACAACGTTGAAACGGAAATTGAGTCGGAGAAAACTGCTGTCAAATCTCTGGTTTGATACACATTGTAGATGTCGCTACTGTCGCCTGCTTTGTATGAATGCGCTGAAAATCTAATCATTTGCATATCACAGCAAGTTCTACCTGTCATGCAAATTTCACGTGTGTGTGGTGTGCTGCTTTCCTGGTGTAGCAATTTTAATGGCCAGTAGTGTATTTGCATGAAGGATGAGATTTTTATACATCTATTGTCTCCAGGGGCCTGTTTGCTATAGTTTTATGTTAATAGTTAATAATATTCACTCGCTCATGATAACTTTATTCATAGTGAAGTATATACCTCCTTAATATTCTCTCTTGATTTGGACAGAGTATGTATAAGATTGCCTTGATATTAGCAAGTAGCCATAACTTATGAAATTTCTTTAAGAACATGATAATTTAAATTAAAATTCTCTGAATGGGTTGATCATAAGTGAGCATTTTTGTGTATTTCTATACTGCCAGTTGCATCATGAGCAAACTCCATGAGAGATAGGTTTCTCTGTTGAAGCGTGGCAAGAGATGAAAAAGATAGAATGACGGTAACGGTTGTGTTTTTGAAAATATGTATGGTGAAAGAGATAAGTGTTTTAATGTTTGTGATGTGCTGTGCTGTTTGATTCAAGTAAATGTTGTTAATGTTTCCTTCACAGTGTTGTCACCTATAAACAAAACCTGCTCACATTCAGTTTTACTGTAAATCCTAATAGGAATATTACAACACTGCCACTTTAATATCATTCTTCTTCTTCGAGTTGGGTTTGTATGTCGTTGGGCACCTCTGCTTTTATCAGCATTTTGTACTATTAACTTAATATCATTAATAGATATTCTTAAGCGTTTATTAGTTTTCTTACTGTTTCACAATATATGGAATTTTATACTTTCAATAAAATAGTATTCATAATAATAAAATATGCTCTTTACTTCCATCATTATGCATTTATAAGCCTGGAGTTCAAGTTAGAAAGATTTTTCTTCTATAAAGGTTTTTTGCTGTATTTAAATTTTAGATTTTTGTATAGATTCTTATTAATGTGAGATTTATATTTTAAAAATATTTAAGCTTTTTTATGTATTCCATAATATTAGCTATTAAGATATTGTAAGAAGTTTAGATTTTTTGTTTCAGACAAAAATAAGGTTAGATTATGCCTTTAAGCATAATAGCAATAAATGGAGGTCCATTCGCTATGTTTGCAAGCATTTTTATCAAAATGATTGTTGGATATTTTCCTAGTTTAATGGTAAATGAGATACAAATATGGCCCACTACTTTTAAAAAAGTCTTTTCAGAAGGATGTTAACAAAATAGCACTTTTTTTTCTTACTAAATACAAACAAAGTGATAAACACATGACATCAATATAATATCTTGCATAATATTTATATAAAGATGTTCTATATATAACATCTATATTAAATATTAACTTTAAAAGTCATTCAAATTAATTTATTGAATTGCGTATTATGCTGTGGTGTAATATAATGATGCAAAATGCAATCTAATAATTTTAACTGTTTTTATATATGTTTTTTCAATTTTTTCTTTAAATTCTTTGCGAAAATATCTAATTTAGTATTTTTCAATTTTTAACTATAGAATGGTTACACAAAGCCTCCAGTGTCTCTTCATGGACAATTATTGTGGCGAGAGTTTTTTTATACTGTAGGATCTGCCACACCTAATTATGATCGAATGATTGGGAACCCGATTTGCACACAAATACCATGGATTGAGAATAAAGCATATCTTGATGCATGGGCTCATGTAAGCTTATTTGACTTAGAAATATGCTTTTAAACTCCTAAAATGCATTTTTTTATGTTGTCTGTATTTAACAATACAAAACAATGGATTTTAACATTTTTGTTACATGTTTTATTTATTTAATAGTTAATTAAAATAAATTATAAATTTATTTTAATCTAAATATTGGGGAATTGATTATTAAAATATGTCAATTTTTAATGCTTTTTATTTTTGACATTTTTTATTTACTTAATGCAATGGAATTAATTAGTCATAGAAGCAATAAATCAGTTAATGATAAATTATTTACTGATTTAAAGAAACTAAATATTTCACTTATAAAATGCTTATTGAAACAAACATTGAAAGTCAAATGAAATGACATTTACCTTTGTGGTCGGAATTTAATTTTTAACATTTATACAAGTATCGAAGGAATAATTCAATATTTATGTTATATTTTGTTTTGAGATAATTTAAAAATGATACATTGATTCTTCTTTTACCTTAATACTTTTTATAGAAAAAAATTTTTTATCCCTCAGAAAATTTTTTTCATTTAAGTATTTACAAAAATCTTATTTTATGCATTTAAGAAATAATTAGTTTATTAATATATTTATGCAAAATTAATAATTATGTGATTGATCTTTAAAATATTTAGTTCTTGTTTACTTAAAAAGATACCATCTTTTAAAATATTACAAAAACAGCAGAAATTAAATATTACCATGTTGAAATTACATTTTATTATCTGATTTTTCCAATGGCTTATACAATTTATGATTATAGAAAAACAATTTTCAAATGATATGTGGCTCTTATTTTCATTTAAAAAAAGCTATTTTCTAATTTTTCATATAGAATTTTTTAAATGTAGTTTCTATTTAACAATGTAATTTTAATTATTCTTTTCTTTGATTGAAAAAAATTATAATATATTCATTGCCTTAATTTGCTGTGAACCAAATAGGAATTATGCCAGATTAATGGCATGTTTCTTTATGAAGAATCTAAAAGGCTTTAAGCGAATAAAATTATTAATTTTATTTAATATCATATTTATTTAATATCATAAAATGTATGTAAAATATTTTTATTTAATATCTTTTATTTAATATCATAAAATGTTGAATAAAAGAAAAATAATGAATGCAAAAAACTTTAAATATGATGAAGTTTTATTTCCTCTTTTCTATGAATGATATTTCAGATCTCAAAGCTTTAATTTGATCTAGTATTCTCATCCAACAGGATACTTTTTATTCTTTCTTTTCTTATTTCTTATTTCTAATGTAGTACTTAATGAACTCTTATCATAGGTGGCATTTTAATATTTTATCGGAATAACATTATACAATAAAGATATTTCTATAAAGTGATATGATTTGATGAAACAAAAATTATATTGCATTTTGTTCAAATTAAAAAAGTTAGTTATAAAATCAAAATCTGGTATTTTCTTCAGTCTTACAGAATTATAATATTATTAGCCTTCTAAAATATTATTACTATACTTACTGATGGAAATAGTTATCTTGCATTCTGATGGTAATATATAGTTAAGTGCATAAATAAAAAATATATCAATTATTTTATTTGTAAATTACATATTAAAGAGACTCTTTAAGCTTCATTTCCTATGAAAATAATAAATTATTTGAAAACTGTTCAAGAATATTATTTTCAGAATTACTCTAGTTTTGTGTTTATAAATTTCAATGTATAATTTTTATTCTTTGCATGTTTTCTTTGATGTTCAAAAGTAATCTTAAGATTACAATTTTTTTAGGCACGAACTGGTTATCCTTTTATTGATGCTATTATGTCTCAGTTGAGGAAAGAAGGATGGATACATCATTTAGCTCGACATGCTGTTGCTTGTTTCTTGACTCGAGGAGATTTATGGGTTTCATGGGAGCATGGAATGAAGGTCTTGTTGTTCTTAGCTTAATATTTTGCCTGAATAAAATAATAGTTATAGATTAAGTACATAATCTGATATATCATAGTTCAATCTTCATAAGATTTTCAGGAAATATAATTTTTTTAATAAGATTTTCAGTAATATAAATCATGGTTTTTCAATTTCTTAAATGTAAGTTTTTGTTTCTTATCTTAACTTATATTTTTTTAGATTATTATATTTTAAAAATTTTATGCTGTACTTGTTTTTATGATGATGAAAGTTAGTTAAATTATATAACCAAAGAATTTAAATATGTGTATATTTGCATCACTAATACTTTATTTGCTTATAGTTAAAAAATATATCATTTATTATTATAAATAAAAAAAATTATTTGTATTAACTTTTATCCAATGAACTTTTTTTTTGAGCAAAACAGTCTAGTAAAATAAAAAGTTTGCTTTTTTTTATATAGTATATTGTAGCAATATAAAATAATTGGTAGTTTATATTGAAGAGAAAAACTTTAACTCTTAAGATTATGACATTTTGTTTAATAACATTTTAACAAAATAAAAAAAACCGCTTTATATCTTTATTCCAGTTTATTTAAAATTAATTAAACTAAATATGCAGAAAATAAAAACTAGTTTAAAATATATTTCAACTGTTATACAATTATTGAAAGCAGCACTTTTAAAAATTAAGATGCAATTGTTTTATTAAGGCAGAAATTAAAATAATCAACAAGTACTTCATACGAATTTTGTTAAAAATATTATTTTATTTTCTGCATTGAATTTTGATATTAAAGTAATTATATTTATGAAAAGATCTCAAGAATTTATTGCATGTTAATTATCTAAAATTGTAGTTGTTATTTTTGATAAATGTTTAGCTTTAAACTACATAATTTATAAATTAGCTTTAAAATCTAAATAAATCTTAATTATAAATCCAAAATTTTCTTTATATAGAATAAATTTATTTATTCAAGAAATACTAACTACATAATTATTTTTTTCAAGTTAAAAAATATTGTAAAATATTTTATAGGCGTTTATTTTATTTTATTTATTTTTCTTACAAAAGGTATTTGAAGAATTACTCTTGGATGCTGATTGGAGTCTAAATGCTGGAAACTGGATGTGGCTTTCTTGCAGTGCTTTCTTTCATCAATATTATCGTGTATACAGTCCTATAGCTTTTGGTAAAAAAACTGACAAAAATGGAGATTACATAAGGTATGCGTATATTTTGTTTATTATTTCTAAATAGCATTATTTTTTTAAACATATCAAATTTTACAAATTAGTTTAAATGATATTTTGATTCTTGATCTCAAAAAAGTTTGATATAAAAGTGGTTATCTAAAATTTTATAAATTATATGTTTTTCTAATATTATCCATAGGATTTATTATTTTTTTATTATAATTCTTAGATTGATTTTCTCATAGAATAAATTAAATCATTCATATTCCTTGAAAACTACTACATAACATGATGTTATTTTTCAAACTAGAATGGGTGTGATGCTATTAAAGAAATTTCTCATCACAAAATTATTCAAATGTTATGTTTTTGGATCTCATGAAGATATTCAAATAATGCAATGTATATGCCAACCAGTATTGAGTCAAAGAAAAATTAATTTATATTTGTTTGAACTTCAATCAATTTTTTTCAAACATATATAGGGTGAAATCTGGTTTTTAACCTATATTCGGTTTGGCCATACAATAAATGAATTGTTAGGTCTTATGGCCATGTGCCAAATTTGTAGAAATTATTCTGAATCTAGTTTCTTGAGTATGATTGATTACCTGCCATTAGATATATGCTGCTTCTTATAAAGAATCTTAAAAAAGATATGAAAACTGTTTATACTGTCTAATATATTTGTTTTAAAAAAATTTACATCTTGAATTGAATTGAAACAAATTCTTTAATTTTTAAAATCCATTTCTATCCATTTTAATTAAGTTTTGTTCTGTCTATAATAATTATTGAATAAATGATTTAGGTTATTAAAAATTGTTTAAAATAGATATATACTTTAATGTGTAATTGACCTCGAGTGCTGGAAATGCTGTCATTCACTAACGGTAAAATTTCAGTGCTTGAAATTTCGTTTTGTTAGAAAACAGCTTAATAAAAATTATTAAAAAAATGAATCATTATTTTTTAAGTATTTCTTATATTATAATATATATTTAATAATGTTAAAATGTAGCCGAATTGTTTCATTTCTAAATGAAAATAGATGTTTTGTGTGCATTTAAGTAAGAGGTCAAAGCATTTACGTGGTTTTGAATTGTAAATATAAACAATATATGCCCAAATAAGAAAATTTTTACATAAATTTTAGATTATATTATCATTACAATTATTTCAATGTAATCATAACAATAATGTTAAGATTACCATACTAAACTATAACAAACAATAATTTCTACAGTAATTATTTAAAATGTGAATTATCAGTATAAAAATTTTTAATCAGATTATATTTTTCATAAAATAATTAAAAATGAAATATATTTATTGAATCTGACAGATCTTACTTCTAAAAAATTCATTAAGTTCTATAATTACTTTATGTTTTAGGAAGTATGTTCCTGTATTAAAAAAATTTCCACCAGAATACATATATGAGCCTTGGAAAGCACCTAAAAAGGTAATAATAAAATTTAGTATTCCAATATCCTAGTTCATATTTACTTTTTAATTTCAAATTAATTTGAATACATACACATAAGTGTTTGATTAAGTTTCATTAACTTTTGAGAAGAATAAAAAAAATTTCTGGGAAAAGTTTTTGCTTAGTATTTTTAAACAGATATAAATCTTAAATGAATGTTCAATTTTTTCTTAAAATTATGGAAATTTACATATAATTAATGCTGTTTTATTTTGGTATTGCTTAAAGTTTAGGGTTTGGGTGTTAAAATTATTTATAATTAATAATTAATAAATTAAATTTTTAGCTTCAAGAACAACTTGGCTGTGTTATAGGAATAGATTATCCATTCCCAATTGTTGATCATGATAAAATCAGAGTTGAAAATCTTAGACAAATGGACACTGCATACAAAGCTAAAAAAGAAAAAGGTAATTTTTCATATTTAAATAATTATGCTTTACTATTGGAATGTAATTCTAATTAAATAGTGTATGTGTAAGTACAAAAATTTCTCAATCAGTTTAGATAAAATTAATTTCAATTAATCTGTAAGACTTCTTATTAAAAGAGAATAATTTATTATCATTCTGCGAAAAGTATTGAATATTGCTTAAAAAAATTTAAATAGAATTAAATAATAAAAAAACATTTGAATTAACAAAAATAATTATAAGACTACCGTTATGTTATAACATGTTTAATATGGGTATTTATAACTTTTAATGAAACCTATGCATGTCATGAATGCCACATTATAAATAATTGCATATTAAAAAATTTTAAGATCATTCAATTTGTTTGGTACATATATGCAATCAATAAGTAGCATTAATTTTATAACATATAAAATTAACATACATTTAATAATTTTTTTATGTTGTAGATAAAATTGTTTATGTATATAGATTATGACATTAATCTATATTGGTTAGGTAAATTATAAATTTCATATGCTTTTAATTTTCAAAACACCTGAAAAATAATTTTCCAGAATTATTCACCTTTAATCCCATTTTTTAAAATGAAGCATAAACAAGTAAACATTAAACGGAAAAGATGTGATCAATGAAAGCAGAAGATTTAGGCACAGTTTTCAATAAAATTTGGAAACCTTATCAATTTTTATTGATAAAATATTATCCTTATTGATTTTATTGATGTTTTATTGCATGGCTATTTCTGAAATTTCATAGGCTCTGTCCATATTTCATGGATGTCTTCTATAGAGATTGATTAAAGTTTAATTTTGAATTCCATTATTTTGTAAAGTCATTATAAGTAATTTAATATTTTGCATTCATAATAAAATTTTCAATGTTTATAAACTAATAAAATCATTTGATGAAAATTAATAAATAATATAAATAAATAAAGTGAATGTGTGTATTAAAATCCAATGTGTTAGGTACCTACAAACAATACTTACAGTATTTTATTTGATAATATGCTTATGTGCAAATTTGCCATTATATATAAATTTGTGACGAATTATCTCACATTTTTAAGAAAGAATATTTGTTTTTAAATCTTGACTGAAATTTAGAAAATATCCTGCAGCCATTGTAAGTGCAAAATCAGAGATATCAAAGTTAAATTCATAAGAATACATAAAGTATGATCATCAACTTTTTGAAAATACAACCATGTTTTGGATGAGAATGATCTGCTAGAAGGTTCTCATTCACAAAATATTGAACTTATAATTTATGAATTGAGTCATCTCCATGATTGTTAATAAATGCTGATACATGTTATGGTAGTGAATGAAAGAGATTTTATATGTGTCATTGGATTATGTCAGATTAATTATATTCTTGCATGATCCTTTTTGTATTAATTCCATATTTGTAGTTCTGTTTCTTGGTATCACTTGACATGATTATCCTTTTGATTTCTTGTATAGGTAATCTGTATGTGTTATAGGAAACAATTCTTCCATGCCTAAATTCTAAACTATTATTCAATAATTCTGATTTTTTTATCAAGTAAACTGAAGTTTATGATAAGATTGAACTTTGGCTGGTGGCTGAATTTTTAAGTTAACTTAATTTTTCACGATGATTGTTTTACTTTATCCTATAAAATTAATTAATAATTTAACTATATAGTCCCAAAATACAGTGCATATTGTTTTTTAAAGGTTTTAATTATACTACTGCTAGTAAGTTATTAGTCTGCTGTTGATTTTCATAAACACAATTAAATACATTTCTGTAACAAGCAAATTATTTATGCTTCATTAAAATTGTAAACTAAATCAGAATATCAGTTACTTTGTTCTCAAATAAAAGGAAATATTCCATTATTAGCCTATTCTAAGTTGCATATGAAACATGCTTTGATGATATACCTATTTTATTCATGAGTTTTGTATTCTAATAAGATGATGTATGCCTTTTTATAATCAGAAATCGCCGTTAATATTTAGGAAGTCAATTATTATTTTTACAGGCAATGGTAAACCTACCGATTCATCGAAAACTGATTCAGCGGCAGAAAAAACAAAGTCAATAAAAGCTGGAGGTACAAGAAATAAAAGGAATTCTAAAGGAATCTCTGAACCTAAAATTACCAAATTTTTGAAGAAAAACTAATATGATAATATGTATAGAATATCTAACTCTAAAATATTTTTTATGAAAATAAAATCTTACTTAACGATAAAGAAGTTTCACATAAAGTGTGTACATTATTTAATAAATCTGTTTTTATTAAAACATCTGCTATATATTGTAAATACTTTATGGAAAATAAAGATATTATTTGCTTTTACTTTATTTCAAAAATATATTATTGAAACCTTTCTTTCGGGAAAAAAGGGGCATTTTAGTTTCCTAATGAAACAATCGTTAATGATATTAAAGATGCATTTTTACTTTATTATCATACACAAATTATGATAAATATTTTAATAAACTCTGAGTTTAAAAATATTATCCTTTTTAAGTTGCTTATATAGATTCGAATTAGTAATTCAACATGTAACAACATGCAAATTTTAATGTAATAATTAGTATTGAGTTTATTTTATAATGTGATTTAAATATCCAATGGCTACAAAAATGGGAAAATGTGTATATTTTTTTTACGAATCTTTGAAATAATTAAATGAATTTTTTCTAATAGAAATATTATATGATAACACAATATGGTGAACGTGTATTCTAATAATACTATTTTCTTTCTTGTGAATAATGCTAATTTTTTATGTTGAGAATTATTTCTTTGTAAAAGCTGATGGCTTTAACTGTTCTCACTTAGTTTATAATTATTATTCAATATAGTACTCATGAAAAGAAAATTATCTGAAAAAAGAAAGATTTCTAAGACTAATATAAGTGTTCACAATTATTTGAAACTTTCAAGCTGATAATAAATTCAATCTTCAAATACAGGAAACTTAAAAGTCTCTTGAAAGGAATTAAAATTTTTTAATTAACTGTTTTTTTCTGATTTTAATTCGATTACTTTTCTAATATATTAATTTTATTTTTAAAAGATTTAAGGATTACACTCTTTGGAAAATATTAAAAAAATATGAAAAATATATAAATTTGAATAATTTGGAAAAGATTATCAATAGTAATTAAAAATGGGTGGAAACATGTAATAAAGCTTTTAACTCAATTATTTCTACATTTAAAGTTTGCATTGAAAAAGTTAGTTTTAAGATTTTAATGGAAAGCATAATTTAGACTTAATATTTCTTTTTAAGATATTATCTTAGTAAATTAGAAATAAAACATTTTAAATTGATTTTACAAAATTCAGTCAATAAAAGTTATACACTTTAGTTTTAACTTTCATATTAAAAACAATCAATTTAAAAATGAAAATAAAATTTTGCTATATCAAATTTGTTCTGAAATTATATGAGATGATTTTATATCTCAATCTTGGAATATTTTTTGCTAGATAATGTTAGTTGGCATCCATTTATAATAATATGTGCTACTTGTGTCTGTTTTGAACGTTTAATTGCAAAAGAAAAAGTGATGATTGAATATTATAGGCATGATATTTAAGTGAAAGTAAAAATTTGAATTTCAACTTCGAGGACTATTTTTTAAAATGTATTAATTACTGAAAATCAAATATTTATTTTCATATTACTAATTGTTATTTATAAATATTTTAAATAGGTAAAAAATGTCTGTTCCGTATTTGTTATGCATACCCTTGGCGCATTCTGTAATCACGCCATTTTCGGCAATCTTTCTTGTAAGTCTCAATGTTGTATTCTTAAGCAAAACCGCGCTGTGAAAACACGCAACAAAATAACCGCTTTATTTACAATTCTTTTGTATTTAATTAACGCAACCTCCGCACAATTACTTAACTAAAACTGGAAAGCTTGCAATTTTGTAATTTCAGAATAAAAATAAATATTCATCCTAATTAGTTTTGGGATACAAATTTTAATATAAAATAAAAGTAAATAAAGCTCTTTATGTAATTAAAAGTGTTTGGATGAAAATATTAAGTGCACAAGCTTCTATTTCGAAAATAAGTGTAATGTTAATCTGTGAACAAAAGAATAAAAATGATTAGATTTTTTATGTAAATTATAGTATTGACACAAAATTGAATATATAATAAATGAATTGACGAATCTGAAAATAATTTGAGAAATGAATAATAAAGTTATGACAAGACAAGTGTTTTTGTATAGCACGGAAATTGGTACGTTTCATATAACTTAAAAAAATGCTCTTCAATGACTTTATTCATCTACAGCATAGGTTCCCAAGGTGGTCCAGGTGGACCCCCAGGGTTCAATAAGAGACCACACGGGGGTCCACGTAGACCTGAAAAGAAAACAGGGGTTCACAAGTTGTAAATGGGGGGTCCACGAAAGATTTTCTGGTTTTCATTATGTATTTCACTATGGATATCGTACTAGAAATTAAACTCTGACTTTTATATTAATTTTGAATTTTGCTGTGCATGTAGAGCGCCGGACGAAAAATGAAAGTAAAAATTTTATTTTAATTATTTTCTACAGGCATAAAATTGAATGTGTTTCTACAGGCATAGAATTGAATCCTAGAATTGTATGTTAAGTATTTAAATTTCCAATAATAAACGAAATTATAGAATCATTCTATTTTTTTAAATTATTCAAGATTTGTCTACTTTAATGTAATAATGATTTGTGACATTTTAGCTTAAATTACTGAAATTCATTATTTTATTTATTTTTAACTACATGTTATTAAATGTAACTTTTTTGCTATTTTATTTCCTTTAATTTTAATTCTGTAATATTTTAAACAAGAATCTTTAATCAATTCTTATTACGATTACTAATTTCTTATATTAGGTTTAACAATTTGAAATCGGGGATAAACCCGCTTTATTTACATGATTGTTATTATTGTTTTCTTATTTAGTGTTAGGCCTAGCAATTCGAAATTGGGGAAAACGCCGTTTTCTAACTCCGATTAGCGCCCATTGAATTGAAGTGATTGAACGCTTAGGATTTTTAATATGATTGTTATTTCGGTTTTCTTATTTTAGCAATTTGAAATCATGTGAAACTCCCGCCGTTCATTATGCCGTTTAGCGCACGTTCTGGTCGCCCCTTGTCGTTGAAAAAAGTCGCAATGATCACCAATGGGGGATATATCAAACTAGTTCCCAGGAAAATTAAGTTTCTTTAGTTTATTTAGGAGTCCAACCTACCGTACTCTGTTGAAGGTTTTGCCTATATCAGAAAAGTAAGGCAGAGGATCGCTTTAGATGTAAACTATGATCAACTGCAAATTCTAGACTCAGTAATTGCTTAGTATTGGAGTGATCTTGGCGAAAACCCTATTGTTCAGCCGGAACAATTTGTAAAAATGGCACGATTCTTTGAAGAATAATTTTTTCCTAAGTTCTAAGCAGGAGAGTAAACTAATGGGATTATAATTGTCAGGAATAACAGGATCTTTATTTGGTTTTTGAATCATAGTAATACCTGCCGTTTTCCAGGAGGATGGGAAATAGTTCATGCATTGAAAATATTGTGTAATACATTAACAAAATGCATTGAAATAATTTTTTATTGTAATATTTGTTATTTCATGAATGCCAGGAGCTGCTCTTTTATTTAATTTTCAGATAATAAGAAGAATATCATTAAACCAAGTATTTTCAGTGCTATTAAGAGGAGAATCCCAGCCAGGAAGTGAAGTGGGTGGTGAAACAGCTGTTCCGAGTGAGATAGATGCATCTGCGGTCTGAAACAGTGAAAGGAAAGAGAAGAAGGACGTTAACAATTCATAAGCTGCTGCATATCTTGGATAAATATAACAAGAATTAAAGATGAATAAAATATACATATCTACGTGTTTGGGAGGGAAACTTTCATAAGAGGATGGAGTTTAATTCGCCTTGGATAGAACGGCCAATCAGCGTCTTGCATTCGGGAGATAGCTAAAGAATAGCAAATTTAATAAAATATGCATAGAAACCAAGTCACTTGCTGAATCATTTTAGTCTCGAATTTGGTATAATTAATTTCCGGGGAAAGAAGTCCTGATAAATAATAAAAAAATTGTAGAATCAGTGTCCAAAATACCCTGTTCTGAATACAAGTAGAGCAGTGAGAACATCTAGGAATCTGGGTTAACTAAATTATTTACAACACGGATGTAAACGTTGAAATACCTGAATTAAAATATACTAACAAGGATAAAACATTTGAAATTCAATAACTATATACGACAAAACGCAGGAAGAAGCTATATTTAATGGTGGGAGGATAATTTTATTTATATTTAATTGTAGGAACTAATCAATACCTATCAGTGTGAGTTGGCTGTTGAAGGGAACATATAAGCAACATAACACTAAATTTCTATTTCTACTAATAAGGTCTTAATAAACGGGTCAACAGTGTCTTGTAAATCTTTTCGTAATCTATTCTTAGTCTTGATTAACAGCCTGTAATGAGCTCTGTAGGGATTTTATAATACCTATGGGTGACATTTTTTACAGTGCTTGACATATTAAGTGCCTATTTGATTTTGCTCTCCAGGTTTGTAATGACATCTTCAACTTCAACCTTAGAGGTGATTCTGGGGTTTCCATTTATTATGCCACTGAGATTAACTTGAAATGCATACCAGTTCGTTATAGTAGTTGTTCGCAGGCTCATAGGGAGCAAATTGCAGGGACCAATGTCGAAAATAATCGGATTATGATCACTGTTTAGCTCCTTGATGAACTTGAGAGTGAACTTTAAAAATGATATTAGATTTAGAAAGGGCAATGTCAAGCACTGAAGCAATAGAGCTGCTATGAAAATGAGTAGGATCATCGGGAGTAAAAAGGTCGAAATCCTTATCTTCAATAAATGATTTTAGGATCTGCCCACTAGCGTTGTGCTCTCTATTAGGACTGCAGCTGGGATGGTGGCAGTTGAAATCACGAAATGCGAAAACGGATATCAAATTATTAAACTCATGTAACTGATTAATTTCCTGGGGTATTTTTAATTATCAGGAAAATTAAAATTTATCGTATGGTCACCTTTCTACATTTTGAAAATCTCTCCAAAATTTCGATGCGACAAAATCGCTGAAATTGTAATAAATATTTGATACATTATTGGTATATAGCAATACTCCACTAATTTTACAGGTGCAATTTTGCAAAATTAACAAAAAATGCAAATTTATAGGTTTCATACATCAATGGCATGTTAACAAAGTTGATATAGGTTAAATTATCCATAAAAATATTTGATAAAATTTTATACTAATAAATTACAATCGGCAAATATTCATGTGAAATTCATTTCATGGTGACCACTTAATTTATTATTACTTACTTAAATAATGAACAATGAACCTTTTCTCTCCTGTTAATCGCTGTCCTCCTTTGCCGGCTCTATTTCGCTGCCAATGCCGCGGCTTCCGACATATGCTTGTTTTTTTATCAGTCACACATACTCAGCAAGATAGAAATCCACTCCATTTTTAGCTTTCGACGCAGCCATACAAATCAATGAATTTTTTAGCCAGAACATCTCTAGACCACACCCTCCGTTAACCTCACCCAATGAGGTAATTGAACTCATTGCGAAAATGAAGAAGAATAAGTCAACCGTAACTGATAAAATCAGTAATACGATTTTTAAGAATTTACTACTATAAAGGCAATAACCTATCTAACTAAAATTTACAATAGATGTTTAACATTATCCTTCTTTCCTGATGCTTGGAAAACAGCTCTCTATTAACATATTTATCCTTAAACCTGGCAAAAACAAAAAATTCCCGAAGAATTATGGGCCCATCTCGCTGCTTAGCACTCTCTCTAAAATCATTGAAAAAAATCCTACATTGCAGGTTACTGAACCATTGTAAAACTTACGACATCGTGCCTGACGAACAGTTTGTTTTCGTAAAAACCACTTAACCATCCATGAGCTGTTACGTGTGATTAACACTGTCATTGAAGGGTTCAACACTAATATGAAAACCATAGGTGTTTTTCTTGATGTTCAGAGAGCTTTTGCTATAGCACAGAGGCCTCTTATACAAATTAATTAAATTTAACTTTCCCCCTTACATTATTCACATAATGAGACACTATCTCATGGGCGGGAAGTTTAAAGTTAGAATAGATGACTGTTTTTCCACCCCTATAGAGGCAAATACTGGCGTCCCATAGGGAAGCGTGTTAGGCCCCCTGATTTATGCCATTTATATCGCAGATATGCCTAAAGCTAATGATTTCATGGTATCGCAGACGATACAGCAGTTCTTGCACAGCACGAGAATAATTTTTTGGCCATTACTCGTTTACAAAATTACTTAAACACATTGGAGAAATGGCTAACGAAATGGCGGATGGCTGGACAAAACATTGGCAATCATCTTCTCTAAGGGGCGTGTCCGAAACTACCCTCCTAACCTTATGTTACTAGACGAAGAACTCGAATGGAGCTCACATACCAAATATCTCGGGATCACAATTGATTCTAAAATCACCATCCTTCAGCATAGGGTAAATATCACCAATAAAATTTATGTTGCAATTTCTGTGTGCTGAAATCTCTAATTTTCAGCAATTCACTTTCCTTTAGTAACAAACTGTTAATCTACAAGCAAATAGTGCTACCTAAACTACTATATGGATGTCAAGTTTGGGGCCAAGCGGCCAATGATCACATTAACTCAATTCAAATTCTACAAAACAAATTCCTTCGGAGAATTGTTAGAGCTCCGTGGTACGTCTCCAATCTAACCCTTTACAAGGACTAGAATATCAAGTCAATTAGAGAACACATTGAACATCACTCCAAAACGTTCTTCAGCAGTTGTTACATCTCTGCCAACCCATTGATTACCTCTAAAAACCTCCCTTTCATGTGGCAAATATAGACTGCCTATTTCGAACTTGAATATCACCACTAATTGTAATATTAATATTAATGGGTTCTAACCTGATCTTGCGAAAACCTTCCCGCGCTTTTCACTGCGTTCTACTAACCCCTGTACATAGTGTGAGTCATCACCAGATCGTTAAATACGGAAATAACAAGATTTCTACTTGTTAATCAGTGTATTGTATGTAGTGTGATCGTTAAATACGGAAATAACCAGATTTCTAATTATTAATTAGTGTATAGTATATAATTGCTGCAGTCGTGGCATGCAAATCATGTTTTGTCTCCTGTGATGTATTATAACCAAGATTTTCAGATTTATTTATAAAAAATTATATCTTGTGCTATTAACCATTATGCTGTATCGCTCTTCCAATTACACACACCTGATTGGTTGTGCGTTCCTAGACAAGCTAAGCCCCGCCGTTAGGGGCGTGGAAATATTCTGTATATAGTTTCTCTTTATTGTTCGGATTTTGTATCATATTCGGAGCTGTCATCATCTCACGGTCTTTTGTTTGTGTATTGTGTGTCTTTCCACATTTTTCCATACCTGCTGAGGTGCCATATCTCACTCTGGAGTTACTTCTCCATTTTTCTCACTTTACTTGATGCCGAGCAAAAGCCACCATGTGGCTGATACTTGAACAATCCGTATATCGTCGCCACCCGTTTACCCCGATTAAATTTATGCTTACCAAATTTAATTCAAACGAAATCTAAATAAAAATACATTAGCCACGCCTTCTTATACCAAAAGATGCAATTATGAACACATGAGAAATAAGATCGAAAATGTGTTAAGATATTCTTCATCCACAACTATGCTTGATAGTTATTCAATTTGTTAGCTGTACATTTTCATTATTGATTGTTTAAATTTATTTTAGAGCCTTTATGAATCATTTTTTGACTAATTTTCTCTTAATGTTAAATTTTATTAAAAATATATTTTAAAAGTAAAAAAAGAACAAATGTTAGAAGAAAGTTTAGCTACCACTATTTTTTTTAATAATAAGTATTTATATAATTTAAAACTGTGTTCTATTCATGCTCTGGTTTCTCTTCATTGAACGTGCTAATCTTTCGCCTTTTACTAAAGATTACCGTGGAGAGGAACAATTTAATGAGCCTACAACTAATTTTTGGATTCCCACCTCTGGTGGGATAATACTTAACAATAGAAATGAATAACTTTCAGAATCTTTCTCTATTATCCTAGGCTAATGAAATTGCTGAGGATACGGAAAGACTCGGTCGCGGCTTGAATCAACTGTTTCCCTGAACTATCTACATTAGAACTCTTGCGGATAGGGGAAGTAAACTTTTCTCCGAGAGAACAAGTCCTCGGCTATTGAATCCTAATCGTGAGAGAATACCAGAGCCTGCAGCGGCGAAGCCTGTTTTGAAAATGACAGTAAGGAGAGGAGATAAGTGGGAGG
The DNA here is from genome assembly GCA_037975125.1 of Latrodectus hesperus. Classification (NCBI taxonomy): domain Eukaryota; kingdom Metazoa; phylum Arthropoda; class Arachnida; order Araneae; family Theridiidae; genus Latrodectus; species Latrodectus hesperus. The sequence continues at coordinate 24,428,163 of CM075851.1, forward strand.
AGCCACTGGGGTAGATGAAAGGGTGAGGGGTTAAGCCTCGCGCTCTAATTGGCTGTGCATCACAAGCCGAAAGTAGTACTGCAAACGCAGTGATAGAAATGAAATACAGTAAAGAATATATACAAAATACTAAAAAATATTAATACTAATAAAAATATTAAGAAAGAAATTCAAAATCTAGAGTAAATAAAATAATTCTGGATTAAATAAGGATATGAAATTGAAACTAAGCTAAGGAATATAAAACTGTACAAATAATAAAATGCATACAATACAAAATATGACACAAAATTTGAAATCTAAGACACTAAATGAGTAGTTTCTGGAGTAATGATGGGTAGAACATGAATAAAAATCAGCAAAATATATACAAAATCAGTAGAGAAAAGTCAATAATAAATTGTTCATGGTGGTTTTGCAGTTTTGCATTTCTTAGAAAGTATAGCATCACTATTATAGTGTGCTGCTATGGGCCTGTATTTGACATCTTCTTGAGGATTTTCACATTTGAAAATATTGTTGAATGATGCTGTTTCACAGGTTTCATGCTTCATTATAAAAACTTATATTTAATTTGGAGATATGCTGATGCAGTGTATCAATTTTTAGGTCTTTTCTAATGGCAGAGTTTTTAAGATAAAAATGTGCACCTAAAATTTTTCTTAAAATTTTGTTCTGGAATTGATTTAGTTTTTTAATATTGCTATTGTTGATTGAGCACCAGGCCGGTGAAGCATAGGTAATTACTGGTCTGATGAGGCTGGTATAAATGAGTTTTTTCAATTTGTTACTCATAGTGCTATTAATTCCAACAATAGGTCTGATTTGCAGATAGGCTCCCATAGTTTTATCCAGTACTTTGTTAATGTGCTCATTTCAGCTTAAATTGTGAGTTAAAGTTAAGCCAAGATATGTAGCTTTTTTGACAATAGGTATAATTTCGTTGTTCATATGTAGAGCCCTGTATTCTCCAATATTTTTTCTATTTGGTTTAATTATAAGTAGATTGGATTTTGAGGTGTTAATTTGCATCTTCCAGGTAGAGCACCAATTTTCTATACTATTAATTTTTATTTGCATCTTCCTTAAGGCGTTGTCTATGGATCTGGATTTTATAATTATTGCAGTGTCATCAGCGAAGAAGGCTGTGATGCTGTTGTAGTCTCTTGGGTCGATGGGGAAATCAGTCGTGTAGAATAGGTACAGGATCGGACCCAAGATACTACCTTGTGGCACACCTGCTTCAATGTGTCTAGTTGAAGAGTATTCATTATTTTGTCTAATGATGAAAGTTCTGTTTTGGAGATAGTTTTTTAATAATAAAACAATATTTTTATTGATTTGTAATTTAAGTAATTTGTATATTAGGCCAGTGTGCCATAGCTTATCAAAAGCTTTGGCTACATCTAGCATGAGGAATGTAGAAGCTTCTTTGTTACGAAATCCTCTTCCGATAAATTCAAGAATTCTAACTAGTTGTTTAACGGTGCTTAAGTTTTTTCTAAATCCATATTGTTGATCTGGTAGTTTTGATAGGTAAATTTTGATTCTATTATAAATAACTTTTTCATAGATTTTTGCTATAGAAGATAAAAGGCTGATTGGTCGATAGCTGCTCGTCATGGCCGGGTCTTTTTGGGGGTTTTGAAATAAAATAATAACAGCTTTTTTCCATTCTTCAGGGAAAAGATGAATATTTATACAATTATTTATGATTTGGGTGAGATTATTGATGTGTTTATCTGGTAGTGCTTTTAACATTTTATTGTTTATTCCATCAATACCTGGAGCTTTTTTGTTTTTTAGTGATTTTATGATGTGTTTAATTTCTTCTTCGTCCGCAGGTTCGATACCCGGGTCTTCTGTGTAATTTTTTAGTTGGGTTCTGACTTCCTTTCTGATATGGATTTCAAAATCATCTGTATCTTCTATTTTATTAATATGAAATTGCTTCTCCATTGAGTCTGCAAATGCTTCTTTTTCCTTGTCTGTGAAAACCAGACCCCTTTCACCATGTATTGGCCTGTTGTGCTGAATTTTGTTTTTGAATTTTCTGATGAGTTTCCACACTCCCTGTGATTCACTTTCTAGATTTTGTAGTTTGTCTTCCCAATGCTTCTGTTTATGTTGTTTAATTTCTTCCCTTATTTCCCTTTGTAGCTTGTTCAATTCAGCTTTAGTAGTGGGTTCTAAAGTTCTTCTATATATTTTCCTGATTTTATTCTTAATTTTAATTTTATCTTTAATTTCTTTAGGTAAAATATTGAAGTTATTTTTGAAAATTCTTTCTTCAGATGCTTCATTAAAGGCGTTGATAATGGTGTTACTAAAGTCTTTGATTTGTGTTTCAATATTGGAACAGTTGGTTTCTGCTTGAATTTCTAAGTTGTTTTGAATCAGGATGTTTTTATATAGGGCCCAGTTAGTATTTTTGATGGTGCGAGTTGGCAGGTTGATATGATGTCCAACAGATGTTATCGTAGGAAGATGATAAGATGAGAGTTCATTTATAACTTCAGTGGCCATAGCCAATTTAGAGTTTGTTAGAATAATGTCCAGAATATCAGGGCTGTGATTGGCGAAAACAGGGTAGTATGTGGGTTCAAGAGATGCAATTACTTTGATGCTGAATTTATTGAGTAAAGGGATGAGTTTTTTGCCATTTGAGTAGGTGGTTCTACAATTCCAAATTGAAGATTTTGAGTTTAGATCCCCTAATAATATTGTTTCTATGTTATTTGGGAAGAGTAGTTCCATATCTTTTTCTGTGAGTGCTCTGTCTGGGGGATTATATAGTGCTGTGATTTTTAATCTTCTACTGTGAATGTTAATGATGATAGAAATTTCCTCATATCCCTCTATATTATTGCTACTAAATTGGGTTGCTTGTAAGGCCTTTTTTGTGAGTAGCATGACTCCTCCTCCTTTGTATCTGGTCCTGTTTGTGTAGAAGCTGCTATAATTGGCAAGGTTGTGGGTTCGATTCCCGCTACCGTGGGTTTCTGTAATTGCACATATGTCCAGATCATTTTCTATAATAAAATTTTTTAATTCATCTATTTTATTTGTAAGATTCTTAGCATTCCAATTGCCTATTTGTAGTAATTTAAAATTATTTAGTTGATTATTCATTATTAGTTGATGTTGATTGGCTTGTTAATTTTTCTATTGAGTTCAATAGGCCTGTGTTTTTAATGTAATCTATTAATAATTTTAGTTGTTGCAGGACTTCTTTGGCTTCTGTTATATTATCTTTTGCAGCTGCCTGTGCATAAGATTTATTCTGTACAATAACATCTTTGACAATTTTGATTCCATTAATGTTATTATTTTGTTTATTTTTATTGGCTTCTGTAAAGATTTTACACCCACGATAGCTAGCTGGGTGATCTCCCCCACAGTTTGCGCAAGTTGCTGGCATTTCTTTGGGTTTAGAGCATTCAGGTGTTAGATGCCCTTCTCCGCATTTTACGCACTTTAGTGCACGTCTGCATAGTCTTTGTGAATGATGCAGTATCTGGCATCTGTGGCATTGAGTTGGGCCATTACGGTTACGGTAAGGCTCAACTCTAACTGTGCAATTATTTACATATTTGATGTTGTAAATTTCTTTTGCTTTGTCTGTTTTGGGTAAGGTGACTATAAAAAGTGGCATTTTTTGGTTTTCACGATTGCGCCTACGTGACATTTGATTTATACTAGTCAGCACAAATCCTTCATTTATTAGTTCATCAGTTATGTCCTGAATTGGAGTATCCATGGGCAAGTCTCTAATAATCACTCTAAGTGGTTTTTCTTCGTTCAACATGTATGTATGATAACCAATGTTCATGTTTTCTAAGATTTTAATGGCACTCCTGTGTGAAGCACTGTCTGTCATTTTTATTTTAATTTCGTATGTGGAGCATTTTGCGTGGTAGTTTTTGAGTTCTTCTTTTTTGAAAGCATCATTTATTGATTTCCAGCTGCATGCTGGGTCTTTTATAATAATTGGTGGTATTTTATTGCTAGGTTTGGCCAGCTTAGTTTGTTCATTGTTAGCATGAATATCTTCATTAGTGGAAGGAATATCTGTATTAATATTGTTCATTTCAATTGGTTCAGCATTGTCTTGTATTTCGAGTATTTGAACTTAAGTGCTGCGTTCAGGTGTTTTTTCCTGGTTTTCACGCTGTCGCTTACTACGGTTTTTAGTTTTTGGAGTATCATCCAGTACTGCAAATTTGTTACTTGTAGTGATATTATTTGTTTCCGTGCTGGTGGAAGGAATGTCCATAGGACTGATTGTAGTAGTTTCATTCGTTTGAATTGATTGTGGCTTTAATGCCATGGCGAATTTTTCGCACATGCCGTTTACTCTTTGTACTTCTTCGGGCGTAAATTCATAAGATTTCCTTATGTTGTCTAGTATGCCCACTACTTCATTTAGACGATCAAAAAGATGTTCCATCATGAGCGCCTGTGTTGATCGAGCTTTGTCCTGCTCCATATTAGTGTCTTAGTTCAATAGAAAGATAAATAGGGAGAGCGCCCCTACCGAGGACGCACAAAGGCGAGGGTAGACCTCCCAGGGACCTCAAATCGAGGTGTGGGAACCTGGTCTGAGAAAAATCGGAAAAGAAAACCAGAATTTGCCCTCAGGGACCCAGAACTCTGTTAGCTAGGTGTGAGACCGACGTATGGCTTTGGATAGAGTTAAATTGTGGCACCCATAAGGGAGTATTCACAATGGAAATTTTAAGCAAAGAAAAAAGAGACCTTCAAATCCCAAACCGCTAAAAATATGAATGAATGGCTATTGAATTCATTCTTGTCACCCCCTAAATCCTTAGGCAGGCAGCAAATCTAACGTGTGGACAACCGACTGGCGCGGATGTATACAAAGTTGCTGAATATCCTTCTAAATTTTTCGCACAATCCTTCTAAATTTAGTGAATATCCTTCTAAATTTAGTGAATTATACAGTTGTCAAACTTCAATTATTATTTGCTTTATAATAAGCGAAAACTAATGCACAACCGGCTGGCACACACTTACTTATTCACTATATTAAGAGCACTGTTAAAAGCAAAAAGAGTGCTTAATTTTTCTTTTGATAATTCTATTGTAATATTTTAGTGATAAATTTATTATTAATTATCATTTTATTCTTTAATGTACAGTTGAATGGCAAGAATTTTAATTATTAATAATTTACTTTTATAAACAGTAATGAAGCATAACTTTACTTATGACCAATAAATTTCTGAAAAGCAATTATAAATACTAAATGTGTATGTATTTGCATTTAATATTCCCAACAGTTATAATTTTCTACATTCACAATTAAGAGATGCAATAAATATTGAACTACTTAAACTCGTAAAAAGATTTTTTCAATTAATAAATGCATTTATTTAAAAATTTAAAATTTTGAATTCAAATACTTTTATTTCTAGTAACATTTTATAAAATATAAAGAGAAATGGATAATGAATTAAATAATTTCATCATATTGAAAGCGTAAATAGACAGTATATATATATATATATATATATATATATATATATATATATATATATATATATATATATATATATATATATATATATATATATATATATATATATATATATATATACTATATGTATACTATATATATAATTTAGAATTTAGATGTGTTAAATTTGGTTCCAATATGGAATTTTATGAAGAAATAAGTGTCTTTCATAAAACTTACAACGCTTGTATTTCTTATTTTGACATGTATTGTAGTCAAATTATAAATTTACTTCATGCATTGTTTGTTATATCATCAAATGGCTCATTATTATTGTTCTTAAAATATTTAAATTTCAAAGATCTAGATCCATTATAATCTTTTCAATGTAAGTGATGTTGAAATAAATAAATTGACCCTCAGGGTCACTGATCTCATTAACAGTGAGTGCGTGTGAGGGTCAAAGTCCAGAAAATCAAAAACGGAGACTGAATCCTAAATTAGCTCAGCGTGTATGAATGGAGTAAAAAATTTGAAAAAAATTCAATGGCACTAACTCCAGTGAAATATTCGCAAGCAGCAAGTAATGGCGACGGCTATCAGAAACATTCCCAAAAGGAATCACAATGGTTCAACGCTCCACCAACATGGACGAGCGGGGAGATGCGGGGAGCACTGGGCTATAACCGGTAGAGAATAGCGAGGAGAAGGACTTGTGCACATGGCAACAACAGTTCTCAGAATGCGAAAGAAGATATAATAGTGTTTCCTTTTGCTAGAATTACTTAGAACTATAAAAAAATTATTATTTTGAGAGTTTCATAAAATATCTAAAGAAAATCATAGTTGTATGAAGAAAAATAAATCTGGATTACTGTAAAGTGACCACATCTTCTTTGAAAAATACTTGATTATATAAAATAGACTCTAGTTTTTTTATGAATACCAACAAAAACAGGACCAATAAAATAAATCGAAAGTTCGTATAAAATAAGAAACAACTATTAGATCTTAAAACGTATTTTAATATCATACGGCCACAGTGCTTTTTCCTTATAAACAAAATACTATTAGAAAAAATGATTTAGCATGCATTAAATAAAAGCATATGCGCAGTAAAATTCATTATTAAATGAAATTGCAAAATAAAATTTATAATCCTAATTTTTCTTTTTCTAAGGGATTTCAATCAATCACTTTTTTTTCAATTTTAAAACAATTTTTTTAATATCATTTTTAATATAGAAAATGTCTCCCATTGTTTTTCTAAGAACATACTTTTTTATTCAATAAATGTTAGCCATTCATTTACTTATCTACAGATGGTCACAGGACTAAGATGTATTTTTCCTGTTTTAGGTATATCTGAACGTTCTTAATTTCCATTTATTATATTACCAATAATTTAACCATATAAAATTCTGACGAACTAATTACATTTGGACTTCTTGAATCAAAGTCCTGAAGTGAAATTTAGGGCAGCAATAGTTTTCTTTGTCGAAGCTCATGAATAAATAAATTTCCTTCCCAAAAGTCCTCAGAATTTTTTTTTTAATTTTCTTCTGTAAGAGTGGTTTATTTAAGCACGCATGGAAGTTAAAATAATTTAGATATCCTTCTTTTGCAACATCCTTCCAAGCATACATTAACAAAAGCATTACGCCTAGAATGTCAATTTCATAAGACGACCACAAAACAAAATATAAGACTTTAAGTATTCTTTTATATTTTCACTTAAAGCTTTTGATTTCACTTAAATGCATGCAAGTGATAAGTTAGATTAAGCGGTAAGAGAGAATTCCAAATGGAGATTGCTTTAAAAAATCAGGGGTGAATGTGATACATTGAGTAAGAGCTTTTTCAGAAATTTAGTTCGTATATGGGAATAAAATTTTCATTGCGTCTATGAGATCCTGTTAAGAACCAGCCAATGATTAGTAAAATCGTTTATCTTCGTAAAATAGAGTTTCGTAAAAACGAGTGTTTACTGTAGTAAATTACAGACAAGTTAAAAATATTATGAAAAGCATCAAGTGTACTGCAAATATTATTTAAGGTATGAAGCTTGTTTTCTTTTTAATTATAAAAAATTACAAATTGATTAGGATTTATAATATATTTTTGTGAAGAACTATCTTTTTCATATTTTGTACACAATAGTGGGTAATTTTTAAAAAAAGGAAGATAGTAAATCGTGTTCTTAAAAAGTCTGGTATAAATTTATGCTCTTATCGATCGTATTAGATTAAGAAAATAAGAGGTTAAATAACGGTGATCAATTTGCAAATAGTTTGGCTAAATAAAAATGGTTTCCTCGATTGGTTCACAGATTTATGGAGAAAATAATTGAACGATCACTAAGCTTTTCAAAAAGGGATGATGTAATATGAGTTATTTTCAATGTACAGTTGCAATAAAATATCAGATTATTAGGATAGGAGCTTTCTAAGTAAATTATTGATTATTTAATGACAGATATTAGAAATGATGATAAAAAATACTCTTGCACTATTTCAATGCGACCACAACATAGCACCAAAAATTTTCCAAAGCATACATTATTAATTATAAGATTAATTATATTTTCCTTAGAATTCAGAATATTAGACAGTCGCAACTGTTTTAGAGATGATCTATATCTTTTAGTATATAAAAATAATGAATTATTACTTTAAATAAATTTTAACATAGTAATTTACTGAGATTTTCCATAAAATATTTAAATGTATAAAAGTATGTTTTAAAGCCATATTTAAATTATGTAAATAAGTACTTATAAATTAAAAAATTTTAACTACCGTATAATAAAAATTACAAAATTTGCAATGTATATATAATTATTTCTCGCTGAATCGTTCAAGAGTTTCACTGTGAGGTTCTGCTTTCTGCGTATAGTCCGTTCGCTAATATAGTGGGCGGCAATCTAATTTGTCCGGCATTCTAGTGGATGTCGGCAATCTACACGTGGTCTATCAGCCTAATGGAGGAAAAAGATAATAAAGTGAACAAAAAGCAAAAAAAAATAAGCAACTGCAGAATAGGTTGGAACTTCGCAGTGAGCTCTTTTTGTTTCTCAGAATCTTAACTCAGTTACTTATCTGAAGCAGGAATATGAAGAGTGACGCCCCCTAATTCATAACTTACGCCACACCCTAATTTTTTTGAAATAGTTAACTTTCCTTTGAACACCATTTGAATCATTGGTTTAATTACTTTCTTATCATTAATTAGAATAAATATAATTTTAGTGTAAAAAATCTTATATTTACTAATATTTAACTAATGTCACACGAATCTCAAATATAAAAAATTAACTAATCTCAAATATTGAGTAGTTCAGCAGCAAGTAATCTAAAAAATTTTAAAATCCAAGCAATCTGAAATTAATTCCTTCCTTTATTTCAGAAATGTTTAATATTATTAGACACAAAATTCAAAAAACACTCGAGAGTAAATGGCAGAGTTGTAATGAAATTCGGACAAAATTTTATAACATATTTGTAAAAGAAACATTTATTATGATAAAAAAATTATATATTTATGAATACTGCACACGAGCGCTTATTACATTTGAATGATTAAATATTAACTTTATTCATTCATTTAAAAAATTCATTAATTCTGATAAATTATTCATATACATTTTTTTCTCTCTTTTTTCCTCTATCTCTTTTCTGAAATCTTTCTAAATTAAATATTTCTTAACATAATGTGACTCCAACAAGTAATTGTCAATTTACCTGTATCAAAATTCCAGGAAAAAAAATCGATAGCACAAATACGCATGCTAAGCTAAGGTGCCGTAACCTCCTCTCCAACGGTAGATTTCGAGGTTTTTGAGTTTGTAAACAATCGTGTTTGTTTGTGTTAAAATTTTAGTGAATTTTTTGTTAATTAGCTTGTATTTTTTAAGGAAAATTATACATATAAATATTAATTTTTATTTATTATTTAAAATTGATCTGAGCCCGCGTTTATATATAATACATCTTTATAGACTCTAAATCTGTACTGTTTTTGAATTCTGGATTTGGGTGTTCTGTAATGCCTATGAAGAATTTTTCTGCTTGTGTGATGTATTTAATTAAAGTTGAAATTCTTGTTTCATGTCTAATGTTTTAATTTTTTTATTTCTGCAATACAATGGAACATTGGTAATCATTCTTAGTGAGATATTTTAAATACTCTTTAGTTTTTTGAAATTTGATTTAGCAGTGAAACCGTAAATTAGTGATGCGTACATTGGTCAAAGAATGATTATATAGATTAATTATTTTTGTTTTTGGAGTTTAAAGTAGAATTTTTCCCAATTAATGTAAAGAGGTTTCTTTTCATCGCGTTGAATTTAATTCTAATTTTTCAATTTGTAGGATCCATGTGAGTCTCCTCTCCATAATTATTCCTAGGTCGTCAACTATTGGTTGCCATTCTATTGTTTTATTTTGAATAATTAATTTTTAGGTAAGTTTGTTTGCGAAAGAAAAAATGATTTCCTGTGTTTTTGTCAATATTTAAATTCATATTCAACAATTTAGTTAGTAGATTTAAATATTAATTTAGATTTTCTGTTAAAATATTATTTAATAGTGCTTTTGTTAATATTGCTGTGTCATCAGAAAAAGAGCCAATTTAGTAGTTTTGAATTTTTTGGGATGTCATTAACATGTATTAAGAAGAGGATTGGATATAGTTTACTTCCTTGAGAAACACCATTTTTTATATCTTGGGTTGCAGAATTGCAATTTTCATAGTTTGCGATAAATTTTCTGTTTTTGAGGTATGATTTAATTTATATTATGAGGCATGTGGGGAATTTTAGAAGCTGAGAAGTTTGTAAATTTGCCTTGCGATTCAGACCCGATCGAAAGCTGTAGCCGCACCCAGCATTACTGCAGCAGTTGTCTGTGCGTAGACATAACTTCTGTGTACAAATTCTGAGAAGTTGGTTTACAGTTGAGTGTTTTGATCTAAATCTGAATTGTTCGGGAAAACTTTTGTTCGGAATCGTTTATTATTTCTATAATGTAATTATTAATTTGATGTAATATTTGTTTTTCTGCTATTTTGCTGGTAGTTGAAAGGAGAGACTTAATGGCTTAAAATTTCTGGTTGTGTATGGTTTTTCTACTCTCAGGAAGGAGTTTAATGATGGATGTTTCTCATACATTTGGAAAGTATGTTTGTTGAATTATGCTATTGATTATTTGTATTGCGTTAATAAAGTATGTAACTGAGTTTTTCTTAGCATGTTGTTAGTAATTTGATCTTGTCCTGGAACTCTGCCATCTTTTAGTTTTTTTCATGCTATTTATAATTTGATCTGGTTTAATTTGTTGGGTGTTACTTTCGAAATTTGTTGTTTCTAGCTTTTTTATTGTAAAACAAATTTAATATTGTTTTCTATTATGGTTTTAGTGTTTGAATCTGTTTGATTATTGTTTTCAAAAATTTTTTTAAAGTGTTGAGTAATTGTTTGTTTTTTTCTCAGTTGAAATTATTGTTCCTCCATTCTGTTGAAGTGCTGGAATATATGTGTATTTAGTTTTTAATTTTTTCATTGTCCTCCAGAGGAAGCCATATTGTGTGTCTAGATTTTGTATGTAATATTTCTATTTCTCTTGTTGTGTGATATTTATATAGAGTGAATTTTTTATTTTATTTCTTAGATTGTGTTTTTTTGTTCCTTTTATTATCTTGACATTTTCACCTAATTCACCTTCTTTCTTTTATATTAATTTTTTTAATAGGTATTGAATTTTGATATGCTGTGTTTGAATATTTTTAATAATTTGAGTGATTCTATTTTCTAGTTCTGTTTTTTAATAAGGATGAAGCTTAAGTTTATTTGATCGAGTTCGTTTTGATATTTATCCAGTTGAATTTGTTGTAATGTGTAGGGGGAACTTGCATAATTATGTTAAGAATGAATTCAACTGGGAAATGATCTGAAGAAAGTTCATTTAATGTTTTTATTTTGATTATTTATGAAGGATCTCTAGCTATGGCAAAGTCCAGGTTATTTGCAAAGTTTTTTTTTTTTTTCCAATTCTTAATGGGGAGTCGGGGGTTAGTAATGTTAGATTTGCATTCTTGATATAATTTTGAAAGATATTTCCATTTCTATCAGCGGTTTGACAGTTTCAGTTAAAGTCACCTCTTATTATTGTTTAATAATTTAAAGTATGTAGGGGGTCTATGTCTTTTGTGAAGCTTGGATTTGTGCCTGGGGATATGTAAATGGAGATTTTTAAAAATTGGTCTTCATTTCCTGGATGGAATTTGATTATTGTGTGTTCGTATGTAGTTAAAGGTAGGATTTCCTATTAGTATGTATTGCAAGTGACTTTTAACGAGGATGCCTGTTCCACCTATAGGGTATGTGGAGGAGCATTCATTGTCTTGGAATGGGTATGAAATTATAATTTGTTTTATCATTAGTTTTTAGAAAAGTTTCTTTAGTTAAAATGATGTCTAGGTTATTTTCTTCTATAAAAATGATTAATTCTTGTTTTTTTATTCTTAATTTCCGGTGCATTCTATGTATATTATGTTAAGAGGTTTAATCATATTATTCATTGTTTGTGAGAGTGCTTGAGGAATTTCCTATGAAATTGATAAGCTCCATCATTTTTGTGTTGTTGTCTGTTATTTCAGCTATTTTTTTTTTATTAAATTCTTAAAGTTTATTACCAAAAACTTGGTTTACTCTTTGGCAAAATTTATTATTTCTCTAAGGAATAATTTAATAGCAGAGAAGTTTTGGTTGTTGGGTAAATTTTGTGTATTGTTATTTTGACTGTGCTTGGTAGTGGGAGAAATTTTTCTGTTGAGTTTTTCCTGCTGTTATTTGTGTCCAGAATATTGTTTTCCATTCTGGTGTTTAGGAATGTGTTTTTAGTTATTTTATGTGCCTTTGGGCAATTTCTCCAATTTGCTGCATGTGGTCCTCCACAATTGATACATTTTGCCAGAGTGTCTTTTGATTAATAACAATATCTAATGTTGTGCTCTGCTGCACATTTAAGACATTTGTTCTACAAAAGCAATTTTTGGAACCGAGTTTTCATGTCTGATATTTATAAAATTGGTAGAATCCAGGCCTGATCTCTTCTGTTAAAATTATACCACATAGTTCTCCTATTTGATAAATTTCTTTAATATTTTCAGTTTTGTTCAACTGTGTCTGGATAACAGGTAGCTTACATTGGTCTTTTGACCTTCTCAGTTGTGTTATTTTAGCGCAACTTTAAAATTCCTTTCTTCTATTTCTTCTTTAATCTGTTCTAAATCTATGTGTATTGGGAGGCCATAACAAATTTCTATGGATTTCCGCCGATACTAGGCATAACAAATTGATCAATGTTATTCTCCTGGAGGAGTGGGGTCATTTTTCTATGAGTTTCTGGATTCTTACATTGGACTTTTTAATTTTTACCTGATGTTTTAATGCGAAAATATTTTTTTTCGATTTTATTTTGAATTAATTTTATTAATGCTTCCATTTGTTTTAATCAATTGCCCCTATCACTATTAAAACAGTTCTGTTTAAAAACAACTGAGTTTTCAGCTTGGTTATTAATAATTTTTCTTTGGGATTAGTTTTTTCTTTCATTTGACTTCTTAAATTTCCTGTATTGTTGGTAATAAGGTATTTTCATATGTTTGGTTCTTATTTGTAATTGTTTGAATTTTATTTTGGGAATTCAATTCGGTTTCCTTAATTTTGTTTTTAAAATGGAAAATTAATTGTTATTGGTAATTATAAATTTTCACTGTTTTAGTTTTTTCATTTATATTATTATTTTTCACTAAAGTATTTTTGGTTCAATTTTTGTGTTTATATACTTCTCATCATCAGTATTGCTGGAGCTTATCATGTCATCATGTGGCTTTTTATTATAATTTTATTAACATGGACTGCACCAACATGCGTATTTCCATTTTCTAATTGTCAATTTTACATATTTAAGTAAATATTATCCCTTTCACTCTCTCAATTATACATTTATTTTGCTTTTTAATATTTGAACATTTAATGTAATTCAGTTTGGATGCATTTTCAATATTTTTTAAAGAATCATCATTTAACATTGTATTCGGACAATTTGCATTTGATAATGCAACATTTCCAATAGAATTTTTATGCAAGTTCATAAGATTATTATAATTATTATTTTTTAGAGTATATTCATTTTTATTTGAATTATTAATTACAATTTTGCACCAATTAAGAAAGTTCTGCTTACGTTTCAGTTAGTAGGATTTTTTCATTTTTGCTCGATGTTCTTATTTAAGATCTGTTTAGTCGTCCAACGCCTCGAGCAAATTTTTTCTTTTGCTTTAGTTTCCATCATAGATTTGCACTCATTTATTCCTGCTTCAATCGTTATTATCTCCATATTTAGTTTTAAAATTTTCATATTAATCTCGTCTTTTGCATTGTTCGATAAAAGCCACAAATCATGATCAATAAATAGCACTAGATTCAATGGAATTGGAACATTTTTGTAAGTAATTTCAAGAATTGTAGCCATTATGAATGTTGGCTCTACTCCTTTGTTAGAATTCATTGACTCATGCTCTGCGAAAATATTTCCCTTTGTAGGACCACTTGTCGACATCATCAGTCGCAATTTGAGTCACTTTAAGCACACAAAATAATCCCTAGGTTGTAAAAAAATTGAAATATTTGTTTGCAAGCAAACAGCAAGGTAGGTAAATCCTTTCTTTTCCGAAACCGAAATTTTTCTACCCCAAACTTGATGTGAATGCAGTTTCTTTTTCTTCCAAAATGCTTTATTTTTCCTTGAATTTTGTGCGAGTCACTTATTAGGTTTATTTTCTTGTCTTCAATTTTACTAATAAATAACTACGTAAATGTCCACATTTAACTACGCCACTTTTATAAAAATCCTGCTATCACCTTTCAAAATAACCATTTTTATCAATATGGAGACATGGCACTGAAAAATTCTTTTGGTTACTGTTGGCATACAAAGATTTTAAAAAAGTATTTATTAAGCAGGAATATTGTGTCAGAAAAATTCAAATAAAATTATATTTTGCTAATTGATTAATGGAAAGAAATTCCATGAGTGACTTGTCATAATTATGAAAAGTCATGCATTTTATGTAAATTCAAAGTGCGCATCTGAAGAAAAATAGTATTTTCACTCAGAAGAAATTTCCATATTTTATTAACGTGTCGTAAAATCCTTATATATAATTTTAAAAGATAGTTATTTTTTCTTGTTGACCAAGTAATATTAAAATACTTTTTTATTATATTAATAAAAGGGAATTATTTTTCTGCAAAAACACTGAATTTTCTTACACATATTACTTAATTATCTCATTCTTTCTTTTTCCATGTGACAAATAAGTCATAGTAAATCATCAATATGTCATTTAATTTATGAAATCTTTCGCACAGAAGGATTGGAAAAATTTATTTTCAATTAGTTTAAGTAAATTAAGTTTGCTTGAGAAATGAAAAATTGCTTGAATGAAATGCAAATGTCTACAGTTCAACAAATGTTTTCCTTCAAAAGATTTTTTGATACCATAATAGTTCCTTAAAAATCTAAATTGACTTTTCAAAGAAATATGCAATTTATGAACTATATATTCACATCCAAAATTACATTTATGAAAAGTATATTTTTCATGGAAAAACTCTTCTACATTACTTTTAAGTGACCTATCGAAGAAAAAGTTATTACTTTACAAATTTTAAATCCATTTTCTTTTAAAATTCCATTTTAGTACAGAGGGTATTAACACATTTTTAGAACGATTTCGATTAAGAATTTTAAAAAAGTAAATGTTTTAGAGCAAAAATGTTTTATAACAGCTTATTATTTGAAATGAGAAAAATCGTCTGCTACTTTTAAATTTATTCTTCTTTCAAATGTCGCATGTAGACAAGCTGCGGATTGAAGGATATGTTTTTGCTCTTTCCGAAGAGAAATATTCTTATTTTAGGATTCAAAAACGTTGTGAAATGCATGGTATTAAAATTTTTAAGTGCAAAATAAGAAACATTATTAATCGGACAGGTAAAAACCGCCAATCATTATTTCTACATGGAAAGAAGACTCCAAACGAATATCCGAAAAAAGTACGTACTACTTCAAATGTTTCTAAAGTGAAATCCTTGGTAACAAAAGAAAATCCGCTAACACAGAAATCAATTGCAAAGTCTTTAGATACATCTGTAGCAACAATAAATAAAATAATAAATCAAGATTTACAACTTAAAAAATCTAAAAAAAATAATGTTCACCAGCTTTTGCCGAGGCATGTGGCTCAACGCAAAACATTTTGTAAAATCCTGTATGAAAACCATTTAGCAGGAGATAAATGGAAATATATTGTGACCCTTAATGAAGCATGGGTTTACCTAAATGAGTGCAACAAAAATAGGTCTATTTACTATAGAAAACGAGGAGAAAAAATGTACAAACCTGGTTCCGTCAATGTAAAGAAAGTTTCAGTAAGGGGTTTATGATGGTCGCAGGTTTCTCCTACAATGGGAAATATTAAAAATAAAAAGAGTAGAAAAAAATGCTGAAATCAACTCATCATACTATCAGGAGAAGGTTTTACGTCCAATATTTACAGAAAAAATTTCACTTCTTTATTCCAAAGACTTTCAAAGAGTGAAACATCAACAAAACAAAGCTACACGTCATACTTAAAAAACTACCACTGCATTCCTTGAACAAATGAAGACTAATGCAGGTATTGCATATACACCTATTCAACATATTCCTGTGAAGTCCCCTGGCTTTTCACCTATGGACTACTATGCCTTTGGTCTGTTAAAAAGAGCTCTTTCTAAATGCAAACCCACCACGATAGATAGATTCTGGAAAGTAGTGGAAGAGGAATGGAAAGCAATACCTCTGGAAATTTTACAAAAAGCTCTTCTATCATGGAAATCACGATGCAGACTTATATTCCAGAAAAAAGGCTATTAGATCGAACATTTAAACATATAGTCTTCACATTTTAAATATTAATTAAACGGCCCCGAAATCGTTCTAAAAATGTGTTAATACCCTCTGTATATAAATTTTTTGCAATTACTAATTTTTTAGAATTTAAATGTGCAGTAATCAATTTATTCGGGACATTAAAAACTTTAACCACATTTTTTATCTTATATCCATGTTATTTATAATTTCATCAATATTTAATGAAAAAAAAAGAAAGAAAAATAGATTTAGCTTGTCCATTAAAGATTTCCTCGAACTTTCAGCTTCATCATACGTAAATAAATGAATTAATATCATTGATGAAGGACTCACATCTGTGAATTTGTTTGGTTGAAATTTTAGAAATATGATATTAGCAAAGATGTTCAGTTTTTAATAGTTTGTATAAACTGGTCCGTTTTGGCCATTAATACAATGATTAGTTGTTGTTTTTCTTAACTGTTTTGCAAATTTCCATACAGAGTTGTTTTCTGTGCTAAGACTTTCTGTTTTATCTTGCCATTGTGTGTGTGTGTGTGTTTAGTCCTGTAGTCTGTGCTGTATTTTTAATTTTCTTATTAAGTTTGTTGATACAGTTTTGAGTCGTGGGTTCAAGGTTTTATGAAATTGTTTCCTGATGCGATTTCTTTCTTTTATGATTTCTCTTATGCTATTTGGTAA
Source organism: Latrodectus hesperus (assembly GCA_037975125.1). Classification (NCBI taxonomy): domain Eukaryota; kingdom Metazoa; phylum Arthropoda; class Arachnida; order Araneae; family Theridiidae; genus Latrodectus; species Latrodectus hesperus. Next base: position 24,445,302 of record CM075851.1, read on the forward strand.
TTTTAAGTAATTTTCGTGGTATTTAATTTTATGGGTTGCTATTCCTTTTGCATGATTGATATTCTCATTGAATAAATTTATATCATTATTTGTTTTATTTTTAATTTCTTGAATATTATTACTATTGGGTTGATTATTATTGATTAATGATTTATTTTTTTTGTTAAATTAGTCATGAAGAATATTATAATAGAGTTGCCAGTTGGTTTTGAATAAAAATTCATTTGCAATATTTTTCTTCATTCCCAGGCAGCAAAGAACTGGAAAGTGATCAGAAGAGAGATCATAGATAGTCTGTGCTGATAGTGGGTAGCTGGTATTTGTAAGAAGTCCAAGATATTTCCTTGGTGTGTATAGTAGAAGCGCGTAGGTTCGATTGGGGCAATTATTTTTAAATGATGATTTGAAGCTATTTCTAATAATTTAGTTCATTTTTATTAGTAGTGATGCATCCCTAGGTGATGTTCTTGCTGTAAAAGTCACCTCCAGCAAAAGTAGGAATTTTTGCAGGTAGAATTTCCATAATTTCTTGGTCTTGTAAATTATGCTGAGGTCTGTTGTAATAGCTATTTTGAATTTGAGATTATCTTCTAGGTTGATGATAGCTGAAGTTTCTTATTTTGCCGTCTCTTATTTTGCTACTATACAGTGTGGAATTAAAAGATCTTTTGATAATAACTGTGGTTCCTCCTCCAGATGATGTGTCCTGTCAGTACGATATACGTTGTAGTTTGGTACATTAAGACTTATATTTGGTCTTAAGTGGGTTTCTGTGATTATAGCAATGTTTATATTGTGTTCATCTAGAAAACTCATGAATTCTGTAATTTTAGGCTTTAGGTTACATGCGTTCCAACACAGTTTGAATAGGTGAAAATTTAAGCTTTTAATTTTCATTGTTGATTGAGGTTGCTGTCTGTTTTGCAGCCATTGCTGCATTGAATTGTTTGAGCTGATTAACTCTGTTAGCCCTGAGTTTTGGATATAAGAGACTAAATTTTGTAGTTCAGAAAAAGTATTTTTTGCTTCATTTATAGTTTCTTTGCTTTTACTAATGGTTTCATTCTAGTGAACAAATGCATTTGCATAAGATAGCTGTGGATAAGTGCTTGGAATAATCTTGCTTTTGATGATCTCGATTTTATTGCTGTTGAGGTAATTTGATTTTGGAAATTTATTACAGCCCCTGCAGCTGGCAGGATGAGCTTCTCCACAGTTTGCACATTTAGCTTGTGTGGACATGTCGTTTTTGCATTGTGAGTGGTGATGATCACCAGCACATTTCACACCGTGATGGCAGGAAGTTTGGGCGTGGTAAAACCCCTGGCATCTGAAGCACTGTGTCACTCCCTTACGGCCTTTATAAGATTCAATTTTGACCACCAGGTTAAAGAGATGTGAGATATTAAAGATTTCTCTAAATTTGTGTCATTTTTCGGAAGAGTGACAATAAATAAAGGCAAATTAATTTTAACTCCATCAACTTTTTTGGACATTTGAGTTATATTAATGATATTAAAACATTCTAGGATGAGTCCTTGGGAAATTTCTTCAGGCGTATATAAATAGGTGATAAATCTCTGATGACTATTTTAAGGTTTTTATCCTCAGGCAATATAAATGTGTGGTAGGAGGTATAGGCATCATCCAGCAGTTTGGTTATTTTCCTATGATTTTCAGCACTTTTAGCTTTAATTTTTAGTATTTCAGTTCCAGTTAATTTTCCAGCGTAGCTGGTAATGTTATTATTTTTGTCCTTTATGATGATAGGAGGAATTCTGTTATTTCTTTTGGCTGTGGTTGAAATCCTTGATCACTCATTACATTTTGTGATTCAGTTATTTCATTAACTTTTTGTTAAGTATATTAATATTTTCTTTAATTTTTCTTTTAGTAGAGGTAGTTTTAATCTTGGTATTCTTTGTGGTTGGTAGTGCTGGGAAGTATTCCTAGTCAGAGAAAGGTCGCATACTCGCTGTCACTAAGAGCTTCAAAACTGTTTTGTGTGGTCACAGAGAAAGGGCGCGGAGCTTTAACGTTTATTAGTGGTTTATCGTTAAACGGTTGCATTTCTTTTTGTTTATGATAGTTGGCTAGAATGTCTGTCAGTTTTGTTAGCTCAAAACTGTGAAATTTGAGTAAATCAATGTCCTTTTCAGCCATTTCGAATTGATAATTTTTTGAATATAATCAGTTGTTAAACGGATCTTGTCACTTATCACTTTGATTCCGATTCTCCCGCACCATTGTCAGCCTACACAACTTTACTCTTTGCAACCATTCCTTATATATCCCTCTCTTACACTCTCGTCATTGTGACGTACTATCGGCGCCATCTGGTGGTTTCTTGTAATTAGCATATTATTCTTCAAGATGTGTGTGATAATTCTACACATGTGATATTTTTATTTTAGAGTTCAATTTCTGTGTGATTCTGAATTATCCATAATTTATAAACATGAGTGTAATTTCCTATTTTATAAATTTATTTAATAAAAAATGTAGAGTGATTTCATTCTTAAAATTCTATTGACATAGGTCCATGATTTTATTATATAATATTATTAAAGACAGTAAAAAAAAAAATTCAGTATTTAATTGATTATGCAAATATACAGCAAATCATTAATGTTCAAATATTTATTTAGAAACTTCTCATATATATGAAATTAAAATTTACTTAAATATGTATATAATCATTTGTTAATCGACTTGTTTTAATACATTATGTTCGTAAAATAATATTATTTAAAAAGCTCAAGTATTTTAATCTTTGAATTTAATTTTTATTTATTTATCAAAATAAAATATAATGTATGATACTTTGTGTGTATGCATAAACAAAATTGTAAAAAATCTCATTATATTTTAAATTGAGTGCATAAGAGAGTTTGAAAATTCAATTTTTTAATATATAATTACTTGGTATAATATTTTTACATTCAATAAGCTTAATTGTATGATGATTAAACACAGAAATGTCAAAATGTAAATTATTTTAAGTTCATTTAATGAAAAATTTCTTCTAACTGTTAACCTAAAATAGATAAAAGTAAAATTAGTTGTTTTGTTAAAGCCTGATTTTGTTTATTTCGTCATATGAGAAAAATGTTTTTGTTCAGTTATTATATTATGTTAGTTAAGATTATTAATATTATGAAACATAACCAAATACAATTAATAAAGGATATACATAACAAAATATAGTATTAACAAAAGAGATGCTACTGTTATAGATATATATTACTGTTATTTTAGTTTTCTCTGATAAATTTAAAAACTTATTCCATTATTTTAACATTAACTGACAATGCGGTCGCTATTTACTTCGTGGAGTAGTGCAGATTATTCGGTATACATAAATTTTAACAACTTAAACCTAAAATAATATGTAAAAACTTCCTCCAGAAGAGTAAAAGGATTTTCTCTATTCCTATAAATCGGCCAACTTTTTAAATTTATCCGATTACTAATTTTTTGTAGCATGGCCACAGAAATTAACTCTTCTATTCCTAACTATCGATGAAAGTCAACATGCAAGCACTTCTTAATAAGTCGCAACGACAAAAAGGGCTGTGCTTGTAGACCAGCAAGTGCAAGTTGCGAAATATTGATAACCGATAGTTACGCCGCTTAATGGTCTATGGAGGAACTCGAAACAACTAACGCATTGACTGGGCGGAGTAAGCGTCCAGGTTCTTTCAATTTTCTACGCCACTAGTTATACAAATGGCATTTCAAATTTTTTCCCCTAGTAACTAACCCCAATATTGTTTATTTCTAAGAGTATAGCGCGCGAAAAACATTTATTGCTTTCAGTGAATTTCAAAACTGACATTTCAATATTTTTAATCCAGATCCAACAATATGAAGTTTTTAATTTTATTAATATCAGCAGAGATTTTTTGGAACCTTATCAAGAGAAAAATGAGTTTTTAGATTTTTTACGGGTGACGTCAAACATCAGTCTAATCGCATTAGTACTACGATTGTATGATGAGGATGATAAATCTCATACTATAGACCTGTTGAATTCCCGCTAGAACTGATCAACGGTCGCTTAAACTGAATTATTTTTATATTGTTAACTGAAAGAAAATTTTATTTTTAATTCATGATTTCTCTTAAAACATCATGTTTGAATGCAAATCTCAATTTAAAAAATTTTCACCAAGGACGAAAAAATGGCACCTTTTTGCATATAAAGCGAAAAAAGAAATTTTGTTGAATTTAAATTCTTTTCTAATTGCAGTTCTTGCTTGTGTGACGGCAATAGTTATCGTGCAATCTTGTCCGAATATATTTCTGAATTCAATAGAATTTTTACCTATAGAGCATACAAATTACCCCTCCGAGAAGTCGGTCGTGTTGGGTGTAATCAAAAACCAATTATACGACTATGGAGTCGAAAGATGCAGAAGATAATGATCGATAGACAAGAAAAATTGTAACTGTCACGTTGTAGATACGTAACATACGTGAAGATAAGTAAATTATTTGCACGATATATGCAGTGTTTTAAAGTAATCATTTCATATCAAATACTATCATCTTATTTGCCGTTTTACGAGTATATTCTGCGTACTATTTGACAAGAAGTTACAATTAAATATGAATTTCAAATTATTGTAAGCATCAATGTTTTAGATGGATACTTGAGAAATGAAATACGAATTGAACTAAAACCAGAATGTTAACATTTGACTATTATCACAGCTCAACAAACACAGTTAACAAGATAAAAAAAAAAACAGCCTATTTACAAAAATTATTCAATGTTAATTGTAGTAGAGTGGTATGACAAAAAGACGGCCTTTACTTCGATTTATCGTTGATTCTAAATCATAAACATGTGCTATAGGGTAATGAAGAATAGAATAAGACATCCGAGAATGGATGAGTATTTCTTGACAAAACAAGGTTTAGTCAAAGTTGGAGGCTACGTCTCTTGCAACAGGTTTTAATTTTTTGCAATATTGTATTCATTCAACTAATATGCATTAACATTATATTGAAAAACAAATATTACCAAACTTTTCTTTTTTTTTTCTCTTATCATCCAATAATGGCTATAGCTTAAGTTTAGAAAGACAATACACGGCCACAAATTGCACGTACAATGTCCGAGTTTCTGATTAGTTAATCCAATTGAATTTTCCTGGCTTGTTTATTCTCGATATGTATGGCTTTATAATACGCTTAGACACAGACTGAAGAATGACTAGCTTGGAATGCAATCACCTGTTAACACATTAAAATTTATTTTGGCTGTTGTATGCTATGTACAGAATGCGCTTTTAAATCTATTAAGTATTTTTTTTATTATGAACTTTTATAAAATTTATTTTAAAGATTCATATCTTTTTTCTTAATTTATTTATGATTTTAAACAATTAAGTAAAAAGTAAGATGAACTGTCCCATTTTTCAAGAATCAAAGTTTGTAATGTTTAAAAATTATTAAATCTGGGAAATCTCATGTGGTTTGAAACAAAACAATAATCTCTTACCAATTAATAAATTTAAATACAAAAATTTATTTTTCTTCTTTTCCCATAACACAATCTCAATTTCATAAATATTTATTTAAAAAATTGAAATTTTTGCAAATAGAATACTTAGGGAAATGTGTTAAAAATTAATTTAACATTCTTAAAGATGTTTCTTTAACAATTGTGAATTTAAACAAATTAGAAGGATAAATTTCAATATTATATATGTTATAAAAAGTCTTATTAAAACGAGTTGCCATTATAAAGCTGATTGGTTATTATTATTTTCACTGCTATGTACAATATTGAAAGTAATATATCCATTAATTTCTTTTGATAACTTACTAACAGCATTAAATTATTCATTGAACATTTACTTCAATTTTCTTTTTTTTTTTTTAAATCAAATATCATTTATTTTGATAATGATAATTTTTTTATTGTTTGAAAACTTATCTATATATTTTTAAAATTAGATGGTAACAATGAATATCATATGAGTAAATATTTGTTTATGAAATATAGATTTTTATACTTTAATAATTGTATTATTACATAGCCACATAACGCACCTACATCTTGAAAATATAAGAATTATAAAAGGAATTTATCAAGAAACTCTTCATAAAAGCATATGAATATAACACACCATACCTAAATCTATGAAATTGAATGAAAAATTCAAGTATTTATTATTCACAGTATTTTTATAATATACATATTTAGTAGAATCAAGATTTATTCTAGAAAAAAACAATGTAAAAGATACGACCAAAAATATTGGAAAAAATTTTAAATAAACAATATGTATTCTAGAAGCTTTTAATGTAACAAGTTATAGTTACATTAAAGGTTTAAATACGATTTAATAAATGACAGATAAATGGATATATATATTTTTTCCATTTTATAACAAATATTTTCAGTACCATTCAAAGGAAACATTTCATGGAAATTAAAATCTTTATTCCGAGGAAAAACTTATTTTGTCTAAACATTACAGATTAGATTTCTTTAAGCAGATCTTTAAATACTTGATAATTTCATATCTAATGCTGTAAGCGTCTCTTTAATAATTTTAAGTTCTTCAGAGGAATTAGCTTGCCGCAGAATATTTTCAAATTTCTTTGAAAGAGAAGTTTTTAGCAGACTAATATCCAAATTTTGTTGTATATTTTGGCAGATTTCCAGAGAACCAGAAGAAAATTCCTCACTTTGATGAATTTCAGTTGATACATCAAGCTGCAGAGATTTTACTGAAGGTTCTTTGCAATAATTAATAAATAAAAAATGTATATGTTTGCATATGATAAACTTAATGCTATAATTTGTACAAGTACAATTGAACTGATGTATGCAAACATTGCAGAAATCACATTTAATATTACAGTCACAGCGATCGTTGGTTCCACGTTCAATAACATATTTCTGGAATTTATTAGAACTGTGCTTTTTTGAAAACGTCCATGTCTTTCCTGGAATCATTTCTTGAAAACAGTTTCTACTTAAATTTTTTAAATTGACATGCGATTTTCTTATTTCCTTAATTTTTAAATTTAAATAATCTCCAGATATAAATTCAATCCTACCCAACATATTTTTTGCAACGCAATTCAAAACTATCAACAATGATTTATCAATCTCTTTTATAGTATGTACTCCACCTCGATTAAGTTTCATTTGTGCATGCCACCATTTAAACTCAATATTCCTATTAAGTGTACAATTTTTTTGAAAGCAATGGGCCCAATTTTCTATTCTATCTAAATATTTGTTAGCAAAATGATTAGTAAAAAGTTTCGTTTCAGGTATAACGGAATAGATATTAATGAATTCTTCAATCAAAAGTTTAAACTCTGCAGTATTAGTTACTTGCAGCATCTTTTTCAATTGTGCCTTAAGGGTAGAACGAAATTCATCATCTTTTACCATTGAATTTAGAATTCTATTCCAAGAATTATAAATATGCCAATCATAAATTAAATAAGGAGTGTTCGTCCCAAAAACCTTTTTCCAAGCATTATAGAAAGAAGGAATATCTTTTGACATGAAAAAACTGGGAGTTAAATTAAGAACATTTTTTTTAATTTCACTAAAAAAGGGAATGAATGTTTCAGAAGTAATTTCTGTTGAATATAATATAGCTACTGGCACACCTTTACAGCCATCATCAACCATAAGTGTAGTAATATAAAAACCCATTTTGCTTGATTTAATAGTGGAATCAATCATCACACCATTTTTTCCAAACATCTCTAAAAACTCTACTTGAGCTTTATTCATGACAGCCAATAAAAATTCATCCCTTTTTAGAAAAGAATATTCATTAAGAGTTTCACCAATAGGTTTATAAACTAAAACTGAATTTATATTTTCCTTTCGTAATTTTTTAACGATTTTATCAACAATGATGGTATTATTCTTTTTAAAAATAGTTTCATCATTTATGTTGAATTGTTGACGAATATTAAACAAATCTTTTTTTGTAATGGTTGCTAAACGACTATTATGGGGAAATTTTTTTTTAACTTCAATCAAGATTTCATCTAGTGGAACACCTTCAATTAATAGGTTTACAAGGAAAAGTTTATCCTTTTTCTTAATGGGTAACCGGCGAGTCTCAATTTCATGACCTAAATGTGTAGATTGATAATTCACAATTATTTGTGAGATTCCATTTTTTGTAGCTGTACAAACTTTTATGTAAGCTGGACAAGTGGACTCAATTTTATTAGATCCTAAATTTTTCAAACGTCTTGTTCTATTTTGTGAAAAACAATATTTCCCATTTCGATAGCATGTGTATTGTTTACTCACAGATCCATCAATTAATTTCTTTGAACCTGTTCTTAAAATAAATGAAGAACAAGTATTTTCTTCCATATTAATTTTCCATTCTTCAAAGTCCCTTTCTGAATAGAAAACTTTCTTCTCAGTATATAGTCGAATATCTTGATGAAACGTTTCAATATGATTTATCATCTTCTCTAAGAGATTAAACTGCATACCACATAAGGGACACTTTTTTTGGCCAAATTTAATTTCCTCCCCTGGGTGAACTTTTCTAATGTGTGCATATAAATTACTTTTAGCAGTGAAAGTTCTTTCACACTTCAAACACTTTATTTCACTCACTGTATCCTTAGACGATGACATAATTAAAAATAATTTGCTCCAATGAAACCTGAATAGTAAAATAAAAATGTTTATATATAAAAAAAAAACTTACACACATTTATAAAAATGAGATATTTAACTTTCATTTAACTGTATGTTACTGGAATGCAAAAGCATAGTAAAAAAGTTTAAAATTATACACTACATTAACAAGCCAGTGCATGAATTATTACCAAAATAAATAATATGAACAAAAAATAAATGAATAAAAATAAACAAGAAAACATTTGTTCCTAAGATAATATAAAACAAAATTTTATTAAAAAAATTACTTTGAAAACTTCTTTTTGAATTTTCAATATTACTAATTTAGTATTTTTGACAAATCATTTTTTAAATAAAAGAATTAAAATCAGTATAATGAGTTATCAGAATCTCTTAATTTTTGAATTTTAAATAAAACGTTTTCTTAACAAAGCAGAAAAAAATATGTATCATTACCAGACTAGACCTTTCTGACTTTGCTTGAATCTTTTTGAGGATATAATAGAAAATTATATTATTTTTATAAAAAATTTATTTAAAATTTTTTTAGTTAAGGAACATTTTTTTAATTATTTAAACACATATTTTCTAGAAATAGGTGATAAGTTTATAGTGATATACTTTGAACGTGAGGATGAACTTGATCAGGACTTATAGCTGGGTGGATGTTTGTATTGATTTAGAAATTGAATTCTAAATCAATACAAATATCCACCCAAAAAAAAAAACTTTTAAAGAGAATAAATTTATTTACATTAATATATTTTACAATTCAAAAATATTTTTTTAGATAACTTTGGAATTTTTTTAAACATTTCTAAAAGTTTTAGAAGGCAAAACTAAATAGAACTTATTTTTCAACTGTTTATCAAGGCAGGAAATTTTTACATTTAAAATTACTAGTACCACAAAAAAAAATGAACAGGAGTAAATAAGATTTAACTAAGAGTCAAGTAATGCATTCAGAAATTTTCCTTGAAATGAACCAATTGAGTTCATTAGACAAAAATGTTTCATAAATTATTGCTGGGTCATTAGCATACAAAACTTGTAAAGAAAGTAATAATATAACTTTAAACTATTATCATATATTTAATGCATACTCTAATAACTATAAATTTATATCAATAAATCAGATATAGAGAAGTACAAAAGGTAAAGTTGTGTTATAAGAAATAGTGTACAAAAACACCCATATACCTGCATATCATAAATATATAAAATAAGTAGATCTCACTTTCTCCACTCCACTCACATATCAATGATTAATTCATTTCCACACGTTTTATTTACAGATTTTTACTTAACTAGATGTTTTAAATTAATTTTTTTTAAAATTACATTATAGAAACTTTTATTTTGTCCCATTGTGTTTTTAGTTACATTTTGTGATAATTTTAGATTTGTGTATTTGACACAAGACACAGAAATCTAAAATGTACACATTCTTTAACAATGATTAATATTTTTATTTAACCTGGACTTTTCCTTACGAAATAGTCCTACCAAGGTGCTGAAGAGCCAATTTAACTAATACTTAGAAACAGAGTATGGAATAGCTTAATAGATGGAATAGCATAATATAATATATTTTAAACAACCACAGTAAATTTCTTATGGCATGAATTTTGATCAATAGTGTGCAATACTCATAAACCAAGAGAGTTAAAACCATTAAGAGTGGACATAAAAATCCTCGTATATACAGATGTAAATAAAAAAATCAACTCCCACTTTTTCGATTGTTCAACAACAAATAAGGTTGAGTCTGAAACCTCTCATTCTGAACAATGCCATTATATTATTGAGCAAAAAAGAGTATTTAAGTGATCATATTTAATAAATGAAATTCAATCTATAGTGTAAAAAATTCCAATCATTCAATATGGAAGTTCTTTCTTTGCTTTATAAATAATAATAAATCAAAATAACCTATAATTCAATGTTTCTGTTTTAATGCAAATTTAGAATATTGTGAAGATTGCATCTTGGTGTATTTCATACAAATCATAAACAATAATAATTTCATACTAGCTTTCACAAGAAAATCAAAGTCAAGCCATATTTGTAAGAAACTGGCTGTAGGCAGTGTTTGGAAGGGGCATAACCAACTTCCTCCACACAAGTAAAACTTGTGCGGAGTAGCAATAAATAGTATATGTTTTTAGTGGGATTTTAAAAATCTTACTGATAGTTTAATATCTCTAGTGTATTTTAACAGAATCACAAACCAATATGCTTTAACATTCAATGTAAATTAATATTGGTGGCTTAATGTCTTCCTGCTGACATGAATAAAATGAATGAGTAATTGGCCATCACTCCACACTCTTTTTCTATTCACGAGAACTAATTGGATGGCTAAGAAATTCAATTCATATGTTGTCCTCAATATTTAGCAGTTGAAAATTACAAAAGATTTGATGTTGATGAAATTGAACAGATGTCTACAGCATATATAGAAGACTTTCATGCACACAATCATATTAACAAAGTGCACTTTATAAAATCCACAAAATGTATTAACTCCATTGCCACACTTCTAAGTACATATTCTCTGATCTTTCATTTCTACTAAATTTCTAGCATCTTTTAGAGGAAGTATGTTTAATTGGTCTGATGCTGAATGATCTGCTTTATATTGTCAAGAGAGGTTCACTTAGAAAAAAATCTTCAAAAGTTTTCACATGAAATGGGTGATTAAAGATTATGCTTAAGACTAAATTCCCTACTAATAAAAATTGTACATTTAATACATATACATAGATGTTAAAGTTTCAACTGTGTTAAGCATTAAAAAAATTTTTTGAACCCATATTATTGATACAAATTAATAATTATTTATTTATAATTAATTATTAATTTAGAAATGTAATACATAAATTGTACCAACAAAATTAATTATTGACATATACACTATGAGTAATTGAATAAAAAATCTGGAAAATTGAAAGCCAGAGTATTCAACTGGCAGCCTGGTGATATGCAGCTTAAGCATTCATACTAATTAAGATATATAATTCTAGGCATTTAGAGCTTTATTACAGATTAAATATAATCTTACGCATTAACTTACATCATTTTAATATAATAAGATAATATATTTTCAAAATAATAAAAATATAATGAGATATTAAATAATTAAAACTACAATGCAAAGTTTATTACATTGTTAAAATTAAATTGAAAAATTTTAGAACAAATTTAGGGTTGTCTATGTACTATATATAAATTTTGCAATGAACATAAGAATTAGGTAATTTCATTAATCCTGTCAATAAGATTATTATAATTTAGTCTAGCATTTAGATATTTTAAAACTTAACACTTCAGCCTCTTTTTAGTGAAATCCAACTCATGATGATATTCCAAAAAGTAAAGCTACTCATTTCTATATTAAGAAGAGAGTTAAGTTCTTCCAGAGGCATTTAAAAAGTCTCATTCAGTAAAACCCGAGGGAAAAAAGTGGCTTTCAGGAAAAACAAAATGCCCTGCTCAATTCTATCAGTAAGTTATGGGACATTTTTGGAGGTTTGGTTTGGTTTGTTTGTCGCTCAACGGTCATTTTTTGCACACGAGGGCTAATTAGACCGGGACTTACGGCTTAAAGTGGATTCCGAACCACTACAAACATCCATGCCCAAGGTGGGATTCGAACCCACGAACCGTTGAACCGAAGGCAAGAGCGCTAACCATTCGGCTGCCAGCTCGGCGACATTTTTGGAGGAGGAAACAAGGTACCAGTTTTCCCTAGAAGTGCAGTTATGGATATTTTTGACTGGTTATTGAACACATGTATTTGCTGGTTTATCTACACAGATTGAAACTCTTGAGATATTTTTGCCATCTGCTTAGACAATATCAAGTATTAGATGTTTTTCATTTAGACTCATTCTTTGTACTTATGTTTTTATACTGTAGGGCACAGAGATACTTTAGTGTCATGGATCTGATGGTTTCATAGCCAACTGTTTGGACATTTAAAATATATTAAAAAATTTTTAACATTAATTATGAGTTGCATTTACTTTAACTAAATTTAAATGACTTAATGGTTTTCCACACACATTGCACTTATTTTATTTCCTAAATTCTAAAACATATTTTTGATTGGTTGTTTGGTTTTAGTGGCGCAAGGTCCACATCAGGACAAGCTGCGCGAAACATATTTTTGACTTTAGTTTGATTTTACATGTAATATATATTTCTTATATAAAATAATAACCAACATTTAAAGTAAATAAAAAAATTTTCACAATAATTATGAGTTGTATTTATTTTAAATAAAATGAAATGAATTAAAGGTTTTACACACATTCATGGAGGAAGGAACATAAGTGGAGCTGCCCAATTGGTTAGTGCTTGAGGTATGTGCCATATCCCCTCTGTCTTCCAAAAAATTACAATAAAACCTGTTGTTTATTATTAAGCCTCTAGTTGAATTTGTTATTTGGAATTTTTTTATTTTAAATAATTGTGGCTGCTTTCTGTGCTTATGGATGTACATGTAGACCAACAAAAATTCCTAGAGTAACTTTTAACTTTTTTAATTTCATTATTCTTTAAAATTTTTTCCTCACTAAAGTTGATGTTTCTAATCGTGTTGCACATGCACCAGATTGTTCAATTTCATATGCTTAAAAGCAGCCACTTCTTCCAGTATTGCAATTTATGTAAATATTTATAGTGTGGAAATTTCAACAGAAACTAATGTGTCAAAGTCATCCTTATCCTTGGCAAAGATTTCGACATAACTTGTCTTCTCATGCAGGATGCTCTAAGTCATGTAGGTCAATGGTGCATGGATAGGTCCATCTAGGATGGATAGACCTGATGGTTAATCCTCAGAAAATCTACCTTGTACCTTTTACACGCAAAAGGAAATGGAAGGGTTTTTTCATACCACGACTTTTTGATGTTGAAATCAATGTGGCTGCAGAGGTGAAGTATCTGGGCATTTATTTAGACCAAACACTCACCTGGAATAAGCACATTGATGGTAAAATTAACCGAGCAAAGAAAAGCATTATGATTTGCAGGTGAATGCTTGGTAAAAATTGGGGTCTACATCCAAAACTGATGTTGTGGATGTACACAGCTATTGTCAGGCCCATTCTCACATATGCCTGTGTGATCTGGTGGCGTAAGGTGGAACAGAAGACTGTGACTGACAGACTAGGAAGTCTACAAAGACTGGCCTGTCTCTGCATGACAGGAGCAATGTCCAAAGCACCAACCAGAGCCTTGGAAATTATGTTGGATCTGACTCCCTTAGACATCTTCATCTGCAGCACTGCCAGAATGACTGCATACAGAATGTAGCAACAAAACCAATCTTCTTCTTCTTAAAATTGAGTTTGTATGTCATTGGGCACCTCGGCTTTTATCAGCATTTTGTACCATTAACTCCAAACCCAATGTTTCCTAGTTCCAGTTGCTCGGGTCACCCACTTTACTAATAAAGTCTGATAACCCTTTAATGGAGTCTAGGTGTAACTCTCTAGTATGGATGAAGCCTAAAGAAGTTAATTTAGGGAGGGCAAGAGCCTCACATTCATAAATGACATGCTCTGCCGTTTCCTCTTGCATATGACATTTCCAGCAGATAAGGTCTTGCTGAAATAGTCCCATCTGGTCAGAAAGTCAGTCATGCTAGGAATAGCTTCCTGACTTTCACCAGAAGAAGATGGTTTAGAGGTCATTTCCACCTCAAGTGAAGGATTCATTGCTGCCCCTTTACAAGATTGCCTCTGAGTTCCCTTGTCTTTTTCAGCAAGGTCTACTTTAGAGGCTTCACCTGCAAATGCAGAAGGGTTTGTTACTTCTTGTGTCTTTTCAGCCACAAGATAACAATTAAAAAGCTCAGGTAATATAAGTCCACCCAGCATTGCCTGAGTTACTGGGCAAGGCAAATTACTCTAGAAGTTCGCCAAGCAACTAGAGGCTCCGTTAAGACACCAATATCGCGGTGCCAATTAGCCCTAGGCACGGATCGCATAACACCAGGGTTTACGGGAGCTGGTTCGCGGCCTCTGATTCTATATTCAAGGCTATCCTGTCATTCCTACAGGACATTCGGCTATCCACCACTTGCCGACGTGCCTGGTGGCTGTGCTCAAGCCCCAGGAAGGTACACGTACCCCCTGGTTCCAGGTCATTCCAGGAACAAAACCAATGGTACGACCAACCTGTTGCCAAGAGGCACAGGGGTATTACCAGGAAAATTCCAGATCCTACTTTCCTGATGCCTTCGGACATCATGGAAAAGTCATACATGTTTGAAAGGACATTTGAAATAGTTTTTCCAACTAGAGACGAATGGGATAACAACATGTTCGAAACTAAAACAGGAGATCTAATCTGGTACATAGATGGATCACTGAAAAACAGCCTCTCAGGATTGGGAGTATGTGTCATGTCACCAAGAATCAGCCTATCTCTAAGACTTGGGCTATACACAACAGTCTTCCGGGCAGAAGTTTTGGCCATTATCCACTGTCTGTGACTAAATATGAGGAAGGGCTACCAGGATAAGCGGATTCTCATTTTTAGTGACAGTCAAGCCGCTTTAAAAGCGCTCAGTTTTTTTGAAATCAAATCTAAAATGATTTTGGAATGTAGAAACCTTCTTACAGAATTGGCAACTAGAAACAAGGTGATCCTTGTATGGGTGCCAGGGCACAAAGGTATCGAAGGTAATGAAAGGGCTGATGAACTTGCTAGACAAGGATCATCTTTTGCTCCCATTGGTGCAGAACCTTTTTGTGGGATCAATTTGAAGACCGCAAAAACCAATGTTCTTAGATGGGAAAAACGGAAGATGTATGAAGCTTGGCTCAACACTCCTGGTCAAACCCATGCTAAAAGTATGATCTGTGGATCATCAGCAAGGATTGCTCTGAAATTCTAAGATGCTCTAGGCAGAAGATACGTTTAATTGTAGACTTCATAAGTGGGCACTACAATTTCAGAAAACACCTCCATAAAATGGGACTGTTTCAGTAAGACCCTATCTGCAGGAAATGTCATACGCAAGAGTAAACAGCCAAGCACATCATTTACGAATGCGAGGCTCTTGCCCTCCTTAGATTAACTTCTTTAGGAATCATCCATACTAGAGAGTTACACCTAGACTCCATTAAAGGGTTATCAGATTTTATTAATAAAGTGGGTGACCCAAGCAAGTGGAACTAGGAAACATTGGGTTTGGAGTTAATAGTACAAAATGCTGATAAAAGCAGAAGTGCCCAATGACATACAAACCCAACTCTAAGAAGAAGTGTCCCCAAGAAGAAAAAACTGTTTCTCTTAAAAAGACAGAGTGGGCATGGTATTGTCTGCTAGCTATTCACCTGCGCTCAAGATATTTCGAAGTTAGAACTATTCCTCATATAAATTCTTCCTCCATGCACATATTGCACTTATTTTATTTAATAATTTCTAAAACATATTTTTGACTTCAGTTTGATTTTACATGTAGTATATATTTTTATATAAATTAATATCCAATTAACTTTTTTGATAAATTACACAAACTTTAAATAGTTTTAAACATGTTTTTATTTCCTTAATTTTGTATTAAGGCAATTTCCCACTTTTGAAAATTCAGGTTTAAAAAAACACATATCATTAAAAATATTTGTAAGAGAGAAATATTAACAATTTAAATTTTGTTTCCATTATGAATACTTATTTTACAGCAATAAGAAACTGTGTATTTTATTATGCTTAAAAAACTACTTTTGTGTTAAAAATATTTGATTATGTGAATAAGTAAAAGCAAATGAAAAGGAATAATAAAAAGAAAAAATAACTATGTTCTTGCAACAAAATGAAACTAAATACAATAATTATGTTTTTAACAAAAAATTATAGTCGTTACAAAAATATTAAAATAGCAAATTTGTGTGTTTCCAATACAACTAAATATGATAATTACACAATAGGCACTCATACACAAATTAGCAATCTTTAAAGAATTTTTCTTATTTACTTTATGACAAACCTAAGAAAATATTTCTCTTTGTTTTTAATAGACATTTTTTTGAATTATTACTTAATTAAAATCTCATAAATTCTATGTAAGAATCATTGAACTTATTAAAAAAACATGGAAAAGATATTTCATATTTTGATAACATAGATGAATAAAATAATTTCAAAATCCATGACATTCTTTATTAAAATTGTCTTTACTTCTGTATTATTTATAGAATGCAACTTTAAAAACAGCTTAGATTCCTGTGACACATATTTTTCATATTTCTTACACAATACATAGTGGTTACCTTAATTTTTTATGTTGAATCCAAGTTCAAAAATATTATCATACTGGAATCTTGCACATTCTTCATAAATAAATACAATAAAGCTGAAAAATATAAAATATCTGTTTCTTAAAAATATTAAATTATAATTATTTCTAAAGAGAAATTGACATGTTGATAGTAAATAATTTTACTAAAAATGAACATAATATAGGTTTATATAAGTATAATAAGTCTTTTTTTGGTAATTCGCTGTACGCAATCAATATACAATATTCAAAAAAATTGATATATAAAACGAAATATCAATGTATCTGATAGCTTCCAACTATTAAAATTTATACATATGCAAAATGAAATAGGAAGTAGAAAAGTGGCAGTAGACAAGGTATCTTCTCAATAAGAAATAAAACTTAAGTTCATTGGAAGCCAATTAAATCCATACATTTAATCATTTTTGCACTTAAAACTAATAATTTAAAAGGAATTTTGGGTACTTTTCCATAATACCCCCACTTTTAATCCTAAAGAAATAGCATGTTTTTTTTATGGCGAAACGAAAATAATATAATGTAGATACGATGATTTTATATAGGCTCAAAATTTTATTTTAAATTTAGTATTATATGAAATTTTTTGTGTAAAAATTGACTGAAAAGTGATAAACAATGGTAAACAAAGATAAAGCTAGTTGGTGCAAATGATTGGTTGGTGATAATTTTGTCAGTAAAGAAAAGCATTATGGTCACAAATCACCAAAGAAAAAAAACAACTAAATATAACAAAATTTAATTTTGTCTCATTTATAAAAAAAGTACTATTACATTATACTTATGCAATTGATCACTGATTTGTTTGCTAAACAGTTTTTGCCAGAAATAAACACTGGTGTATAAATAAGTTTCATCAATAAGTGATAACTGTTTAGTTTATAAAATGTTAGTATTATGTTTTAGTATTTTCTGAAAACAATCATTTTTAAACAATACATGATGCAAATGTAATATATATGACAATAACTTTATTTTTATTTCCCGTTATGTAGATTAACCAAAGCAGGGGTATATTGGAAAAGTATACTTCTGGGGTGTATAGAAAAGTACAAAATTTTTAATTACTGAAATATATATACTTAAAGAAAGGTTGATCTCATAATTAGTTAAGCTGAACACTCCAAAACGTTAACCATTCAGTAACCAATACACAAGCTAATGAAATGTTAGGCATGGAGCATTTAAATTATTTTATTGTAGACATGCAAACAGAAAAGTACTCTGGGGTTCACTGTAAAATTAGGTGCCCCTTAGTTTGGCAAAAAAATCATCAATAAGATTTAATTTTTGGTAACCCTGTCTTTGTATAGCTTTTGTGCAGTGGTCATCTTGGTGTCAAAAATTTTTTTCAAAGAATCAAGAGATACCCAATTGTAAACTTTTACCATACTCTGTATTAATTTTAATAAATAATTTACAGAAATCATTAAAATTTTATAAAATTACTCAATTCAATATAATTAATATTAATTTAAGTAATAAATTGCAATTTAATTTACAAGCAATAAGATTATATTTTTGTTATTTATAATAAGTTAAGATTCACTTGATTTAGTTCCTGTTACTCGATCAAAAAGGAATTTAAAAAAATACGATTCTCTGGTCACATAAAGTATTTGGTTTTGTCAAAAACTTCATAATATTAAAATAAAATTCAAACAAAAATTTTAAGTTGCCATTTACAAAATATGTGATAGCACACATTGCAGTTACATGAAACCAGAAATATTTAGTATTTTCAACAATTTGTGTGAAATTACATCCAGAAAAGAATTCTAACCTTTAAAAAGATGCCATTTTTATTTATAATCTTTTATATTGAATACTTTAATTAGAATATTTGATAAAAAAATAAATGATGAAAAAGCTTTTTCTGTATATATACTATACTAATATAGTTATATCAAATAATTAGCCCAAAAGTTCTTTTAACGGTTTTAATATTCACTATTTATGTTTGGTAATAAATGGGCCTTTCATATATAAATGTTCCTAACGTTTAGTTTTGCAACCTTATCACAGTAAAATATACAAAGTTTATTTGAGAAAAAACATTTAAAAAAATCATAAAGTTTCATAATAGTATTTCAAACACCAGAAAAATTTGAAACCAATGACAACTCTAGGCACTGTACTTTATAATCATTTCTATAGCCAACTAGCAATAATTTTAAATTTTATTTTCCCTTGATATGCAAGTGAATTCTTTATTTATTTTAACAAATTTCATCAGTTTTGAATTGTATTTTATTAAACCTATACCAAGTTAAAATTATTTGTGCAAATAAAGTTTACTAGAATGTATTTTGTATGCTAAAAATGTAAGTTTCTTTTAGGAAAACCATGCTCATTCATAAGCAATTGAATACTATGTCACACATATTGTGATACAGATATGATTATAGTAAAACATATTGTGTGTGTGTGTAAATAGTAGGCTTTAGTTTGATTAATTTCATTTCCTAAGAGTGCTAATATTAAGAACCAGAAAAAACTGTTACAAAAATATGTTATAATACTGAATATAGTCAAACAGGAATATTTACTCTTTGGATTAATTAACAATAATCAGAATTATAAATAAAATTTTATATTTAATCTCATTAAAAGCTCTGAAATTTAATCCTGCTATATGTAATACAGATTTGTAGATATTTGGGAAGGATTTGCGATCTGTAGTTGATTTAACAAGATTTGGTGGGTTATTGTCATTTGACCTTTTGCAATTTAGGCACAGAAGCAGTATAATCTAGCATGCCAAATTCTTAATTTGGGAATTTTTTTGGCATATTTTCTTATTTATCTTGCAAAACTAGTTTTTATTAACTCATACAGATGAAGACCTATAAAAAATTTGGCAACCCTAGTATTTACGTAATTGAGAGAAATCACAATATGTCATCTTGGCCACATTTATTTGTCATTTATGGCATGCTGGATTATAAGGCAGATGTGCTACGATTTAAGCCTTTCTGACTGGTATGTTTACATATGACACATTTCGGTATATTACCATTATTTAATTCTATCAATTCTTGGTGACAAAACGTCAACGCCTCATTTCACCATTGGCGACATTTTTGAAAATCACCCAAATGTGTAACGTATTTTAGGATTTTATAACTCTAATATTGCAAAGTTTTAATGAATAAACATTATATAAAATTTTGTATATTTTTAAGTTAAATGTTTTACTAGTAAGTTATGCTAATAGAATACAGTAAATATGAATGCTTATAAATTCACTTAAAATTTTTTTAAAAAAAAGTAAAATATGCTTTTCTTACTTATACGATCAATCTTAATGCGCTTCATATTAAAAAATATATAGAAGTAATTAGTTTATGTGAGACGATTACGATGGGTTATTGTCATATAAATTAAGTTTAGTTTTAAACTCAACACATTTTGCACAAATATATAAAAACCAGAAAAGCAAATAATTCAAATCAAAATTTCTGAAGTTTTCAAATCATTCAATATGAAAACAGTACAGTGAGTACAGTAACTAAGTATTTGCTGATGCCAGCCTAATTCATTTTATTTTGTCTTACATTGCTATACTTCCTTATTCATTACTTCACATGAAAATGGCATCAATACGAAAAAATATTTTAAGAATCTCATAAACGGAGAATGTTGCAGACTGTAGTTACTTATGATATAGACTGTAGTTACTTATATATATATATATATATATATATATATATATATATATATATATATATATATATATATATATATATATATATATATATATATATATGAAAGAACAAGTGATTAGATTTAACAGGAAATTAGGATGTATAGATCTTGAGAAATCAGTACCCAGAGCAGCCACCTCTGGCTGCAATAACAGCATTTATTCGCCTAGGCATGGAGTCAAACAGAGATTGTATGGCATGTTGGGGGATCTCAGTCCATGCAGCTTCAACACTATGCGACAGTTCATCGACAGTAGTGGATGGTGTGCCAATCGCTTGGCAACCATTGACAACACGTTTTCAATTGGTGACAGATTAGGAGAACGTGCTGGCTAGAGTAACAGTCGAACCTGTTCTGTATCAAGGAAGTTCAGAACAATATGGGCAGCATGCGGTCGTGCATTATCCTGTTGAAACAAAGCATTAGGGAGGCCTTGAAGATAGGGCAGAGCCACGGGCCTTAACATATCGGAAATGTAACGGTTGCTGTTCAAAATGCCAGTAATGCGAACAAGAGGTGATCGAGACGTGTATCCAATGGTACCCCATACCATCACTCCAGCAGATGGGCCAATATGGCGATGTCCAATGCAAGCTGGCAATGCGCGTTCTCCACGATGCCTCCAAACATGGATGCGGCCATCATGGTCCTGTATACAGAACCGAGATTCATCTGCAAAGTTGACGTGATGCCATTCACGCGTCCAGGTTCGTTGCTGATCACACCATTGAAGGCTTTCCTGTCTGTGACGCAGCGTCAATGGTAGCCGAAGCCATGATCGCCGTGCAGACAATCCAAGCTGCTGCAAACGTCGTCGAACTGTTCGAGCAGAAACTTGTTCCCTTGCAAATGACTCCATTTCTCGACTCAGGGTTCGTGACGTGGCTGTACGATCCCTTGTGACCATGCGGATAAGATGTCTGTCTTCTCTGCTGTTAGTGATGGGGGTTGCTGAGATCCTGCATGACGTTCGGTATGATTGTCCTGAACCCATCGATTCCATATTCTGCAAACAGTCATGGGATCACGATCGACGCGAGCAGCAATATTGCAGTACGATAAACTGCAATCCCGGTAGGCTGTAATCCTTCTTCGATCAAAATCAGACACCTGCTGATAGGCATTTCTTCTTCTTACACGAGGCATTACAACAACTTTCTTTGCCGAAAACGTTGAAACGGAAATTGAGTATGAGAAAACTGCTGTCAAATCTCTGGTTTTATACACATTGTAGATGTCGCTACTGTCGCCTGCTTTATATGAATGCGTTGAAAATCTAATCGTTTACATATCACTGCAAGTTCTACCTATCTTGCAAATTTCACGTGTGTGGTGCGTCGCTTTCCTGGTGTAGCAATTTTAATGGCCAGTAATGTGTGTGTGTGTGTGTGTATATATATATATATATATATATATATATATATATATATATATATATATATATATATATATATATATATATATATATTAGCTTGATAAATGTATCTCAAAAAATAAAACGAATCTCTCATGATTGCCGATATGAGAGTAGAGGGGAAAATATAGAAATGACGACAAATATCACACAATTTCTTTCATTAAAGGCAAACAAAATGCAAGCACAATAATTAATACATAATTCATTATTTATAAGTAAATTTACTTATCTCTATAATATATATTAACATCACTCCCCAAATAGCAAAACAACTCGGCCCTATGTTAACTATGTCTAGGTCCAGTATTGGCAGTCTATATGGGGCCAATACTGGATGGTCAACATTTTACTCTATAGCTCTAATGTGGGTGGCCAAGATAGGACCAAGCTTGACTGCAAAAATTGGCCCAATTTAAGCAACCAAGATATGACTAAACTCTGCTACCAAAATTCATCCAATTTCAGCAGCCAAAATAGGACCTATCTTGGCTTATATGTTTGTCGACATTATATGTAGCTCATAATAGTAATAAAGGGGTTTATTTTGAATTATTAAATTAGAAGGAAGCTATTTTAGAATTAAGGTTATTATTAAGGTTATTACAATAAGTAAGATTTTTTTTCATTTAAATCTGTATTGTTGCATCTTACATGAGTAAAATAATTGTCATGCTTAAAATGTATTATTTGTTTTCCATTTTGAAAATCGACACAAGTGCCAAATATGTTATTCTTTAAAGCAATATTTAAATAATTTACAAATTATATGATGAAAATCAGATTATGTTGAAGTTAACATTCAAAAAGAAATAGAAGTGAAATAAAAATTAAGTAAATATTTGCTTCTTAACCAATTTAGAAAATGGCGGATAGTTCTAAATTGCGAAATACGTAAATTTTGTACTCTGATTATTTTGTCATTATTATGTTTTTACTATTTTTCTCCTTTTTCGAGCTGAAATTATTGCCTGACTTTGGCTTAATGTTTGACTAAGATTGAGTATTTTTGTTCCTTTATTTTTATTATTTAAATTTTTAGTTTATTTTTTAAAATTTTTTATGTTTAATTTTTTATTATCAATTCAAAATGACTGAAGCAGAGACTGAAATGATGTATACGGATTGCGATTTGCATATTCCAAAATTAAACACTCAAAGATTGACTTTCGAAGCTTCTATTCCACAACTAATCCAATTAGCTGCGGAAAATGGTATAATTAAGTTTTTCACTTTCTAACTCCCCCTGATGGCACTGCATATCTTCCAAAAAAGCCTTTCAATTTAAACCAAGAAATAATTCAACGTGTGAAGAGAATCACATGAAAATAATACAAATTCAATACACCTGTCAATGCAAGCTTCTATTCGAAACTAATTGTCCAGATACTGCTGTAGAAATAAGCAAGATAATCTACATTCTTGGAATACATATTAACGCCATGTTTCAATCTGAATACATGTCTTCAAGATTTCTTATAAAAGAAATAAACGTAGAACTACCTTTACTTCTGGTTGCTGAAGAAATTGCACAAAATGGCTTGACGATATTAAGGTTACAAAGATTTACAAAAAATTCTGAAGAACTGAGTGAAAATATTTTCGTGAGAGTCATTGGACATTTTTTACCTCAAACTATTAATTTATTCTTCCATCATCCCAATTTCTCCTTTTATTGATAACGTCCGTCAATGCGGAAAATGCAATAAATACACTCACCCTACGAAAGAATGCAAACAAGACGTCTTCCTATGTAAAAACTGTGGAACATTTCATAAAGGCTCTCCCTGTGTTAATGAAACACCTAAATGTATAAACTGTCAGGGAAATCCTGCAGCAAATGACATTTCCAGCCTTACGAGGCTTGAAGAAAAAAATTCTTACATTTTAAAAGCATGAACCACTTTCATTTATCGAAGCGAAAAGACGTTGTAATAAATCTTTAAAAATCAGGTACTCCTCCACACACACATCACACACACAGTGTAACCAAAAGTCATCTTTCTTTCTTGCCGAATCAAATTAAAACAACTCATAATGTTATAAAAAAGCAGTGACTGAGATGGCTTCTATATTTGAAGCAAAATTACTTGCTATACATTCTAGACAAGATCAAATGGTTCAACTAATGTTCTCATTCATGAAAGAATGCATGCGAACATGTTCGAATCCAGCTAGAACAGTTTTTAGATCTCCACCAAGAAAGACTCGAGCAAGATCTATCCAGTCAACAAAGATAAATCCAAATATAATTCTGTGAATCAGCAAATTATATCCCCCGAAGAATCTATTATGAAGTCTCATCTCAATCTCAACCAAGTATTAACCTAACATTGAAGAAAGAATTGAGTCAGGAAGAAAACGTAAAAAACATTCATAATTTTTAAAAAAATTACTTCGAGCGCATTTTTTTGATTTTTAGTAAATGTTCAGGTTTTTTGTTTTATTTAATGTTCAATTTAATTTCTTGGAATGCAAGCATTCTATCTAAGCACCCGTATGTAAAACTTCTATACTTTCAATCTTCCGTTGTCCTAACAATTCAAGAAGCTCGCGCGTTTCTTAAAAGTTCCTACTTATTTCAAATATGTAATAACACAATGTTCCAATTAGACAGGGAAGATGTCCATGTGGTGAAGGTCTTTTTTTTTTTTTTTGCTGTTGATATTCCACCTGTGCAAGTATTAAATATATCCTGCGTAGAAGATATTGATACAGAATTTATATATATATATAGCTATAAAAATTTCTATATCCAAACTTTCTTACTTTTGTAAATGCAAATATCTCACAAGGTAAATTTTCAAGTTCTTGGTTCCATAGCGTCTAATCAAATATTCACCCTCCCTTCATAATAATTGGAGACTTTAATATACGAAGTTCGGCGCTTGGTAGTTATTCAAACTCTCTTGAATCTTCAGAATTCCTTGATTGGATACTGGAAGGAAAAAATGTGTTTTTAAAAATACTTCTCAGCCTACTCATTTCGGACTCCACCACAGACTATCCCTTATCGATTACTCGTAACTTTGTATGTCCTGATATTTTAAATTTTTGTACTTTCTCAGTCAGTACAGATATTTATGGTAGTGACCATGTCCCTGTTAAAACAAGTGTCAAAATCTTCAATAACGATTATTCGAAAGGTACTTCCCGCAATAGAATTTTATGGACTGACTTTAATTCAATGAACACTCAAATTGCTAATAACGGACTAGTTTCTGTAGATGAATTCCAAATTTTATGCAAAAACTACATTGATAAATTCAGGAAAAAACAAATCTTTCCGTTAAAGTCATATCCTCCGTGGTGGACATCGGAATGCTGTCTTTTGGGTCAAAAAAGAAAACTTTGGAGGAAAGCGGAAAGTTCTCTTAATCAGACTCTATGGATGCAGTACAAACGAATTTCTTCAAAACTTCATCAGCTTCTTCTAACCCTTTCGAGAGATTTCTGGGATAAAACTATAACAAATGCAGGTATACTTAAAGACATTTATTACTACCTCTCGATTTAAGTTCAAACTTTGATTTGGAATATAGTTCTGCCTTCGTCTCAGAAATCCAATTGGTGACTTCTAAATGCAAAAATACTTCAGCTCGTCCTGATTTAACATCAGCTAATATTTTAAAAGGTCTATCAAATATAGCTTTACGATCCTTTTTGTCACTCATAAATAACTCTTTTTTAAGCGGTACTGTTCCCCAGTCCTGGAAAATATTCATCCTAATTCCTATAGTAAAACATGGGAAAGATACCAAATTAGTCAATTCTTATCGCCCAATATTTTTTACAAGTGTTCTATGTAAGGTAATGGAATGCATAGTATTGAATCGTCTTATAAATCATCTTTATAAAATTTTTTCGTACAAATCGTGGATTTATGTCTTATAGAGGCTGCGATAGTGTGTGTTCTTTCTATGCTTCATCATCACATTATTGCTTTACCCTCATAGAGAAAATATATCATGCGCAACAGTGTGGACATATCTCAAGGTTATGATTTAGTGTGGCCAGACTGTCTTATTAATAAGCTCCTCCAATTTGATATTAGAGGAAATGCTGATCCGTGGATATTAGATTCTTTATCGGATAGATGTTTTAGAGTGAAATGGCGTTGTATTTTTTCTTAACCCACTTTCTCTAATAGAGGTGTTCCTCAAGGCAGTGCTCTTTCTCCCTTTCTTATGATTTATATGTCAGATATTTATGAAGTTCTCGCTCGTGACATTCAGTGTTTTATTTATGCTGATGACATCCTTTTGGTTGCTCATTCATCACAAGAAAACCTTCAGCGAAAAATGCAGACTGCAGTCATAAAACTTGAACAATGGTGTAAAGAAAGAAAACTAAAAATTGATTCCTCAAAATGTTCAGTTTTTGATTTCACTTCCAAAAAATCTCCAGTAAATTTTGACTTTTCAATCGATTATCTATCTTTTGGTCTAAACATATACAAATTCTGTGTCTCTGTTTTACTAATAATTTAACCTTCAAGTGTAATTTTCAAATGGAAAAATTCCATCCAAAAAAAAAAAGAAAGATTTTAGAAGCTATTGCAGGTAACAGATAGGGAGCAAAAACTCTCTAATCACTTACTTTAAATTGTTCAGTCTTTCATTACAAGTATCCTGCATTATGGATGTCATGTATTTACATCTGCGAGCTTATCAGACTGAAAAAAAATCTTGGATCCAATATAACACTCTGTTCTCAGAATTGCTACAGGTCTTCCACGCTGGACACCAATTTCACTTCTGAAAGAGGCAGGGGTCTTACCTCTTTCTGTAAGACAAAACTATCTCTCTAAGAGGATGTCTAGAGGATCTTGCATTTTCTACCAGATCTCCATGTGGTAGTTTGTGGGAAACAATGTCATACAGCCAAATCACTGGTGCTCTTTTTCTGTTTTTGCCAGCTAAAAAATGGCTAGAAGAAAATGGAATTCAAGAATCAGATATTTTAAGAGTTTCTTCAAATCCTGCCTCTCTCTCTCTGATAATATTAATTTAAGGATCTTACTTAAAAAAATATTCTCTCTTCTCTTCTCTCTTTTCAGACTAAAAATCTTCCTACAAATACTATAGACATCTTTGAACTGCATAGTACTTCTGAATGGTCCACTCACATTATTTACTGATGCGTCTGAAATAGACAATAAGCTTTGAATCACTGTTTATAACAGCAGAAATATCTTCTTTGTTTCCGAGCAAATCAATAACTTACATTCCGTTTTTACAGCAGCTTTTGCTTCATAACTGGCGGTGACTAAATTCTGTATTTCTCCTTCCAACTATGTCATATTATCAGATTTCTTATCCAGTGTAAGCAGTTTGAAAACTCTCTCAACCTCTTCTTTAACCTTTCTTCAACACATCGGATTAGCTTTAGTAAATGCAACCAATATTTACGAATCTATTCAAATTAGTTTGGATACCAGGTCATTCCAGAATTGCAGGGAATGAAAAAGTAGATACTCTTGCAATTAATAAAAGTCCATTAATAAGTAGAATTAGCGTTTAGTGTATTTTACTCCTCATATTTGAGTATCATAAAAGAAAGTAAAATATTTTATATCCATATTTAAACATTCCAATTGTAAATATTCCATTTTCAAATTACATAAGAGAATGTATAAAATGGAGTTTGACATTCAACCACTTGAAGAATAATCTTTGTTTTCTTTTCCATAATTTCAAATATCCAGATTTAAAAATTAAACAAACTCGTCATGCAAATTGGAATTCCATTTTTTTAAGCGATGTAACGTAGTAGGCCTCCTCGTTGTGCAACTTGGGTCTTGCTAAATTGACTACAACTCTCTGCCGCTCTCCTTTGTCTTCTTTTCGGTGATGGTCACAAAAATAATACAAACTGTCCTTTTAAGAACATTCAACGTTTTTAAATTCTCCGACGGAATGCCGGCGGTATCACTCAAGAAAAATGAACACAACACCACTTCTCTCTTAAGGTCACATGTTTTTATGACTGTTAAAGAAAACCGTGTTTATAATGATTTAGTTAGATTTGACTTCCCTCTGGTTATTACTTAAAACTATTACCTAAATCTAGGCGTAATATTTGTGGTATTGTAAGGAAAATTAAGAATACATAATGGTTTATATCATCAATGACCTTTCGTCCGATGGTAGAGCTGAAATAGTATGCGTTGATATTAGGATTCATTAGAACAATTAAAGATTTTTTCCACAATTTCCATAATCCAGTATTTTGCTGGTATTTTACAAATTCATCTTTCACCGGTTTATAAAAAATACTGGATGTAAACTAAACAACAAATACTGGCTGAACATTTCGGAGTTACTGAATGATGAGTGAATCGACTTTCGTTTGTGGGTTTGATTAATGATTTGGACATAGATGTTTTCAATGATTCGAACTTCACTTTGAATTGTAGGTCACGGTCTAATTAGATCTCGTATGCAATGACAATAAAGCACAAAAAAACAGCATTTATTAAGTTCCGATTTTATTTTTACATGCTCATTTTTGTTTCGCTCAAAATCTGATTCAAACTGTAGGTTTGATCAAATTAACACCAGCGTACAAAAAGTGACAGTGGTGGGGTATAGCAACTTTCTCTCTATTCAATCAATTCAAACTACTATCAGTTAATATACCTAAATAATTTGATATCTGCATAACAAGAAAGGGATGAGCAGCTTAAATATAGTTATATTTCTTTTAAGAGGAAGAAAAATCATTTTTCGGGAGAAAGTAATCTTAGAAAATATATTCAAGATAAGGGTTTGGTAGCTTGATTAAGAGGGCACCCGAAGATCCGCAGTGTTAAATAACAGCAACTAAAACACGCGTAACATGTCGTGGTTATGAAAATTTTACACTGGTATAAAGGTTTAAAATTATTAGATGATTGGTGCACAGCAAATTTTCAGTTGGTATAATTAGACTAAATTATTTCGTGCAAATACAAATTGAGTAAATTTAAGAACTGTTAAATGAGAATAGAAAATGATTTAATATTTATTACCGAGTTTTCTGTATCCTGCAATTGCTCCCACATAGAACACCAAGACAAACGGAATGTATTTTGATATGTCCACATGCGACATACTGATTAGTTAATTTTATTGGAAATTAAACAGCCGCTTGAGTTTAAACAATTGAAAAAATTAAAAGTACATAATAGTAGCATATCATCGTTTTAAGAAAGATTAAAATAATCTCTAAATAAATATGAAAAAATTCATTAGAAATAGCATTGTTTTTTTTTTTAAATAGCTAAAGAATCATATCGTTGCAAATAAATTCTGAAAATAAAACTACAATGGGCAATCGAGGAATGATTTGAGAATATGTTAGTAATTACATGTGCAAAAAATAACACACACAATTTAGATACATAACCTACTTAAATACCAATTATTTAATTAAAAGAGATATCAATGTATACCATTTTCTAATTATTTAAAATGACACTCACGATGTAGTGAAGAGTTTTGTGAACAAGGAAATATATTTTTATTAGTAATGAGTGATTATGTACGATATTTAATTTTCAAGGGAAAAGATATCAATCACTCCAGCGTTTTTAACAGTGGTTTACAAGTCGTTTTCTGCTTAGGATAGATCTAGGCATAAATTTAGTTTAAAAATGAACTAGAAATACTATAAACATCTATGTCCGACTTGATATTCAAACACATGAATTTTTAAACTGAAGACCAAAACGCTATTTTATGACTAGGCCAGCGATAATTAGCAGTTAAAATAGGAACAATTGTACTACTGTATCCGATGTAAACTTGAATGAGAGCTGTTAACAGTTTTTGTTTAATATCCAAGACTTTAAATGCTGAAACAAATTAAAAGAAATAGAAATTTGAATAAATTTTTATGCAATTACTTGCTACAAGTGATTGTATCTTTTTCTCTTCTGTTACAAGAATTAATTGAAGTCAAGATTATCTGCTAGGAAAAGGTGTTGCGATAAGAACTAAGAGATAGTAAAATTTTTATTTGACTCCGTCGAAGATCCTTCGTAGTGAGATGGCTTGTACAATCTCTAAAGTTGTATAGTGCACTATGTCTATCCACTGAAAAGTTATGGAGAAAGGAGTGTCAGATCATACATTGATCTCATCATTTGTTAGTAGTTTTAAGCGATTTAGATTTACCGGTTTTTCTATCTTCAGAAATAGACAGCCACAAACATATTGAAAACAATGTTATTAATTTATTAATAGAGATTTGGTATTCATTGAACATTTTTGTTTGTAAGTTATTAGAAAACAGGTAATATGGGTTTCTTTTTCGAATAAGCTTTTTCGTCAGATTTTAAAAATATGCTTTTCACAAGGTAAGAATGTTTATTTGCCACTCAACACTTGTTTTTGCGTACGTCAGCTAACCAGATTGAAAATTTTAAAATGGATTCCAAGCTACTACTAATATCCAAACCCCTAAGATTCCCATCTTAAAGACCATTAAAGACCACGGCTGTTGAACTCAAAGCAAGAGCATTCGATTATTCTTAAGATTCTCGCTGTGTTTCATAAATCGAAACACCGCGAAAATCTTAAGAATCTGATATACATTACAATTATTGATAAATATCTAATTAAATGATTGGTACTTGATGATGAGAAAGAAATAACCCAAACCGTATCTGACAAGAATAACATTCTATTTCTAATTTAAATAATATCATAATTATGTTTCCTCATTTTTAAAACATATTTAGTTTAAAGAAATGGCATAATTTCCCCCTTCACTGATGAAAGTAAGATGCTATCATTTATTAATGGGATTAGCAAGGTTTTAGGGTTGAAAAATTAACCTATAACTTGCAGTCACCAAGTATGTATACATAAAATTAAAAAAATATCTGTTAGATATCCTTTTGTTCTGTATTTATAACAAAGTTTCTCCGCTCAGTGAATCTGGGAAAGGAGGTGACTACTCATAAGTCAACTTCGTCACACGATCATGATATAAAATCGAATTAAATACTGTTATACTTATTAAAAAAATAGAAACCTAAATTGTTAAGCTTACTTGTATAAATTTAAGATATAAACGATTTTTCTAGTGAAAAATTTTTAAAATAGTTCATGGTAAAATAGTTTCTTGTTTGACTTTACCGATTAGATATCCGACTGTGAAGCTTATAATATGTTGGAAATTAAACCTAAGTATAGTTTATCTTATTGCTTACAAAGGCACACAATCCCACAATACAAAATTATGTTTCATTTTGTAGAAAGATTAGCAGTAAATGGGTTTTGATACGTATTCAAAAATAGAATGTTCAATATTTAATTTTTTCTAAATTTTACTAAAAAGGCAATACCCTGGTAATATTTTGCATCCAGAATGTAGTAAGTTTTGTACCTCACCTAGCCTTAGAACCTTCGTATAGGATTGCGACAAGCTTATTAAGTTTTTTAGGAAACAAATTCTTGTTAAACCAAATCCTCAAAATTAAGTACGTTTAAAGGAAATGAAATATATCATTGAAGTATATACGAAATAAATGTTAAAACAATCGGAAAGTTGAGTATTCCCTCTAATGTGGCATGAAGTGGAAGAAAATACCATATAGTTCTACCTGAACACTTGACCATCATTCAAGAAAACGGTTTTGCTCAGTAACCAACTATCCCAATAACACAAACTTAATCTATAATTATATACCTAATGGATAAACTAACACAAATTAACTAGAACATTTACATTCAGTTTTAAATTTCCAAATAGGATTGTGAATTTTTATTTTAAAACAAAACTGATAAGAAAGTTGTTCATATTGTATTTATATTTAAGAATGCATTTGAATTTTTCTTGAATTTTTGAATTGTGTGTGTGTGATACCTTTTAACACACAAGATCTTAAAATAATGAAGTAATTTATAGTTGAAATATACTGTGTTTGAAATGAAAGTTTTTTTCTTTCGTCATTTTAAGATACATTTCATAAGAAAAAATTGCGCTAAATCTCGATTTCAAATCATTTCTGAAAGTAGATATCTAAAAAAGATTTCGTTAAATCTAAATGTATTACATCTCTAAAATTAAAAAAAAAATTATTTGCATGAAAGTGTTGATAATCAGCTCAAAATTTATTTAAATTGGAATTATATAAAATAGCCTATTCCTAATCATTTCTTTTTATTAATAAATGTCATCCAGTACTTTTAACAAAAATATTAAGCCTATAACTAGGAAATGCTGGATTTCGATATTGAATTGCTATAACAGTTGGTAATATATATATGTAATCCGAAAAAATATCATTAACTAGGCCAATATTTTTAAAAGAAAAACTTTTTAAGATCTTATTTTTAGAAAGTGTCATAATTTATAGGAATATTTAAAAGCTAGTCATTAAAAATGATAGGAATGAGTAACTTATTAGTTTAATACGTAGTTTCTTCTAAAATCCAGCAACTAAAATTACAGTTTACTTACAACCATTCACTTTGTGCCATTGGACAAATAAAATTGACGCGATCAACTCCTGAGCTGGTACTCTTTCCTACTTCATGTCATTCTACACCAGTGGAATGATTACCGAAGAAAATACTGATTTGCCCATTGAAGAACTACATTAGTAATAAGCAAACAAATGGAATTTCTTTTTTAAACTAAAATATAAAGTTTTAAGATTAGGAAATAATGCTATCAAACCAATTGGAAGTGTAATTGATTTTATATATTCATTTTTAATTATGATACTTAAATAGTATTGTTAACATGTTTCTTTAATGTTATTAGTATTATGCTAATATTTTACTTAATGAAATATTTCCATCGAGTTTATGCTTATATGTACCTTCAATTTTTTGCATCTAAGTAATATACTTTCCCACTAAATATCTGCAATGGAAAAAAGTACCGAACGCACATTTGGCAGAAATATTTATGTTGTGTGAGAGAAATAAAGACACCACACCAAGGAAAAATTTACTATAACTAAAAAAAATATAATGGTACAATTTCATTTTAAAGCTTAGTTTTATCACCCTATGACATTATATTCAGTTTTAAAGATACTTCAGAAATTGAAAAAATATATAATACAAAATTATTCAATTTTTAAATATTAACAATTAATATTGCAGTTAACATACTTAATACTTGTAATATTTCACAGTTCACAATTAAGTAAAATAATTTAGGCTTAATATAATTTTATAAATTCCTAAAAGTTTTTTTTTAAATAAGACAACAATAAAATAAAATAGATCTGCAACTGAAACAAGTATTGCTTCGAAGTATAAACCTGAAATGATAAAAAGTTAATTAACAATAGAATTGTTGAAAATCTTAATGTATAAAAAATTATTGTAATCATGATTAGGAAACAATATTCTTAAGAAGCAAGCGCTTATGATTTATATAACAAAAATTTTCTCATTCGTACCAATCTGAATGTGCAAAGCTTGTCGATTTTTTGTATGCATTTAAAGCTGCATAATATATTATTTCTTTGCTTCTACAAAGATTAATCCTCGTAGAGTTAAAAATTAGCACAAATTCTTAATTTGAGTAAAACGAAACATAATTTTATTCTATTAGAATATATATTTTAGAATATATATTAGAATATATATATTTCTATGTTTCAAAATCCTAATTATATGATAAATTCTGTAAAAATGCATTCTTCATAACTGAAACTAAGTACCTAATTTAGTTTTAAGTAGAACACGGTATTCTAAAAGATGAAGGCTATATGGTCGTAATGAGTATCTCCTAAACGACCAGTAATTGTCACTAAACGCCGGAGCATTATGGATAGCTTTACATGCTTGTCGAATAATAATTGCTTTTACAGCATTTAAACTTGACAAAAGCAAATTTCCAGCTTAAGTTTTTCATACTAGTCGTTTTCTATCAGTGTTCAGTCTTACCCATGGTTGATTAATCCAAAGAATAGCTGAGTTAGAAAAGTAAAAGGTGGTTTACTTGAAAATTGTATGAAACGAGAAGGTGTATTTGCGTATAGTGGAACTCTGATTTTAGTCAAGAACCGAAAGTAAGGAAAAACGTTGTAAAATTTTAAATATAAGAGTAGACAACTGATACATTTGAAATACGTATTAAGGTCATAGGAAATAGAACCTGGAGATACCCAAACTATTATACCAAGAAAAGAGTCAATATAACAATGTAAGGTAGCAGCTTATGTAGAAAGTTCTTTTCACTGTCCCTGAACTCAAACATGTCCACTTTGGTATAATGCAGAAGCGAATTTCGACCGAAAACATCGTGTCGTAATATTCTGATATTTTATATTTTGATATCTTATTTCACAATTGAAATGCTTTCACCTTTTTAAAGTTAAGTTGAAACAGCATTTAGTGACTATCATAATATAGGGTTCAGCAATTAGTGCTTCACCTATCCTGTGTTGGATGCAATTTTTTGCACCTCACTCAGACAATCAGAAAGTTCATTTTGAACCAAGATTTTCTTTCTGTCCGAGACGAAACATTCATTCCCATTTTCCAATGGGACCGTCATGTCAGCATGTATGAGGGAAAGGAATCCTTGTAATAAATAAAAACAAATGCATCTACGGGCTAGCAAGCTGACAGCAGCAGAAGAAAAAACAAATAATTACCTTTTTGGTGAGCTAAAATCGACGATCCATGAAATACATATTAGTGCTTCTTTGGTTAATCTGATAAGTTATAATGTTATCTTTTTTTTCAGCAGTAAATAAATTTTTAATTTTAGTGACACCATAAATTTCCAAAAAAACGTAAACATATGTTTACGTTTTTATTGTATCAGGAAACAATATCAATATTTAATGAATGTAATCAAGTTTCATGTTAGTCTACAATCTTGCCAAGCAACTCATTTTGGATGGCTAATTTATAACGTAACGTATAGTAGTGTGAAAACGCATTATATATATCCTAATGTAAGAAAGAATTAAAAAACATTTCACTATAAAGAGTGATCAGTGTAACCCATTGATTTTATTTTAATGAAGAACTTTCAGAACAGAGACTTAGTAGGAATTTGGTTTTCTTTGCTGCTGTATGAAAAAAAAGCCCAAACACTGATACTGCTCTCAACAAAGCAACTTCATAAATTAACGGAAATTTCCATGTTACAGATAGATTACTTAGCCTGCAATCAATGAAAGATACAACCACTCGATTAGACTTGTTTGAACATGCTATTAATTTAAAAGAAAAAGTAGCTTGTCCTAGAACAAAATGGCAAGCATTAAAATTAATAGAGCTAGAACTTTTAAGCAGGAAAAAAGAAGGTATGGATAAACTATCAAAAACAAGTTACAAACACAACACATAAACAAGAAGATATTGTCTTTTCTCGCATTTGATCCAGGAGAGCCTTTGTGCTATGAACTAAACTTTTGGTGCACTGGACTTGAAGCATGCAGTATATACTATGAGCCTTATATGCTAGTGCGGTGAATACAATAAGAGCAATGATGCCAACGTCCACTTCAACGGTTCTGTGGATGTGAGGGCACAGTATGAAGACGTAATTACAGTAGATTTAAGTGGTAATCACATAGGTAAAGTGATAAAAAGAGTGTAATCACTGAAGAATAAAATCCTCATATTTTTACAAAGAAGATTTCTCATGAATTTGTTACAAATATAAGATTCGAAATTTAGAGAGATGCGTTATTCAACAGATATATCTGAGAAATTAAATGAGCGAGCATACACAAGGAAAGGGATTGCTAGTTCATGAAATGTGGAAATTAAAAATTCATTCGATGCAAAACTTTGCTTTCAAAACAAGCAGATATTATTTTGGAGATTTCCCTTTATTAAAAGAACAAATTTCCTAAATTATTTCTGCCTACATTTGAGAGATTGTCCAATGAGTAGTTTGGAGGATGGAATCACTTGAATATTTCAAGATTTAAAATAAAATCAGCATTAATTCAATTTGGTTTTTTATTCGATCACCGCTGATATTGATACAATACCAGCTGCAGATTGACTTTATCGACTTGCAACTAGGTTAATTTTGTTTGCTGTTCTACGGTTCCATTACTGAGGAGGTTACTAATGAAGGAGCAACATCAACGACGCTTGGAAACTATCATTCTTTACAGAAATACGAGGTTAGTGAGTCATATTTATTCTGTATCCTGACTGAATGAAAAATGGGTCTTGTACGACTGCAAGTGCAAAGACAGTTTCTGCATATTAGAAAACCTGCGAAACAGAAAGCCAAACTAAATCTGCATTCACAGAAGGTTTTCGTGTCTTAGTTTTTTTAAGACCGCCAAAACCATGGTTCCTTGTGATTTCCTTCCACATGGCCGAACTGTTAACATGAACGTGTACTGTCACCGATTAAATGTATGCCACCAAAAATTTAGCATGAAACAGCCAGCACTGGTCAATAAGTTGGATTCCATACTCTTGCAAAACGGAGCGCAACCACATGTCTCCATTTATAGCTGACAAAAATCCAGAAGTTGGGGTTTGAGCTTCCCCACACCACCCTTATTCACCAAATTTGGCTCCGACTAATTACTTATATTGCCAGTTGGACAGGTTTCTGAGAAATAAATCGTTCTCCAACCATTTGTGTTACTATGAGTGTAGTAGGTAATTATGCCGTAAAAATTAAAAACAAGAGATTATTCAAAGCTTCTATAAAAAAATAAAAAGCCAGGGAAGCACTTCAACCACTGTGATGCAGCTTTTGTCTCACTGGATTTTTTCGCTCCAAAACTTGTTGAGGAAATGTATGTCACCCGATGTTAACTTCATTGATTAAATTTCATTACTATCTCTGTGACTCCTATTCATTTTTGAGTGCCATATTCTGCCATAAAATTTCGGAATGATCCCAAAGTTTCAATTTGATTATCACATTCACAACATCAAGATTAATATATTAGCTCAAGATACTTTAAAGCATAAATCAATAATTTATTTAAAGTAAGTAAGAATTTGATTTAAAAATTTGAAATATTTTTGTAAATAAAATTTCAAATAATTTGCAAAATTCTGCTAGACCGATGAACACGCATTAACAAAATAAGATATGTGCTTCCATTTTCAACTAGTGAAGTAAGTAGTAAAAAAACAGTCAAATTCAGAATGAAAGAGAAAAATTGTAACAGTGGTTATAAAGCAAATAACTTAATACATTTTTATTTGGTTTTGATTTTCTTATGTCATGTATCATTTCTTAAGGAAATTAAATAAGAAATTTATATAAAAATTTGTATTATTTTTATATTTTTTATGAAGATACTGTAGCCATATATTTTATAAATTATGAGATTGGGTGAATTATGTAATTGTTTTAAATATAAAATTCAAGAGAATAGCAATAATTGTCATGAATATGTAATAATGAAATCAATTTTAATGATGAATGCTAATACTGAAAGAGAGTGTATCAAAATTTTTGAAAAAAAAATATTTAAAAATTTTTCACTTCGAACTTCCAGTTTCTTATTTCAAAACAGAAATTTGGATCTGAAAGTCCGCATTATAATTTTGGCAATCTTTTATATATCACTTTCTTGATCGAAAGTATCAACTCTATTCTTAATCGTTACCGCTAAATTTCTATTTCCATAGTTAGGAAAAGACATTTAAAGTAATTTTCATTAAGTTTTTCACAATTGTAGATAGTCCAGGAGAGAATATTCCATAACAGTAAAGATGGTTTATTAACATTTATTGACATGGTATACAAGTCTATATTTTTAAACAAACTAAACTGGGTTTTTTTTATCATTGAATACTTCATGGAAAAAATCTCTATGACCAGTATATATAAAAACATTAAGAGTTGTTACATTATGTAAATTCATGCATATGGGTATTCATGTGTTTTACTTATAATCGCATTTAGGAAATATTACATTAGTCTCAATGCACCCTTTACAATTTTTAATCATATATATATATCCATGGAGCTAACAAACGAATGGTCAAGAGTCTATCTTTAGGTTCACATTCGTGGGCAGTCAGCGGTGGCCTGGGTGGTTAGGGCATCGTTTTCATTTTCAGAAAGTAATGATTTCGAATTGCGGCTTAACTGAACCTCATTCGATGTTCACTAAAGGCAACTGGATTGTGTTGAATAGGAAGTGGTAGCAATTTTCTCCAAGTGAAATGATATATAGGTGTGGAAGGTCACTGGGAATTCTTGCGATGGATCCATGCTTCTAAATTATGAAGATTCCAAACGGATTGCTTATACTCAACTAGTAGAGCTCAACTTTGGGCTTGGTGCAGGGAATTTGTTGGTGCAACAACTTATCCCAAGAAATATTTACAAACTAATGAGAAATCTGACAAACAATTCAATAAAAGTAGGATCAACAATAAGTCATTTTAAATGGAGAAGTGAGGTATCAAAAACAGTGAATTATTTTAGCCTAGTTTTAAAAGTATAGCGACTTTCAAATTAAAG
The DNA here is from genome assembly GCA_037975125.1 of Latrodectus hesperus. NCBI lineage: Eukaryota > Metazoa > Arthropoda > Arachnida > Araneae > Theridiidae > Latrodectus > Latrodectus hesperus. The sequence goes on from CM075851.1 coordinate 24,483,819, forward strand.
AGCCAACCTAGAATTATGCATTTATGATTAACTTTAGGCAACTGAAAATTTGGACTTGAAATGATTCGAAGCAAACAGTCATCTATTTACACCAAAAAATAGAAATTAAGACAATTTCTTACATCCCTTCTTAAGTCTTGGAGAAAATTACATTTTCCAGATCAAATTAATACATGGTATGAAGTTGTAGAGGCAATCTTAATATAATTAGTTTTCTTCGCGCAAAATAAATTAAAGTAACACAATTTCTAAGGCATTTGATTTCCCAATAGTTAAGAATTCATAGTTGTTTCTAAAATTTTACAAACTTCAGTTATTGATTGTACTTTGCAATGACCGTAACTTGAATATATATGAACGACGATTAGTGTTGAGAATGTGTTATAACTGCGTATTTATAATAATTTGAGTATTATGTATATATGACATACAAGATGCTTTGGATGTAGTTAGTACTGACATAAGTTATTAGTCTACACTCTGTATTTTTCTAATATTTTGTACACGTGGCAGAGCAAAATATACATGCCTATCTTCAGAGAATGCTGATGCTACCAAACTGTTTCAATAACTCAAAACAACAGTTATTTTCTACAGCTATTAATTTGATACTCGTGTAACTTTGTTGAATCTTATAAGGATTTACATAAAAAAGATAATCCAAAAAATCTCTTCAAAATCCTTAAAAACCTCTTCGGAAACATACAAAACATCCCTCTCGCATTTTTTTTAAACAAAAGTATTATACACAATAGAAAATTGGAAATGACTTCTGATATGATGGATTGTATGAAATCTCAGAGGTGATTTAAAAATATGATAAATTGCAATTTCCTGATACTCCATATTTTTCAATTTTTTTATTCTACAGTCTACGCTTCCACATGTCTCATCAACCTGAAAGCAGCGTTCATGTATTTGATAACAAGCATTTTGTTCTAATTGAATATCACCTAATATTTCCCTTTTTTAATCACACAAAACTAAATTTTGAGGTCCATGCGAGAACTGCAGTCTATTTTAATAATTTTTTAGAACAAAATTTTTTGGCAAATTTGCTGATCACAAAGAAATGTTCTTTTTTAACAAGAATTAAAGTATAAAATAAATTATTACAATTAATTCTAGTTCAAACATTCAGGCTGTAAGGATTTTCATTATATTTCTCAAAAGGAAAATTTCTTAGACGATCCCTATCGTATTGCTTTAAATTCTTTGTTTGGCTGTCGCTCAGCAATTCTTTTCAGCATGAGAGCTAATTAGACAACAGGGACCAATAGTTTGGATTCCGAAACATTGCAAACGTTCACACTTGAATTGGAATCAAACCTAAGAGCTATTGAACTGAAAGTGCTAATTATTTGACTGTTATCTCGATATTGATTTAAATGAAATCTGTACGAGTTAGAGTCAGGATGCTTGAAAAATCCATGCAAAGATTAAAAACGAGAACGAGTGATTTATTTCGGTGTAAGTAGGTCTTAAAGTTTACAAAAAATTATGCATGGCTAAAAAGTATACTATAATTTAATTTGCATCAATATAATACTTGTAGGTTATGCTTATTATCTAAACCTGGGTTTATTATTGAAATCCTTCCTTAGAAGAGAATGAGGTTTTCATGATTCACACTGGTAATATTACCAATTTTTTTGAAATATTGGAAGATAATTGTTACTAATTCATTTTTAATATTTAGGGCTACAAAAATGCATACTTGTTATTTGACGAAATACATAAATATTTCATTTACAAGATGATTGATTAATAAAGCAAAAATCTACTTAATTAAAGAAATAGTTTCCATTTTCTTATTGTTAAAAAAAGTTTATTCCCTGCGCTTCAATCGTTTTTTGAAAAATCATAAGACATCTTCGATTAAGGAAATTAAACACGAAATATTTTGATGAGATATAATACCATAGAACATTCCATTGACATTAGAATTTACTGATTGAATAAAGTTAAATGAAACTTATTAATCTAGTATAAATAAAAGAGTAATGTTAAAAGATAGAATGGAACATAATTCCCTCAAAATTTGTTTTAATAACATTTAAAAGGAAAAATAGTGCATCTTCTTGATTCAACAGTGAATTATAAAAGAGTTTTTCTCTTCTAAGCAATGTTTACGGAAATCTTTTATTTTCGAATAAATTTACGCCGAATTCAATTGTTTGCTTAAGAACTTCTTTAGAAATATACTTTTTTCAGAAGATTTGGAAGTAGTGAAGAGATCTTTCGAATAAAAGGAAAAATATATTGCAGTACATTTCCAGCTTTCTATTTCTGTGGATTGAAATCCTAATACATAGAGTTGATAATATAATTATAATCACTGGTACTACCTTTTAATTATACTGGTTTAAATGGGTTTTATGTTTGGAAATAAAAAATAAGGAAGAAAAAATGCATAATAGCGCGATACTAATTTTCCCCCAGGCTACTTATTAAAAAAAACGTCTGAATGCCATACCTTCACAAAAATTCAAATTCTCTGTAAAAAAAAAAAACAAATCTAATTTTCATGTAAAGTGTTATCTATGAATTTGCACTATAATGCCCCATGCAATGCATGGAAGGGAATGGAATGACTAATCAATTGCGGTTATTATCTTCAATGAAAAAAATATAGATTCTGATAAGAAAATAATATAACTTTATATGAAAGGTAGATCCAGTTTTTTCTAAAGAATCTACGAATTAGTTGAATTGCACTATGTCCATGGAATGGAGACAACAAATAAAAATTAAATACCATTTTTTTGTTATTTGCAAAAAAAACTTTTAAACTGTCTCCACTACATGTTCAGGAGTTGCCAACATAGCAAAATATATGTTTTTGTTTTTATGTTTCCCTAACGGGAGATTTTAATTAGAGTGTGAAAACAAAGTTGCATTGTAGTCTAGAGAAATGATACAACATGTAAATCATTAATAGAGGTGGGCCATAACTGTCTTATTACAAGAGCGATGTAGCACAAGCGCAGGATTCGTAGTCTGATACTGATATTTGTGAAAACAAGGTTATAATTAAGAGGAAAAAAATTTTCATTATTTTATTAAAAATTGGTGAGTTTGTTTTTCACATTGTATTGGCATATCCTATTTTAGGGTTCAAAATATTTTACAGATTTCTTATATACTCAAAATTAATAAACCCATTATATGAACTAAGAATAACTTAGTAAACTCATAACAAAGATTAAAGAATAAAAAAAAATCTTAGAAAAACTGTACACAGCGCATTGCTAACAACTAGCTTAGATAATGAAAGAGCTTTCGGCAACGGGTGATTTTGCACAAAATTACGTTCCAGGCTTAATGACAGTTCAATTGAGACATCGTGTTTTTAAGAACACATTTAAAAAAATTCCAATAGTATCGCACACTGTATAGTGATATTTAAACTTATGAAAATTTATATGCAAATTAAATATTTTTGTAAAAAATTTATAGCTACATGATTTATTATTGAAGGAAAAATTTAAGAATGCTCAATCTTGGATAGACAATATAGCAGATTAGTGATTTGCCCATTTAAATTAATAAATCACAAAAATATTAGATTACAAAAACGGAAAAAGGCTATAACCTCACTTACCATATTTCATTTTCACGACTAGCTCATCCACAAACACACAAAGAAGGTACCCAGAAATCTCATCCAAAGAGACATGGAAGAAAAAAATTAAAGACTTGAATGTTACTATCTCTTAAATTAAGAACATGTTATTATATTATACATAAAAACACATAACTAAGCAAGTAGTTAATAAGTAAACGTTCCATAAATAAGTAGGAATTCATTTTAGTTTTTAAATTTATCGCATATAATATTCGCATAAATAATACTAATGACAATAGAATATATTTATCGAAAAAAATATTTCACTAAATGAACTGGAACAAATTATTAATTTATTTAATCGATTTTTTTTAAAATTGTCAACTATTTAAAAAAAAAACTGCTAGCGTATTCTTCTCCCTACCTTTAAAAAGATTCTGCTTAGACATCAACATTGCTTTAAATATATATATATATATATATATATATATATATATATATATATATATATATATATATATATATATATATATATATATATATATTATTACAATAAATAAAATTTAAAACCGAATAAAAAATGAATGGCAAAATATGGCATATAAACTTTTCAACTGTTAACTATGGGTTTCACACCTTTAGTTAACATTTGTCTACACTATCCATCTGTTGTCTACACTGTTAGTCTACACTATCCATAAAAGGACGAACGTTAATTTGTTAAAGGAAAAGGAGCAGTGCATAAAATGCTTACATGTGAGAAATATTACATCAAAGTATATGAAAGATTAAATATTCAGAAGAAACCAAAGTTAATTTGTAATTGGTTCCATACCAGTAAAACATACGATTTAGAAAATATGAAGCATAATGTCATAATTTTATCGCAGTGTGAAGAAATTTTCAACAGCTTGTAATAAAACCACAGAAATGAAATTTAATTTAATTAATGAAATTAAAAATTACCAATTAGCATCATTTTAGAGATTGATAGATATTATCTATAAATAGTAATCTTATGAATACTCTAAGACTTCCAAAGCTTTTTATTTGATTTAATTCTAAAAATGATAACTGACCGATGGTGGAGTGGGGAGTAATCCCCGACTTCAAATCAATAAATCCTGGGTTCGAATCCTGGTTCGAGCATGATGGTCTTCTCTCTATCTTTTCACTTTCGGGACAAAGATGGCATATCCAATAGATGGCGCACTGTAATAAAAAAGCCATCACCTTCGTCCCTAGTAGAATCTGACTAAATTCTAAAAATCAGCGGACATTAGAAAAAATTCAGAAATGATACGCTTATTGAACTTGTCAATTTCATTGTAATTATTAAAAATTAATAAATGAATTGATTTCTAGTCATAAAAATATAAAATTGGAAAAATATTTACATTTTCTTAATTTTTAAGCATATATGTTAGAAAACTTGCAGGAAATATTTAAATATAATCTTAAAAAAGTAATTTATAAAATCTAACATAAACGGCATCGCTCTGACCTTGTTTGTAAAATATAACATTTATCAATAAAAGCATAATAAATAAGCATATAGTTAAATCAATTTGTTAACAGTATGCTTTTCAGCTCTAATCTCAAAATAATTAAGGACAATTTAAATATGTTTTTAATATTTCATTAGTTTATTTTTTTTAAATAATTGCCAATTAATATTTAAAAAAATATTGAAAAAAATTCCTAGTTCTATTTTTTCCGAGGAAACTAAAAATATATCTTTGTTATAAATATTCAATTATTGAAATCCTTAAGAATAATTTTTGTAAAAATATTTCCAAAATAGTTTATATTTTATTAAACAAGGAATAATGGTCAAATAGCCAATTAAAAAATTTCCTTGATAAATCGGAAATAACTTAGAAAAATAGTAGTATTTCTTCACTGGAAATTATTTTAAAATTACATTTTTTTTAAACTTTCTGAAAAATATTTTTAATCAAAATTTGAATGAAACTAAGCATTTCACTTACGTTTTGTTTCTCATAATAAATTAATGCGCTCTCAAATTTATCACTTATTTATGTTTAAGTACACAGTAGAATAAATTCGTAAAAGCTGAATATTGATGTGTCTATTCAAAATTACAATCGATTTGAAACTAAACGTAAAAATTATTAATATGAGCTAAACAAGATAAAAATAAGTTCTTTACTTAATTTTTTTTTAAATAGAAAAAAATCATCTTCCTGATCTTCCAAACTTAAGCCATTGATAATAAAGTATATCCATACTTATACTTATTTTTATTGAAAAATAATCCCTTATAAGTGAAATACATATTGTTTTAGTCATCCTTTTTCTAGGTATAAAGTAAAATTTATCAAACTTAATGTTGATTTATAAAGACTAGATTGGTGCATTAATTAATGCGGAACAAGTTACAATGAAGCATTTAAAAAGCTTAATGGCGTTGCTCTTAAATAAAATCAGCAAATGTAAATACACGACTGAAACTTGCATTAATAAAAATAAACCAATATTAAACATAATGCGTGGGATTAATAAATAGACTGTACCACATTCATATTCGAAATTACGGAATCATACTCTTGAATATTACATTCAATTACGCAAAGAGAGAGCTAATAAAATGCCCGAAAAATTTTTAAGTTGCCAAATAGCCAGAAACATTTAACTGTTCGTAAAATGATACAATTATTTCTAATATTGCCTCTGTAAATTCAGAAGCAGAAATATGTTATATATATAGTATACCTAACTATCATTGTATTTATATGAATAAAAATTTAATTGTCCATTTGATAAATTATAGCCTGGGACTGAGATTGGCTGTACAGAATGGAATGAATAAAAATTTAAAAAGAAATGTGTTGATATTTGATCTAAAAAATTACAACACTTAAAATTAATCTTTACGATTACTTGGTTCTTTCATTTCAAAACGATGAAACAAAGATATCTCTTTTTCAAACTTAAGAAAATGATATTCTTCAATGATCAGATAAATTATACACGTATAAAACAGAATGAAAGCATCTATGGATTAATTATTAGCCTTTTCACAGAGAAAAAAAATTATATGCAAATAATACACTTCCACGTATAACACTTGACTATTTTTCAAGAACATTTTAATGGCGGTTGCATAAGTATCATCTCCAGGAAGTGCATCTTCTTATGCGCATCATCAATAGGTATCAAAATGTTATTAGAATTTACGAAAAAACTATTCTTTTAATATCATACCAAAAATAAAACGGTTCAGTGAATATTTTTTATCCCCACTCAGATAATTTGTTAATAAGGAAATGAACGAACATTTCTTCTAGATCAAATTTAAAACAATATTCTTAGATGATAAAATAGTCTTTTTATCACGCCGTTTGGCAGAACCCATAGATTGCAATTAAAGCTTCAGCTATAAATAAAGATACTTTCAAACAATATATTTTTAATCACATAATATTAGACAGTTTTAGATATTAGATCTACACTTGGTAGATCAATTGGTATGTATCTCTGAAATGAGACATCCACGCATTTTAAAAGAATTAAAGAATATTCTTGATAACTTAGGAAAAAAATTAAGATTGAGTGAATCATTTTATCATCACTCAGAGCTTTTTTAAGAAGGAAATATAACATATCCTCTATTTCGAAATAAAAACAATATTCTTAGATGTGTGGTAAATACACCATATTTAAAAAAACGCTAATTGAAAGTTTTCATAGGTTAAAATTATGAACCTTTACTAGAAGAAACCTCAATGCAAAGCATATTTTTGCACATTTTAAAAAACTAAAGTTACACTAGTATTAAAACTCAGCTACTGTAAAAATAATTTTCACCTGAAAGATTGCTCAATACATTAATCAAACATGATATATAATATGTAAACCAATATTCTGAAGAATATTCTTTACATGTTAAGAAAAGTAAAAGGATACATGCAATGAAATTTTGAAATTACTCAAATTTTAATTTCTCAAAGCCAAAATATAGAGACAATCCCTTCAAACAAATTTGAAAGAAAAATGTATTATATTAACTATTACAAACCTACGGTTCAAAGTGAATTTCAAATCACAAGAAATGTCATAATTCCGTTTCCTTATTTTTATCTTAATAATTTTCTCGCATGATATTGAAATACCTTTCCTAAAGAACTCGCAAGGGAACATTTTTATCACAAGAAGGACTCTCTGAACATAAGAAATATATAAGTAATTCCTTAATATTTAATCTTAAAAAAATTTTCCTTTTATTATTAATATCCATTACTTTTAAATAAGTATCATAAATATGCAACGAGCATAATAAATTCCCATGGGTTTTACAATTCAACTGCAACGTGGCAGTTATGGATACAATAGTAATTCATAATATAAATAAGTATTAAGAATATTCTTTCATGCTATTGCAAAATATGAAATATTGCAAATTCCTCAAGGGCTTCCAGACGAATCTTTTAATCATCGCTGAAAGTACTCTTTGAATAAAGGAAATATAGAATTAATTCCAATTAATTTACTATTACATAAGAATATTCTTTTTTCATTAATAATATCTATTACTTTTAAATATGTGTAATAAAGATGGGATAAGCATGATTCCCATTGTTTTACAATTCAATTGCAACGAGACCGTTATGAATGCAATAGTTATTCAAAATATATTTTTAGAGTTTTAAAACTATTCTTACATATTGTATTGTAAAATCTCCCCTAAAGAACTTCCAGCGATGATTAAAAGATTCGAATGGAAGTACTCTCTGAATAAAGGAAATATAGAAATATTTCCTAGTAATTTACACTTACATAAGAATATTCATTTTTTATTATAATATCTATTAATTTTAAATAAATGTCAAATATTTAAGAAAATTATTTGCCATGGAGTTTACAAATCAACAGCAATGCGGCAGTCTTATGGATACAATACAGTTATGCATAAAATATTTTATTTTTTGTGAGTTTTAAGAATATTCTTACATATTATATTGTAAAATCTCCACTAAAGAGCTTCCAGGCGAATCTTTTAATCATCGCTGAAAGTGCTCTCTGAATAAAGGAAATATAGAAATATTTCCCAGTAATTTACACTTACATAAGAATATTCTTTTTTATTATAATATCTATTACTTTTAAATAAATGTCAAAGATTTAAGAAGCATATTTGCCATGGAGTTTACAAATCAACAGCAATGTGGCAGTCTTATGGATACAATACAGTTATGCATAAAATATTTTATTTTTTGTGAGTTTTAAGAATATTCTTACATATTATATTATAAAATATTCCCTAAAGAGCTTCCAGGCGAATCTTTTAATCATCGCTGGAAGTACTCTCTGAATATAGGAAATATTTCCTAGTAATTTACACTTACATATGAATATTCTTTTTCATTATAATATCTATTACTTTTAAATAAATGTCAGATTTAAGAATCATATTTGCCATTGAGTTTACAAATCAACTGCAATGCGGCAGTCTTATGGATACAATATAGTTATGCATAAAATATTTTATTTTTTGTGAGTTTTAAGAATATTCTTACATATTATATTGTAAAATCTCCCTAAAGAGCTTCCAGGCGAATCTTTTAATCATCGCTGGAAGTACTCTCTGAATATAGAAATATAGAAATATTTCCCAGTAATTTACACTTACATAAGAATATTCTTTTTATTATAATATCTATTACTTTTAAATAAATGTCAGATTTAAGAATCATATTGGCCATTGAGTTTACAAATCAACTGCAATGCGGCAGTCTTATGGATACAATATAGTTATGCATAAAATATTTTATTTTTTGTGAGTTTTAAGAATATTCTTACATATTATATTATAAAATCATCCACTAAAGAGCTTCCAGGCGAATCTTTTAATCATCGCTGAAAGTGCTCTCTGAATAAAGGAAATACAGAAATATTTCCTAATAATTTACACTTACATAAGAATATTCTTTTTATTATAATATCTATTACTTTTAAATAAATGTCAGATTTAAGAATCATATTGGCCATTGAGTTTACAAATCAACTGCAATGCGGCAGTCTTATGGATACAATATAGTTATGCATAAAATATTTTATTTTTTGTGAGTTTTAAGAATATTCTTACATATTATATTGTAAAATCTCCCTAAAGAGCTTCCAGGCGAATCTTTTAATCATCGCTGGAAGTACTCTCTGAATAAAGGAAATACAGAAATATTTCCTAGTAATTTACACTTACATAAGAATATTCTTTTTATTATAATATCTATTACTTTTAAATAAATGTCAGATTTAAGAATCATATTTGCCATTGAGTTTACAAATCAACTGCAATGCGGCAGTCTTATGGATACAATACAGTTATGCATAAAATATTTTATTTTTTGTGAGTTTTAAGAATATTCTTACATATTATATTGTAAAATCTCCACTAAAGAGCTTCCAGGCGAATCTTTTAATCATCGCTGAAAGTGCTCTCTGAATAAAGGAAATACAGAAATATTTCCTAGTAATTTACACTTACATAAGAATATTCTTTTATTATAATATCTATTACTTTTAAATAAATGTCAGATTTAAGAATCATATTGGCCATTGAGTTTACAAATCAACTGCAATGCGGCAGTCTTATGGATACAATATAGTTATGCATAAAATATTTTATTTTTTGTGAGTTTTAAGAATATTCTTACATATTATATTGTAAAATCTCCACTAAAGAGCTTCCAGGCGAATCTTTTAATCATCGCTGAAAGTGCTCTCTGAATAAAGGAAATACAGAAATATTTCCTAGTAATTTACACTTACATAAGAATATTCTTTTATTATAATATCTATTACTTTTAAATAAATGTCAGATTTAAGAATCATATTGGCCATTGAGTTTACAAATCAACTGCAATGCGGCAGTCTTATGGATACAATATAGTTATGCATAAAATATTTTATTTTTTGTGAGTTTTAAGAATATTCTTACATATTATATTATAAAATATTCCCTAAAGAGCTTCCAGGCGAATCTTTTAATCATCGCTGGAAGTACTCTCTGAATATAGAAATATAGAAATATTTCCCAGTAATTTACACTTACATAAGAATATTCTTTTTTATTATAATATCTATTACTTTTAAATAAATGTCAAAGATTTAAGAATCATATTGGCCATTGAGTTTACAAATCAACTGCAATGCGGCAGTCTTATGGATACAATACAGTTATGCATAAAATATTTTATTTTTTGTGAGTTTTAAGAATATTCTTACATATTATATTGTAAAATCATCCCTAAAGAGCTTCCAGGCGAATCTTTTAATCATCGCTGGAAGTACTCTCTGAATATAGGAAATACAGAAATATTTCCCAGTAATTTACACTTACATAAGAATATTCTTTTTATTATAATATCTATTACTTTTAAATAAATGTCAGATTTAAGAATCATATTGGCCATTGAGTTTACAAATCAACTGCAATGCGGCAGTCTTATGGATACAATATAGTTATGCATAAAATATTTTATTTTTTGTGAGTTTTAAGAATATTCTTACATATTATATTGTAAAATCTCCCTAAAGAGCTTCCAGGCGAATCTTTTAATCATCGCTGGAAGTACTCTCTGAATATAGAAATATAGAAATATTTCCCAGTAATTTACACTTACATAAGAATATTCTTTTTTATTATAATATCTATTACTTTTAAATAAATGTCAAAGATTTAAGAAGCATATTTGCCATGGAGTTTACAAATCAACAGCAATGTGGCAGTCTTATGGATACAATACAGTTATGCATAAAATATTTTATTTTTTGTGAGTTTTAAGAATATTCTTACATATTATATTATAAAATATTCCCTAAAGAGCTTCCAGGCGAATCTTTTAATCATCGCTGGAAGTACTCTCTGAATATAGGAAATATTTCCTAGTAATTTACACTTACATATGAATATTCTTTTTCATTATAATATCTATTACTTTTAAATAAATGTCAAAGATTTAAGAAGCATATTTGCCATTGAGTTTACAAATCAACTGCAATGCGGCAGTCTTATGGATACAATACAGTTATGCATAAAATATTTTATTTTTTGTGAGTTTTAAGAATATTCTTATAGAATATATTATAAAATTATCCCTAAAGAGCTTCCAGGCGAATCTTTTAATCATCGCTGAAAGTGCTCTCTGAATAAAGGAAATACAGAAATATTTCCTAGTAATTTACACTTACATAAGAATATTCTTTTATTATAATATCTATTACTTTTAAATAAATGTCAGATTTAAGAATCATATTTGCCATTGAGTTTACAAATCAACTGCAATGCGGCAGTCTTATGGATACAATATAGTTATGCATAAAATATTTTATTTTTTGTGAGTTTTAAGAATATTCTTACATATTATATTGTAAAATCTCCCTAAAGAGCTTCCAGGCGAATCTTTTAATCATCGCTGAAAGTGCTCTCTGAATAAAGGAAATACAGAAATATTTCCTAATAATTTACACTTACATAAGAATATTCTTTTTATTATAATATCTATTACTTTTAAATAAATGTCAGATTTAAGAATCATATTTGCCATTGAGTTTACAAATCAACTGCAATGCGGCAGTCTTATGGATACAATACAGTTATGCATAAAATATTTTATTTTTTGTGAGTTTTAAGAATATTCTTACATATTATATTATAAAATATCCCTAAAGAGCTTCCAGGCGAATCTTTTAATCATCGCTGAAAGTGCTCTCTGAATAAAGGAAATACAGAAATATTTCCTAATAATTTACACTTACATAAGAATATTCTTTTATTATAATATCTATTACTTTTAAATAAATGTCAGATTTAAGAATCATATTTGCCATTGAGTTTACAAATCAACTGCAATGCGGCAGTCTTATGGATACAATATAGTTATGCATAAAATATTTTATTTTTTGTGAGTTTTAAGAATATTCTTACATATTATATTATAAAATTATCCCTAAAGAGCTTCCAGGCGAATCTTTTAATCATCGCTGAAAGTGCTCTCTGAATAAAGGAAATACAGAAATATTTCCTAGTAATTTACACTTACATAAGAATATTCTTTTATTATAATATCTATTACTTTTAAATAAATGTCAGATTTAAGAATCATATTTGCCATTGAGTTTACAAATCAACTGCAATGCGGCAGTCTTATGGATACAATATAGTTATGCATAAAATATTTTATTTTTTGTGAGTTTTAAGAATATTCTTACATATTATATTGTAAAATCATCCACTAAAGAGCTTCCAGGCGAATCTTTTAATCATCGCTGAAAGTGCTCTCTGAATAAAGGAAATACAGAAATATTTCCTAGTAATTTACACTTACATAAGAATATTCTTTTATTATAATATCTATTACTTTTAAATAAATGTCAGATTTAAGAATCATATTTGCCATTGAGTTTACAAATCAACTGCAATGCGGCAGTCTTATGGATACAATATAGTTATGCATAAAATATTTTATTTTTTGTGAGTTTTAAGAATATTCTTACATATTATATTGTAAAATCATCCCTAAAGAGCTTCCAGGCGAATCTTTTAATCATCGCTGAAAGTGCTCTCTGAATAAAGGAAATACAGAAATATTTCCTAGTAATTTACACTTACATAAGAATATTCTTTTATTATAATATCTATTACTTTTAAATAAATGTCAGATTTAAGAATCATATTGGCCATTGAGTTTACAAATCAACTGCAATGCGGCAGTCTTATGGATACAATATAGTTATGCATAAAATATTTTATTTTTTGTGAGTTTTAAGAATATTCTTACATATTATATTGTAAAATATTCCCTAAAGAGCTTCCAGGCGAATCTTTTAATCATCGCTGGAAGTACTCTCTGAATATAGAAATATAGAAATATTTCCTAGTAATTTACACTTACATAAGAATATTCTTTTTATTATAATATCTATTACTTTTAAATAAATGTCAAAGATTTAAGAATCATATTTGCCATTGAGTTTACAAATCAACTGCAATGCGGCAGTCTTATGGATACAATACAGTTATGCATAAAATATTTTATTTTTTGTGAGTTTTAAGAATATTCTTACATATTATATTGTAAAATATTCCCTAAAGAGCTTCCAGGCGAATCTTTTAATCATCGCTGGAAGTACTCTCTGAATATAGAAATATAGAAATATTTCCTAGTAATTTACACTTACATAAGAATATTCTTTTTATTATAATATCTATTACTTTTAAATAAATGTCAAGATTTAAGAATCATATTTGCCATTGAGTTTACAAATCAACTGCAATGCGGCAGTCTTATGGATACAATACAGTTATGCATAAAATATTTTATTTTTTGTGAGTTTTAAGAATATTCTTACATATTATATTATAAAATCTCCCTAAAGAGCTTCCAGGCGAATCTTTTAATCATCGCTGAAAGTGCTCTCTGAATAAAGGAAATACAGAAATATTTCCTAGTAATTTACACTTACATAAGAATATTCTTTTATTATAATATCTATTACTTTTAAATAAATGTCAAAGATTTAAGAATCATATTTGCCATTGAGTTTACAAATCAACTGCAATGCGGCAGTCTTATGGATACAATACAGTTATGCATAAAATATTTTATTTTTTGTGAGTTTTAAGAATATTCTTACATATTATATTATAAAATCATCCCTAAAGAGCTTCCAGGCGAATCTTTTAATCATCGCTGAAAGTGCTCTCTGAATAAAGGAAATACAGAAATATTTCCTAGTAATTTACACTTACATAAGAATATTCTTTTATTATAATATCTATTACTTTTAAATAAATGTCAGATTTAAGAATCATATTGGCCATTGAGTTTACAAATCAACTGCAATGCGGCAGTCTTATGGATACAATATAGTTATGCATAAAATATTTTATTTTTTGTGAGTTTTAAGAATATTCTTACATATTATATTGTAAAATCTCCCTAAAGAGCTTCCAGGCGAATCTTTTAATCATCGCTGAAAGTGCTCTCTGAATAAAGGAAATACAGAAATATTTCCTAGTAATTTACACTTACATAAGAATATTCTTTTTATTATAATATCTATTACTTTTAAATAAATGTCAGATTTAAGAATCATATTGGCCATTGAGTTTACAAATCAACTGCAATGCGGCAGTCTTATGGATACAATATAGTTATGCATAAAATATTTTATTTTTTGTGAGTTTTAAGAATATTCTTACATATTATATTGTAAAATACTCCCTAAAGAGCTTCCAGGCGAATCTTTTAATCATCGCTGGAAGTACTCTCTGAATATAGAAATATAGAAATATTTCCTAGTAATTTACACTTACATAAGAATATTCTTTTTATTATAATATCTATTACTTTTAAATAAATGTCAAAGATTTAAGAATCATATTTGCCATTGAGTTTACAAATCAACTGCAATGCGGCAGTCTTATGGATACAATACAGTTATGCATAAAATATTTTATTTTTTGTGAGTTTTAAGAATATTCTTACATATTATATTATAAAATATTCCCTAAAGAGCTTCCAGGCGAATCTTTTAATCATCGCTGAAAGTACTCTCTGAATAAAGGAAATACAGAAATATTTCCTAGTAATTTACACTTACATAAGAATATTCTTTTTATTATAATATCTATTACTTTTAAATAAATGTCAAAGATTTAAGAATCATATTTGCCATTGAGTTTACAAATCAACTGCAATGCGGCAGTCTTATGGATACAATACAGTTATGCATAAAATATTTTATTTTTTGTGAGTTTTAAGAATATTCTTACATATTATATTATAAAATCATCCCTAAAGAGCTTCCAGGCGAATCTTTTAATCATCGCTGAAAGTGCTCTCTGAATAAAGGAAATACAGAAATATTTCCTAGTAATTTACACTTACATAAGAATATTCTTTTATTATAATATCTATTACTTTTAAATAAATGTCAGATTTAAGAATCATATTTGCCATTGAGTTTACAAATCAACTGCAATGCGGCAGTCTTATGGATACAATATAGTTATGCATAAAATATTTTATTTTTTGTGAGTTTTAAGAATATTCTTACATATTATATTGTAAAATCTCCCTAAAGAGCTTCCAGGCGAATCTTTTAATCATCGCTGGAAGTACTCTCTGAATAAAGGAAATACAGAAATATTTCCTAGTAATTTACACTTACATAAGAATATTCTTTTTATTATAATATCTATTACTTTTAAATAAATGTCAGATTTAAGAATCATATTTGCCATTGAGTTTACAAATCAACTGCAATGCGGCAGTCTTATGGATACAATATAGTTATGCATAAAATATTTTATTTTTTGTGAGTTTTAAGAATATTCTTACATATTATATTATAAAATCTCCCTAAAGAGCTTCCAGGCGAATCTTTTAATCATCGCTGGAAGTACTCTCTGAATATAGGAAATACAGAAATATTTCCTAGTAATTTACACTTACATAAGAATATTCTTTTTATTATAATATCTATTACTTTTAAATAAATGTCAGATTTAAGAATCATATTTGCCATTGAGTTTACAAATCAACTGCAATGCGGCAGTCTTATGGATACAATATAGTTATGCATAAAATATTTTATTTTTTGTGAGTTTTAAGAATATTCTTACATATTATATTGTAAAATCATCCCTAAAGAGCTTCCAGGCGAATCTTTTAATCATCGCTGAAAGTGCTCTCTGAATAAAGGAAATACAGAAATATTTCCTAGTAATTTACACTTACATAAGAATATTCTTTTATTATAATATCTATTACTTTTAAATAAATGTCAGATTTAAGAATCATATTGGCCATTGAGTTTACAAATCAACTGCAATGCGGCAGTCTTATGGATACAATATAGTTATGCATAAAATATTTTATTTTTTGTGAGTTTTAAGAATATTCTTACATATTATATTGTAAAATCTCCCTAAAGAGCTTCCAGGCGAATCTTTTAATCATCGCTGAAAGTACTCTCTGAATAAAGGAAATACAGAAATATTTCCTAGTAATTTACACTTACATAAGAATATTCTTTTATTATAATATCTATTACTTTTAAATAAATGTCAAAGATTTAAGAATCATATTTGCCATTGAGTTTACAAATCAACTGCAATGCGGCAGTCTTATGGATACAATACAGTTATGCATAAAATATTTTATTTTTTGTGAGTTTTAAGAATATTCTTACATATTATATTATAAAATATCCCTAAAGAGCTTCCAGGCGAATCTTTTAATCATCGCTGAAAGTACTCTCTGAATAAAGGAAATACAGAAATATTTCCTAGTAATTTACACTTACATAAGAATATTCTTTTATTATAATATCTATTACTTTTAAATAAATGTCAGATTTAAGAATCATATTGGCCATTGAGTTTACAAATCAACTGCAATGCGGCAGTCTTATGGATACAATACAGTTATGCATAAAATATTTTATTTTTTGTGAGTTTTAAGAATATTCTTACATATTATATTATAAAATATCCCTAAAGAGCTTCCAGGCGAATCTTTTAATCATCGCTGGAAGTACTCTCTGAATAAAGGAAATATAGAAATATTTCCCAGTAATTTACACTTACATAAGAATATTCTTTTTATTATAATATCTATTACTTTTAAATAAATGTCAGATTTAAGAATCATATTTGCCATTGAGTTTACAAATCAACTGCAATGCGGCAGTCTTATGGATACAATATAGTTATGCATAAAATATTTTATTTTTTGTGAGTTTTAAGAATATTCTTACATATTATATTATAAAATATTCCCTAAAGAGCTTCCAGGCGAATCTTTTAATCATCGCTGGAAGTACTCTCTGAATATAGGAAATATAGAAATATTTCCTAGTAATTTACACTTACATAAGAATATTCTTTTTTATTATAATATCTATTACTTTTAAATAAATGTCAAAGATTTAAGAAGCATATTTGCCATGGAGTTTACAAATCAACTGCAATGCGGCAGTTTTATGGATACATTACAGTTATGCATAAAATATTTTATTTTTTGTGAGTTTTAAGAATATTCTTACATATTATATTATAAAATCATCCCTAAAGAGCTTCCAGGCGAATCTTTTAATCATCGCTGAAAGTGCTCTCTGAATAAAGGAAATACAGAAATATTTCCTAGTAATTTACACTTACATAAGAATATTCTTTTATTATAATATCTATTACTTTTAAATAAATGTCAGATTTAAGAATCATATTTGCCATTGAGTTTACAAATCAACTGCAATGCGGCAGTCTTATGGATACAATACAGTTATGCATAAAATATTTTATTTTTCGTGAGTTTTAAGAATATTCTTATAGATTATATTATAAAATTATCCCTAAAGAGCTTCCAGGCGAATCTTTTAATCATCGCTGAAAGTGCTCTCTGAATAAAGGAAATACAGAAATATTTCCTAGTAATTTACACTTACATAAGAATATTCTTTTATTATAATATCTATTACTTTTAAATAAATGTCAGATTTAAGAATCATATTTGCCATTGAGTTTACAAATCAACTGCAATGCGGCAGTCTTATGGATACAATATAGTTATGCATAAAATATTTTATTTTTGTGAGTTTTAAGAATATTCTTACATATTATATTATAAAATCTCCCTAAAGAGCTTCCAGGCGAATCTTTTAATCATCGCTGAAAGTGCTCTCTGAATATAGGAAATACAGAAATATTTCCTAATAATTTACACTTACATAAGAATATTCTTTTATTATAATATCTATTACTTTTAAATAAATGTCAAGATTTAAGAATCATATTTGCCATTGAGTTTACAAATCAACTGCAATGCGGCAGTCTTATGGATACAATACAGTTATGCATAAAATATTTTATTTTTTGTGAGTTTTAAGAATATTCTTATAGAATATATTATAAAATTATCCCTAAAGAGCTTCCAGGCGAATCTTTTAATCATCGCTGAAAGTGCTCTCTGAATAAAGGAAATACAGAAATATTTCCTAGTAATTTACACTTACATAAGAATATTCTTTTATTATAATATCTATTACTTTTAAATAAATGTCAGATTTAAGAATCATATTTGCCATTGAGTTTACAAATCAACTGCAATGCGGCAGTCTTATGGATACAATACAGTTATGCATAAAATATTTTATTTTTGTGAGTTTTAAGAATATTCTTATAGATTATATTATAAAATTATCCCTAAAGAGCTTCCAGGCGAATCTTTTAATCATCGCTGAAAGTGCTCTCTGAATAAAGGAAATACAGAAATATTTCCTAGTAATTTACACTTACATAAGAATATTCTTTTATTATAATATCTATTACTTTTAAATAAATGTCAAAGATTTAAGAATCATATTTGCCATTGAGTTTACAAATCAACTGCAATGCGGCAGTCTTATGGATACAATATAGTTATGCATAAAATATTTTATTTTTTGTGAGTTTTAAGAATATTCTTACATATTATATTATAAAATTATCCCTAAAGAGCTTCCAGGCGAATCTTTTAATCATCGCTGAAAGTACTCTCTGAATATAGGAAATATAGAAATATTTCCTAGTAATTTACACTTACATAAGAATATTCTTTTATTATAATATCTATTACTTTTAAATAAATGTCAGATTTAAGAATCATATTTGCCATTGAGTTTACAAATCAACTGCAATGCGGCAGTCTTATGGATACAATACAGTTATGCATAAAATATTTTATTTTTTGTGAGTTTTAAGAATATTCTTACATATTATATTATAAAATTATCCCTAAAGAGCTTCCAGGCGAATCTTTTAATCATCGCTGAAAGTGCTCTCTGAATATAGGAAATACAGAAATATTTCCTAGTAATTTACACTTACATAAGAATATTCTTTTATTATAATATCTATTACTTTTAAATAAATGTCAAAGATTTAAGAAGCATATTTGCCATTGAGTTTACAAATCAACTGCAATGTGGCAGTCTTATGGATACAATACAGTTATGCATAAAATATTTTATTTTTTGTGAGTTTTAAGAATATTCTTACATATTATATTATAAAATATTCCCTAAAGAGCTTCCAGGCGAATCTTTTAATCATCGCTGGAAGTACTCTCTGAATATAGAGAAATATTTCCTAGTAATTTACACTTACATATGAATATTCTTTTCATTATAATATCTATTACTTTTAAATAAATGTCAAAGATTTAAGAATCATATTTGCCATGGAGTTTACAAATCAACTGCAATGCGGCAGTCTTATGGATACAATACAGTTATGCATAAAATATTTTATTTTTTGTGAGTTTTAAGAATATTCTTATAGAATATATTATAAAATTATCCCTAAAGAGCTTCCAGGCGAATCTTTTAATCATCGCTGAAAGTGCTTCTGAATAAAGGAAATACAGAAATATTTCCTAATAATTTACACTTACATAAGAATATTCTTTTATTATAATATCTATTACTTTTAAATAAATGTCAGATTTAAGAATCATATTTGCCATTGAGCTTTACAAATCAACTGCAATGCGGCAGTCTTATGGATACAATACAGTTATGCATAAAATATTTTATTTTTGTGAGTTTTAAGAATATTCTTATATATTATATTATAAAATTATCCCTAAAGAGCTTCCAGGCGAATCTTTTAATCATCGCTGAAAGTACTCTCTGAATAAAGAAATACAGAAATATTTCCTAGTAATTTACACTTACATAAGAATATTCTTTTTATTATAATATCTATTACTTTTAAATAAATGTCAAAGATTTAAGAATCATATTGGCCATTGAGTTTACAAATCAACTGCAATGCGGCAGTCTTATGGATACAATACAGTTATGCATAAAATATTTTATTTTTTGTGAGTTTTAAGAATATTCTTACATATTATATTATAAAATTTTCCCTAAAGAGCTTCCAGGCGAATCTTTTAATCATCGCTGGAAGTACTTTCTGAATATAGGAAATATAGAAATATTTCCCAGTAATTTACACTTACATAAGAATATTCTTTTTATTATAATATCTATTACTTTTAAATAAATGTCAAAGATTTAAGAAGCATATTTGCCATTGAGTTTACAAATCAACAGCAATGTGGCAGTCTTATGGATACAATACAGTTATGCATAAAATATTTTATTTTTTGTGAGTTTTAAGAATATTCTTAACGAGCTCCAGGAGGCACTACCCTGAATCATCGCTGGAAGTACTCTCTGAATATAGAAATATAGAAATATTTCCTAGTAATTTACACTTACATAAGAATATTCTTTTTCATTATAATATCTATTACTTTTTAAATAAATGTCAAAGATTTAAGAATCATATTTGCCATGGAGTTTACAAATCAACTGCAATGCGGCTAGTATTATGGACAATACAGTTATGCATAAAATATTTTATTTTTTGTGAGTTTTAAGAATTATTCTGACATATTAGTATTGTAAATCTCCACTAAAGAGCTTCAGCGCGAATCTTTTAATCATCGCTGAAGGTACTCTCGAATATAGGAACATATTTCCTAGAATTTACACTATAACATATGAATATTCTTTTTCATTATAATATCTATATACTTAAATAAATGTCGATTTAAGAAGCATATTTGCCATTGAGTTTACAAATCAACTGCAATGCGGCAGTCTTATGGATACAATACAGTTATGCATAAAATATTTTATTTTTCGTGAGTTTTAAGAATATTCTTATAGAATATATTATAAAATTATCCCTAAAGAGCTTCCAGGCGAATCTTTTAATCATCGCTGAAAGTGCTCTCTGAATAAAGGAAATACAGAAATATTTCCTAGTAATTTACACTTACATAAGAATATTCTTTTATTATAATATCTATTACTTTTAAATAAATGTCAGATTTAAGAATCATATTCGCCATTGAGTTTACAAATCAACTGCAATGCGGCAGTCTTATGGATACAATATAGTTATGCATAAAATATTTTATTTTTGTGAGTTTTAAGAATATTCTTACATATTATATTATAAAATATTCCCTAAAGAGCTTCCAGGCGAATCTTTTAATCATCGCTGGAAGTACTTTCTGAATAAAGGAAATACAGAAATATTTCCTAGTAATTTACACTTACATAAGAATATTCTTTTTATTATAATATCTATTACTTTTAAATAAATGTCAAAGATTTAAGAATCATATTTGCCATGGAGTTTACAAATCAACTGCAATGCGGCAGTCTTATGGATACAATATAGTTATGCATAAAATATTTTATTTTTTGTGAGTTTTAAGAATATTCTTACATATTATATTATAAAATATTCCCTAAAGAGCTTCCAGGCGAATCTTTTAATCATCGCTGGAAGTACTCTCTGAATATAGAAATACAGAAATATTTCCTAGTAATTTACACTTACATAAGAATATTCTTTTCATTATAATATCTATTACTTTTAAATAAATGTCAAAGATTTAAGAAGCATATTTGCCATTGAGTTTACAAATCAACTGCAATGCGGCAGTCTTATGGATACAATACAGTTATGCATAAAATATTTTATTTTTTTAGAGTTTTAAGAATATTCTTACATATTATATTATAAAATCATCCCTAAAGAGCTTCCAGGCGAATCTTTTAATCATCGCTGAAAGTACTCTCTGAATAAAGGAAATACAGAAATATTTCCTAGTAATTTACACTTACATAAGAATATTCTTTTTATTATAATATCTATTACTTTTAAATAAATGTCAAAGATTTAAGAATCATATTGGCCATTGAGTTTACAAATCAACTGCAATGCGGCAGTCTTATGGATACAATACAGTTATGCATAAAATATTTTATTTTTCGTGAGTTTTAAGAATATTCTTATAGAATATATTATAAAATTATCCCTAAAGAGCTTCCAGGCGAATCTTTTAATCATCGCTGAAAGTGCTCTCTGAATAAAGGAAATACAGAAATATTTCCTAGTAATTTACACTTACATAAGAATATTCTTTTTATTATAATATCTATTACTTTTAAATAAATGTCAGATTTAAGAATCATATTGGCCATTGAGTTTACAAATCAACTGCAATGCGGCAGTCTTATGGATACAATATAGTTATGCATAAAATATTTTATTTTTGTGAGTTTTAAGAATATTCTTACATATTATATTGTAAAATCTCCCTAAAGAGCTTCCAGGCGAATCTTTTAATCATCGCTGGAAGTACTCTCTGAATATAGAAATATAGAAATATTTCCCAGTAATTTACACTTACATAAGAATATTCTTTTTTATTATAATATCTATTACTTTTAAATAAATGTCAGATTTAAGAATCATATTGGCCATTGAGTTTACAAATCAACTGCAATGCGGCAGTCTTATGGATACAATATAGTTATGCATAAAATATTTTATTTTTTGATGAGTTTTAAGAATATTCTTACATATTATATTGTAAAATCTCCCTAAAGAGCTTCCAGGCGAATCTTTTAATCATCGCTGGAAGTACTCTCTGAATATAGAAATATAGAAATATTTCCCAGTAATTTACACTTACATAAGAATATTCTTTTTTATTATAATATCTATTACTTTTAAATAAATGTCAAAGATTTAAGAAGCATATTTGCCATGGAGTTTACAAATCAACAGCAATGTGGCAGTCTTATGGATACAATACAGTTATGCATAAAATATTTTATTTTTTGTGAGTTTTAAGAATATTCTTACATATTATATTATAAAATATTCCCTAAAGAGCTTCCAGGCGAATCTTTTAATCATCGCTGGAAGTACTCTCTGAATATAGGAAATATTTCCTAGTAATTTACACTTACATATGAATATTCTTTTTCATTATAATATCTATTACTTTTAAATAAATGTCAAAGATTTAAGAATCATATTTGCCATTGAGTTTACAAATCAACTGCAATGCGGCAGTCTTATGGATACAATACAGTTATGCATAAAATATTTTATTTTTTGTGAGTTTTAAGAATATTCTTATAGAATATATTATAAAATTATCCCTAAAGAGCTTCCAGGCGAATCTTTTAATCATCGCTGAAAGTGCTCTCTGAATAAAGGAAATACAGAAATATTTCCTAGTAATTTACACTTACATAAGAATATTCTTTTTATTATAATATCTATTACTTTTAAATAAATGTCAGATTTAAGAATCATATTGGCCATTGAGTTTACAAATCAACTGCAATGCGGCAGTCTTATGGATACAATACAGTTATGCATAAAATATTTTATTTTTTGTGAGTTTTAAGAATATTCTTACATATTATATTATAAAATTATCCCTAAAGAGCTTCCAGGCGAATCTTTTAATCATCGCTGAAAGTGCTCTCTGAATAAAGGAAATACAGAAATATTTCCTAATAATTTACACTTACATAAGAATATTCTTTTATTATAATATCTATTACTTTTAAATAAATGTCAGATTTAAGAATCATATTTGCCATTGAGTTTACAAATCAACTGCAATGCGGCAGTCTTATGGATACAATACAGTTATGCATAAAATATTTTATTTTTGTGAGTTTTAAGAATATTCTTACATATTATATTATAAAATCATCCCTAAAGAGCTTCCAGGCGAATCTTTTAATCATCGCTGAAAGTGCTCTCTGAATAAAGGAAATACAGAAATATTTCCTAATAATTTACACTTACATAAGAATATTCTTTTATTATAATATCTATTACTTTTAAATAAATGTCAGATTTAAGAATCATATTTGCCATTGAGTTTACAAATCAACTGCAATGCGGCAGTCTTATGGATACAATACAGTTATGCATAAAATATTTTATTTTTTGTGAGTTTTAAGAATATTCTTACATATTATATTATAAAATTTCCCTAAAGAGCTTCCAGGCGAATCTTTTAATCATCGCTGAAAGTGCTCTCTGAATAAAGGAAATACAGAAATATTTCCTAGTAATTTACACTTACATAAGAATATTCTTTTTATTATAATATCTATTACTTTTAAATAAATGTCAGATTTAAGAATCATATTTGCCATTGAGTTTACAAATCAACTGCAATGCGGCAGTCTTATGGATACAATATAGTTATGCATAAAATATTTTATTTTTTGTGAGTTTTAAGAATATTCTTACATATTATATTGTAAAATCTCCCTAAAGAGCTTCCAGGCGAATCTTTTAATCATCGCTGAAAGTGCTCTCTGAATAAAGGAAATACAGAAATATTTCCTAGTAATTTACACTTACATAAGAATATTCTTTTATTATAATATCTATTACTTTTAAATAAATGTCAGATTTAAGAATCATATTGGCCATTGAGTTTACAAATCAACTGCAATGCGGCAGTCTTATGGATACAATATAGTTATGCATAAAATATTTTATTTTTTGTGAGTTTTAAGAATATTCTTATAGAATATATTATAAAATTATCCCTAAAGAGCTTCCAGGCGAATCTTTTAATCATCGCTGAAAGTGCTCTCTGAATAAAGGAAATACAGAAATATTTCCTAGTAATTTACACTTACATAAGAATATTCTTTTATTATAATATCTATTACTTTTAAATAAATGTCAAGATTTAAGAATCATATTGGCCATTGAGTTTACAAATCAACTGCAATGCGGCAGTCTTATGGATACAATACAGTTATGCATAAAATATTTTATTTTTTGTGAGTTTTAAGAATATTCTTACATATTATATTATAAAATTATCCCTAAAGAGCTTCCAGGCGAATCTTTTAATCATCGCTGAAAGTGCTCTCTGAATAAAGGAAATACAGAAATATTTCCTAGTAATTTACACTTACATAAGAATATTCTTTTTATTATAATATCTATTACTTTTAAATAAATGTCAAAGATTTAAGAATCATATTTGCCATTGAGTTTACAAATCAACTGCAATGCGGCAGTCTTATGGATACAATACAGTTATGCATAAAATATTTTATTTTTCGTGAGTTTTAAGAATATTCTTATAGAATATATTATAAAATTATCCCTAAAGAGCTTCCAGGCGAATCTTTTAATCATCGCTGAAAGTGCTCTCTGAATAAAGGAAATACAGAAATATTTCCCAGTAATTTACACTTACATAAGAATATTCTTTTTATTATAATATCTATTACTTTTAAATAAATGTCAGATTTAAGAATCATATTGGCCATTGAGTTTACAAATCAACTGCAATGCGGCAGTCTTATGGATACAATATAGTTATGCATAAAATATTTTATTTTTTGTGAGTTTTAAGAATATTCTTACATATTATATTGTAAAATCTCCCTAAAGAGCTTCCAGGCGAATCTTTTAATCATCGCTGGAAGTACTCTCTGAATATAGAAATATAGAAATATTTCCCAGTAATTTACACTTACATAAGAATATTCTTTTTTATTATAATATCTATTACTTTTAAATAAATGTCAAAGATTTAAGAAGCATATTTGCCATGGAGTTTACAAATCAACAGCAATGTGGCAGTCTTATGGATACAATACAGTTATGCATAAAATATTTTATTTTTTGTGAGTTTTAAGAATATTCTTACATATTATATTATAAAATATTCCCTAAAGAGCTTCCAGGCGAATCTTTTAATCATCGCTGGAAGTACTCTCTGAATATAGGAAATATTTCCTAGTAATTTACACTTACATATGAATATTCTTTTTCATTATAATATCTATTACTTTTAAATAAATGTCAAAGATTTAAGAAGCATATTTGCCATTGAGTTTACAAATCAACTGCAATGCGGCAGTCTTATGGATACAATACAGTTATGCATAAAATATTTTATTTTTTGTGAGTTTTAAGAATATTCTTATAGAATATATTATAAAATTATCCCTAAAGAGCTTCCAGGCGAATCTTTTAATCATCGCTGAAAGTGCTCTCTGAATAAAGGAAATACAGAAATATTTCCTAGTAATTTACACTTACATAAGAATATTCTTTTATTATAATATCTATTACTTTTAAATAAATGTCAGATTTAAGAATCATATTGGCCATTGAGTTTACAAATCAACTGCAATGCGGCAGTCTTATGGATACAATATAGTTATGCATAAAATATTTTATTTTTTGTGAGTTTTAAGAATATTCTTATATATTATATTATAAAATCATCCCTAAAGAGCTTCCAGGCGAATCTTTTAATCATCGCTGAAAGTGCTCTCTGAATAAAGGAAATACAGAAATATTTCCTAATAATTTACACTTACATAAGAATATTCTTTTTATTATAATATCTATTACTTTTAAATAAATGTCAGATTTAAGAATCATATTTGCCATTGAGTTTACAAATCAACTGCAATGCGGCAGTCTTATGGATACAATACAGTTATGCATAAAATATTTTATTTTTTGTGAGTTTTAAGAATATTCTTACATATTATATTGTAAAATTATCCCTAAAGAGCTTCCAGGCGAATCTTTTAATCATCGCTGAAAGTACTCTCTGAATAAAGGAAATACAGAAATATTTCCTAGTAATTTACACTTACATAAGAATATTCTTTTATTATAATATCTATTACTTTTAAATAAATGTCAGATTTAAGAATCATATTTGCCATTGAGTTTACAAATCAACTGCAATGCGGCAGTCTTATGGATACAATACAGTTATGCATAAAATATTTTATTTTTTGTGAGTTTTAAGAATATTCTTACATATTATATTATAAAATATTCCCTAAAGAGCTTCCAGGCGAATCTTTTAATCATCGCTGAAAGTACTCTCTGAATAAAGGAAATATAGAAATATTTCCTAGTAATTTACACTTACATAAGAATATTCTTTTTATTATAATATCTATTACTTTTAAATAAATGTCAAAGATTTAAGAATCATATTTGCCATTGAGTTTACAAATCAACTGCAATGCGGCAGTCTTATGGATACAATACAGTTATGCATAAAATATTTTATTTTTTGTGAGTTTTAAGAATATTCTTATATATTATATTATAAAATTATCCCTAAAGAGCTTCCAGGCGAATCTTTTAATCATCGCTGAAAGTGCTCTCTGAATAAAGGAAATACAGAAATATTTCCTAGTAATTTACACTTACATAAGAATATTCTTTTATTATAATATCTATTACTTTTAAATAAATGTCAGATTTAAGAATCATATTTGCCATTGAGTTTACAAATCAACTGCAATGCGGCAGTCTTATGGATACAATATAGTTATGCATAAAATATTTTATTTTTTGTGAGTTTTAAGAATATTCTTATATATTATATTATAAAATTATCCCTAAAGAGCTTCCAGGCGAATCTTTTAATCATCGCTGAAAGTGCTCTCTGAATAAAGGAAATACAGAAATATTTCCTAGTAATTTACACTTACATAAGAATATTCTTTTTATTATAATATCTATTACTTTTAAATAAATGTCAGATTTAAGAATCATATTTGCCATTGAGTTTACAAATCAACTGCAATGCGGCAGTCTTATGGATACAATACAGTTATGCATAAAATATTTTATTTTTTGTGAGTTTTAAGAATATTCTTACATATTATATTATAAAATTATCCCTAAAGAGCTTCCAGGCGAATCTTTTAATCATCGCTGAAAGTACTCTCTGAATAAAGGAAATACAGAAATATTTCCTAGTAATTTACACTTACATAAGAATATTCTTTTATTATAATATCTATTACTTTTAAATAAATGTCAGATTTAAGAATCATATTGGCCATTGAGTTTACAAATCAACTGCAATGCGGCAGTCTTATGGATACAATATAGTTATGCATAAAATATTTTATTTTTTGTGAGTTTTAAGAATATTCTTATAGAATATATTATAAAATTATCCCTAAAGAGCTTCCAGGCGAATCTTTTAATCATCGCTGAAAGTGCTCTCTGAATAAAGGAAATACAGAAATATTTCCTAGTAATTTACACTTACATAAGAATATTCTTTTATTATAATATCTATTACTTTTAAATAAATGTCAGATTTAAGAATCATATTGGCCATTGAGTTTACAAATCAACTGCAATGCGGCAGTCTTATGGATACAATATAGTTATGCATAAAATATTTTATTTTTTGTGAGTTTTAAGAATATTCTTATAGATTATATTATAAAATTATCCCTAAAGAGCTTCCAGGCGAATCTTTTAATCATCGCTGAAAGTGCTCTCTGAATAAAGGAAATACAGAAATATTTCCTAATAATTTACACTTACATAAGAATATTCTTTTATTATAATATCTATTACTTTTAAATAAATGTCAGATTTAAGAATCATATTTGCCATTGAGTTTACAAATCAACTGCAATGCGGCAGTCTTATGGATACAATACAGTTATGCATAAAATATTTTATTTTTCGTGAGTTTTAAGAATATTCTTATAGAATATATTATAAAATTATCCCTAAAGAGCTTCCAGGCGAATCTTTTAATCATCGCTGAAAGTGCTCTCTGAATAAAGGAAATACAGAAATATTTCCTAGTAATTTACACTTACATAAGAATATTCTTTTATTATAATATCTATTACTTTTAAATAAATGTCAAAGATTTAAGAAGCATATTTGCCATTGAGTTTACAAATCAACTGCAATGCGGCAGTCTTATGGATACAATACAGTTATGCATAAAATATTTTATTTTTTGTGAGTTTTAAGAATATTCTTACATATTATATTATAAAATATTCCCTAAAGAGCTTCCAGGCGAATCTTTTAATCATCGCTGGAAGTACTCTCTGAATATAGAAATATAGAAATATTTCCCAGTAATTTACACTTACATAAGAATATTCTTTTTTATTATAATATCTATTACTTTTAAATAAATGTCAAAGATTTAAGAATCATATTGGCCATTGAGTTTACAAATCAACTGCAATGCGGCAGTCTTATGGATACAATACAGTTATGCATAAAATATTTTATTTTTTGTGAGTTTTAAGAATATTCTTACATATTATATTATAAAATATTCCCTAAAGAGCTTCCAGGCGAATCTTTTAATCATCGCTGGAAGTACTCTCTGAATATAGAAATATAGAAATATTTCCCAGTAATTTACACTTACATAAGAATATTCTTTTTATTATAATATCTATTACTTTTAAATAAATGTCAAAGATTTAAGAATCATATTTGCCATTGAGTTTACAAATCAACAGCAATGCGGCAGTCTTATGGATACAATACAGTTATGCATAAAATATTTTATTTTTTGTGAGTTTTAAGAATATTCTTACATATTATATTATAAAATATTCCCTAAAGAGCTTCCAGGCGAATCTTTTAATCATCGCTGGAAGTACTCTCTGAATATAGGAAATATTTCCTAGTAATTTACACTTACATATGAATATTCTTTTTCATTATAATATCTATTACTTTTAAATAAATGTCAAAGATTTAAGAAGCATATTTGCCATGGAGTTTACAAATCAACTGCAATGCGGCAGTATTATGGATACAATACAGTTATGCATAAAATATTTTATTTTTTGTGAGTTTTAAGAATATTCTTACATATTATATTGTAAAATCTCCCCTAAAGAGCTTCCAGGCGAATCTTTTAATCATCGCTGGAAGTACTCTCTGAATATAGGAAATATAGAAATATTTCCTAGTAATTTACACTTACATAAGAATATTCTTTTTATTATAATATCTATTACTTTTAAATAAATGTCAAAGATTTAAGAATCATATTTGCCATTGAGTTTACAAATCAACTGCAATGCGGCAGTCTTATGGATACAATACAGTTATGCATAAAATATTTTATTTTTTGTGAGTTTTAAGAATATTCTTATATAATATATTATAAAATTATCCCTAAAGAGCTTCCAGGCGAATCTTTTAATCATCGCTGAAAGTGCTCTCTGAATAAAGGAAATACAGAAATATTTCCTAGTAATTTACACTTACATAAGAATATTCTTTTATTATAATATCTATTACTTTTAAATAAATGTCAGATTTAAGAATCATATTTGCCATTGAGTTTACAAATCAACTGCAATGCGGCAGTATTATGGATACAATACAGTTATGCATAAAATATTTTATTTTTTGTGAGTTTTAAGAATATTCTTAAATATTATATTATAAAATATTCCCTAAAGAGCTTCCAGGCGAATCTTTTAATCATCGCTGGAAGTACTCTCTGAATATAGGAAATATTTCCTAGTAATTTACACTTACATAAGAATATTCTTTTATTATAATATCTATTACTTTTAAATAAATGTCAAAGATTTAAGAAGCATATTTGCCATGGAGTTTACAAATCAACTGCAATGCGGCAGTTTTATGGATACAATACAGTTATGCATAAAATATTTTATTTTTTGTGAGTTTTAAGAATATTCTTACATATTATATTGTAAAATCTCCACTAAAGAGCTTCCAGGCGAATCTTTTAATCATCGCTGAAAGTGCTCTCTGAATAAAGGAAATACAGAAATATTTCCTAATAATTTACACTTACATAAGAATATTCTTTTATTATAATATCTATTACTTTTAAATAAATGTCAAGATTTAAGAATCATATTTGCCATTGAGTTTACAAATCAACTGCAATGCGGCAGTCTTATGGATACAATACAGTTATGCATAAAATATTTTATTTTTCGTGAGTTTTAAGAATATTCTTATAGAATATATTATAAAATTATCCCTAAAGAGCTTCCAGGCGAATCTTTTAATCATCGCTGAAAGTGCTCTCTGAATAAAGGAAATACAGAAATATTTCCTAATAATTTACACTTACATAAGAATATTCTTTTATTATAATATCTATTACTTTTAAATAAATGTCAGATTTAAGAATCATATTGGCCATTGAGTTTACAAATCAACTGCAATGCGGCAGTATTATGGATACAATATAGTTATGCATAAAATATTTTATTTTTTGTGAGTTTTAAGAATATTCTTATAGAATATATTATAAAATTATCCCTAAAGAGCTTCCAGGCGAATCTTTTAATCATCGCTGAAAGTGCTCTCTGAATAAAGGAAATACAGAAATATTTCCTAATAATTTACACTTACATAAGAATATTCTTTTATTATAATATCTATTACTTTTAAATAAATGTCAGATTTAAGAATCATATTTGCCATTGAGTTTACAAATCAACTGCAATGCGGCAGTCTTATGGATACAATACAGTTATGCATAAAATATTTTATTTTTCGTGAGTTTTAAGAATATTCTTATAGAATATATTATAAAATTATCCCTAAAGAGCTTCCAGGCGAATCTTTTAATCATCGCTGAAAGTGCTCTCTGAATAAAGGAAATACAGAAATATTTCCTAGTAATTTACACTTACATAAGAATATTCTTTTATTATAATATCTATTACTTTTAAATAAATGTCAGATTTAAGAATCATATTGGCCATTGAGTTTACAAATCAACTGCAATGCGGCAGTCTTATGGATACAATATAGTTATGCATAAAATATTTTATTTTTTGTGAGTTTTAAGAATATTCTTACATATTATATTATAAAATATTCCCTAAAGAGCTTCCAGGCGAATCTTTTAATCATCGCTGGAAGTACTCTCTGAATATAGAAATATAGAAATATTTCCCAGTAATTTACACTTACATAAGAATATTCTTTTTTATTATAATATCTATTACTTTTAAATAAATGTCAAAGATTTAAGAAGCATATTTGCCATGGAGTTTACAAATCAACAGCAATGTGGCAGTCTTATGGATACAATACAGTTATGCATAAAATATTTTATTTTTTGTGAGTTTTAAGAATATTCTTACATATTATATTATAAAATATTCCCTAAAGAGCTTCCAGGCGAATCTTTTAATCATCGCTGGAAGTACTCTCTGAATATAGGAAATATTTCCTAGTAATTTACACTTACATATGAATATTCTTTTTCATTATAATATCTATTACTTTTAAATAAATGTCAAAGATTTAAGAATCATATTTGCCATGGAGTTTACAAATCAACTGCAATGCGGCTGTTTTGTGGATACAATACAGTTATGCTTTGTTTGTTTGTTTGTTTGTTTGTTTGTTTGTCACTCAACGGTCATTTTTTGCACACGAGGGCTACTTAGACAGGTACTTACGGTTTAAAGTGGATTCCGAACCACTACAAACATCCATACCCAAGGTGGGATTCGAACCCACGAACTGTTGAACCGAAGGCAAGAGCGCTAACCATTCGGCTGCCAGCTCGGCTAATACAGTTATGCATAAAATATTATATTTTTTGTGAATTTAGGAATATTCTTGATTATTATATTATAAAATATTCCTTAAAGAGCTTCCAGGCGAATATTTTAATCATCGCTGGAAGTACTCTCTGAATATAGGAAATATAGAAATATTTCCCAGTAATTTACACTTACATAAGAATATTCTTTTTTATTATAATATCTATTACTTTTAAATAAATGTCAAAGATTTAAGAAGCAAATTTGCCATGGAGTTTACAAATCAACAGCAATGCGGCAGTCTTATGGATACAATACAGTTATGCATAAAATATTTTATTTTTTGTGAGTTTTAAGAATATTCTTATATAATATACTATAAAATTATCCCTAAAGAGCTTCCAGGCGAATCTTTTAATCATCGCTGGAAGTACTTTCTGAATATAGGAAATATTTCATAGTAATTTACACTTACATAAGAATATTCTTTTATTATAATATCTATTACTTTTAAATAAATGTCAGATTTAAGAAGCATATTTGCCGTGGAGTTTACAAGTCAACTGCAATGCGGCAGTTTTATGGATACAATACAGTTATGCATAAAATATTTTATTTTGAGTTTTAAGAATATTTTTACATATTATATTGTAGAATCTCCAATAAAGAGCTTCCAGGCGAATCTTTTAATCATCGCTAAAAGTGCTCTATGAATATAGGAAATTCAGAAATATTTCCTAATAATTTACACTTACATAAGAATATTTTTTATTATAATATCTATTACTTTTCAATAAATGGCAAAGATTTAAGAAGCATATTTGTCATGGAGTTTACAAATCAACTGCAATGCTGCAGTCTTATTGATACAATACAGTTATGCATAAAATATTTTATTTTTGAGTTTTAAGAATAGTCTTACATATTATATTGTAAAATCTTCCCTAAAGAGCTTCCAGGCAAATCTTTTAACCATCGCTGCAAGTACTCTCTGAATATAGGAAATATAGAAATATTTCCTAATAATTTACACTTACATAAGATTATTCTTTTTTTTATTAATAAAATCTTCTACTTTTAAATAAGTATCAAACTATTCGAAGACAATGATAAGTTCCAATTGGTTTAACAATTCATCTGCTAGGAGGCAATTATGGATGCAATACTGTTATTCGTATTACATTTTAATTTTTCGGTTTTAAGAATATT
This sequence comes from Latrodectus hesperus, assembly GCA_037975125.1. Lineage (NCBI taxonomy): Eukaryota > Metazoa > Arthropoda > Arachnida > Araneae > Theridiidae > Latrodectus > Latrodectus hesperus. The sequence goes on from CM075851.1 coordinate 24,517,840, forward strand.
CTTACATATTATATAGCAACATCTGCCCTAGACGAGCATTATAAATTCCCACATGTTTTAGATATCAACTGCAATTATAAAGTTGTCGACATAATAAAGTTATTTATATTAAAATTGCTTTTGAGTTTTAAGAATATTCGAATATATTTTATTGCATTATGTTTACTAAAGACGACATTAGCAAATCATTTAATCTTAAAAGTGAGGAATAAGTTAAAAAAATTTTTTTCTTAAATATTTACGAAAATAATTCCCGTTAGATTTTGTGTTGTTTATTTTTCGCCGATTCCTACAAACATTTATTCAAGTTAAAGCTATAAACCCAGATCCGCTCTCTATTTAGAGTTCGTAGGTTAAAGTTGATCTCGGGGCTGTGCTAACATTCACACCCAAATTGAGATTTGGTCTATTTGAACAGCTGAACGGAAGGCAAGTGTTTTAGCTTTCTATTGCCAGTACTTTTTCTTATGTGATAGGTAATTCCCAATAAAAATTTTGAATATAATTTCTAGGCAAAAAACTGTGATTAAAAAATTAACTTTAATATATTTTTTGTATTATTGAACTGTTTGATATTATGAAATCAAGTGTTATATATAGATCGGTTAAATACGGGTATAATGAGGGACTGTGTTTTGAATTTCGTTTTTGTTAGGATATTAATTATTTTTTAATCAATGATTTAGGGACTAATTACTCACATTACAATTATTTTCCTATTGGCTTTATAATGGGGAATCATGATACACGTTTGTTACCATTAATAATAACAATATATTTGAAAAACAGGATTTTTTTAAAGAAAATTTAGATTTTTTTAATACAGAATAAAAGGAATTTTTGTACGTTTTTCGTAGCGTCAGCAATTTTGCAGATATATGTACCGTACTTATAAAGTTATCATAACTGCACGACCTTGTTTTTGCAGCGAGAATTTCTGTTGCGAAATATTCACACATGTTTAAATGACCAAATCAAGGTATAAACAATTCTACAGGGAGTTCAAACCGGTAGAATTGCTTATACCATCAAACCCGTAGAAATATTATCAAACCCTCTACAGGAGTTCTACGGGGAGTTACGCTTTAAATAAATTCCAAAAGTTTTAATCGATATTTCAAAATGAAACAATTTTCATTTTAAGTTGGCGTGAGAGAAACACTGATATAATTTCTATTCCATGCTAAGGTTTTTAATTCAAAAAATTTCAGCGGAAAAAGAGAAAATAAGATTTTTATTGATACAGATACTTATAGAAGCGTCATGTGTTTATATTTTTTAAAACTTAAAACCTTTAATAGTGTTAAGTTTAAATTTAGTAAGATTCACTATGTCCAATTAGGAGACTGCTTTTTGGAACGAAAGGTCTCGATTTCAGTCACAGCAAATGAAAAAACGTTTTTTTTCCTTCTTCTGAATGCGTGTTTGTTGGGGAAGATTTCAGGGTTTCTATCCTTTTGGCAGAGAGATGGTCCTCTATGAAAAAGTTTCTAGGAAGGCAATTTACTAAGTAGGTATTAAAATACCTTTCAAGAGCTCTTGATGATTAGACTGTCTAAAATGTGATGTCAAAGGTTAAATTTAGCAACTTAGAAGTATATGCAATTAGTTTTTTTTTTTTAAATTTTTTTACTAAACAGTGATTTTTGATAGGTAAAAAGTTAAAATTTTATAATCGAGTTTTAATAAATTTTTCAGTAAAGATGCATAAACTGCTTTACGTTTTTTATTGAAAACATTCACAAATGTGTTTTTAATTTTCTAGAATATAACGCATATTTTGCTTGATATTTCATTTTCATTCATGTTTTTTTTTCAATTAAATATAAACAACGTAGTAGAAATATATTCACCTTTGAATTTAATGAATTTAAATAATCACAATTAAATCCAATTTAGAGTGAATATGAATTTAAGAATAAAAACAAGCCTCTCACTTTGTAAAGTAATTTTGTTCTAATTCATCTCCTCTCATTTTGTGATTTTTAGCAGCGGCAAATTTTCATAGAAGCTTAAAATAATTTAGAAAATCTATTATTACATTGTTTACAATTCTTGAATTTTATTAAAATAAATTGTACTATACATTTTAATAAACTAAACTTGCAATAATATAACATACAAATTATTATAATATAAATAACAAGCCTAGTACAGGGGCTGTCAATTGTGTAATAAACTAAGAATTTAATTATTTTAATTACTACTGCCTATATTTTGTCTTGTGCAATTAAATTTACATTTTTAAGCTTTGGTTGGAGGAGAGAGAATTGAACACATTATTTTTTACATTAATGGTATGGGATTAAAAAAACTTATTGCTGTTGTATTTCTTAATAAATAAAACAATAATAGATTTCTTCATACGACATCAGAGTTTTATGAAAAGTAGATTCAATAAAAACATTCAAATAGGCTCGTAGAACAGGAAGAAATTCCTTGAAATTGTCACTGAAACAGCATCAGTTTGGTATCTAAAATTACTCGATCCTACTAAAATCAATAGGTCAGTCAATTTACGTAAAACACTTTTTAGAGGAAAACTTTTTGAAAAATTAATTACAAAATCTTTTAAGAAAAATAAAGCGTAAGATAATATGAAATTAAAAAGAATTTCTATATTTTACAAATAAACAAAATATGTTATAAGAATAAATGAAAATCTATTAACAGTTTATTAGTATTCTAAAAATTACAATTAACTCTCAAATTTTGATTAAAGTTTAGAAAATCTTCACAATAAAAATCAACCAATCATTTATTATCAATATATCAATCAATCATTTATACCTTAAAATATTTATAAAAACTAAGTTTTCAAATATACTCCATCTCAATAGTGTTAGTATAAATTTATGCAAAAGTAAACTACTTAAATCTGCACAAAGAAAACAATTAGTGAAAAAAAATCAAGTAACTTACCCTATTAATTTAGCAAAATGAGAAGCACATTAACAGATGTTAGTATTCTGTAAAAATATATTTAATAAACATTAAATCCCTTGTTTTTTTAGTATAAATTAAATGTACTTTTCTCTTTTATATAAATTATATAGACCATAAACTGTTACAGAAGAAAATTAATATTTTTAAAATCTTGACTAATAATTATAATTTGATATTTAGTAATTACATAGATTCCTAAGTTATTCGCATTTTTATTTTATTATGATTATGCATATATTTTAATTGTTGCCCTTGAAAACTAGCCTGTAAATATGGAAAATGAGTTTTAGATAAATGCACATATTTATTAACAAAAATACAACACTTGTAATCTTAAGAATAGATACGCGCATGTGAGTGGATAAATGTGTGAACTTGGAGAGATTTCACAAGAGGAAAAACACACAGGTAAACAAAATATTTACCCTATTTTATTCAAAATAAAAAGTTTTACTCGTATTCACTAATTTTAAAAAAAATCAATAAAAATATTATGAGCAAAACTTTTATACGAAATTTTTGTTCTATTGGCTTATTGTTTTTTCATGGCCAAGACAACTAAAATAATGTATAATTTATGCTTTAAAATTTGAAGCATATTTCTAAAAAAATTCCTTATTAAATCAAATTACTTAATTTTATTTCAGAATTATTTTTTACTGTGGAAAATTCGGAATTTGAAATAATGTTTTAGCATTTTACGTATTTAAAAAATTCTCCGATATTCTAAAAAACCTAAGTTTTAAAGCAAAAATTAAATTTTAACAATAATTCTTTTACATGATAAATTGTTTTCCGATGATTTATTCAACTGAAATTATTTGATTGTTGGTATATTCTTTGCAAAAAATAAAAGTAGGAGTGGAAAATTTGAGTCACTGAAAATAGTGCTCATTGGAAAACAAGAATAAATATTGAAATTGCTGATGATTTTAATGATTTTCTTCTAACTATTTTACTATTATTTTTATAATTCTAATAACGAATTATTTGTGTTATTAAAAGTACTAGATATTATACATATTGAATCTAATTAATAAGTAGGCATTAATTAGATTAATAGGAAATTACATGTGACTAGCACACAGGACAAGCCACCATAACCACGCGCCAACTTTCGAGGTCATTAACTTCTGGTAGAAAATGCTCACTCAGATTTCAAGGAAATCAGTGATTTCGTAATACAACGTTATTTAATATTTTTAACGATAAATATAATTTACTTTGTTTTGCTTAAAACGCTGTTCTGCACAATGAAATCTCGTTTTAGGGTGTAAAAGCAAGTCTAATGAGTTGTGGAGCACTTGAAATTTCACTTTAATTACGCCGTTAGTAAATACTGAAGTTCGAACTCGATTCCTATGCTTAATTAACTTCGATTAGCGGCATATTGATTAAAGCGTAAATATATACTCGCAACAGTGCATAAAAACAATACTTCATCAAAAATCGAAATTTCTAAGAGAAATTATACTAAGTGATTGGAGTAAAAAGTGATTTCAGTTTTAACAGGAAATATATTTTAATATAGAGATTTATTCTATAATCCGTTTTTGAAACAATTGTTTATTTTTACTTTTTCCATTAGATTATGTTAATGTTTTCAGAGCCTAATAATTTAAATAACCTGATTGATCACATGAAACATAATGCATTCGCATTAACAATTATGTTGCCGTTTGACTTTAAAAAGCAGTTAAATTTAAACTATTAAGCTAATCAAGTTTCCAATTACTTATTCAATAGATTTCTAAATGAATTTTAAACAATATAAAGCAGATTGTTAACTTTCAAAAATTGGCACTCGGGAATTTTGCATCCTTATCGTATTACCACTAATTTATCATGAAAATTAATGAGAATGATTTGACATGGAATTTTTTTGGCGACTATAAGCAAAGCGAACAATATTTTTTCCAGTAAAATATTCAATTACTGTCCAGAATATTATTTCAAATAGAATTTATACAATTGAAGATTTTAGAATTTACAATATAGGTTACAGAATTAGCAACTGGGATATATATATTTCAAAATTATCTAATTCTGGTTTTCTAACGATCGAAAAGAAACAAAAGAACTGAATGTTTAAAAAGATGATATACCCCTGAAACAATATCCTGTTCTTGAAAATTAAAAACAAGATAAAAAAAGATTACCTTCAGAAGAATTAAGCCTTTTTACTTGCTTTTATTTCAATACGGACAATAACAGAAAGACGAACACTAATTAGTGGATAACCTAACGGCCTACAATTGTTGTAATTTTAATATCTGCCGGGTTCCCAATTAGTAGACTGTAAATTCACAATCGCCACAGGAGATCTGCTAAACTTCCGAACACCACTCCAACGGATATAATTAACAAAACTTTCGAAGAAAATGAAAAATACTATTGATGAAATCAGAAAACAAACGAAACATCCATCTGCCATTGCTCAAAAATGCCTGGGATCGAACCTGGTAATTTTCTCTCTGAACAGTCACAATAAGTACAACTAACAAGACTTGCATGTATAGTTACCGAATAATATAATTAATTTCTCACGGTTACTATATATTTAGGTCACTAATTAGGCAACATAAGTTTAACTAATAATTTAATGAACGACACATTATTATAGAAATATATTTAGGAAGGTTAGATCACCGTGCAACGTGCGCACGAGTGGCGAGCAAGCGAGAGTCCAAGTCGTTCCTTTCTTTTGCCGGTTCTGACTGCAGTCTAGGAAAGGTTCGAATCAACAAGCACCTGTTGCCAACTGTAGACAGTAATAGGAGTTCCCGACATATGAATCGGCTTGATTCATAGACTACACATTATAGAAGAGTCATTTACATAAAATAGACGGTCGCGAGGGCTAGCCGAACTAATAACTTAAAAAAGAAAAATAGTTTTATTACATAATATTCAGGTGAAGACTAAGTTAAGATGAGGTTTGGCGCGCGTCCCACTCAATACTTTCCACATACCTAAAGTGAAACATCTGTAGACCTCATTGCATCAACAAAATGCACTCACAGCGATAATTGTTATTAATATTTCTGGCCTAAGAATGAAAATAATAGAAATATTTGCGATCGAAATGAGTGTGTTTGTTTTTGATTTGTCAAATTATTCTTCATAAAGATTGATGCACTTTTACATACATCTGAACAAGTTTTCGAAGCACTTTTTCCACCCCAATTGAGGTGCCTCCACAAAATATGGGTTTGGACTGTACCAACAACTTCTTTGAAAGGCAGCGGTGGCCTGATTTGTTTGGTCGTTGTTCTCAATATCGGAAGGTAATCAGTTTGAACGGCTTAACCGAAGAACCGTTGTGTTCACCAAAGGTGGCTGGGTTAAAATTGTGCGTGGTCGAAATATCCTCTAATTAAAATGCTATCTCTGTTGGCAGCAGGCCAAGTATTAGAGTCTCCTGCTTGTCCATGCTTCAAAATCACGAAGACTCCACCCACCTGCTTCTGTCTAACAGACAGAGGGGCTAGGTACTGGGAAGCATGTTGGTACAACAGCAGCTGCTTTGAATGTCGAAAATTATTGATAATGTAAATTATTTTTGATAGACTGAAATAAAAATAAGCAAAATTTAGTCTGCACAATCAGGCAAAAAATTCAAAATCACGTTTATCAAATTATGTGTACGATGGATTGCCCATCAACTCGATGTTTTATATGATCAAAACCTCCTTGGAGCTCGCGATTTCAGATTTATTTCACCTCATCTGCTTTTATCAAATTTCTCCGATGATTTCTGTTAAAAGAATAGTCCTGTGCCAATTACAATCAAACAATTTATGTTGTTGGAACGAGACTATAGTAAATTGGCGGAATTAGTTTCAATGCATTTCTTCGGCAAACAACTTTTCTAAGATTTTTCTCATCTTAGAAAACCCACACAAGACGATTTTTATTTTGTTTTGTCTTAGGCTTATGTAGAACTTATGCGCAATCTTTGAGGCCTATTAATCGTATTTTTTCAATATTTGCTTACACCAATTGGCACGAATCTACTTCTGAGCGTTTATCAAATTATGTGGAAGTCAATGCGAAATATTTTTAAGGACAAACGTTCATATAAGTCATGATAATGTTTATCATGATAATGCACATAAATGTGCCTCAGCCTTGTATATACACAGGACTATTTTATATTATCACTTCACGCGTTGCATTGATGGTTTCCGGCACAAAGACCATCCATCCTTGCCAATATCTTCGAATCGTAGCATCGCTTTGACTCAAATGACGAGCGATTCTCCGATTCATCCAACCGGCCTCTTTCAATCCAATGATACGACATCTGCCAAACTCTGAAAATTGCTCATAATGAACACGAATCCTGCAGCGAGGCATTTTTTAAGTTGTTGAAAGGTAATAATCTGAATCGCAATATTAAAACGGAAATTTTTATTTTTATTTCATTGTGCTTAACTGAGTGCCTGCCCGAGGGCATCTACTCATTCATCTGAGTTTAAAAAATTAAGAGAAAGAAATTAAGTGAATGTAGATATGAAAGTAAGAATTAGGCAAAAGCCTTGGAGAGTATTGCGTCTGATGAGAAAAAGGCCGCAATTGGTCTGACTTGAGCATCCCCAGGGAGGATATGTGAATCGAAGAGTTGATCAAAGTTTCCAGCTTGACACTTGAGTGCTTGCTTGTAAAAGTTGACGTTCAGTTTTTGAATGAATTGAGATAAATCTTCCAGATTATCCGAAAGTTTTAACAACCGTTGAACTGCTTATATACGTCTGCTGGATGCGCAGTGCCGATGCGCTAGAGATCAAACTATTCATTCATTGGACACCAAATTTCAATCATTTGCATATCTGTTCAAAAAATGCATTCATACAAAATTTCAAAGTAATAGGATGAGTGCTTTTTGATGCGTCGATTTTTTTGTTATAAAGTGTAATTTTTAAAATATTTAGGGCATTTTAAGAATTTTGTATAAATGCAAAATATCTATTAAAAATGGAAAATCATTTTGCTCTTTTTGTGATAAAATACTTAAGCTAAAACTAATTCCTATAACATTTTTAAAAATAATCAAATTCACTAATGAAATATTGAAGTATAACATGCATTTTAATTTACTTAAGTAAAATTGTAGAGATGGTTTTCTGGTGCCAAATGTGTGTTTTCATTTGTTTCATTAAAAAAGTATACAAATTAACCATCTTAAAAACCAACTTATCAATGATATAAATTTTCAAAAATTAGTTCGATAAAAACTGCTTTAAGCATAAATATATAAATAACAATGCAAATATATATTTTTAATAACACCCCTACAGTATAAAATTTTCTTGATAGTAAAACCAATGTCAAAAATGAAAATTCATTTCTATTGCAATGGATTTGAACGTTCCAGGTATTGTGATCTTTAAATTACTCAAATATGTAGGTGGTTATCAAAATAATGGGAACACCTATAAGTAAATGAAGTTTCTGAATGCATTTCAGAAGCATTCTAAAAGTTATTAGATTTTTTTATAAATAGAAGCGTATGGTAATACAGTCGATTTATTGTTGTTCTATATAAGTCATAGATTTTTTAAGAGTATAAAATGGCGACCTCTCATTTACAAATATTCCATTCCGTAAAAGAACGTCTAGCTGGAGCAAGTTATCGAAGCATCCAAACTATTAGGCATTTGTGGAGAACGGTGTCTAATATCCTGATAGCATAAGCAGAGAGAGGATTTCTGCAAAGCAAAATTAAGGACGGAAAGAGAAGCACAATTAAATAACTAATTTTTGTTGAACAAATTTAAGTGAAATTGCGAATTTTCACACTCTTGCACAAACCGCAAAATTCAGCCCCTTGATATTTATAACAAATCGGAGAGGTATTTTATACTTTGCCGATTTCTCATTTGGCATTCTATACTCTAATTTGAAGTTTTTTTTTTTATCTTGCGTAAAATTTTCGTTTATACGACTGTTTTATAATGGCTAAAATTTAATCAGTCCATTTTTGTATGAATAAATTAGAGCAATTCGAATTAAAATTCTATTAATTCATAAATATTTTTTTCATTAGATAAAATACTTTTTCTTTCGATTTACTTGACGCAGTTTTATAATCTCTGAAGTAAACTTCAATACTTTAAATATTAAGAACAGCAACCTCAATCTACTTCAAACTTATAAAAAAATCGATTTTCAGAATTTCAGATTATTTTTGGCTGGAATGGGAGGTTTGGTTTGTTTGTCGCTCAACGGTCATTTTTTGCACACGAGGGCTAATTAGACCGGGACCTACTGTTTAAAGTGGACTCCGAACCATTACAAACATCCATGCCCAAGGTGGGATTCGAACCCACGAACTGTTGAAACGAAAGCAAGAGCGCAAACCAGTCGGCTGCCAGCTCGGCTCTGGAATGGGAGGGAAATAAGAGATGCTCATCCACGTCATTACATTTGAACGTCAATACAAAAGAACTTACTGAAAATTTGTGGAAAAAATTTTAAGAATTAATTTACAATTTTTTATTAACTTTTTCCCGATGAGAGCTCTTTATGAAATATCTGCATATTATATTTTCCAAAAATTTTTTTATCCAACAATGCAAAATACAAAAGATATTGCAATTTACTAGTAAAAAATGATTTAGAACAATAAATTATAGTCCAGTTTTCAGCAGAAACTAAATTTGATTTTAAACCTAATAAATAATACGTTTCATAATTTATTAAAAATATCTATGCCACTAAATTAATAATTTCAAAATGGCATTTATTTTGAACTAAAAAATTGATAAAATTCTAAATATAATTGTATATTGCACTTAAATAAATAATGTAAAATGAAATGTAGAAAGACAAAATTTTCCTATTAAGGATTCAAAATTTCAACCTGAAAATTAATTTTACTGTGGAATCCTGAGGATGTTTGACGCTAAACAACTACTTCACTCAAGGATTAATTTAAGACCTATACTTTAAAGCTGATTCTGAAGCAGAAAAAACATCCCTAATCAAAATAGGAACCGAATCCACGATCTTTTGTATCGAAGAATGAGATATAGTGCCGTAGATACTTTTTTCTACTTACAGCACTGAGATGAGAATTTTAAAGACCAAGAAAAAATAGTATATTTTTTTGAAGAAAACAGAAGTCCGAAATGGTGTGGATCACGGCATAAACTATACAGAGTTCAAATCACTATCAATTACGGTTTAAATTAATTTTTGATGCTGATATCGAAATATGGAAAATAAGCATAGCTTAGTTAAATACCAACTTTTTAGTAAAAGATTGACTTTATTCCACTCGAGCGTTCTCACTTTAACGCCCGTCAAAATCATTTTTCCACTGAAATTTTGATTTATAGACTCTCGATATAAATACATACATTTAATGAAAGAAATCAAATTGCAAAACCAGATTTGAAAATGATGAAATAATTCTTAAAATGAGTTTAAAAGAAGGAGAATGAATTTTTCAAACTTACTTTTATTTCGTCAAATTAAGTGCTATATCATTTCTTCAATTTTTGAAAATAAAGACTAGTATAATGCGCAAAAAAAGCATGTTTTTTTTTTTTTTTTTGTTTTTTACTAAATTATTTCTGAGGTCTGGTTTCAGAGTTTCCATGATAATAAAAACATAAAATTACAAAACACGCGGTGTATTCAAGTGTAGATGTTTCTTCTAGAGGGAAAGGAAATATTTCTTTCCCTTTCATATAAAATCTGGTTATAAACTCTAGTTTTGCATCGCACAAGATGGGGATTTTTATGTAAATATTGATATAAGTATTTCTCTTTTTTAAGAAAAGAATTGAAAGTACTGATATTTATTTTAATATTTTCACTTTTGCTCTTAATATCCCCATAAGGAAGTACGAATAATTCACTTGTCCTTATCTCTAAATGAGTTATTTAATCTTTTTGGAGTTTTAGTTATGATAACCTTGTTTTGTTTTTCATAAAATTTTATGCAAAATTTAAAAAGGAACGATGGAGTTTTTTCAAAATGTTATTACATAAATTCATAAATATTTAGGAATTTATATAGCCTAAAATTTATTTTTTCAATTTCTTCAATCAAAAATGATTTTATTCCTTAAGTTCATTTAACATTTCAGAATTTTTAAATTTAATAATAAATTTCATTATGAATTATTTTAAAACTATTTTCAAATAATTTACACAAAATATTTATTAATAGACAGAAAATAAAAAAAGCTTCTCCTGAGTATCGAGGAAAAGATGTTAGATCCAAATACAAAGATATGCCTCAGAAAACGCATAGAAAAATTACTTAAATAAAGTTCATTAACTGAATAATTTCCTTAGGATATTATTTACAAATACATAAAAATTCATTTCATTATTTAATATCAATTTTTTAAGAAATAAAATAAAAAGTTATCAGCCTTTTGATTTAATTTTATTTAAAAACCGGAATCAATGCTTTCGTGCAAAAATATAACTTATATAGGTTTTATAGAATTTTGAGTATCTTCGATAAAAAGTTTTTCTTAATATTACCAGAAAATAGTTAAAGTAATCATAAAAGTTTGTATTTCTCTGAATATTTGATCTATTAATTTTGAAGCCTATCATTTCGTGATTTTTTTCCGTATAATTCACTTTGTGCTTTTATACAGAAATTAATACATATCGAAAACTTTTAGATAGATGCAGTTTTTTGTGAGAAGAAACATTAAGCACATGAAATGTTAATAGTTACAAATAGGAAACCCTAAAAAAAAGTTGTTTTGGCAATAATACTTTTTACCAAAAGTAATAAATTCGTAAGAGAAAATTTACCTTTTTCATGCCGGGATTCAGATTCACGAGTATTCCATTTACATTCTATATAAATGATAAAACAAAAATTCTCCTATACCTATATTTATCTATTTATTATTAAGAAACATTATAGAAGGAAAGTTTCAATTTCGGTGCACACTTTCTTGCGGTGCAGGTTTATTCCTTACGGATTGAAACATAGTAGCATTTTGTTTACCTTTCTTCGCGTAAGAGTATGGGATTTCAACCTGACGTCATCAAGGCTCAATTGCCAAAGAGTATTACATTATTTTTGATGAGCGCCAAGATCTCCAACATCCTCCCACATTTGAATTTACATTTCAGAAAACTCAAACACAATATTCAAATCAAAATTTAAAAATTCTTAACATTACAATACAAATGATAAAGTTTCAAAATAAATCAATACACTTCAAATGTGATAAGAATATCAAAATAACAAAATAATTCAGTTATCAAAGAAATTAAATTCGCATACAAATTTTTTTCTTAGCATTAAATCTTAGTTAAATTTCTGAAATAAAGTTCTTAAGGTCAAAGATAAAGAGTTTTTGCTGTAAAGAAAAGTTCAATTATACAACACAAGTCTTTTTATTTGTTTTAACCTCCCACCATATTCGTTCATCAAGTTCAGGATCCCTTTTAACTCAACTAGTGTTATAGCAGGTAAACTTTTCAGTAGGTGCTTCATTTTCTTGGAACACTTCTTTTTCATTCTCACCAGCTTCTAGGGTATGATATACTCTCAAAATTGGACATAGAACTATTCTGTTTTTGACTTTTAATTTTACAAGTCTAACATTCCCATCTAGTGACGCAAAAACTTCGATTACTTTCAATAAAGGTCAGAGTAGGCTATTCCTGTTGTCCCTGGGTATTTAAACAACCTATATCTTAATGGGTGGTGAGCTTTGCAACCTTTTTTTAAAAATCCTGAATTATCCTAAATATTCTGAGCGAAAATATTTCTGAAGATCCTCCCATAGTCTCTGGCAAATGACACATCTTTTATTTAAAGATTTACTATGCAAGAGGTTTAGTCACGTGTACCAGTTTCTTTGAAATTCTGCAAAATCATACTGGAAGTAAGAGGTTTTTGGTCATTTGTTTCCTTACTCTCACATATGTGAGAGGTCGTCCATTAACGAGACTTTCACAATCGCATGAAACAGCGCGTTGTTGTAAAGTTGAGTGACGTTTGTCCCAAAACTTTCAGAAGTACTCTCTTGATTATTCTAATCAAACATTCTAGAAGCCACTTCCTCATGCTGCAGATGGCTTTTGAAATTTAAAAAATTTCTGAAGTCTTTTATCTTGTGATCCTGTGAAAGTTTCTCGCTGTGTATTAACTTCAGTAATAAAATCTCAGCTCTATTTCCTTTTTACACAATTATATTTACAAATTTTCTAAAATCTTTTTTCATCCTGCAATCATCAGGAAATCTATAAATCCACGTTGCAATCAAGAGAAGTGTAGGATAATAGGAGAAATTGTTTTTAAATTTTTTCTTTTTTTCTGTATTTGTGACATTAACAACTGTTTTTCTCCTTTCAGCATTGATTATCCCTTGGTCAGAAAAAAATATCGGATTTAGGCCATTCTTCAGGAGGGTTTGTTATCCAAGAAGGTCCAAGGTACCGATTACATTTGGCTTACTTTTCAACAATACATCCCCAAGATGATAAATCAGGTTTATTCAGTTGTCCAAAAATGTTATGCCATCATCTGGATCACTCAAAAAACGAATTTCTATGGCATGATTGAAAATAAAAGTAGCCTAGTTTTTATCCCAATAACATAAGCCTATCGACATTCTAATGGGCCGATATCGACAGTGTCGGGTATAAATCGGCATTTGCATGATGATTCCTTAACGACATTGGTTACGTATCGGCAAACGACACAAAAAATTTGTACATATTATCGGAAGCAAGTATCGGTGATAATATGGCTAACTGCCGGGAAATTGTGAATGTCGGTTGCCGGTATAGGTCTGATTTACACATTTCGATTCTGGGCCGAATATCATATGCGATATCGGTCCTGTTGGGGAATTGTTAAGATTAATGGCACTATCAAAATTCTCTGAATTCAAGACCTCATTGTCACAAAATGCAACAAGGTTACAAAAATTAGCATTCAAAAAATAATAGGATAATTTTTTTTTCATTTTCATTGCATTAGGTAATTTTTTCAAAAAATAAGTCTATTTAAAACAGTATTAACAAAACAGCATGAAAATTAATGGGGATGTTGATAATCCTAAAACGGATTTCATCGGGTTTTATCCAAATCAAATAGAAATGAAGTTTTATTATCAAAAAACAGAAAAGAATATGCACATTTTTAGGGGACTATTTTTAAAAACATGCTTTAAATTATATAGATGTATATCAAGATACTGTAGTAGTTATTTGAAGTTTTGTTGTCGTTTACATAAATCAGTTTTTAGATTTAAAAATAAATAAGTTCTTCAAATAGAAAAATCAAATAGAAAATTTAATTATGTTATAAAAAGCCCTTTTAAAGAGTTTTTGCTTGCAATAAAAATAAATATTTTTTAATAAATTTGATTGCAATTCAGTAATTTGATATATTAAATACCCTTTATGTTCATTATAAAACTTCTTTATTTTTCGGCGAGCGATTATGACATTTTAGTGCCAGTAACAAAGATAATTTTAAGATGTTTATATGTTCATAATAGAGAATCATTGTCCGCGGTGATCATGTTGGTAAAGACGTAATTCTCGTGAGCAGGAGGTAATGAGTTTGATACATGAGACAGTCAAAAATTCATTAGCTTTATAAACGGAGGCAAGAGTTTTCAATATAGGCAATATAAAATTTCTGTAAAAATAGTTGCACTACAAGAATTACTTGCAACTTAGCAATATCATTACAAAATCATTTAGATCACATGAATTTCTATTGTTGATGAATTAATATTTATTGTGCTTTTAGCTATCCAGTTATAAAGAAAACTGAATTCTCTTTTGTAGGTTCAATTACTGTACTTAAAGTACAGTTTTTAATTTTATATAAAGTTAAAATATTTGTGCCTATATTATCACATTTTCACTTTTTAAATCTTGACAAAACTGACAAATTTGTTAAAGAAAAATTAGATTTCCTGCTACTGTTATATTATAAAACAACAAATTTCATAATTTTTCATGAAGAAAAATTAACCTTAATCTAATTATTCTAAGTGTCTTAAATCAATATTTTTACTAGTATATGTTGCCTTAACAAGAATGTATTTTACATCTTAAACATCTCTTAAAAATATTTATATTTTGCTTTTAAGAGGTACGAAGATACCTGTCCTCACATTGTATAAAAAATCTGTGTTCATTGACAAAAATAACTACAAATTAATTTTTTTAACTACAAGTAGTTTCTTTTCATTTATATTATGCAAGAATTGCATTTTTAATAAGTGAAGATATCAAGTATATAAAACTGAATAACTTAAGAGAAAAATTTATATGGTGTATAAAACTCTCTCGATTATTAATTTGAACTGATTGTTAATTATTTTAAGTAGATTTTATTAAAATTGTTCGCATAAATGCATACATAAATAAAAATTATGCGTTTTTGCTCTTAAAAAAATCAAATTATTTTACTTCATATACAGATAATTATGAATGATGTACATTCTATGGTGGTAAAATATAATTTGCATTTAAAAGTTATTAAAATAAAGATTAATAACTACACAAAAAGAATTCTCAAATCATTGCTTTATCAATATTCACAATGATTATTAATAAAATTGTGTGTCTTATTTCTACTATTGTTAAATTGTTATTTAGTTAAAAAATATTTAATTAATATTTAAACAATTTTTTCAGTAAGCAATTATTATTTAAAAAAACAACTTAGCCAAATAAATACAATAAATTTGTGATTTATCTAACAATTATATTAATGAAATGTAATTTTCAAGTAAAAAATATTTAAATAAAAATATTAACTATACAGTTTGATTCCATTAAAAATCAGTTTTTGATATCGGCAATTAAAATGCACATAAAACCTTTTCATATGTATATACATTTATAAAGATGTTAAATTTTTGAGTGAAGGAACTTTGATTTCAATTAAACAGGAATATAATCGAAAATATTTGAAATACTTTATTGAACGTTAAAAGGTAAATATGACAAATTTTCTGTGTGCAATTGTTAATATTAATGAAAACAGAAGCTACGATTACTTATCGACGATTTCTTAAGTAATCCTCGAGATTTCAGTTTTACACGAAATCTTAATTGCATGAGTGAACAACGTAAGTGGACCGTACGTTGTTCACTGAATCTGGTGGCTTAGTAGCAGCGTTACACGCTCCCAAAGCACAGGTCCGAGGTTCGATCCTCGGGCTGGGCAAGGTCGACTCAGACTTTCATCCTTTTGAGGGTCGATAAATTGTGTACTTGCTTGGGAACTAAACACTGGGGGTTTCACGTTAGGCTGACCACCTAAGTGGAACATTTGTTTTGCACCCCAGCGCCCTCATTCATGAAAACAGTTATCGACACAATAAGCCTTGGTCATCAGGGATTATCGGGCCATAGAGCTTAGTTTAGTTTAGAACAACGTAAGTGATGCTGCAGTTTGTGAAGATTTTATAAAACAAATATTACAAACAGGAAAATAATAATCGTGAATTAAAAAAATAATTTCTATTTAATGGAGTTCTGTCGGTCATTTAGCGGTTGCCGAAGCTGGGCCATTTACCGAAAGCATTTGGTCCCTTTACGGAATGACATCGGTGAAATATCGAGCAAGCGATCACGTCATTCCACTGCCACGCCATACTTTCGGCCCACATTTGCCAGGAGCAGACATGTTTTGACGGGTAATGATACCGCTTGTCAGTATCGCCCCGATGCGACACTTATCGGTAAGCCGATTTCGGCCCTTATCATATCTGGCATTTGTGTGTTTATTGAATATTTTTAACCCAGTATAAATCATTACTGAAATTTAGGGATGTAAAATTCCCGAGGATTTTGAGCCATGGAAATTTATTTGGAAATTTTGGGAATAAACCAGGAATTATGGAGAATATTTGGAATTTTGAGGAAAAAAAATCAACCAATCATATTCCCTTGAATGAATTGTCTTGGCTTTAATAAGAAGAAAAGTGAAGTAAACAACGTAAATATGCAAAAAAAAAAATCTGTTTTATCTTCTCGTACAAAAATTAATTAGTTTCGAATCAAAATACTTGTCATCATAATCTAAACCACTTGTTAAAATAACTTGAATAAGCAAAAACACTAATCAAAATAATAAAAGTATTGAATAAGTATCAGACATATTTGTACAATATATATATCTCAGAAATGTCAGAATAAGTATTGACATTTCCATGTTTTTGTCATTATAAATTCATAAATTTGTACTAAGGAAGAAAGAAAAAATATTTCCTCAACAATAATTTTTGAAATTATTCTAAATTGATAACTAACGCAAAATTGTTTCCTTTTCCTGGAAAGCTTTCTGTTATCATTATTAGCACTAGAAATAATAAAATTAATGGATTTTTATTTATTTTAAAGAATATCATAAAAAAAACTTTCTAAAATTTCTATATCATTTGAAAAATTACAAAAATCACAAGGACATTCAAAATTCCCGGGAATTTTTAAAATTCCCAAGGGAATAAACCAGGTTTATTCTTATCGGAAATAAACATGATTTTTCCCCTCCTTTACAACAGTACTGGAATGAGACCAATATTGGGTAGTCGCTTTCTCCATTCCTAAGCTCACCTTCAAGTTCTCTTTTCTTTTGCTCCTATATTGCATGCTAGAAGTTCTAGCCTAGATACTGATGGAGATTTACTCTGAAGGAAGTATGCAAATAATATGAAAATTACAGCATACATTAGCGTATTTTAGGCTTGGAGATTTCGACAATTTCAAGTTTGGCAATTGTGTTTTCCTTGTAGTTTAAAAAAATCAATTATGCATTATAGAAAACAGTGATCATTTTTTTGATCAAGTACCCTAGTTCGACAGAGGAAAAATAGTAGCCTACCGAAATTATAGATTATCTTTCAGGGAAATCGGTAGTCGTGTATGACGAAACCAACAATTGTAATACAGATATGTGATCGTTGGATGCAGGAGGGTACGACGGACCGACGTGTTCGATCGCATGCACCTGAGTGCACCACTTCACATGATGACAGGCAAATTTTGAGCATGGCAGTGACGGATCACTCAGCCACATCGCGAACCATAGCACAGCACATTCAGTCTGCAACGCATCATCCATTGTCTGCTCGTACCATTTGACGCTGTTTACAGCAGAATGGTCTGTCCGCAACACGTCCATTGCTTCATCTAACCTTGACACAGAACCACAAAGGTCTCTGCCACAGATGGTGCGATGAAAGAAGGATGTGGACGGTAGAATGGAATGAAACTGTCTTTACTGACGAGTCACTCTTCTGTCTGCAACACCACGATGGTCGCAGTCTAGTCTGGAGACATCGAGGATAGAGGATGCTGAGCAGCTGCATTATGCACCTCTGCACTGGTCCTGCACCGGGTATTATGGTATGGGGTGGTATTGGATATCACTTTCGCACTCTTCTAGTACACATTGCTTATACCTTAACCAGCCAGCGCTACATCTCCTAGGTGTTGGGGCCAACTGTCTTTCCTTACCTTCAGGGCTTGCTCAGAGCCATATTTCACCAGGATAATGCGTGACCACACGTGAAACGCATTGTCCAAGGGTTTTTGATCAATCAGCAGATTGAATTGCTTCTCTGGCTGGGTCGCTCTCCGGATCTTTCATGTTGAGAAAACATGTGGGCCATGGTTGCTCAACGACTGACTCAGATTACATCCCCAGCTGCCACACCAGATCAACTTAGGCAACGTGTGGAAGCTGCTTGGTCTGCTGTACCCCAAGAACATATCCAAAGTCTCTTTGAATCAATGCCGAAGTGAGTGGCAACGGTGATCTCCAACAATGGCGGCTACTCTGGCTACTGATTTTGTCAGGAACTCACATAACAGAAGTCTATAAATTTAATCATTTGACACTTGGTCAACATGTTATCTATAAAATTAATTTAAAAAGGTAAAAAACTACAAAAATGTTTATTTATAAAAAATGTGTTATTTCTTGCCTTTCTTGGTATTGCAATTTGGGTGGCCAGAATTCATGAGACAAATGGCTCCAGAAACTATTAACCAAATTACAATTGATGCTATGCAAATGTATACTGACGGTAGCGAAAGTAACAAGGGTCACTCTGGTAGTGGTGTATTTATCACAACTCCTATGTGTCTACCCAAAGTCTCAAGTTCAGAAAATCTGATTTTTGCTCTGTACTCAGATCGGAGCTTAAAGCTATTGAAAATGAACTGCTTAAAAAAAGTAAAGTTTGAAAGAATTATGGAATCTAAGCAGCTATAGATTCAACTGTAATAGAAAACAATGGCATTCTATTCAACTGTAATAGAAAACAATGGCATTCTATTCGACAGTAATAGAAAACAAGCCCGAAATCAATAAAGGCCAGATAACCACAACATTTTTATACCAAGGAAATTAATATACTTTTTATGGATAACACAAAAAGTGAAACTTCTTGAGCATAAAACTGTGATCAAACTGATGGTCACCTATGGATCAGAGATTTGGGAACTTTAATCCAAAACAGGAAAATATATTAATGAGAAGAAAAAAATCTTAACAATTTTAGATCAGTAAAAGAAGAAAATGTTTGGAGGAAACGATGAAATCATGTAATACAAAAGCTACATAAAGAAAAAGGTTGTAAAAAACTATGTAAAAACAAAATAAGTCCACTAACTGGAACTAATGAAGATACTAGATGACAACCGATGCGCAAAAATAGTTTTTATAGGTCAAATTAATAGTCAATGATAATGGGGAAAACTAAGAACAGGTGAATGGACATGAATGAAGAATATTTTAAGAGATTAAAGGTAAGAAGTTGTGGAAAATGTGGGTACAATATAGATTTCTGTGATGTA
Source organism: Latrodectus hesperus (assembly GCA_037975125.1). NCBI lineage: Eukaryota > Metazoa > Arthropoda > Arachnida > Araneae > Theridiidae > Latrodectus > Latrodectus hesperus. Next base: position 24,537,610 of record CM075851.1, read on the forward strand.
GGATTGTTAGCGACTGCAGTCAAAAATGAACTACAGAGGCGGAAAGCTCAGTTCAGTTTTTAATTTTGTAGAATTTTACATTCACGTTCCTAAAGATCGTGATTTTAATCATTGGTTGTTGTTGTCTTGTGCCAGCCAGGCTGCAATATGGGATGCGCTGTTCCTCTTTTCCAACTGAACCATATTTTGGTGTGGAGTCTGATTTCTTCAGTACACACATGCCATAGGGTCCCATTCATAGGGTAGGCAACCATTCACTTAACATTCATACAAGGAAAGGATAAAGACAGGATAGATAGAGAGAGAAAGTACATCCATGCCCGAACCAGGATTCGAGCCCAGGACCTCCCTATCCGCAGTCAGACAAGCTGACCACTAGACAAGTTGGGCAATCATTGGTAAAATATCAATTTAAAGAATATAAACTAAAATGCTGAAAACGCTTTTTTAAATATTAAATGTTATTTACTTTATTTCTTAATATGTAAAATGTACATTATATATATTCTATATATACTAGATAAACCAAAACACTGATATAAAGGAAAAAAGTTATCTTTAATAGGAAATAGAAAGATAAATAAGTTGAAGAAGTATTATCATTAAAATGTAAATAATTATAAAAATGATCCCAGTATCATTAATATTGATTCTACTTCTACATTTTAAAAAAGAAAAAATTCATTTATTTTTGAAGGATAAATTTCTTTTTTTATCTGTAGAAATCATTTTCCAGGTCTCTTAGATGTACCTCCTCCGGTCCATCAGAAAGAAAAGGATCAAGTATGAGTGATATTATTTTTAAACAATGAATGGTTATTTTATTATGTCTATATATTCTGCTATATATCTAACAGTCATAATGTATATGAATTCTAAAAGAAACCATCAGGCTTATTGAAACTTTCTCACTTATTTACCCGTAATGGGAAAATAACATACAATACATATATAGTTCATAAAAGATTTGAATTGTTTAATAGAGCATAAAAGTTAGTTACTTAACTGTTAAACTAATTTTTAATGAATTAAAAAGTAAAATACTGTTGGTTTCTTTTAAATTAATTCCTAATTTGGATTCTATTATTATTAATGAATATAATCCTTTTTTTATTAGTAAAAAAATCGTATTTTTAAATTATCAGTGTAACAGATCTATAGTAACTCTACTGACAAGAGATGCACTACTCCCCAATAGAGCGAGCTTATAAAATACTCAATTTCTAATAAGACAATAGAGATAGAAGAAAAGAGAGAAGTGAAGAATGGAAGAATAACCATCCGGTTCACGAATAACTTTGTTTATTATTAGTACGGGCGCTCCGTGGCTGAGTGGTCTAAAGCATCACCGCTAATCGCTTGAGAGCGTAGGAGTGTGGGTTCGATTCCCACCGTAGCCCTGGGTGTTTTCTTCGTTATTCTTCTGTGGTTGTACATCTGTCATTGTGCTATTTGTCCTATTATCGACGAAGACTTACAAGCGGATCTCAAGAATCAAGCATACAAGTCTGAATATATGTAATGTAATAAAAAAAATTATTAGTACGGTACTGGTAAAATAACCTTGTTTATCATCAGTACGGTACTGGTAAAATAATCTTGTTTATCATTATTATACATTTTCTTTTGTAACTGTTTTAATCATGTTGACTGTCGTAATAAATGTTTTGTTTTGTAATACTCTTACTTCCATTTTCTTACGTATCTATCTATTTCTACGTATCTATCGTATACGATGGTGCCCAACGTGGAGCTCTTCCCACAGTTTTCTTTTTATTTGGTTTTGAGTTTTAACTATTTTAGGCTGTTAGTAATAATCCCATGCTGGAGTTTTCCCGATCATGTTTCATCCTGAGAAGAATACCTATTTTACGTCTTTTTCATCCAGAAAACAGAACATTATGTATTACTTTTCGGAATTTCAACTAGTTCGCTTATTTTCATCCAGAAAACAGGTAAGTTTTAATAAATTGTTCTAACAAATTTCATTATCATCCTGATAATGCTGGTATGTTGAAATAATAACATGTTTTACATTAAAACTAATCCAAAATAACATAGCTTTTATTTTGTTTTAGCATTAGTTCGTTCTAACTTCTGTTTTGATTAAATTTTGTTCAAACCTTTGCATGGATATTAAAATTTGTCTATTAATACTGCATGTGTTTGGCATATATTTTTCTTCGTGTCAATTTGCATGTAGAGTGAAGTTTTTTCTTTTAAATGCTTAATATCGTCGGTAAAATTCTTGAATAAAGAAAACTGTTTATATTGGTAAAATAGAACTGGCTCAAAATGCAGTTTTTTTTGTTCGTGAAAGGTTAAAATCGAAGGAATACGATAGATTTTGTTACTGTTTAAAATTAGAATAAGCTGTTGATATTACATATTTTAATTGAAAACTGATTATCTTTGATTAATTTACTGAGAGAATAAAGTAACAATAATTTCTGAATATAAAAAAGAGTCAATTTATTGTGTCTAGACAAGTATTTGGAAATCGAAGAAACGGCTCCAAGAATGCTGTGGTTTTGATAATAATAAATATTTCATTTATATTTTATTTGTTTATTTTTAAACGACAGTGTTTTTCATCTGAAAGAAAATTATATTCTTTTTCCATCTATTAGGAATAATTTTAAGTTTTGAAAAAGTAAGACAAATGATTATCAAAATAAAATTTAGACGAGCGTTTATTATTTTGTTACTTGATATACAAAAAAAAAATGTTTCTATTGTGTTTTGATCTTCTTATTTTGTTTTTACTCTTGATATCTTAAGTTTTTTTCTTTTTAAAAGAAAATATTACTTTACAGGATTTTTTATTTTTGAATATTACTAAAATATAGTATTAAAAAAGTTTTCGTTTTTTATTTACCGTTAATATTGTTATTATAAATTATAATTAAAATTTTTACAAGACATGTCGTTATTAAATAAAACATAAGCACTTTGAATAATTAACATTAAATATAATGCACTTTTAAGTTAGTAATTATTCAGCTTATAAGGTAGAGTTGATTGTCAAGTGAATTGCAGAAATTGATTATTGAATTTATGTAAAAATAAAAATATTTTCATTATTATTAGGTATAATTTTGATTTAACTTTTATGAAATAATTATGTATTATTTTTTGTTTTTTAAAATGTTTATAGAAGTAATTTAATAGTTGAATAGTAATTGAAGTTGTTAGAATAAATTGTATGTTATTCATATATCTTTTAAAGCATTAACTTAAGATATCACAACTTTTGGCTTGTAATTTGAAAACCGATTTATAATTTCAACATATCTTTTCTAGTTTTGTGTATTGTTTTAGAATGATAAATAAGAAAAAAATTCTTTTTTCAAATTGTATTATTGTTGAAAATTAATTGAAAAATGTAAGTGGATTAATTAAGTTTAATAATTAATATTGCTAAATAAGTGCTTAATAAAATTTGTTTAATATATTAACTTCATTTAAATGATAAGTTATAAAATAAGAACTTTTGAAATCAAGAATGCCTTCCTTTGCCGTCCCGAAAAGAAAATTTAAAGACATTAGCCGATGAACTTAGCTTGATTGTGGGAGGTAATTTATGAATAGTTCAGTTAACAGATCTCGCATTAGCAAAGCATTTATTTATGACGAAACTTTTCTCAATTGAATGCTTCAAGCAATTACTGAAGTGCGAATAGTGAAAGAAACCGCAGCTTTAAGAGAATCCGAATTAGCGTAAAAGGCAACAGAAATAGCTGGTGAGAAGGAAAGATTTGAGAAACAATGAAACTATGAGCTGGAGAAACTGCAGCTTCAACTTGAGTCTCTGCTTATGGCAAGCATAGATCCCCAATCGTCTACTGGTCCCTCAGTATCACACCAGAAGCTGGATTTTAGTAATTTTAGCACTCTTTTGCCAAAATTTGATTCAAATAAAGAAGAACCAGGTACAGTTTTTGACATACAAGTTAAATTTATGAAATTACATGAAACGTCATGGATCCCTTACTTACTAGAAAACTTTTCATCTGACATTGCAGCTCTCATCGGTTGAGAACCTGAAGAAACACAAGAATATATGAAAGTAAAGGAGCTACTACTAAAAATATTTAAATTTTCTGGAGACCGATTGAGACAGCTCTTTGCACAACGCAAAAAAGATCCAGAGAAAACATGGAGAGACTTTTTCTTTGACCTGTCTAGCTATTTTGACGGCTGGCTTGAAGAACTTAAGGTCCAGGATTTCAAAAAATTGAAACAACTTATCATTGCACACCAAATCAAGAAGAAAGCACCACCCCCTGAAGTTAAGAACATTTTATCGATATTTGGTCTCTGAATTTATTTCTTAAGTTGATCTTGTTGAAAAACTAGATGCTTACGAAAAATGTCCAGTATGGTGTAAAGAAATCCTTCCTACCAATGCATCAAAAGAAACAGTCTCCACCTAAACATCCTATTCAAGTAAGAGAACTTCGAAACGAAAGAAATGATAATATTAAGAAAAAGTCAAGCGAAGTTACATGCTATGCATGTGGCAATTTAGGAGTCATTAGACCTAAATGCCCTACTCGTAAAGAAAAAGAAAAGAAAATTTCTGTACTTTCAGCAGTGTTATTCTTCAATCGACTTCTAGTGCACCTGCACAGATAAGAACGCTTAGAGTAACTATTAATGGAGTCATGGGAGAGATTGTTGCAACTCAATCAATTGTGGAGGAAACACTTTACCATATCGTGAGGAAACAAGGAGCAACTTTTGTCGCCAGTGCGCTGCTAGTGTCTTTGGCAGACGGTTGTAAAATAAAAAGAGAAGTTCATACAACTCAGGTAAATATTCCTCTTGGGGGTCAGACACAGTTTTCGCTGACCCCTGGTCTGGTCGTCTTCGGGGTCATCTTCGGGACGTCCCCTGGTCTGGACGTCTACGGGGTCAGACAGGTTGTTGTTGTTGGCTTATCCTCTTTCAAGATCTGACATTTCTCAGATCAACTCCATTAAATTGTTGACAGTTAGAAAGCCAATGACTAGCAGGGGATTTGAGGACAAATCCTCCCGGGAAAGTCCGACGCCTAAACCCCGAACGCGTCCCTGTTTATTCTGCGCGACGGACGATGCAGCATCATTTACATTTGTCAACAAAGTCATATGGAAGAGGTAATGTGCAGCTTCTGTTGGACCGAGGTCTGAAGCACCCATGGAAAAATCCAAAGGTTGAAGTCTGCCTTTGCTTCATTGCCTGCAGGTCTTAGCTGAGGGTAATAGAACGGCCTTCACGTCATGGGTGACCCTACCAGGAGAACTATCCCCCAACGTATTTCGCTCTTTCCGCACAGGTACACCTTCTCGCCGACTTTTAGGGGACGTGCAGGACTTGAGGGGAAGAGATTGTAACAGATCTATATTAACTCTACTTCTCCAAGTGATGATGTTACTGCACAATAGAATGAACTTATAAAATATTCGATATCTAATGAGACAAAAGAGGTGGGTAGAAGAGAAGAGAGACGTAAAGAATGGAAGTGAAAACATCCGGTTCATAAATAACTTTGTTTACTATACGTACGGTGTGTTAATAATATAACCTTGTTTATTATTATTATACATTTTCTTATGTGACTTTTTAATCATGTTTAATGTCGTTGTTGACTTTGAAAGTTGGTTCATTTTTCCTTACGCCAAATGTACCAATAACCCCAGAGGCAGTGGAATTAACACTTCACTTTTTGTAGTAGTTCATACGTCAACTCTTTGTTAGCTTGTTAGAAAGCGGGTTTTACCCCGATTGTTAATTGCTAAATAAAACTTTATTTGAATCACATGGAATTATTCTAAAACATTACAATACAGTCGTAATAAATGTTAAGTTTTATAACATTCTAACTTCCATTTTCTTACGTCTCTACATCAGTGTATTTTCTAACTTTTGAAATTTCTATCTTTTTATAAATTAAAAGTAAAAACAAATTGATAGTCGATTTATAAAAGAATCCTGCAATTATATAAAAATTTGTAATTATACAAATAAAAAAAATATTCGAGACCAATTAATATTTTCCTAAAATCACACGAGTTCATAATAAACTGGTGGTCTATTGAACCATGAACTTCCCTGCATATAGATCTTAATTTATTCTATGAGCAATTCTTTGATCTACGTGTAGTTCTGTGACTCAAAATTAAAAATTGAATTAAAATTATAAAAGTTAATGTAAATTACTATATTAATGAATATACCTTTCTAAAAGTTGGGATGAAAAGTTTTCTTATTTATTATTTAACATATATATAATTTAATATTAACAAATTTCCAATAATAACTTAATATAATTTTATATAAATTTAATTATAAAGTGAAATGGATTTGACCAAATACACTTTTAAAAATTGCAAACTTAATGTGGTTTTTTAAAATTATTTTTTTCACAATGTTAAAAGAAAAGAACATAGGAATATGTTCTGAAATGGTGCAAAATTAAATATAAGTTATGCTTTAATATGATCTATTTTAATTAGATATTATTTTTCATTTTTCATTAAGTTTTTTATAGAATATTCCTGTACCAAATAGTTATGAAAAATGTATTGGTCATGTTCACAAAAACGCACAATTTTGCTATCGAGCATCACTCAAAGAAAAAGAATGTCTTATAGGTTGCTGATGAGAAACATCAGAATTGTTAATTTCACAAAATAATTTCTGAGTTATTTAATCTCTAAAAATATAGTTAGAGTTACAAATTTATCAAAATATATCAATACAGTTTTATTTATGGAAATAAACTAGATTCAAGTTTTCTGAATTTACCAATATTACTGTGTGTGATAATAAATATTAATTACCAATATTAATGCGCATTTAATGTTTATCAAATTTAAAATTACTAAATAAATATCATTTGTAGCAATTTAATCAGTTTCGAAGAGTTACTTGAAATTGGGCTTGTGCTTATAAATATTCTGTTGTAAATGATATTGAAGGAAGACAAATTACTGGATTGATAGATCGACTTCCTAAGCTGCTTTACGAAGGACACAAATTCGCCACTGAGATCGGGGCGCTTTTAGAAACTTCTTCGATTGATTGTGCTTGGGTCCTTCATCTCATTCAAGTTGAGAATTATTTTTCAGCTTTGCGTGCGGTGCGGATATCAACCCTGCGTCAGCTTCATTAAATTTTCAATAGGGATAACTTTGGACTATCTACTGTCATCTACCTGAGTGATTTTAAAAAAGATTTTTAGAATTTTTTTTGTTAAGAAAAAGGATACTTTTATTAATTATATTTAAAAAATATTCTAGTTTATCCTTATTAATATAATTCATAATAATATCTTATTCTATTTTATCAAATAAGCATTTAATTAGATAATTCCTTTTTACTAATAAATAATATTAACTAGTAAAATTGATTATTCAAATTTGAGATAATTGTTCTGAATCAAGTTGATGTTTCAATTCATCTTCGTGATGATTAAACATTAAATAAAATAGTTGCAATAATATTTCATATTCTTTGTCTATTTTGACTAATTTATTTTGTTCTTGGCAAATATGTTTTTTTACTCTGTTTAAAATAAAGTAATGTTATATCAAATGTAAGCAGATCATTGCGAAAATTTGCATGAATATTTATTATCAAACTATTCAATTTTTTCACTGAAACTCGTAAATTTTTTATTTCAAATTTAAATATTTATACAATATTTTTACATATAATTTTTATAGCAATATTTTTCATGTTACTATATACAGGGTGTCCAGAAAAGGACTCCCTGATTTCAAAATTAAAAATCTCGAAAACAAAGATCGATTGAGGAATGCAGTAAACGGTATGTTTATTGTGAAAGGTGTAAGAATTTTATACACCAGTTTGAAATAATAGTTACAAAAGCTGCTTACAGATGGCGCTGTACGCTGTACAGCTCATATCAGCATACATAAATGAAATAATCGTATGAAAACATTCTTTTCAAAAATCACATCATAATGTTTTCAAAATGTTCACCATTGGCACTACAGAGGTGGCGCAAACGAAGAATGAAATTTACCATCACATTTCGTAGTGTCTCAACAGAAATGGAATCACATGCCACACACATCGCCGACTCAAGCTCGTCCAGCGTGGCGGGATGCTTCGGGTAGGCAATGTCTTTCCATGTGTCCCACAAAATATAGTCACAGGGAGTCAAATCCGGAGAATATGGAAGCCAATCCATGCCTGTACCAGTAAATTTGGGATATTCTAAAGCAATGACTCGATTCCCGAAGTATTCATCAAGAAAGCGAAACACTTGTTCGATACGATGTTGTCGGGTTCCATCTTGCATAAACCATTCAGTATGAGGTCGATCCTCTAACGCTTGCTGTGTGGCGATAAATTGCTCCAAAATTGCAGCGTAACGTTCACTAGTGACCATTTCTCGAATGAAAAAAATGCCAATAATGCCTCTGCTGCATACTGCAACCCACACAATAACTTTAGAATACAGGGGTTTCGCTTCACACCAATATGGATTTCCGGAACCCCAAAATCGCCAGTTCTGTTTATTCACAAATCCATTCAGGTGAAAGTGTGCTTCATCTGTAAACCAGATGCAGCCAACATCAAATCCTTCACTATCAATCATTGTGAGCATCTGATTAGCAAAGTCAACCCTTTGTTGCACAGCTCGTACGGGTATGGCCTGGTGAGTTTGGATTTTGGATGGAAACATGTGTAGGCTCTTTCTCAGTATTTTCTGCGTGCTGGAACGCTTCAAATCAGTCTCAGATGCAATTCTATGGAAATGATGACATTGGATTTTGCTGAATAATTCCAGAAACTGTGGCAACATTTTCAGGCGTAACCGCAGTTTGCTTGCGGCCAACATTCCCCACTAGATCATCAGTTACGCTGCTTATTCGTTGAAATTTGGCGAAGAGCGTATGAATGGTTTTCGCATCGGGTCCTTTTGGAACATTAAATTGTGCTTGAAAAATGCGCCTTGTTGCCATAGGACACTCTTTTAACCTGTGGTACACTAGCACCAGAAAAACTCGTTGTTCAATGGAGTACATAGTTTTAATATCTTCCTTCGGTACGCTAACCTCCTTTCACGCTTCAATAGTGGATCTGATCGCTCTGGGCTTCGGATCACTATTTATACTAAACATTACGTAAAGCGATTACAGCACCATCTATTTGCAGTTTTTGTAACTATTATTTCAAACTGCTGTATAAAATTCTTACAGCTTTCATGATAAACATACCGTTTACTGCATTCCTCTATCGATCTTTGTTTTCGAGATAGTTAATTTTGAAATCAGGGAGTCCTTTTCTGGACACCCTGTACTAGCTTTTAATTGTATAGAAATTGTACGTGCACTTAAGAAGTTCGAAGTTTATTTACTTAGGATTTAAATAATAAAAAAGGGCCTCTACAATAATTTTTAATTGAAGAGAAATTTTTATATAAACTAGAAAAAGTTTATTTGATTATATTATTATTTTAAATATATTATTAAATTAAAAAATATTTAGAAAGGCTTACTGCTAGAAAAGAGTAAAAGTTCAAAAACTCATATATATATATATATATATATATATATATATATATATATATATATATATATATATATATATATATATATATATATATATATATATATATATATATATATATATATATATATATATATATGATATATTTATGTATTCAAAAACTTATATAAACTTATATGTTACTGCATCTGATTCTAAAATTTAAAACATTATAAATATAGTTTATCATGTATATATGCATAGTATCAGACCATTCCAAATAACAAATTATGATAAAGAATTATATATATTGAACTTGCCATTGATAATTGGTATGAGGATAGTCAGGATGCGGTTTGACTAGGGGTATTGTTTTTGAGAAATAAATAATGTCTTTTAAAATAAGTTAGTGTAAGCCTTTCTTAAGAAATTTAGTATTTGAAAATACTGAAAGGAAAAGCAATTATACTAATAAGGTACTGCAAACAATTACAAAATAAATAAATAAATAAAACATTCCGACCAACAAAATGCCATCCTAGATCAAACATTTTAGTATATTTAATTTACTATTATATTATTACATAATGACGAATTTTTTCCAAACTCAGAGCATCTTTCGCATGAATAGTAAAAAAAGTTACCACTTTGTATAACATAAAAAGTTAAATCACGATTTTAAATTTGGAAATTTATTTGATTTCATTATTACATTTCACTTAATTAACAATGCCTATAAATTAGTATTTATATTATTTTGCATGTTTTAAGTCCGTATTTGGCATTTTGAAAATATAGTCTAAAAATTTGCATTAATTATTGCGAGTGATTATTTTTAATTTAATAAAGAGCTTATGTAGTTTTTATGTCAAAATTTTATTAGGGAAAAATAATGCTACAATATTGTTGTTTTAATATGCATTTTAAAAGTTTCGTATTTATGTTTTATTGCAACCGTATTGGGTATTATGTGCTTTATAAGACTAAAATGATAAAATAAATTTTATATCTTATTTTGTTAATAATTATTTTATTCAAAACCTTACTAATCCTACGAGATAGGAAATATGTGATAATTTATTTAATAATAAAATAAGTCAATTTTTATTTTTCAGTAATTTTCTTTCCTATGTTATGAAGCAAAATCTGTTAAGTATAGGTGTGGAGATTTGCCTGTTATTTAAAAATTCACATGTTATATTCACATGAGTTATTAAAAATATTTTAATTATGACAATATATTTGTATCTAAAACTTTAATTAATATAAAAGATTATGGTTAATCAAACTCAGATATGTCAATGAATATTTCAGTAATATATTTTAGCAATTTTACAGTTTATATGAAATTTTAAAATTTCCTAAGTATGCTCTAAAGATAAAGTAGTTGTGATTTACATTCCAAGTCATGCTATTTCAGTGTGATTATTAAGTGATTTTATGTGTTTAAATGACTTATGTGCAAAAATTGCAAATCACTGACATACTGAACCAGTAGGATATACTGCTACTTTGGCCTTGTGTGATTTTCGAAACATTATAATTATAAAATTTTGGATTATATACGTTTTATAGTTTTATGTTTATAGATTTGTATAAACATATAAAGCTTTTATTTTATTTTTCGTATTCATGCAAATATGCTTAAAATTTAAAAAATATATCTGTTATAATAAAAATTAATTTTTAGATATAAACTGAGTAACAAATATTGTAAGCTAATTATTGTTTATTACTTTAAGTCCATTTATTCCCATCGCCGAATGCAACTAATGTATTGCCAATCAAATAAATATTAAAAATGTATTTTTAAGTATGATTCCGGCATAATTATTATTTCTATTAGATAATATTTTATGTCAACAGAAATTTAACTTTAATTTAGTCCTTTAAATTACCAATATCATTTTTTAATTAATTTATATATATTTCTATAAAACGTTTTCTCGTTAATTAGGATTAAAAATTTAATAGTTTTGATTTTTTCGACATTTGATTAATAAGAAAATACTTTATTCTTTTTAATATTTTACAGAATTTTCATAAATGTTTTGTTTTTATTATATTTAAACATTTTTATCCTAATATAAAATTTTTTCATTTACACGGAAAAAATACTAACGAAAAATGTTTTGTTAGTTCATCTATTTGGCTCATAAAAGTAAAGATTTTTTTCATTTGTTTAAAATGCCTTAATAACAGTCTACCAGTTTACAAATTATGCAAGGAAAACAATCCTTGGAGTTGAAATACATTATGGCTAGACGAAGCATTTTTATTTTTGATACAGAAACAAGCATTCCTAGTGAAGTATTTCCTCTGTGATGAAAGTATTACGTGTACTTGTTTTTGGTTATAAAAACACAGAAAAACCTTACAAGATATTAAATATTCAAGGATAAAAAAGCTTGAAATTGTGAGAAATTTGTATGGATTTATATATACTAATACCTATTTTGTTTGTGGTTATATATATATTCAATGTCAAAACATTGACTTGCTTTATCTTTTCTATATGGAATAAAAATAAATAAGGAAAATCATTTAAATAGATCTCATAATTTAAATAAAAAGATTACATAATTTTTTTGTCAAAAAATACAGTTTTACAACAAGTTAAATTAACAAAGAAAATCAGAAATACTTTTTAGTATCAATAATTTTCTTATTAATGAATCTAACTGTTGTAATTAGAAAACATTATTTTACTGTGGGTGAGTTGAAGATGACGAGAATATTTCTCCTATGTTTAATGATTGATTTCCATTATAAAATATGATGCACAGACGTCATCATCAAATAAATCTGTTATTAAGGCCTGAATATTTTTATATGTCGTAGGCTTTTATTTGAAATGGAAAACTACAAGTTAAGGAAAACTACATATAAAAAAAACACGGTTGTTCTGGTATTTTGCAGAAAAATTCCAATTATTCATTTATTGCATGTGAGCAGTTGACGATAATAAGTAATAAGCGAGCTGTAATATGTAAATGTTTAATTGCTATGTTACACTTTAAAGGTTAACACTCTAGGTTTTGATTTAACAGTTCATAGGTTCAAATCCCACTTTAGGAGTATTTATTTACAGTAGTTCGAAATTCACTTTAAACTGTTGGTTGAATTAACTTTTCTGTGTAACAGAGATCTAGAAACAGCCGACCAAAGGTGGAGAGGTCCCTAACTTCGAAGCAGTAGGTCGCGGGTTCGAGCATCGATGTTTCTTCTTCTCTTTGTGTTTGTCTTTCTTTATCATTTCATTTTCGGGGTGAAGATAGCACACTCACTGTGTGTCTCACTATATGAGATGCCATCACTTCGTTCATTTTAGAGCTAAATAGGGCAAAGGCCTATGGGCTGCCGGGCATTAGAAAAAAAAGAAACCTGAAAAGAATTCGCAGAACTACTAAATATTTTAAAGCTAACATTGGGATTGAATGTAGTGTCTAGAATTCATGCAATATTAAGGGGACATATGATTCATAATATATTTAAATATATAAAATGATATCAATATTTTATACTATAGTACCAGAAATAACAATAAGGAAATAAGTCTATCTTAGAAATAGAGTAAAATAATTTTAATTGTTAAGAATTTGTAATAATGATGTTATACCAAAATTAATTATGCAACATTTTCGCTTTTGAACATTATGCACAAACTCTTCTTTAAATGAAAAGAAGTGAAATGACATAAAAATTTTCCATAATCCTGAATTCTTTGAAATATTTCTACAAAATATTTTAAAATAGTTTTAACAAAATACTTCAATTCTATTGCGCATTTGGGCCACTTGCTGATACAAAATTATGGACGGATTATTTATTTCTCCGTTACCATGGGAACTGCCGGCATCGTTGCCATCGACTAACCAACTGGAAATCTTCGAAATGCAAAATGACCATGCGCGGGGCGAAGGAGCAAGAAAACGATCTGCCAGGAGCAGAATCGATGACACATTCTTTTGCAACGCTACTCCGGCGAATTACGCTGCCGGCACGAGACGATGGAACTCAGAATCTGCGAGCATCCATTTAGAAGACAACTTTCCCGCGATATCTCCAACTGTCACTGCCTTCATTGAAGATGATACGTGAGTTTTTTTCTCCTTCCTATTCTTCAACCATTCTGGATAGCTGTTGCACTGACAAAATTGTGACAATTGTGGCTTTAAGCCAGATTGCCGCATTGGAAGGTCACAAATTGTTTTTTTTACAAACTTTCAGTTAAATTGCTCCATCAAATAAACAATTAAATTAATAACCTTGTTGCCAATATTATTTCTTTCGTTCGTTTGAAAACATGTATTTTGATATTTCTCTCATGTTCTTTAAACATGATGAAAAAAATAATTAATATTTTAATCATCATAAATATCTCTGCGAAGTAATATAGCGGGCGTTCTTAATTTATCAAAAATTTATTACCGTTTTTAGGAACAACAGTTATTAACCACGTAAAAAACGTTGAAAATGTGAATTAATTCTTCCCCTTTTATATAGAATAATTCAACATATAATAGTTCTTAAATTAAAGTATGTCGGATGCTCTTATCTGCAAAAATGAGCATTATTAAACAAGTAAAGCAACAAAGTATTAATCAGATTAAAAAGTATAAGAAATTATGTGGTATTTATATATATTTTGTTTCTTACATTTTCAAAAAATATATAATTATTAAGAATTTTTTTATCGTCTTATTTAAAAAGAGTGATATTTTGCTTTTGATTTATGAGTAAGATAGTTCATGCTGATTGTAAGATAGACTAAACTTAATTTTTATGAAATTTGTAATGCACTTATTAAAATGTATCATTTTGTGTAATATATTATTAATGTTTTTCTATGAATTTAAATTTGAATTTTAATGTAAGCAATTTTTAACTTTTCTTCGTTACACAACTTTTTTTCATTGTTTATGTATCTTGTAAAATATTAATTTTACAAGACACGATGAACGGTGTTAGTATTTTTAATAGTAAAAATAATGTTTTGAACCTTGGAAAATTTCTACATTTCCAATTTTTGAAGAACTTAGTTGAAAAGTTTTTAAGTAAATAATTTAGAATTTCATTGTAATGACATTAGTAAAATGTTCGCGCAAAAATATAAATTAATATTTTTGCGCGTGAATTTATTTCAGTGAATTTAACTAAAAAAATTAATTTTATTAAAAGTTTGTTAAAATTCAACTAAAAATTATTAAGAATTAACTCAAAATTTTAATAATTATGATTCTGACATTTATTGAAATGTTTATTAAAATACATCTTATTTTAAAGAGCGTTAATTTGATTTAAGTTTGCTTTATAAAATGTTAGTTAAAGTGATTTTTTTAAACTTAATGTATTAACTTATGTGCTACATATAATATATTAAATTATATTAAATTAGATATATATTATTAAATTATATATATATATATATATATATATATTAAATTTAATTTATACCTGTTTCCAAATTAATTTTATATCATTGTAGTGAATTTCATGTTCATTGAAATTTATATATTACATTTTTGAAAACTACACCTTCAAAAATAAAATACTTCCCAGAAACTCTTGAAATTTATATAAATAAGAACTTTTAAAATTAAATAATCTTTGTTTGACTCATATTATCATAATTATTCTTAATTAAAAATTCACTTGGTAAGCAAAACTCTAGACTTTTCTGCATTCAAGAAATTTTTTAATTTGATCTTTAATTTTAATCTAATTTGCATAAAGTAATTTAGCTATTTGATAAGATCAAATATAAGAAGCTACCTTTTCCATTTATCTATATGTTGCTTCTTTTAAATATTTTTTATTGCATTATATTCTTATATCATAAATTTGTTATTTAATTTGACTGTCATTATCAGAAATTACTTGTTTATGAATAAATTAAATGATATTTTAATGCAAATGCATTTTTTTATATTTGGCAAAACACACACACACAGATATCGATAATTTATATTTAGATAAAACCTAAATGTGATTCCTTAGTGTTTATTTCTGATTTTGTTAGCAGAAAATTAATTTATACTGCAAGAAGTGTTTTACTCTTAGCATACACTTTACTTAAGATAATTTATTATCTTTGAAATTTTTTATTAAGTGTTATTTGGCTAAAAGTAATCAATAGGAGTTTTACATTTTGTAACATAAACTAATTCATATACCACATAATACATATATTTAACTAGCTATTACTCTTTATATAAAAGTGATATTTAAATTGAATAGCTGATCAACATAGATCTAGATCTATAATCTATTCAGCTTATTTTCTCTAGGAAAAAAAAATTGGCGCTGTTGAACAATGGTAAATTATTTTGGTGTAGCTCTGTGGGAGCTGATCTATAAGAAATCTTTTTGACATTAAGCCAAACACTTGAGCCAAATGAAGATTTCCGTGACAGTTATCATCCATTAATAACTATGTATTATGCGAATGGTAAAAGTATAGAATCAAGTTATGTTAATAAATTAGAAAGCAAATAAAAAAGAAATTAAAATGTTGTTATATATAATATACTTTTTATTTTCTAATTTTTGTTTCTTTTATTTTTTATTTTCTAATGAGAAATGAGTACTTCTGAAGTAATTCGTCTAAAGGAAATTAAAATTTTTAATAATGAATTTGATCCTAAAAATAGTGACACACTTATATTAAATCCAGTGAAAGTGATAAATACTTTTAATATTTTAATGATTGGTAAAATTATAATAATATGCAAGATAATTATAACTAACATTAGTTTCAAATTTCTGTAAAGTAAGCTACTATAAAGTGACAAAATCCTGTAAAATATCATTTGTAAGACTGATTTAAAATTTAACAGGAGCAATCATGGCTGAATAAGATTTTTTTTGGACCAAAAAAAAAAAAAAAAAAAAACGGTTCACTTTTAGAATCTTTCATCATCATTTTGAAGTAAAATTGCCGCATTTTGATCAATTTTTTTTACTAGATTATGAAGTATGCATCAATGGGTAAGAGAAAAATAACTCCCTTTTTACTTCATTAAAAAAATAAAAACTAAATCTTTTATTACTAAACAGTCACCGTTCCATGAGTGTTGTTAAATTTCAAGTTGTTCTGATTAAGAATCTTACTTTACAGTTGTTTAGATTAAAAATCTTACTTTACAGTTGTTTTAATTAAGAATCTTCTTTACAGTGTTTTGAAATTGTAACTTTAATTATCATCATCTTTATTAATTGATTATTTTTCCTAAGAAAGTAAAACAAAAAAAGTCTACGAATTTTATAATTAATAGTTTCTGGTGTCAAAAACACTTATCTATTCAATAAAGGAATGTACAGATTTTCTTATTGGATTCTACAGCGTTTTAAAAAGTATAATTGTTTAATCAAAAATTGCTTTTGGAAATCGTTTTTGAAGTTGTAAATATAATTTAAACAACCATGAAAGCAAATAAGTGGAGTAAATATATTATGTATTCGTCGTATTATATTAAATTTAGAAAAATGTTGTACTTTGTTATTAAAATTTTATAATTTAAATAGAAATTATAGATGAATACATTCACACAATTCGCATTTTAAATAAATTTATATAAAATGTGTACATCTAAGCACTTTTAGAAAAATATTTCTACTCTTTGAATTTTCTTATGATGATTAATATTAAAAGTATCGATATAAATAAAATCTTTGTCTGTTGAGCTTTTGTCTGAAGTTAAATTGAGAAAGGCTGTAAGAAATTAAATGAAACTCTTACACTCGAAAGTCAGTCATTGGTTAATTAAAAAAGGAAGCTATTTTTCATTTCGGAATTTTAATTACAGAGCTTTATTTAACTTAAATCGCAATTAACGCAGATGAGAATCACATGTAAAGTTGCTTATCAGTTTTTTGTTTCCAAAAAAGAATTGTTTGGCCCTTTATAGCATTATTGTTTTTCTCCCATTGGAAACTATATGAAAAAGTAAAACATTTCCTTGGAGATTCAACAGGCATGATTGTTTGTATATAATTGATGATTGTGCTTGTATTAATGTTTATTTGTTTATAAAATAAAAGATTCAATGACACATATTGTTTTCTTTTTTTAAAAAAAAATAAGGGTAATAATTCAATAAAATCAAAAATCTCCTGTAACCTTTTAAATGTATTAGCTATACCCTTTTCAGTATAACCACTTAAAAATTAAAATAATTTCCTATTTTTAAAAAATTTCCCAGCTCTGTATGTTTATATTCTTTATATATAAGGAAAAGTTATGAAATTTTCATAATTATGTATGTGATATTATTTAATTGTTGATTATTGAAATGAACTTTTTCTCTAATTTTGCGCTAATGTTTTTGAGTAGATAAAAATAATGTATATTATTTCTTTATATCACATTTGCATCTAGAATTTATTGTTTCATTTTATATAATGACTTAAGAAGAAATAGGATTTTTCATATTTCTTTTCGTACTGAAAATTTTAAAAATATTTAATTTCACTTTTAAATGTTGGTTTTTTTTAAGACTCTAGTCTACATCGTTCACAAATACGATGATTAAATGCTTGGTCAAATTATAATCTTATTCAGAACTTTTTTAAATATTGTTCAATTATTCACACACAAGATGTTATAATCGCATGAATAATGACTAAGATACAATAAGCATGTTGAAGACAGAAGATTTATTACTTTTGAAAATATCTATGGCATTTTATTGTATTAAATTTTTTATTTTTACATAACATTATTTTATTGTTGTGACTGAAATCTAACTTCCCATTTTTATAATTACTAAATTTATTCTACTTGTCATGAAAACAGCACAGTTTAAAAATGAATTATTTTCGTGATAATGAACGAAGTCTTATTTCATAATAGTAAACTTTAGTATAGTTTTATGTTTGCTTGCGTATGAGAATGAGTAGCTGAGAATGAAGTGCGTGTGAAATATTAAGGAACAGTACAATTGTTGAGAGTGTATCATTTTGGGGATACTAAGAAAGGATAATGAGTGAATTTCTCTCATTTCGGTAGCAAATATCATTCAAAATTGCAAAGTTATAATCTTACTGGAGGGCATATTGTTGCAAACATTTATTTCTTTGAGCAAATTCGGCTTCAAGAAATATTAAATTATTCTTATTATTTTTTGTATAATATCAAATTGGAATTGCAATATTGTTTAACAATAAAATTAAGTTTTTGTGTTACTTTTTAAAATTATATTGTCATATTTGTTTCTCATATTCGAATATATTACAATTTAATTTATTGAACTTATTTCTTATACGAATTCTTTAATATTATTTTTGTAGGATACAATCTGGTTATTTCTTCGAAATATTTCTTACAATTACTCCCTTATAGCATTATTTCATGTATCCGAAAATTATTTGATTTTAAGAAATGGATATTGATAGATAACGTGTGTGAAATGTTTCAACGATTAGTTGTCAAGTTATATATTTATCTATCTATCTATCTATCTATCTATCTATGTATGTATATATATATATATATATATATATATATATATATATATATATATATATATATATATATATATATATATATATATATATATAAAGTTAAACAAGCAAAGAAAATATTAATTTTTGGTAAGTAATACGAATTTGAGATGCTGATACTCATTGCAGAAAAGGATGCAAGTATGTACACATGTTACGTAATACCCAATTACGGTTTCGTATTGATAAACATTAAAAAAAAGGTAATTATATGAGTAGACAATATTATTCCGGATTATATAAGTTAAATATAAATTCGAATGAAAGGTACTCAATACGTTAGCAATTTTCAAGAATAAACGCATTTCAAAAGTTTCAGAAAACAAATAAAAAAATTCTGAAAGTTGGAGTGCTTTCATAAGCATTACGACAGCACAATCAATTACAAGTTTTCGTTATTTCAACGTTCATTTTTGTCATCGTTTCAAATAAATCAAACGGTAACTAACAGTTTCGGTCCAATTGCCCAAGTATTTTATATATTATCCAGATTATATTCGAAATACCAATTTATATAATACTGCTTATTTTAAAGGCTTAATGGAAACCATCTTAAGGGACATCAATATTTGAACTAAGTGTCGCAGAAATAGATATGAATGCTGTACCTTTGTAGTTACTAACCTCTGTTGACAAGAAAGTAGGTTGAATGTATTCCAACTTTAGTACAGCGTTTTTACTAAAGTCTCAATATGCACATTCTGTTTGATTTTATGAGTATCGACATTGTTGCTTTTCTGATTATTTTATCTTTTCGTACTTTTATGATCAGGGATGTCTTGAATCATTATGGTTCATGCCTGGAATCACGAAAGGTAAAAATATCTTCTCGAATTCGACATTATTTCAGCCAACATGTTGATTGATACATTTGTTTAATCAAATTTTAAATGTGGACAGTCTTTCATAACACCATAAATATTCCTTAATAACGCACATAAAGATTCTTTCTTTAAAATTTGGTGCATCAAAAGTGTTGATCGAATTTTATTAATTCTTGAATATTCTCTGATATGTCAATTAAATGTACATTTGATAAATCTTCATTGGTCATTGATGGTAACATGTCAATCACTTATAGAATTTATAAGCTACATCAGCTTGCCCTGTGATCTTGTTCAATTTCTCTGGGTGCATACATTTTTTTTCAAACCAGTGATCCCCTCTAAAAATATGGATATAAAAATTATTGAATTCACAAATAATATTAAGTCATGATTGTTTCCCAAATGACAAAAAAGCACGTACAGTTTTTTTTCTTATAAACTGTCTTACAAGTGATTAAAGTTTTAATCTGATTATGATTTAGCGTATGGAGATTAAGACTTATTAACTGATATTTTTAGGACTATTATTACTGCTTTGAAATACTAGAGATACTTTCGCATATAATGGTAAGACTAAGATTACTGTTTTTATAATAAATATCTACAACTTCTCAGCATTTCTGCTGATTCTGAATTTTCTATACCTTTTGGATTTACTTAATAAAATCAAAGTAATGTAAATAATACTTTTTGCTACTAATACATTTATATTAAACTTCTGATATAAACAAGATTGAAAAGAGAAATTAAAGCATATTTATTTATATATTTCTTAGGTTAAGTGGTGGTAAATTTCTCATGTCACTCAAAAAGGAAAAGATGCTACTCTTATTATAGCAACATACTTGTTCTATGCATAGTTCCCAAGGGGGAAATTATTCTTGAAATAGCCACACCCATGATAGGCTAATCGATTCATCGTGAAATTTGCAACACATAATATCGATTTGTCAATGTGACGGCCTTTTTCTTGTTTTGTTATTATTGATAGCAACAAAAATTTATATCCTTCTTTGCTAGTGAAGTATAAATTACATCAATTTTCTCTTAAATCATGTATATTAAACGCCAAAACCAACATCCAAGATTCAGCTTTCACGAGGACATACTCTGACATTTACAATTAATATATTGTGTTACATATATGGAAAGACTAAATGTTTCAATTTTTTTTATTAGGAATGATCTTTTCCTTATTTTCTACTACAGAAGATTAATTATCTTTTCTAGGAGAAAACGTTAAAGAGGTTATTTTTCTGATAAAGATTAAACCTTTTCTCTCTTTCCTCAACTAGAAAATTTATCATTTTTTTCTTAGCTTATTTACTTTGATACGAAACAAAATAAACTATACGATACTAATTCTTAGAATAAACAAAAAGAAAACTAATTACAGTTAAGGCTCATAAATATTTATATTTTACTAGATTTGAATATTTAAACCGCAATTTGAATATTTATGACATTTTATAATGCGTTCAAAAATATGTTCCAAAAATCCATAAGTAGTGGAAATAATTTTTTTTATTTGTAAAAATAATTATTAATCCTTTTTGAAGGAAAAATATTTGTATTTTATTGTTTTTGCCTCATATGCCAAGAAATCATAGAAGTGTAATAAATATTTGTAAGCCGTTTTTAGATTTAAACATACTTTTCTTCCATGAATAAATGAATGCGGAGGTAGCAATGGATTATTAACACTGGATCATTTATACTTAAACATATATATTTTTTTCATAAGTCTTACAAGTTTCTGTGATAAAATAAAATATTATCTAAATTTTTTTAATGTCAAAGTTTTATTCGCATGTCTTTATATAGAATATTAAAAAAAATCATAGTTTTAAAAATTAATTATTTGATGAATTTATAAAGACATTTTCATTTATACACTTAAATATAAATGAATAATGTTCAACATGCATTATTTTCACGCTTTTTAATACATAACAATAAAAAAAGGTTTCCTATTTAAAGGCTAAAAATGTGTTCTTTTTTATAGTTTATAATAAATTCCAATAATATAATTTTTACCTTTTTTAAGTTATTTATGTAATATATAAATGTATTTTATTGTATTTAAATAATAGTTGAAA
The DNA here is from genome assembly GCA_037975125.1 of Latrodectus hesperus. Taxonomy (NCBI): domain Eukaryota; kingdom Metazoa; phylum Arthropoda; class Arachnida; order Araneae; family Theridiidae; genus Latrodectus; species Latrodectus hesperus. The sequence goes on from CM075851.1 coordinate 24,559,547, forward strand.
ATGGTATTTTTAATTATACCTATATAACACTATTAATACATTGTTAGGACTTATTTTTTATATTTTAAAATAAATGATAACTATAATATTAGATATATGTATAACAATAATCATTGGTAGTCTTCTTATTTTATTGATTTTTGGTTCATTAATATCATTTATCATGAGATGAAGCTGTAACACAAAAACATTTTAAAAGAATAACATAAAACAATTAGCAAAATGATTTATTAATGAACAATTTAACTGAATGACTTTTGCGTATAAAATATGTTTTACTTTATTTCAACTCAATTATTTAATATTGTAATTTTATTTAATGCATTTTTCATAGTTAGGAATTTATTATGTCATTTTAGCGAAATTATTCTGAATTATTTAATTTTAGTTTCAAAAACTGGTCCCGTTTGTTGAAATAAAAATGTTTGTTAATTAGTTTTTTATAACTTAATATTTAATTTGAATTATAAAAAGGCTGAAAAAAATATTGAGTTTTAATTTAGTTTATATTTATAGAATTTTGATTCATTGAATATGTAACTATTTAACACATAGAATACCTTTAAAGAAGTGCTGAATGAAACTTGTTTTAGCTACGTTAATATTATATGAAACAAATATGTAGTAACAATATTTGAATATTCATATTTTTATTTCAAATGAATTGCATAATTTTTCCGCAAAATATTTAAAGCATTTTATAATTTTTCATAATTTTCATGAATTTAAAAAAGTTAAAACAATAATAGAAATCGGGTGCGTGTGATTAGTAAGAACCATTAAGAACTATTTGCAAGGAGCCAAATGGTACATTATCAGTAGTCTCATTTAATTACTTTTAATGAGACTAATGGTAATATACCATTTTTTTGTACTTAATATTTACTTTATGTTATTACTTAATATTTACTTAATACATTTGTACTTAATATTTACTTCAGCTTAGAAACAAAACATATTTTTATAATCTAAAAATTTTTTAACAATTTTTTTCTAAATTTATTTTTTTTCATCATGAAATTTACCATGAATATTTTCTGGAACGTAGCTCATAGAAGAATATCTGCTTAGTCAATTAAGTTTGATTAATCATTGTTTTTAATTAACATTCACTTTATTTTGAAAAATAAGTATCAGTAAAATTAAATCATTTTAAAACAAGAAAGTTACACTAAGCAGAAAATAAATTATGGTTATAATGTAAATTTAATAATATTTATGGTGAATTAATCACTTGGGTAAAATATCACAAAATGTTTTTCTTTACTACCTGTAACTATTTAATACAGCGATTTGAAAAATTATTATTCTGATATAATATTAATATTCTTGTTTTTATAAATTTATCTTGTTCTAGGTGGTTCAATTTATTAAACTTCCCGGGTGTCAACTTCCCACCTGGTGCTTACAGAAAATTGTGGTGGCTGAGTTTACAGGATGGATTGTCTACTGCAAAAGTTGAAAGCCCTGAGATCTTCAAAACCTGATTCTCCAAAATATCGGAGGCAGAGAACGACAACAAGAAGTGAAAGAACATCCCACGCTTCAACCTCTGACACCAGTTCTTACTATTCTGCCTCCTCCAATTTTATAGATAAAGTATGTTATTTTCCTCGAAATATTTAGGACTAATTAATTTCGAAATATTAAATGTTCTGAATTTAATATTGCATAATTTTCTGAAATTTATAATAGATATAATTTTGGAGCTTTTTAAGATGAATAGAGTGTTTGCGATAGGTAAAAATAGAATGTATTATCTTTTGTAATTTACGGTGTTGCTTAAGAGAAGCCCTTATAAAACAGTGTTAAAATATTTGCTAAGAAATAAAATGGACCACTAGGATAAAATTATCGAGACTATTTCAAGATTAAAATTAAATAAGGATTAAAATATTTTATTTCATTACACGCAAACGCGATATAAAATATTTTAATGATATTTTTATAAAAGCAAGATATTGTCTACATTGATGAGCAAAACATAAGCAAGAGAGGATTTTTTCCCCATAACTCCAGAAGAAATCATCTGTAGGACATGAAATTTAGAAATGAAAGACAGCATTTTGTATGCGGATAAATGCTGCATAAGACTAGTTGCACAAAAAGGAATACAATGCTTACACTGTGGAATCAGATAAAAAATATTTTACTTATAATTCACGTTATCGTTATACATGATTGTATTTCCTAGAGGAAGAATAAAAAGCAGATGTTCCTTAGTAGGGGATAATGTCATCATCTTACTGTAATGGTTGCTTCACAATGTATCTTTATACTCCTCATTAGATTGTTCAACAGTTCTTGAGATGAAAGTGCTCATTCCTCAATCAGTATCTATTTCTGTTGTTGAGCGTACCCTGGAGGATGTAATCATGCCGCAAGGCATCCCTCCAAGGTATTCCACTCATGTTCTAAGGGACTTAAATCAGTCTAGTACCCGGTCAATATATTCAACTAATATCTTCCCAATGCAGTAGCTGCTGAACAGTATACATGCATAGCGGTGCAGGCGTGCCTCGGACTATAATTTTAGGTTAAAGGATTTGGAATGCTTACCCATCACCAAGAGCCTGGTACTTTTGAACCACGGTTAGGTGACAAGGTCACACCTAAGCTGGCACCTTCTTCACATCCACGCCAAACTAGAGGAAGGACTTTGAAAGTTACATATTAACGTGGACACGTGCCCAACCTATGGAGCTCCAGCAACTCAGTGAAGGAGAGTGCGTTGTCACCCTCTCGAACACTGCTCGTGGCAAATGATGCTTCACTTTGCTGATTATAATGGGAAGCAGCGTGAAGCTATTGAGCTACTGGAACTCACAGCTGAAAAGTAGGAGGCCGGTGTGTCCTTATATTGATTGTTATACATAAATACGTTGTCTGCTTAAATGTACTTTGGGACAGACGCACATAAGCAAGGAACACTTCCTTAAAATAGTGATTTCCGATTACAGAACCTTTGTCAAAAGCAGGGTGCTCAGTTCGCCCATTCAGTATAATACCTGACCAGACGACAACTACAGGACCACACTTATGATTTCTTTCCGTGGTGTTATTAGGATGCAACCACATACCGACCTGGTGTTAAGAATCGCTTGGAGAACTGAAATGACTCTCATCCGTAAAAAGGATACAACTTCATTGACGAGAAGTCCAGTTTTTGTGCTTCATGTGCACCTCTTTGAACAGTGACATCATTGGCCAATTTTTTAAAGGAATGCAACGTTCAAGGACGGCGGGTAAATAGGCCTATTTTGTGAAGGCGTCTAAACATAATAAACTACGGTACTTGTAACCCCTTTCTGTACTCAGTTACTAAGCAATGTCGTTTGCTGATTGATTTCAGGCTGTTTTCGCATGCAGGACAATACCTAGGTAATCCACTACATTTGTTTCTATGGGGTGGCTATCATAAACCTTTCTAACAGCTGTATCTATTATTTGGGGGGCTTTCCTAGAGCGTGAAGCGATACATTTGTTAATTACGAACTCTTCAACTGAATTTATTACACTAATCCCCTTTTCCAATTTTTGATCATTCTTCCACGTGTGAAATAATCCGGGTATTTTCTTCTAGTCATAGTTCATGAAAGAACTCACTTGTAACTCAAGTCTTTAATTACATCTCTGATTTTCTTTTTAATGTAGTCTTAGCCTGCTCGCCTTTAGTATACACTGACGTCACAATGATGTTTTGTTCTTGATATTTGCATCCCCATAACTTTCATACTGAATTGTGTGTTCATTGCACTGATTGCACAAGTGATTATTTTCTGCAATTTATTGGCTATTCACTTAAAATATATATTGTTGCTTAGTTTTGCACACCAATGTATTTGCATTAAGTTAATAACTTTTATAAGATCTATTGGAAAATAACATTCTTATAAAAGGGCAAATTCGGAATTGTAGCTCTGATGTACATTTCAAGTCTTATTATGTCTTGAATATTTTAAATAGAAAATAACATTAAGTTTTAATTGTATAAATAAAATTACAGAAAGTACTTAGTAATGTTTAAGCAATTTATTATTATGTGTAAGATTTCAATTGAATAGTGCCAATTCACTATTCAATTGAACAATTGAATAGTTCAATTGAATAGTCAATAGTCACAAATGAGCTGCCATGTATAATTTGCAGCTATTTTCCCTATTTATTATTTGTCCTTAATTTTCTTTGGCTTATAATGCACTATTTAAGACATAACTATACTATGTTTGGTTAGTACTACAGTTAAAGTATTAATAATTTAATAGAGAATAAGAGAGACACTGATTAAGTTTGGTTAATTTTGGATGATAAGTTTTCTGAATTTAATTTTGTATAATTTTTCAGGAATGTATAATACATATAAATTTCAAGATTTTTAAGAATCGATATCTTTGAAATTCTCAAAACTATATCTATTGTATAGGTATCTAAAATATATAATAGATAAAATTTTGAGGATTTTTCGGTAGACCATATCTTCTAAAATTAATAGAAATTTGATTTATTTTTTTTAGAAAATCACCATTTTCAATAATGCTGCATTAAGTAATGCCATGCATATACTGATCAATCTCGGAAAATTCATTGGAATCCAGTGAAGTTTTGGTATCTTCTTTCAGTGATATCAATATCCTTATATAGTGAAAACCTTATATTTACTGTAAGGTGTTATAACGATCACTATAAGTGCTAAATTAAATGGGAGCAAAAAAGTTATGACAATCACTGTTTAAAAAGGAATTTTAAGCAATGTTTAAATTAAAATTTTATATTTTCTGTTTTTCCCCCCGATTTAGTCATCTAACTGTTTAAATGTTTCAGGTAATTCTTGGGAGACACATATATATTCGTGGGAAGCCTGAAGACCCACCAGATTATGCTGAATCAGAGTTCGTGATCGACTGTATTCACTGGCATAATATTTTCCGAGAAAAACATGATGTACCCCCTCTCAAGCTCAACAACCAAGTAAGATAATTTGAAATCCCATTAAAGTTATTTCATTCATTTTAAAATATATTTATTGGTATATAGATAAATAGTAAAAAATTATTAAAACTTACAATACTTAGAGAGGAGCAGTTCCATTATTAAATGTGAATGCTTTACTGTCAAAGGTATGAAAATATTTTATTAGTATTAAGAGGTTTCGTGCGAAATTACTATTCAAATAAATCTTATTTGATGCTGTTCTCAAAAATATATTTGAAAATAATCAGCTCACTAAAATTTAATAATGGTGTATTGAGTTGTAATATTCTCTATATTTTAATTTGATTGATGCTGAATGCATCTGGTTATTCTTAAATTTGAAATTTTCTTTTCACTATAACATAATTCATGCATGTTGATCATTCTTATGAAATTATTTCTCAGTATGTCATAATACCCCGAACTTTATGTACAGGTTTGCACATGCATAGAGTTTAGTAAAACAAATGGCATTTCTTTTTATTTAAACTGTCTTTTTTACGGTTTCCGGTTTTCTGGGAACATAATTAGATTAAAACACCTGTGATTCTAAAGACTGCTGTATTTTTAAAAAAAATTCAAAATAATTTTTTTCAATTTTACAAAAAATTTGCATTTACTAAATTTAAGAATGGCAAATGTATTTTTCGTCTTATTTTATAACATACATTAGGATTTTCTTATGAAAACTTTTAGTATAAAATTGGTAACATCATCTGTGTATTATTTACTTATGCTATAGCTATATACATAAGAATTATTTTCTTTTAATAAAATTTCTTAAGCATTTAGCTTTGACGCAATATTATTTAGTAAAATATTTAAATATTCACCATAATGGCTATTGTAATGCAAGCAGATGAAGTCTAATTTATAGAATAAATAAAAAAATAGAAGATCTATTTATAATCAAACATTACTGTAATAAAATATCATAAAAACATCTATACACTATTTTAATATTTTGATTAATATCATAGTAACAGTATAAAGTAAATTTTATTAAAATACTTTTTGTTTTAGCATGGTATTCTCTAAAAATATAAATGAAAATATATTTAATTGCTATTAAATGAGACTTTTATTTCATAATCTGTAGCTTTGCAGCATGGCTCAATTTTGGGCCAATCACCTTGCTCACACCAACACATTTAGCCACCGAAATATCCGTGATATTGGAGAAAATCTTTTTTCCAAATGGTCTTACATTCCTGATTTCGATATCACAGGTAATATTAACATATAATATTTTGCTTAAAAAATTTTGCTTAATTTAGTTTTCAAAAGCTTTTAAATAGTAAATTATATTGATGCTGAAAATTGAGTACTTAAAAAATATTTACCTTCTTCATTGAGAATAGACTAACCAAAAAATGGAAACATAAAATTCGATTAACAACATAAAAATCTGGATTAAAATTTTTGATACTATGGAATTGTGCTGCAGAGCTCGAAGCTAATTGAATTTCAGCCCACATCAAGGTAATGTATCCTTAAACACATATCTGATGTCATTATTCCACTTTGTGCAATACGATTCATTAGTTGCTTATGATGGATTTCCTGGCAGCTTTAGATTCGTATAAAGTAATACCTTACTTGAGACTTCCAATTATTATTTTTAAGACATTATCTCATCCTTCTGTTGTGTAAGTTTACTGAAATAGCTACAAAATGCAATGCTTAATACAAAGTCTTTTTAAACGTTGAACAATAGTAAACATTATTTTATTGCAGCTATAGCTATAACAATAGTTGAAAATACTTGGCGATTCCTCTTAACTTTTCACAATGAATACATTATCAATTAAGATATTTACACTTAAAATACAAAGCTGGTTTAGAATCAGCTATTTCAATTGCTTAAAAGTTCCCCCATAATTTATATATAGATATATATATATATATATATATATATATATATATATATATATATATATATATATATATATATATATATATATATATATATATATATATATATATATATATATATATATATATATATATATATATATATATATATATATGTATGTATATATATATATAGATATATTATGGGAAAATTGTAAGCAACTGTGTGAAATATAGCTGATTCTAAATCTGCTTTGTCTCCTAAGTGTGAATATCTTAATTGATAATCAATGTATTCATTGAAAAGTTAAGAGGAACCGCCAAGTATTTTCAACTATTGTTATAGCTATAGCTGCAATAAAATAATGTTTACTATTATTCAAAGTTTAAAAATTTCTCCGAAAAGACTTTGTATTAAGCATTGCATTTTGTAATATATATATATATATATATATATATATATATATATATATATATATATATATATATATATATATATATATATATATATATATATATATATATATGTAACTGAAACGAATTATTTTAAAAGAAAACTCGCCAACTAATTTTTCTGCCTCACTACGATAAATGACTATCAAATCAAGGTATCTGCAAGTTGTTTTCTTTCATCCTTATAAGTAAGATTACATTGGTGTTCGAAATTAAAGTTTCAGAAACACATTATTTTATAATAAATAGAGAAGTATCTATTACTATTATTTTAAAAACTGTTTCACGCATTATGTATGTAACAGTTAGGCTAGTTAGTTAGTTTAAAGAAGTAAAAAAAGTTAAATTGTATAAACTTGTATTGTTTAAGTATGTAATTTTTCAACAATTTAAATTTAGAATCATTAAAAAGAGACAGTCTTGAAGTTGAAAAATAGAAGTCTTCTGAAACTATCAAATATATGAATGAAATTTCGGTTTCTTTAAGATAATAACCCCAGATTCAAAGATTACAGTTAAAATGATTTTACAAAATCCTAAATAATGAACTCCATTAGAGAGCTTTTGGAAAGTTGTAAGCTGAAGAGTCACTAATTGAGGTTGCTAATTGACTCGTAATGTGAAGTAAGTGGTCTTCAGGTTATAGTAGCAGTTATAGATATCAAATATGATCAAAGAAGATATGGGTAAAAATCACCGTAGAGTTACAAAGCCTCCAGAGAATTGCTATGTGGCTTTAAATGAATGGCGTCGTTGCGGAAAAGTTATCTCAAAACATCACTGCTTGTCTGTAGCAATGATCTCCAGACAAATCCTGTAAATATGGCTAGCTAAAAACGTGGTCTGAAAATAGTATTTTCCTTACACTGTTTCATATAAGCTTGTCAATCTTTGAACCATGAACACCATTCTTGGACAAATCAAGATTTATATCATTTCCTCTTCAACGATAAGTGGAGATTGAACAAGCAAAGAGATTCTAGATGAATTTTCATTTCTATAGAATCTAGAAGTGCTATCATCCTGTAGACATCAGAGAAATTGATTGCTTTGATGGCATGGGCTTTCTTATATAGAAAGTTGGAAGGTTCCATATCTTCACTGCTTGTAGAGTGACTATAGGGAAGAGATACTCGAGCCACGCATTATATACTTTCAAGAAGTTAAAGAAAAGCAATTCATTTTTATGAAAGATAATGCTTGATCACACAATGCTGCTTTCGTCAGTGATTATTTATAATAAGAGAGTTTCACAGTATTTGAAAAACAACTCTCCGAAAATGGAACTCCCCCCCTCCCCCATAGAACCTTTGAAAATTACTCTAGAAAGTGCCATTGTATATTGACAATTCCTTTTCTGCACACTCCAGATGTTGACATCAAAGTTTTCAAAAGAATAGAAGTTACTGCTACAAGCAGTTTCATTAGCAGTATGAAAGCTTATATTATTAATAAGATTAATTCTAGATATATTTATTATTTTTATCAATTTTTTCCTATTATTCACATAACATCTGTCATTAAATACTCTTACGAATATTTCCTGTAACTTTTTTGCATCATGACTAAATTAGTGGATATAATAAATTTTTCTATAATAAATTCCTTAGTTTTGCCAAAATATTTTTCCTTATATTTTGGACATCAATGTTCAGAAATGAACGGAATTGGACACGGTAGCTCATCTCAAAGAATGTGGAGTTAACTCCCAGTATGAGTTCATTAAATACCGAATGTAAACTTAAAATTACAGGACTAACTGTTTGATATATATTTAAAGGTTTTTTATGTTTATGAATACATTAAGTAATCTCTATTCATTATAAGAAGTATTTCCATGTTTGTGTAAATTTACTCTCTTTTAAATAATCATTCTAATGTAATATTAAGAAAAGTAAAATTTGAGTACTTTATCACTTTAGTGATTAAAAATGTAATCAGTTATCAATTTATTTCTCAAACAACTAAGTAGAACAATTATAAATAAAGTTATTAATACTGGTGATTGGGGACTTATATACAATATTTGAATAGTTGAAATTGTGATAAAATCAACTTAAATCAATTTTAGCTCACACAGCTTATCTCAATACTTTAAAATATTCAAACAATTTTACATTTGTCTAAGAATGAATCGATGATCAACTCTTATAATTAGATTTTGCTAAATATAAAAATAAATGTGGTTGTTAATTTCTTTGATGCAGTCAAACAAAAATATGTGCTTTATTTTGCAAAGATCAATGCTTCGATTTTTCAAATGAAAGGTTTGCATTTATCCAAATGATATTTTAATATTGTTTATGTGGATATTAATGCAATTCAAAATTACTTCCAGGTAGTTTATATATAATGCATCTTTGAACTACCAGTTAAAACCTATAATGGACTCTTTACAATGCATAAACTCCTTCCTCCAAAAATACAGTATTGAAGTTCAATGAGATAAGTTTTCCTCAAATATTTGAAATATTGAGCGGCACTCCCAATTTTTTTCTTCTTGAAAATAAAATGCAGTTTTTCTTATATTTATGAGTAGCAGTTTGGGACTATTTCAACACAAAATTATTTTGGAAAAGAAAGCCTAAAAACATTATTCAGACAGTTTAGTGCAGTAGTGATTTTCACTAATAATCTAATTATGTTATAAGCTAATTATGTACTAATTGTTCCGCTATTCATTGTTAATAAAGAAAGGTTTTACACAGAATACAAACATTTAAAGTCCATAAGCGTTCAGGAAGAAATTTATCATTTACATTTCTGATACATTTCTTAAAAAACCCTAATTAACAAATTTTCAAAATATTATAAAAAAGACCAAACAAAAAATTTAAATTGTTCTTGCCAACTTAAACTAACCATAAAGTGGATGTTTTATCTTCTTTTTCACTTTGCTTTTTCTTCTGTTCTATTGTCAACTTGAATTATTAGATCTGAGTGGAATTATTTGATCTTCATATAAGAAATCGCTTCATTTACAAAATAAACTTCGACAATATTTTTAATTTCGTTTCCTGTGAATTGAAGCCACAGAGTTGTTAATCGATATGGGTGACATGTCCAAATCAGTTCAACTATTGTTAAGGACATTTGATTCAAAGCGATTCGAAATGAATCCTGGAGTCATGATTCCGGATACTCGTAACCAATTAATGTTTCAGGTACAAAATGTTTTTAAAATAAAAATCAAAAACTATATCACTAAATATTTGAAAATTTGAAAACTAATTATTTAAAATGTGACAGGTAGTTTTCATAATTTTGAAAACTTTTACAAACGGAAAAGTTTATTGCTAAAAAATACTTTTTTATTACTGGTAAAAACCATGAATGAATTGTTTCTTATCGCCGACGAAACTTAGAGATTCAATAGTGAATTTCACCTTGTTTGCTGAAGCTCGCAGAATGCGAATTGAAGGCAAGGAACAAATTCGCGGACAAGTTGGAGTTATGATGCCGACTTAATACGATGTCTTAATTAATTATGTGTGGTGTAGATGAAACGTTATCTGACGTCATTTATATTTTAAACAATGAGAATTGTAATAAAGTGACAATGATCTCAACTAAACCAAAAGAAACAACCGCAGATCTATTTGAGTTTCATTATATAGTCACTGTTAAAAAATAGGAATAAATATTGAGTTTTTGTTGAGTTTAATTGCATTAATATGCACTCGGCATGCACATATGTGTGGTGAGAGTCTTAGAAAAATTTCCTGGTTTTCTCTTTTGAAATACAAAAATACGGCCCACTATCTATGAAAATGTCTTATCGGAAGACATTAATAGGTATCAATGACGATGTAATAACTTTCGACTAATAGACGGTCTTTAAATTGGTGTCAAAATATATTATTAGGAAAAATTTAGGTATTCATGTTGCCTTTATATTTATTTTCAGCCAAACAAGTCACAAGATATTGGTACGAAGAAATTAAATCATACAATTTTTTCCAAGATCCAAACTTGTTGCATGTTAAAGCAGGTAATTAAATACTACATTATATATATTTTATCAATTTTTTTCAAAGTGTTTCCATCTCATTACAATACTCGTATAATTTACGTTTAAGCCAATCGACCTAAAATGCTTATGAGAAAAATATAAAATCATAAAAGCATGGTATCTTTCGTATCTTTAACTCTGTGAATTTTTATTCCTTCAATATGTTTTGCTGGTATTTTACAGTTATTCAAAAGATAAACTATAATTATCTTCTATTCGATTATAGAAAAAATTTACTTTTCAGTCACATGGCTAATCGTATATTAATTTAAAAGGAAACTTTAAAATTTTTTTATTTCAATAGGACAAGAAAATAAACAAATTAAATAAAAATCTAGTAATATAACAAAGAATTTATGGTAGTAATTGGTATATTTTTAGCAACTTGTATTCACGCGTTGATATAAGTGTTAAATTTTAAAGAAAAATCAAATTTAGTCTGAACTTATTTAAATAAGATAATTTAAAAATCAACTTTTTTTAGTGTGCAAGCATTTAAATTTTTTAATTTTATGTCCACTGTGAAAGATGATCAATATTTTGTTTCTGAGCAAATGATAGATAATTTACTTCTAATCATTGAAAAGTCTTTCAAAAAAATCCAAATTATATATCTTATTTAAAGAACAGACATTAGATAGCAAACATCTAAAATTTTTCTTTTTATATTGAATTTTTTAATATTTAATAAACGTTTTTATTTTTGAAACCGGGATATGCTGTTTATGGTTTGAAATGTCGTGAATATAATTGGAGTGTTTTAATTTTTATATAACGATTGTGTATTTTCCAGGTTTTATAATTGATTATTTAAAATCAATTACAACAATATACTGAAACAGTAATTATTTGCTTTTGTTACACGAAACTTTGTTTAATTATTTCATTCAGATCCCTAGGCTCGTGATTTTTCTGTACTTGAAAAAAATAACAAAACAAGTATTGAAAGAGATTTATTTTGCAATTCTAAATATAAAAAAAATGGCACTGAGACCTTATAAGCATTTTGCTTCATAGGATTAACATTACTTGAACCGTCGTTAAAATTTTATACTGTCGCACAGTAGATTTCAGTGTTGCCTTAACTAAAACTTTTATTAGATTATACATTAATTTCAGAGGCTGCGGTGGACTGATTGATTAGGGCGTCATTCTTATTATCGAAAGGTAGTGAGTTCAAACTCCGACTTAACCAAAGATCCGTTCTGTGCGCTAAAGGTGGTTGTTGGGGCTTGGTAGCAATATCCACCAAGTGAAAGGGTCTATTTCGGGTTGCCAGGTCAAGTATTATGAGTTTTCTGCTTGTGGTTTCTACTTTAAAAACACGAATACTCCACCAGCTCAGGGCTAGGGAAAATAAAGGCTGGCTCATCGCTTTGATGTATCGCATGCCGCCTTGTCACCGGAGAGGGGAAGAGCGTGACGTCACTGGGCATCCACTGGCTGGCATTCTCTATGCTAGCTTGTGTCTGATCGCAGCTTTCTCATTCATTTTGGCTTGTTTAATGTTAATGTTTTCATTTTAAGCAAGAGTATTTTTTAAAGAGGAAAACATGACATCGTGTGCTGTTGCTACGTGTTCAAATATGTATCGAAATACAAAAGGAAAACACATAATATTTCATCGATTTCCAAAAGAAAATCAAATGCTTTCAAAGGAATGGGTGCAAAGATGTCGAAGAAGTGACAAAATCAACATCAAGAATGCTAGAGTGTGCAGTGAGCATTTTGATTTGAATGAATATATGGACGACATGCAAAATAGACTACTTGGTTTGCCAGAGAGAAAAATATTAAAACCGACGGCTCTGCCTAATCTTAAGTTACCGGCTTTAAACATAATTCAAAATACTCCAAGAGAACAGAGACAAACGAAAAGAAGAAGATTAGTAGAAGCTATTGAAAGAATTGAGTGCGTGAGTCCACATAAATTATGTGATGCAGAAAATCAGTGTGATGGTGATATTAAGTGCCTTAAATGCAATGAATATTTAAAAAATATAGAAGAATTGAAAAAAAGAATATTATGCGCAGAAAATACGCTCTTTCCTTAGCCCTGCCACCAGCTGCTTTTATCTAATTGGTAGAGTTCAACTCAGGGCTAGATACAGGGAAGCATGCTGGTGCAACAACAAATATTTTCTGATATTTGTTAAATTATTTGTTTTTAGTTATTCAAAAATTCCATCAAGAGACTTTAAAAAAGGAATGAAGTGAGGTTTATATATTTATAATTTCATGCATTCAATTAACGATTCAAATTCACCATTTTAGTAAAAAAAAAGTTTTAAAAGGTATATAAATTTAATCAGCAAAACCCAATACGGGAATTTAACGAAAACTTTGAATATGCCTAAAAATATTACAAACAGTTGAGGAAAAGGAGTTAAAACAATCGTAATTGAGGGCAAAGACTTTCTATGAACATTTAATTTCGTACATGCTTAGACTTTCTTTTATTAAGAATAATAATTGTCTAGTAGGGTACATACTCCCGATTAGCGACCTTTGCGAATTTTTCATCGCCAAGCAATTCAAACACTATTACCACTTAATATATATATATATATATATATATATATATATATATATATATATATATATATATATATATATATATATATATATATATATATATATATATATATATATATAAAGCAAACATGACTTAAAACACGAAACAAAGCCAAACTTGTGTACAAAAAAATTCTGAAAAGCAACAAAAAAGGTAACAGTAAAGGAAAAACTGTTAACATTACAATCAAAAACAAAGGACGCCAGATTTGGCGAGAAATCTCTTGGGGGAATATATCATACTTATTATCATAATAATTACTAAAATGAAAGGGAATTGAATACAACAATGTGACATGTGAATGTATAACATATAATTTTTTTCTTATAGGACATTTTACTCAGATGGTTTGGCGTAGCAGTACTGATTTTGGCGTAGGTAAAGCTAGATCAAGATGTGGAAAGGTAATAGTTGTGGCAAATTATAAACCTGCTGGGAATGTAATAGGAGAGTTTCAAGATAACGTATTCCCACCTATCAACGATATGGACATCTTGAATGAAATCTAATATGGGTATTGAACTGTCAAGCACAAAATAAGTATTAGAACATTAACGAAGTTTCTGAACATTTTCTATTATAATTATTATTCCATATTAAGTAAGCATGAGCACTCTGTGTTACTTGCTAAGATGGGCTTCCAGTTTTTTGCATATGTGCCATTTAATTATTACATTCATTCGTGATTTTAGCAAAAACTATTTTCAATTTTGAATTACACTATCATCTACCTTTGTATTCGTATCTAGTGAATATCTGGTGATTTTTTTCACAAAAAGTGAATATCTAGTGATTTTTTTTACATGCACACTACTTAAAAAGAAAATCTGTTTTCAGGAAAATAATAAAGATTAGTTAGAAAGAGAGATTCTGTAGAAAAAATATTCTAAATTCACATTGCTTAATATATTTAGAATATACTTTCATTAAAAATAATACATTTTTAAAAATCCATGTAAAATGAAATCTCAAAATTTTATTACATTAGTTTAAAATGTAATCAAAATTTACTGAATTAACTCAAAAAAGATAATAAAAACCAGTTCACACAAAATTAGTGTACGTATTAAATAATTAAATCAAGATAATATTTTGAAGATTTAATTGAAATGATTAAATCATTAAGAAAAGAACTGAATCATTGACTAATTTAATTGAATTTTATATGTTCAATTAATTTACTAATATATAATTTATTTTCTCTAGAAAATTTTTTTATATATTAAATTTTAAATCATTTAGAAAAACATAGACATCTTGGTTCGTAAAAATGTTATTCGATATAATGTGAATAAAGATACTTTGTGATATGAAATATGGAAGCATATTCATGTTTCTGTAAAGTCATTGAAGTGAGACTAGATTTTTCTAATAATGCACGAAATTTACTTAGAGTGGTAGTTGCTTAGTTATATGGGTCTTTCAAGTGATTTTATGCTTATTTGCTTGACTTGTTTCATTTGCAAAATCTCTATTTTATATCAATTAATTAATTATATTATTTAAATGCATACATTTTAAAGAAGCAGTTAAATAAGATGAACAATAGTAAGAGTATTTAATGAAACTAATAAAGTTTTATTAAGGAGTAATAAATAATAAATAAGTAAATAGTAGAGAGAGCAAATCGATGAAGTGTTAGATGACCTCAGTACACATACAAGCTGTTATTGATTCTTTGAGAAAAGTAATGTTTTCTGGCATTTATTGCTATTTTCTCTGTTCTGTAAGGTAAATCATTCTAAAGACAGAAAGATCTTTAAGAAATTGGAAGCACTTAATGAAACACATATGTGCTCTGTTAGACATAAAAATCTGGCAATCCAGCTGTTTTAAAAGTGTTGGCAAGCTCTAGTCATCAGAAAAAAATATGTTTGATTGATATTCTTTCGAATTGTAAACTCGATTTTAAACAAATTAGAATGCAACATGACGTATGTAAAATATTATGGATCTGACACCTAGTGGTCAAATTTGACAGTGAAATCAAATACTCTGATTACTATTTACTATAACATCAAAAGTAACGATAGTCCGGTTGAATAATGAATGATAACCAAAATACTCCATTATTCCTAATTTTTGAACGTTTGGCCGTTTAACAGAACATGTATAAATATTTCACACTTGTTAGGTGTCAACACAGAATTAATATTTCTATACAGCTACATTCTATTTTGCGGGATTCCTAATCGAATAAGACCACTAACAATGCAAACGTACTTATTGGTGGACATAGGAAATGACTGTTTAAAGTAATATGCGTTGTTCAGTGTTTCCCTTAATTCAATTATTTGTGAGAGCATCAACGATTCTTCGATTTGCTGACACTATTAAATATAATCCCTCAAATAATTAAAATACTATGTATGAAATCTCTTTGTAAACAGATGAACAATGCTTAGTAACTTATTCAACGAAATTTAGTTTCAAACATGCAAATAATTAGAATGAATGTTTTTAATTTATTTTACGTACTTTTATTAAATACACAGATTTTTTTTAAAAAAATTATTATAAAGTTAAAATAAACTTTTTTACGAGTTTTTAATAGGTATTATTTTACATACATTTTATTATTTCAAGCACATTTCATGAATTAGAAAATAGAGATATTTTAACTATTTATTGAATTAATTTTTATAAGTATTTTTTGCAGCCGTCATCTTCATAATTGAGAAGAGATCTTTTCATAGCTTTGTTAAAAAATTATTAAAATTAAAAATAATTGTGGATGATTTTTTGATAAATTTGCTTTAAGCAGCAATTTTATTTTTATCTTATTAAATGCAGTTTTCTACTTTCAAAGCTAATTGGATATTACCTATAATTAAAATAATACATTTATAGTGTATTCATACAAAGAAAAATTTTAAATCTTTGATGATATTCATAAAATGCTTTTAAGTTAGCTATTTGAATATTCAAAAATTAACAAAGAATGAGAATGAAAAAAATAGAATATTTGATCATGTTGAGTGCTTTGTTATTTAAAAAGCGGAACTAAATGTCTTATAATTTGGAATTTTTAAACATATTATTAAAAACAATGCAAGGATATAAAATTTTAAACCTCCGTTTGGTAGAAAACTTCATACTTATTAGTGATTATGTGAAAATAGAACGAGTCAAATGAATTTTGAAAAATTGAAAATTTCTGGTAATCATTGATTTTTCTAAATATTTGAATATCTAAGACAATATTCAAAAATAATAGTTTCCATATAAGAATAATAAAAATATAAAGAATTTTATTTGTTATAATAAAAGATAGAAAAAATAAGTTTTCTTACTTGTAATTGTTAAAAACATAATTTAGTATTATGAAATTAAAATATATCATAAAATGTTTCAATGAAACAGTTTTTTTACTCCACATTATTATTTATGTACTTGGACAAATATATAAAAAAAAAATTTCTAAATATATATATATGGCTGAAGAGGAAAGTCATAGAGGAATAAAAAGAGTTAAAACTCCTAATTTAGGTGCTGTATGAGTTAACGCACAATTATTTTTAACAAATATTTCAGTAAACATTATTAAAATGAAACACCAAACATATCTCGTTTTAGGATTCTAAAGATTATTATAGTGGTTAATTGAAAAGTCTCTCTCGAAGACTGTGTAAATATCGTCGAAAAGCTTTGCTGAAGAACAGATTTATGAAGGAGGCAAATTTATTTCGTAAATTTTAATTAACTTAATTTATTCTGAAAAAAATATTTATATTTTGAAATAATGAAAATAATTTTAAAAAATTTATTTCATAGAAAATAAATATGTAGACGATAAAAAAGAAAGTTTTACAGTAAAAATAAAAAATATTTCCCTAAAATATAGTACACAATTACTCGGATTTTCCAGTTTTTATTCTGTTTTGAAAGCTTGATTTTATAAAATTTGATTTATAATACAAACATCATTTGTTGTTTCTTTTTTATTATATAAAATTTGAATGACAGCGAAAGTAAATTCAGTACTCTTTTTAGCCATATTTTTTTAATTGATTTGCTATAATATTTAATTTCATCATTTAAAAGTAGGCATGCCAGATTTTTAAAATGCTTAACCGAAACACCAAAATGATCCTCAGCATCGTACGTGAAAAATACATAACACCCTAGGAAGGAATTTAGAGTGTTTTCAAGATTGCTTTATTCTCAATGCTATGAATAAATGCTAACTGATTAGGAGCCTAAAGCGGGGTAAAAATAAAAACCCTGTTAACACAAGCATATATGAATTTAAACATATTATTTCTTACATGTTAGTTAATATATATAAGTTAATTAAGCTAGAAAAAGCACTTAGAAAGACGAATAAAAACTTGAACAATATTTAAATGTAACCTTCATTGGCTGTGAGTCATTTTTTTAGAAAGTAATTTTTGGTTTTAATCTTGTAAAAATCTTCACAAGCGCTAATCCGATATTAATTTTACATGACATCACAAGACTAATCGTTCGTCTCTCTCATGATACGATGACAGTATTATTTATTTGCAGATCAACTATCCTCAATAGTTTTCATTTTTCATATAGTACTCAGAAATAAATGACAACGTGATTACCCTTAATAAACCCTTACTGTTTATTTTTTAGACTTTTAATATGTGTAAAATCAAATTTAATTTTTATAGGAACTTGAAGTAAGCCGGCCGAGGCAGCGGGATTTGTCTGTAAACAGATACGTTTGGCAAGCGTATTTATAAGCAGAATAATCTTTCTAAGATGAAATCACATTTACTCAAAATATTGCTTAATATGATAATTTTTTTTATCCTACTGAAGAGACATGTGTGGTACCGCTTAACACTAAGCATTTTGTCCAATAAATACTGTTGTAAGTTTTTTTTTATCTAAACTTTTTGTTTTCCAAGAGAATTTTTTCATAGATTATAGATAAAATTCATGCGTTGAATACGAAATATTTTATAAACTCTTGTAAACAGCAAAAGTGCTTAACGATAGGCAACATGTCATGGGTAAAATAGTTTGTGGGAAAAATCAACGTCTAATCCCAAAACAATGGATTAAATTTTTGCTGATAAATTACCTATTATAAATATTTAAAGTGATTATTGCGTTTTCGATGAAAATGAAATACACCTTTTCTCCAAATCATTCTAATTCAAACATATATTTAAAAAAATAAAACTCTGCGGATGGAAAAATAACACAATAAGGAAAGAAAAATCATCTTAATGTCATATAAATAAGTGAACCTAAAAATTTACCATTATCAGAAGTAGATAAATAATCAAACTCCAGTTGTATCAAGATGTTAATACAAGATTTGCATCAAAAATGTGTAAGATATGCTATATGCGAAAAAGCATTAATAAAAAAAAGTAGTAAGAAGTACTTTCTAAATTTAGAAAATAAATTTGGTTTTATTAAAAGAAAATTTCCTTGCAAGACAAATAACTGTGTTACATATTCTCATTTTAGGGGTTTAAAAACAGTTTAATGCCCTTGTTTGTTACTTAACAATATTTAAAAGTTTCAGCTTTGTATTTAAGGTATCATTTCATGTGCGAAAGACACTATAAAATAGAGAGTTCCTAGAAAATTACTCGTTACTTTGATGAAAAACTACTTTTTCTATGAATTCTACTGATTAATCTGATGTGAAAGCTGCTACAACAATTAGAATTTAGTAAATTTCACTATGGTTACACGAATGAAGTGCTTTTTTAAAAAAATAAAAACTAAGAAATTTAATATTTGATGATCGTCAATGATATGATAGTTTCATGTTGCAAATCATTCATTGAATTTTCAAAGAAATCTATGATGCTGCATCTTGACAGTAGTTACAAATGCAGCATAAGTATGACCTTATATATTTTTTTTTATCTCAGTATGGATGTTGAAAAATACGTTATAAGTCAATGATAAAGTTGCATTTTTAATATATTTGCTAAAATTTCAAAATTGTTTCTCCGAACTCTTTTGACATGACTACTATATATATTGCAATTGTCAGCTATATTTTTATATTATTTTGAAATTTTTTTCATATTGCTTTTATAAACATATGTTATTTTTTTCCTTTCATAAATATTAGAGAATAATACAAACTGTATAAATTATCTGCAAATTACCACATAAATTTCTGGCAAACTGTTTTGTGCTATAATTTATTTTTCATGACCACCCAAAAGTTGATTATGATAAATATAAAAATTTATTGTTAAAAAATATGCTGCTTACTGTTATACATTAGTTTAAATCTGAAAAATTTATTCTTAAAGCTATTTCAAGTTTTACAATATCAGTCATAAAAGTGAGTATCTGTCCTGAAAAAGTTATATGTTGCACAATGTTGAACTTGTTCATTAATCATCCCCCTAATTTATTCATACTTTGTCATTATTCAAGGATGTTTGTACTTCACTGCTATGATTTGTTTTGAATTCTGTGATATATTTTACGTCAATATCATAATATGTATTCAATTATTTTGTATTAAAATGCCTTTTTTTGAAATTAAGTAATTGTTCTTCCTAAAATATGTAAATGATTGTGATTTTCGTATTGCTCAATATACTTTGTTTGATTTGAAATTTGCTGAAACAAAATAAATATTTATTCATTGTTATATATATGAAATTTCTTCATTTTCAAAGTAATACTTCTCATGTGAAAATTTGCAATTTTAATTCTTAGTAAGGGATAGGATAAAATTATTTTTTCAGAAAAAGCAAAATCGTTTCATTTTTATTTCAATGACATTTGTTTGTTTAAATACATGATATTGATTATGGAAACGAATAAAAAAATTTAGATTTATTTTTATATCATATTTTTGGTGCATTTTATATTTGTTTATTATGCATATTTATGATTTCATTTATATTAAATAAAATTAAATATTAAAAAATTTAAGAATTTAATTTCTTTTAAGAGCGGAAATAAAGACAATATGGAATAAAAGTAAAAATTACAATAATTAAATCGAACTAATTAGAACATATAGACCGATCAAAATTCGAAGTAGTACAAAGCATAAATGTGTTTATATTATTTTATTCAATAAATTTTACAGAATGTATTATTTTAATTAAAATGAAATTTAAAATCATCTTTATGCTATGTTGGATAAAACTGTAGCAAATTTTTGAAAAGATTGGATTATTTCAAAAATGTTTGAAAAATTTATTAATTTTTTTGTTTATGTACCTATATATTCGAAACATTAAAAAACTCATGAACCAAAATCGAATCAGTTAGTTACTATAGACAGTTATTATCTTTACTTTTTAAACCAATTGAAACTTTTGATTGCGTCAATTCGCATTTTAACAATGATAGATTGTTTTCAGAGTTTTCTCCTGATAAAATTATGCTCTTCTTTCGATAACATAACCTTTGTCATTTTTTTATACTTTATACATTTACTTCAAATGTTGGTTATATATTGATTTTCCGGTGAGAAAGAGAGTAAAATTTTTACAATTTATGATCCATAAAATCGTTCATGTTACTGTCAGTCAGTAAGTTTTATTTTTTTTGCTAAGTTATTTTTAATTATTTGTAGCAAAACATTTAACTCCATTAATTTAATTCTGATTTTTTTAATTAGTCTGAAATAAATAAATCACAATTATAATATCTAGTATAAGTGACAGGAATAAAATGTAACTAACATTTTCTCATTTTTCGATAGTGACAATTTAAAGTTGAAAAAAGGCTTATTTTATTTCAATCTTTTTTTAAGAATGAAACAGATAACAGGTTTTAGTTGACAGTTCAGTTTCTCTTGTGTGATGTGTTGACATTAATGACATTAAAATTTAATAATGATATATATTTAAAAATTGGAAATTTCAGACTTTATTTCAAGCAAGTTCTTTTCGTTTTTTCCACACCATTTACACTTCTTGACTTATTAGCGTTACGAAAGTTATTTTTTTCAAGCTTAATTTCAGCACCTATTGCAAGCATAGATTTTTCAATTTGTGGTCTTGAAAACCAGACATTTTCTAAAGCCATAAACGGTGACTCGAAAATGAAATTTAGGATGAATGATGCGATAAAAGAGATAACTACAATTGCGCAGTAAATAAACATCTGCAATAGAAAAAAATAGTTACTAATAAAAATCCATATTTTCAATAAACAATTAAAATGTCACCAAAAATCAAAAGAAGAACGTGGAAAATCACTTAAATAATTTTTCAAGCGCAAAATAATTGAACATTTTATATATATTAGTCTTTAGTACATATATTTTTTTGAATTATTTAAATCATAACTTTTAATAATGTTAAATTTGTTGAATATCTTTCACATTTGCTTACATTCTTTAATGTTACTTTTCATAAAGCTAATTTTTTCTGATTATTTAATAGATTTAAAAATCTGAAAGCTATTTTTAGGATCACATTTCAAAAATGTATACAAATAATGACATTTTTTTCTATAGAACTAAGATATTCTATGTAATAAAGAATGTTAAATGTATATAAGCATTCCTTGATATAATTAAATTGTTGAGAAATTAAATTTGATTTCCTAAACTCGGCTGACAAAGAAAAACTGTCGGTAATTCACCCAGTAAAAATTGCCACACCACTATTCAGCAAACAACTCAGTCAAAATGAAATTCAAAAGTTTATATTTATTCAGAAGTGACTAAAGAAAAATGCTTAAGTCACTTATTACTTATAACAAAATTATAAGTCCTTTTTCTAACATATAATCAAAGTTTGCAACTGAAGTGTATATTATCATATAGAAAGCAAATATTAAAACATTATAACCCATCCATTAAACTGCAACCGAATTACTGATAAAACTTTAATGAAATTTATGAGTAATTCATATCATGTTGCATGAATACTTTTCCTATTCCCTTGTAAAATTTTGTATTTATGAAATAGTTATAATGTCTAATATTATGTTAGCAGTTTTTCAATCAATATCTAAATTATTAACTTTTTGTTTCTTACTATATTTTTCCATACAGTATTTGTGCGCAATAAAACGAATACTTTTTACTCTTTAATATATAAAATACAACGCATATATACAATGAAAAATTGTAAAATAATTTTAAAATTTGTCAATAACAAAAAAAAAGTTCATATATTCTATCATCAGAGGCATAATTTTTAGAATTTTAGCTGCTATTTATTTTACACTTATGCTTATATTTAACGTAAGACTTACATTCTGTACCTTTGGAAAACTAATGCAATTTTTTCATAATGCGCAATTTTTGTATTATGTGGAATAAAATCCTCCAAAATTTTCCCATGAATTTCAATATCATTCAGCTGTTTTGAAATTATATAGGTATACGGTATTCAATTTAATACCTTTCAAATATATTATATTTGTTTGATAATTCAAATGTGAGAAAAACTTATGAGGAAATTATAATGGAAATTTAGGTGAACTAAAAAACTTTGTCCACCTGTATGATCTTACAAAATTAGTGTGAATCCTGAAACACGATATTTAACATTTATGTTATAAAATTTTAAATATTTAGCAATACCTAAAGTCTTCTGCAGATATCAGAATTTGCATATTTGTACTACATGATACAAGGAGAGACGCAACAAATTGAGAGAGTAAGTGCATGAAAGATGAACTGAATTTATTTACTGTCGTAATTAAAATTTAATGGTAGTTAAATCAAAGATTGAAGGATTTTATAACATCAAGAGATGGTTTGATTATTTCTTTTAAGTGAGAGTGGTATAAAGGTAAATTAACTAAATTGAAACTGCTCGATTAGCGATGAATATGACAACAAAGATTGTTAAATTATTCTCAATTGATTATCATCAATAATTAGAACTTGATATTTGCGATATTTTCTAAATCACAATTTTTAAATATTTTTATAGTTAATAACATTATAGTTCTGATTGCGCAATCATGGATGCTAACTAAAATTATTTAGCGATGAAAAATTATACTGCTTGCTAACTTTTATTTTGAAACAAGTATGTTTTCTCAAATTATATAAAAGATCTAAAATTAGCAAAAATATAAACGTATTAAAAGAAACCTAAGTTTATGTGAAAAGTCAGTTTTGATGGGATTATATTTTGTTTTACCAGTTTAGTAAAAGTTGTCAATCTATAAAATTTTATATATTCTGTTTAAATTTAACAAAATATGAAAACATTTATCGTATAAAATAAAAAAGAAATTTTGAGTACCTATCAACATTGTTACGTGAATTATATAAATATAAATTGTAAACTGTTACTTATAAATTTCATACTTACAAAAGATCGATGATTATATGTAATATTTGTTCTAGTGGTACCAATATACCAATAAATAATTGCGTAATGTAGAAGGTAGACCATAAACGTAAGCCTTGCTAATGGAACGAAACCTCTCCAACTCAGAAATTTACCAATTACACCTGAAGAATAATAGAATAATTTTTATATCAGAAATGTCTCATTGTATGTATATATATTATTTAATCACCATTATTTTATACATTAATTATCTGTTTTGTTAAGATACTTTACAATTATTTGAAACTTTATATATCGCCATGCGTGATTTTCTATATTTTTGTTGAATTCTTTCATTAAATGCCATTTTCCTTGTCATTTGTTTTTCTTACATTTATTTTATTTAGCTTTATTATTTTTCATTCCTTTACTCGAAGATATCAGGTTTGAATTATATATATATATATATATATATATATATATATATATATATATATATATATATATATATATATATATATATATATATATATACACATATATATATATATATATATATATACACATATATATATATATATATATATATATATATATATATATATATATATATATATATATATATATATATATATATATATATATATATATATATATATATATATATATATATATATATATATATATATATATATATATATATATATATATATATATATATATATATATATATATATATATATATATATATATATATATATATATATATATATATATATATATATATATATATATATATATATATATATATATATATATATATATATATATATATATATATATATATATATATATATATATATATATATATATATATATATATATATATATATATATATATATATATATATATATATATATATATATATATATATATATACATATATATATATATATATATATATATATATATATATATATATATATATATATATATATATATATATATATATATATATATATATATATATATATATATATATATATATATATATATATATATATATATATATATATATATATATATATACATATATATATATATATATATATATATATATATATATATATATATATATATATATATATATATATATATATATATATATATATATATATATATATATATATATATATATATATATATATATATATATATATATATATATATATATATATATATATATATATATATATATATATATATATATATATATATATATATATATATATATATATATATATATATATATATATATATATATATATATATATATATATATATATATATATATATATATATGTATCATTCCCGATTATTTAATATATTAATTATCAGTTTATAAAAAATTAAAAAAGTATAAATTATGATAATTTTATAATATTATAATTATACTTTTTTATAATTTTATGAGCTTTTACAACGCGATGTGCGATTTCATATTTTTTTATGTAATTTTTATAAACATCATATTTTTCATTATTGCTTTAAACTATTTCTTAATTCCTTTCCTGTAGTTTTTTACAGGCTATATTTTAACTTAATATATTATAAAATCTATATGAAAATAATGCTAAAAAATAGTTAACTACATTTTAACTTATTTCTACTTTTTTGATTTATTTATTTTATTTCGATCATTTTGGTTCCTGAATGTTTTTTTTGTATTCTATAAATTATACTTTTTACTTACTGAAAAAAAAAAACTTTTATATGGTTTGAAAAGTCATTTATGATATGCAATTTTCAATTCACCATATTTATTTTGAAAAAAAATAATAAATTTCTTAAATTGCTTAGTCACATTGATTCTTAGTTTGTACTATATTCATAAATATTAATGTGTAAAATTATGACGTGAAAGTCATGTATAATAAGCTCAGAATCCATGGTATTACTTTTAAAAGTATTGTGTTTTATTAAAACCTCTATTTTTTAACACATCTTAAGACTTCTAGATATTAAATAAAAAATTGGTGAAAAATTCCAATTTGTATAGTACTGATCAAAGGAGCAATAAGCATTTGAAACAAAAGTAGTTTCTCTTACAATATGTTGTTGTTGTTACTTATCTCAGATTGTCTAGCTAAGCTAACCCCCATAAAAACAAAAATATCTAAAATGTCTAAAACATGTGATGGGTTCCGAAGGACATCGTCTTTTTTAAAATTTAGGCAGGTTAAGATATGTCCAGGGGAGGCCATATTGACGGAACACCAAGGACAGTCTGGAAATGTCCTTTGCCCCTGCTGAAAGGTGATTCCGCTCGTGCCCACTCAGATAGCGGGAAAAGGTAGTTTAATAAGATCTTGGTCTGAGATTGAAGGTCTCACCCGGTCTTTTGACGAAGTACCACGGATGGTTGGTAGGAATTTTCATAAGATCATTGAATTCAGTTTTTGCCAAGAAAGAAATCTCACTGGATGTGAGCTCTCCTCCTGGATTTACTCCCTCCTCTGACGCCGATCTGGCCAAGAAATCCGCTCTTTCATTACCCTTTACTCCCACGTGTGAAGGGATCCATTGGAAATGCACCGTGTGTTTGGGTGACAGTCTCTCAAGAAGAATTAGTATGTCCAGGCTAGTTTGATCTCCAACAGAGCTCCAATTTAAAAGATGCTGGATTGAGGCACGACTCTCAGTGCCTCCCTCTTACAATATAAAATGCCTTTATGTATTATGTATTATTACACACATTTAAATAAAAAATCTTAAGACATATTTGCAGATGGTATTATTCTAAATTATAGTAAATTGGGATAAATATTTTAATCCTTTAATAGATGTAGTATTTAAAGTGCAAATCAAAAATATTTTTAATAAAAAATGTTATTCTAATAAAGGTTAAATTATATTGATGAAAATCTTACCACCATTTCCAGTACTACAAGAAACCGTGATGAAGGCTAAACATAAGGCATATATGGAACGGTGTGTAGAGCCGTAAAGTGCGGACACAAACACACCCGGTACTTGTCCTTGATTCCAGTAATATGTTCCAAATATAATGTATAACATTGATATGCAAGTTATCAGCCAGCCAATCATATTTATGCGCTGTTGAAGTAAAACGCAAACAGAAAGTTGATTGTAATTATGCAAAAATATGTGATTTTAGAAATTATAATCTCAAATATACTGTAATGAAATTCAGGTTTTTAACTAGATATAGAGAAGAATTTTAGGTATTGAGTGATAACTTTTGCTTAAATTTAATTTAATGTTTTCAACAGATCTGAAGCAACTCTCCACCAATTTAGAAAAAAATCTGGAAATTAATTTTTTGAGGTAACTTTTGTTTAGCATAAATAAAATCTCGAGATTACTAGCGAAATTATATAGAATAAAATTTGCCATTTTATGGTTTTAACAGAAAAATAATAAAGAGCAATTTAGTTGTTTAAGACTTGAAACATATCAAGAGCTTTCTTTAAATGTAACATTGTGCCTTTTAAATTTTTATGACTGAATGTGGCCACAAATACCATTTCTGGGTTTTACTTAATTCTAGTAATATCGAATGTTGGAAATTTTTCAATTAAAATTAGAATTTTGTACTTTTAATTCCTTAACTTTTTCATTATTAATGTTGATACAAATATTTGTCTTAAATGCATAAGGATTAATTTGTTGCTTACATCAATGAATTAAAAAATGTGGGTGTAATATTAGCATAAGTTGTTTTAGAATGTTTTGACATTATTTTATTTCCAGATTCATGGAATTTAAGTATGATGCTTATTATTTCAGAATTTTGGTGCCTTAATTTGAGCTTAATTGTTATATAGGATATCAATTAGCTTTTCAGATCCCAAAACAAAAATTTTAAAACATATTTTAGTCATATTTTATTTAGTATGTACATCGCTAAAGCATTTATTAGACTTATGTGGATTCAGACGCGTTTCAATTTACTTTAAAGATTTAAAATGTTACATTTTAACTCGTGTGGCAAACTCAGATAAACCTCTATCTGTTCTATTGTTCATGTACACGCGCGCTCGTATATCATTTTACAGAAAAAACTTTATCCGTTAAAAAGAACATGCCACTTGAATATGAATACTAATAATTTAACGGTATCTGTCTAAGATATAATATGTAATAAAACAATTTTTTTTTCATGACTATACACATTTGAATCATTATTCTTCTTGTGATATATGCTTATCAGAAAATCTTTCTAACTGTGGTTTTTCAAAGTAATACCTAGAATAAAATTTATATGATTTCTTCTCAGTGATTAAAAATTTAAATTCATGGAAAAATAAGCATATATACTTAATTTTTTAAGTATTTTTTTCAAATCAATCATCAAAAAATTAATAAAAATCTGTAAAAGGTACAAGGTCTATTTTTCTGTGACACACCTGTTTAATAACAATTATAAAAGTTATTCATAATTTTAAAAATATTTACCCTTGGTATATGAACTTTTTTCACCGCCAAAATATAACCAACATACATTCCAATGCAGGAAACTGGCAAGTGAACATGAGATGGAGTGTAACCTCGGACACCAAAATAGTACCAATCACTATCAACAAATGACTACATATATAGTAATACAATTTAAGTCCATCAAGAATTTCAAGTGATAAAATTATTTGCAGTAAATTGTTCACTTTTAGCAGATAATATATGCAATAAACTTTTAATAAATAATACACACACACAGTTTAAAGAAATATTATATAGAAAGAAATGAGAATTAAGTAGCCAAATAAAGTAGATAAACAATTTATCGAATAATTATGCAATATTTTTATTTTTTAAATTATAAAATGTTAAGAATAACATAAATAAAAATGTTATCGTTTCTAATTTTGCAAGGTGCTAAGTAATGTGAGGTTATACACACTAAATAAACATTTTATTGTGGAAAATAATTGTCATTAATAAAATCGCGTGATCTTAATATTCAATTTAGACTAGATTTAGATAGTGAATTTTTTCATTATTTCAATTTATAATACTTAAAAAATTTGTAATAAATTTCACAAGCGTTTTGCTGCATTTAAATAAAACGATAAAAACATGGATTTTCTGTCTATTGTATTTATTGTTTTTTACATCGTATTCCAGAAGTATATATAATGGCTTAAAATTTTCTTATATAAAACGATACAACATAACTTCAATTTTAAAATGCAATACTATTTCAACTATTTTTGACATTTGTAATTACTTTCACATTTTCTGGAAAAATTTCAGTGCGAAAATTACTTCATTCTTGGAAAAATTGACTGTAATGCTACTGATATAATCTATGTTATAGAGTACTTAATAGTGAAATGTTTAAATGAAAAACTTAACGTCATTTAAATTTTTATTTTATGACTGCCAATAAATTTTAGATTAATTTACAAGAAATTATTAGATTAAAATAACTTAAGAATATTTGCGAACTACAATTCTTGGTGAAATAATGTCATTTGAAGGGGGGATAGTTTTCAGTTTTATTTAAAATGTTAATAATTATCCAAAGTGTTTTGCGTATCTTATTTTCTCCTTTCGATTCTGTATTATAATTCATTGTTAAAGGAAATCTAAGAGCAAATTTGATGAAAATCAAAACAAAAATTCTCTGGACAATTAGCGAAATAGGTATACAAATCTTAAGAAAATGTAATACATATTGTATTAAAATAACTTTTATTTCATGTTTTGTCACTAAAAGGAAAATATCTTACAGAGAATGACATATATATCTCTTTAAGTGATAGAAACATTATAATCAAGGAAACTGAAAAGCTTTTAGATCACACCAAAAGTATGATCTCAAGGAAAGATATTTCGTAAAATATAGGCCATATCATATTGACCTATCTAAAGGGAATAAATCTGAAAAATTATTAAGCCCCACTTCAGTAGATACCAAATATCCAACATAATCTCCCGTTATTGAATACAAAGTAGAGTCAAAGCGCAGTCTTCAACTGCATAAACCTGGAAATCCTGACAAATGAAGATAACTATTTTCCAAGCTTTTAGAAGGAAAATGCCTCATACAAGTGTTGCAAAATCCATGAAAGCTTCCAAGGACACATCTCCTTTAGCTGCAGAAATGTAAGATCAACCTTTAGTTATTCAGTTGGGGTTAGATTCAAACCAAATACATTTCAGTTGTAACCACTACAATTATTATCCGGGGCTTAATATCAAGCTACGATGAATTTTGATTAAATGAAGATTCTGATATTTTCGAAGTTCTCGTTGTGTTTTCAACAATGAATCTCATATTGCCAAAATATTCCCCCCCCAAAAACAAGTGTCTACCGACATTAATATCAACACAAATGGATCCAAACATGATCAAGAAACTGACGCCTCATTTGTAGTGCTGTAAAAGGGAATTGAAATCCATTCAAGCAATTCAGATTTTCTCAATACTATACTATTTATCAGGCGAAAGTGATGGCAATCAAACAAGCAGTAATCAATGTAAGTAATTATAAATTTATTGGTGTTACAATTTGGAGTGAGAGCACTTCAGTATTACTTTTATTACTTGATCCATAGCATAAGTCGCCAATTATATACATTACATTCAATATCAGAAAAATTCTTTTCATCCCTTCAAGACCAGAACCCACGTAGGTACAATAGGAAAAGAGCTTACTGATTACAATGCAAAAGAGGCATCTGTAGATAATAACTTACCAATAGCATATTTAAAATTGCCCTCTTCACACCTCAAAGAAATTCTAAACAAGAAGCTTCTCAATATCTAGAAATATGGGATAATCAAACTACTGGAAGACATTTTCTAAACTGTGTCGGCATAATATTTATCTATAAATCTATTTCTCAATTACTTTCTGACAAATTACAGAACATTCCCCATACATTTTCATATAATGAAGAGAACATCAAGATTTAATCGCTCATGTGGATACAACCAGAAATTTCTCAACATTATATAGAGAAAGTACTTTAACAAAACCTTTAGGGTAAAAATGATATTTATATAGAAGGAGCAAAATATTCTATATTACAACGCCTTCTCGCTAAAAAGATCAAACTATTAAGAAATATAAAAAGAACATGGCCAATCAATTGATTTTTCTACAGATTCAGAATAGACATGTATTCAATGAATATAATTCATTCCTACTATCAAACTTTATATTGAACATTAGTGACTGGTATTTTGACTCTCATTTTCAATGTAGTATATTTTGTATATACTAATTGGATGCTTATTTTTAATTATCTTCTTTTTCTCTATATTTTTTTTACTATTTAATATCTACTATTTTTATTTTAAATGTGTGTATTTCAATTTTAATACAATTAAGTGTACATTAAATTTATTCTCAGAAGAACTGTGATGCAGATGCTAATTACATAGATTTCTGTAGACTTTGATGCACCACCATTGTGTAAAAATTATTTTTCGAATAATAGCTGAATGAGGGGTTCTCGACTGACGCTCATAGCAGTCTAAGAATGGGTCGAGTGCTCAACTGATGTTAAAGGAGTTAAATCCGATTAACCAATAAGCTAAGACCGGAGCTCCTTAACATCGCTATACATTTTTTGCCGAAATAGAGATATTGAATGTTTTTAAAATATTTTAAGGTGAAAATTTGAATATTTTTAACAAAAAAGAATGAAGAAGATTTTCAGGAATGATTATCTGAACTAAAAAAGAACAAAGAATTAAAACTTATAAAAATTAGTACGTCAATTCTAAAAGTCTAAATACATATTTTGTATTTTGATTCAACGATGGGATAGAAAAAAAAAAGTTCCTCCTTTTTCCATTATTATATTTAATGAAATAGAGCTTCAGCACAGTTTTAAACTTTTTCCCTAAAAAAAAGGTACTAGCAATTAATCACTGAGCCCTGTGTTGTTCACCTATTTTATTTTTATATTAATTTGTAATCTCTAGAAAGCACAAAAGTTTCCAACAATTTTTAGATTAAACCATTACAGTGATGGTTTTTCAGTTTTTTTTAAAATTAATTTCTCATGTAGTACATATACATAATTTCATGTTTTCGGATATAACTTTTATTAAATAAATATCTCACAATATTATTGTCTAAATAATACATTATTTCTTAATTCACCAGAGGACAAATAATTTAAATAAGAGTCAAGTAATATGAAAACAGTAACTTTAATAATAAAGAGATTATTTCGAATGATTATGAGAAGAGACGGGCTTGAATAGAAACTTCTAGTCTTTATATATTTTAAATAAGCCGTGGTTGATATGGAAATTTTTTTGAATCCTTTGATTAAATTTTAAATATTGACTAGTATCTAATATTTTTTAATATAAATGAATGAGCTCATAAATCGAGACACTTAATTATATTTAAATTAAGCAAAATTATTCACATATGTTTAGTTATAATATATATATATATATATATATATATATATATATATATATATATATATATATATATATATATATATATATATATATATAATATTTGTCTTTTTCATTTTGCTTTTTCTTCTTTTCTATTCTCAACATGTTAATGACTTGAATTATTGGAAAACCGCTTGTCAAACCGATGCTGAGGTATTTATAGAAGAAATCGTTTCATTAACAAAAAATGAACTTCGACACTATTCTTATATATTCTTTGGTGAATTTTTCACTTTGTTTGCTGGCGCTCGAAGAATGTTATCTGAAGGCAAGCAACAAATTCGTTGACAAGTCGGATTTACGGCGCTGTTTCGATTCGATGTCTTAATTAATTATGTGTGACGTAAAGTAAATGAAAATTTAACTGACGTCATGAATATTTTAAACCAATGAGAATTGTAATAAAATCGCGTAATCATAATCTCAACTGGAACGAAAGAAAAACAAACACTTTATAGTTAATAAAAAAGGACATCATTTTTGTGAACTTAAAAAATTTATGTGAAATATAACAATCAGAAATATTCATGGAATACTCAATAATAATAAAGAAAGAATTTTCATTTCTAAAAATCAGGTTTTCAAATATTATTCAGGGAAAATGTAAGTATTGTTATATAATAATTTTTAAAAGAAAATTAGCTATGATCCATTATTTTCAGACCTCTTTTATATAAAGCTATTTATTAAAAAAATAATTTCTTGAAGCTTAAATCAGCAGTACGTTAAAAATATTAATTGAATATAGGTCAAAAGAATACTTAAAGTTTAGATTAAACAATGCAATATTTGCTGTTATTATAAATATTTTTAGTTAAGGAAATTTATATATTGAAAACATTGAAATGGTATATAGAATAAATAGCGATGAAATTATATTTAATATAAAGTTAAATATTTATTCTCAAATATATAAAACAAAGAATTTATATAAATATATGGTTTTTAAAAATTAATAATTAAAAATGTAATGTATATAATATTCTCTTTCCGGAAAATGCATTAAATATATTTAATAAAAAGTGAAAATCATTCAAAACTGTATTTTTACTATATTTACGTAGATTACGTGTAATGAGTAAGATGAAATATACTTACTCAAAAGTATGGTAAGACTGTAAATATACTGGTGGAAGATTGTAATAAACATAAGCAATAGCAGTGCTTAAAATGCCTGCAACTAGTAAGAATCCAATGGTTTTTAATCCTTTCTCAACATTCCTGCGTAGAATGATCATAGATTGATTATGAAATATTTGATAGTGTAAAATATTTAACACTAATTAAACTTTTTCAAATTAATATTATGCATGTTATTTAGTTTTATAAATATACCAGGAGGTATACATACTTTTGCAAAGATACAAAGCACTCTAAAGAGTAACTCGATCTTATCGAACTTTGCTTGCAAACTTTTGTAGACATTGAAGAAGGGGGTTAAGTTTTCAGAGCCAATAAACGTTAATTTTGGTGTTAGAAAAACTTTCTACTAATTAACTTATATAGTATAAACTTAGTAATTTTAGCGAAAAATCTGGCTTTTCTCACTGTCCCAGATAAAAATTGAAGAAACAAGAATGTTGTACAAATAATAATTAATAAATAAGATGTAAAAATACCATTACGATGTTTCAAAAACATTATAGTCAACTGGTGACTTCTAATACTGTCACGTAATCGAAATGTGGGAAACTGGATGGACAAATCAAGCTAAAGGCCCTCTCTTCTCCGTATGAACCTATCTAAAGGAAGATATTGCTAATAATGCGCCATAGGGAACTTATCGGTGAAATGAAGGCTCTAGTAAAGCATGATGCTTAGTTACTATTAAAGATTAAATGATTGTAAGCCAGGCTCAAACTGTTCCTATGTCCGCAATCCTATGTGATACACTCTTTTCTACATCATCTGTTACTCCTTATACCATTTCAGTGGATTTGACTGAGACGGAATTACTTTAACATTTATCTTTAAGACTGTGACCTTAAATAAAAATTCACATAGGGGAAATTGTTTGCAATACTGCTATTATAAAATAACAAATTGGCAGCACCTACTGTTTAGTGATGAATCCCGCTTCTTTCTTGGATCAGATGACTACTGTATTCGTGTAATGAGGGACTCGAATCTGCGGTTTTATTCAACCTTTATTTTACCGGTGCTTCAGCCATTATCTCTAGTATGATAATGTGGTCTTATATGACAACAGACCACATCCTGTAAATTTCCTGAGCAATGCACAATATGTTATTTCTATCTGTGGCTATTGGCATAACACTTCTTATTACATCACCTTGGAGTCAGATTTTTATTTTAAAAAATGTCAGGTTTTTACATGTCTCACATTTATTAATAGCCTCCGTGACATTATTACACTTCCTTTAGAAATAAGTTCACCAAGTCTTGCTCATTGAAAATGTCAGAGACATAGTATGCCAGTGGATACAGTCGTTCAAAAATGTTACTGATTTGGAGAAACACTTAAAAAATGCTGACAGGAGATATCGTATAAAGAATGATACTAGAAATTTTTATTATTTTTTTATTTAGAATTATAGAAGTGTATATAATTGAGATGAGAAGTTTTACTACCAACTGAATTGAAGATTAAATGTGTAACTATTCAATGTTAATGGCTATGAGCTATGCACAAATTTAATTTCAAGACTCAATTGTTTTAAAATGATTCATTGTTGCAAAAGATTGCGGTCAGTAATGCAATTTAAATGAACTGTGTAAAATTTGTTATTACAGCAAATGCAAAGTCAGTAGTTACTTTTTAAGGTCCAATTTAAAGTAAAAATATTTAATAAATATCATTCAAAATAATGCATATCAATTTTCTTAGAAATAGCAGTTTTTCTTATAAAAAAGTTATGTTATTTTGTATGTATTTAAATGTATGTTTAACTGCGATCTGTGGCTTCACTGGATGTCCCAGCTCGATGATTGTCAATATATTTCTTTCCAAATTCTTAAAAGAGTACGTTAAGTTTTGTTTTAATGATTCTCTTGCATAATGTTTACCAATATTATTTGTTAGGAAAAGAAAGTTATTAGCATTAACTATACGATAGTTGTATTGTTCTTACGATGTTGTATTGTTGCTTTAACTTTGGCCGTAACTTGAAGATAGTGGGCTTTTTTTAAATTAAACACAAAGAGCTAAGTAAATTTCATGTTTATTAAACTAGTGAAGTCTAATTTTTTTGTTTGTATACTGTAGTGTGATTTTATATTTGGTAAATACTGGAAACTGTGACTCTGATTTTGATTCCTTCATTTGTTTGGTTTTAAAATTATATAATGTGGTTGACAGAGTAATTCTTTAGTTTCAGTCAACTGAAACAGGTGAATAGGCGAATAACCAATTAAAGAAACAATCATTTGGATTTCCAATATGTAAAACTAAATTTTCATAATTACTTGGCTCTTCTTATTCCATCATACGAAGAATATCGAATCATACTCACAAATACTGTTATTCTCACTATCACTAAAGATTGAAAATATACAGGTTGTAATATAAGATGGAAATAAAATGCGTTTTGTCTCCT
The DNA here is from genome assembly GCA_037975125.1 of Latrodectus hesperus. Classification (NCBI taxonomy): domain Eukaryota; kingdom Metazoa; phylum Arthropoda; class Arachnida; order Araneae; family Theridiidae; genus Latrodectus; species Latrodectus hesperus. Next base: position 24,595,636 of record CM075851.1, read on the forward strand.
TTTTCAGTGTCTTCAAAGGGATTTATGATTTAACAAAAATAAAAACCGTAAAACTAAATATAAACTAATGTAGCATACTATAATCAGATACCAAAGAATTCAAATTACAAAATTTCATCAAAATATACACTAAATGTATCTATGAAATATTTTAATAATTTACAAGATATTTTTAATAGACCAATGTGCGGGTGTTCCTACAATTCCATGTTCAAATCTTTACAAGAGACCAAAATGTATCAAATAACGTTTTAAATTATTTCCTTGTTTCACTAAGTGTCATACACCCACTTGCTCTTATAAAATTTAATTTAAATTATAACTGCTAAAAAAGATGTCTGTGGAACTTTATTTCAGATAGCTCTTACCGCAAATAAACTTGTATTAAAATCATTTTATTTTATTTAATCATTAATCAATCATATTTTTGGAATTATTTGATTTATATGAAACTGTTTTTAGTTACATTTCTATAAGTTTTTAAATTATTTTTGTTGTCGTTGCTAACCTTCATGTCTAGAAGTATACTAGAGGAGGTCCACTCATTTTCAGAATATCAAAAACAAGCTTAGGAGTGTTGTCCTGTAGGCTGCCTGATCCTGGCGAGGGAGTGTTATTGGGTGGAATAGGCGACGTACATCGGGAGTGCATACTCCTGGTAGGACCACCCAAGGCGCCAAGGCTATTCCACAATACCCAGCTAAAGCCTACAGGCATTTGAGTTAAGTCATTCCTCTACCATTGGTGCTCGGATCTTACGACTTACAGAGGCTGCCCTTTTCCTCCCCCCATCCAAAATATTCTTAATTTGAATTTAATAAAAATCACACATTTCGTTAATACCATTGTTTTCTTAATAATCCATTTAAACCCTTTTTAATAAGAAAATTTAAACGTGAATCATTTGTATATTACTCGTTATACTAGGCCATATAAGCGCGTTTTACGAGAATGCTCTTACAATATGTTTTTCTATAACACGGAACTAATATACTCTCTCTCTCTCTCTCTCTCTCTCTCTATATATATATATATATATATATATATATATATATGTGTGTGTGTGTGTGTGTGTGTGTGTGTGTGTGTGTGTGTGTGTGTGTGTGTATGTGTGTGTGTGTGTGTGTGTATGTGTGTGTGTGTGTGTGTATGTGTTGATTTAAAATAATTTCTGTAGACAAAAATGTTCAACAATTAATATTTGATTTCAATGTTGTTTTTTAGATTACTCACTTTCTAAGTAAAATGATGGCATACAAACAGATCGCGAATAAATGAGTATCCGCTGATAAGTACCATGTCCATCCCATACACTAGAGGCATAAAAAAATTTCTAATTAAAAAATTGTAAAATGATAACTGATGCAAAATTTTAATGAGAGTGAGGACTAAGTATACTTAGTTTAATGAAAAAAGTTATAAAAAATGGTTGTATACAAAAAAAGAATTCAGAAATATATCATACCGTATCTGAAGAATAGACATAATCATTTAAATATAACAAATTAAACCATCCCTTTTCTTTGCATTTGTTAGACAAAATATTTATAACTGTCTCCCTCCAAAGTGGCCCGGATCCAAAATGGCCGAGAACGGAGACCAATGCTACTGTCAACATTAGAGGGGGTGTCAGTCTGGAAAAAATTCACATAATTTTTTGAATTTTAAGAATACATGTTTATAGAAATTAATTTTTATTTTATCCATAAAATATGTTTAAAATATTTAAAAAATTAAATTCTAAGATGTATCTATTAAATTCAAATATGTCTTATTCCAAAGATGCTTACAGTTAAAATATGTTTCGAATCTTTCTTTCCCATAGCTTGTAGCAGCATTCGCTGTTTTTCAAAAAGTAATTGTATTATCGTTTAGTAATGAAAAAAGTAGGTTTTAAAAATATAAAGTTTAATCAATTTCCCTATTTCTTCCGGCACGCTAATCTTGTTCTGGAACACCAAAAACCCTCTGTATTATATTTTACATAATTTAATACAGAGGTGGCCAACCTGCGGCTTGAGAGCCACATGCGGCTATTTAAAAGATAATTTGCAGTGCTCAATAAATGTACTAGGAAGAAGACCAAGTTCTACTAATTAAATATAATTCGATGCCGATTATTGAATTTTGGATATTTATACCAGAATCGAAGTATCCTGAATTAAAAAAAGGCTGCTTTTCGAAATATTTCAATATTCGAAGTAACGTACTTAAGTGAATCATTTTATTCTTCTTTAAAATTCGTGAAATCCAAACACCAATCAGTAGTATCTAACCAACATCTCAAAGAATTACTGAGAAGTGCTGTCACCAAATAGTCGCCAAATTTTAAAGAACTATCAAGAGAAGTAAAATAAATGTGTTCAAGTTTTAATATTTAAATTCAATACACACAAGTTTTGTACATTTATAATTTCAATAAATATAATTTCTGGAGAAAAAAGTTTAAACACCTTTTTTGCATACCTTTTAAATTCGTATTTAATTGCGGCTCTCGAAAAATTTCAAAATTTTAAAAGTGGCTCGGACTATCAAAGAGATTGGCCATTTCTGCTTTAGTATAAAGATTTGTTAACTAAACTTTTTCAAAGTTTACAGATTATAAATTCACCACAAAATAATTCTGCAATAAATGAGATGATTTGGACAAATTTTCTGATTAATTTTGAAGTCAATAGTTTATAAATTTACTAATCATGTTTGAAGATAGTTTTTAGGTGTTTTCATAAACAGCTTTAATTCATAAATGTTTATTAATGGTGTTTTTATAAACTTTGCGTTAAATGACTTTATCTTAATTGATATATATTTTCATTAATTGTAGAGTTATCTATTAATTTGTATGTTATTTACAATTGTTAAAAATAAAAGTTATTTTTGAAAACTTTTTTTATATCTTTCCATTTCATTTTTATTATTTTTTTCATCTAGAAAAGTATAAGGGAGATTATCAGTATATAAATATTATAAAAAAGGGAGATAAAATGTTCGAGAAACTAAAAGAAAATACTTTTAAGCAAATTTATTTCATAACATTACGAATGAAGAATGTTTCATAACGTCAACAAGTATGAGCCAGCAGAAAGGTATTATTTCTTAAGCATTACACACAGCTTATTATGTACAAAAATAAAAATTAAGAAACAAGAGTAGAAATAAAATTTTCCAATTTGGTCTGTAAGTAATTTTTCAGGTATTTAATTTAAATTTATTTTAGAATATTACTACTTAAAATCTTTGAAATATTTTTAATGTTTTTTAAAAACATAGATTGTATGAAATGAGAATTTCAAGTTTAAGGTAGTTACATCTGGTTAATTCAAAATCATATTGGAGTCTCTGGTTGAAAAAGCCTTCTTGACTGGCTATATAACATAAGAAAAGACTCGAGTATTTCGACGTGTCTGTTTCGAAGATAGCTGTCTTTTGTCTTGAATTCATCATTTCGAACACCTTTTTTGATTTGTACCTTACTTTTGTTGCTTATGTTTTCATCTTATGAACATCGAGTAATCGAGAAATATTTTCTTTCCTTTCATGTAATTTTTCTTATGTTTTATGTCAATACCACTACATCCCTTATAAATTTGTCTCCTATTTATTATTGTGCTTTTGAAACTAACTTAAGCAAATCGAGAAAAGTTCCAATTGTTCGTCAATCACATAATTATTTGAAGAAACTAAGCTTCTCTTCAGAGATTGTTATTCATGAAGCAGATCTTTATCCACTTTTCCTCAGAATATAGGCTAGTTTCCTAAAGTATATCAACAAATTTTCCAATATAGACTGAAGCAACAAAACTGCTAGCTACTTACATGACTGGGCTTGTGACTAAAGAATAAAAAAAACAGTCCATTTATTCTAGTTAAATCACAGCAATTAATTGCAAAAAATGTGGAACCTCATTATATCCATTATAATTTAAATACTTGCGATGAACTTTCCAATGTTAGTTTTCATGATGGCCTCTCTTAATAAAAATGATGTTCCTGACTTTCTTAAGCAACTGGCATTGGAAGTAATCATTAAAATTCCTCCAAATGGCATCAAAATTTATACTAATGACAGCAAAATAGATGTACGGGCGCACACACAATCAGTGGAATACATATAGAAACATCCTGAGAAAAATATTCTATAAAAACAACGTAACGCAGATTACTAATCTATGTTTCGTAGTGAATTAATTGCAATCAACATATTATTAAAGAGAATCATGAGCGAAAGCAACTACGGTGACCTTTGAATTCCTTCTGACAACCATATAATTCAGTATCTCAAAAGTTGGACTCATATAGGAGACAAAACCAGTTTTTTATCCCACGAAAAGTAAAGCTCATTTCTCATCAGCACAAAGTTTATTTTCAATGGATCTCATGTTAATATCCACGGAAATGAAATAGCCGACAACTTTGCGAAGGAAGCCCTAAAACATCCTGCTCTTTTCACTACAGAATATTTAGAGTTATTCTCGAGGTAAAAGGATCGAGATTTTTTGAAACAAAGAAAAATGGTTAATACCTCCGCTTCACAACTGGTATAAAGGCAAAAAACAGGACTTTCTTAATTCTACCTTGTGACAGACAGACCAACACGTGTCTGCTCCGACTGGCCAGTGGACATTTGAAAGGTGTCACACTTCCTGGAGTTAGCAAGAGGTTTCCTCTTTGTCTCAAATGCGAGCAAGAATAAGAATCACCTCAACACATCTTGGATTGCTTTGGACTGGGAGAACATACACAATTGTCCACTTCTTGTATAAGACTTCATTAATGTCAACAGTTTCATTGATCTGATCTGACTCTGTCAGAGCAAATGGAAGATTAGAAACAACAACAACAAATGTGTTCATGTTATCTAAAACAGAAAACCACCAAGCTCGCTTGCAAACTGAAGTTTAAGGAAACACGTTTGAAGCTCTAGTGCCTTTTCAGTACCCATTGATGCCCTTTCCATTTCCTATCTGGTATTCCTATGAGTTTCCATGTCGTGTTAAGCCTAAATTTTGATAACATTTACTTCATTATTTAAATGTTACCAAAATTCAGGCTAATTTCAAACAGTTAATTTTTTTCATTACTTGTAACCGAAAATAATTTTATATATTAATATTTTTTATCTATACTTTTTTGTCATATTAGAAGTAACATTAGAATCTAATTCAAATTATAAATATTAGTTAGTTTAAGTACTTAGAGTGAAAGATAAAAAAAAAAAAACGCTGCCTTATATTTCCAATTATATCAATAAATATAACACAAAAAATAACAACGCTGATAAGAAATAACACCGAAAGTACAATAAATTGAATCAAATTGAGATACACATTTGAAGTTTCAAAATTACATTTTAGTAATTTTTGAAAAATTTAAAAATAGAACGAGATTTTCAGTTTAATTATATTCTCATTCGAATTATACAAGAATTTATAATCATATAAATTTTTCTACATGTATTTGTAATCAGAGAAACATTTTAATTGGAAAATATTGTATATTCATGTCTAGAAAATAAAATTTAGAACAGTAATATTTTTTTTACTATAAACATACTGACCTGAAATAACGTCTAAAAAAAAGCTTTGTAAAGCTTATTTTGCCTTTCATTCTCATGCAAATGTATACCACTAAAACTGAGCTGTAAGAATTCAATCGTTTTAATATATAATAATAAAATTTATAATATCTGAAAATGATAAATGAAATCTATTATTTTTGAATTAAAAGCAATATTAGGATACAATAAATAACTTAAAAATTCTCTATTCACATAAAATGTATTTTTCATATTTTAAAATAGTTTTATCGGAATTTTCATATTATAAAAAAATAAATAAAATTTGAGTTCGCTGTCAAATTTTGCATGATTATGCATACAATAATTTATCTATATGCACTGCTTGCCTGAGGAAATTCAATACCATAAAATATTGAAAAGAATGAACTAAAAATTAGCGCGTAGACAAGTAATGGATATGTAAATAAGTGATGTTATTTATTGAATGATAAATTTATATGTTGATGAAATAGGCAAAATAATTAGTAAGAAGTATGGCCATTTAACGCGGCGTAGCAAGTATAATAGATACTCTGAGGGCAGACAAGACCAACATCCTAATGGTGTTTTTAAGGATAGATTAACATGTTAACAAGAAAAAGAAAATATCTATTTATTAGACAGCACACTATTTTTGTCATAAGTCAAAAAATAATAAACATGATTAATTAATCCACACGAACGAATGCCACCAAAAAAGCTTATCCATGACTTACATTCATTTACTTTTGTTGAAAAGAATATTCGTAATTGATGAAGTATTAAATAGACTTATATCAACTTTCATTCCTAACTTACTAGCCACAATAATTAAGTAATATTGAAAATATAAACTCACAAAATTAGCAATATAAATGATATTGTGAAAAAAAAACAATTTAACCAAAAATACCAATTATTTTCCTCTATCATGCCTAATTTGATATTTTATGTATTAACTAGTAATTTTGTCAATATTGGTTTTGATATTGTGTCGGTTATATAAACAATACTTATCACTTATCATCACGAAATTTTGATCTGTCTCTGATTTAATGAATAATCAAAAATCAGTCATTCTGGTTTAGGTACTGACACATTTTGTAGTTTATATAAAATATTTAATGGATACAATAAAAAAATCAAGAAAAACGTGTGTAAAGATATGGCTTTTGCTTCGTACTTTTTTTCCCCTTCAAGAAATTTTGTACTTAATTTCTGAACTCAATGATTCTGCAAAAATTAAAACTTTTACTTTATTAAAAAGCACTCTAACAATTAATTTTTAATAAATATAAACTTATTGAGTTTTCTTAAATACTGAGATCAATAAAACTCCATTTATAAGAATAATGGCAAAAAATACAGAATTTTAAAAGAAATCATTGTTTTCAAGTCATATTGCGAATACAAAATATATTAATTGAAAAATATTTTTTGCGAATAAAACACAAAAAACATTCATGTTTAAGATTAAAAATACTGTAGTTAGTAAGCACCATTATCTTAAAATGTAAGCAGATTAAAAAGCTAAAGTAATGTTCAGATTATTGAAAGTATAAATCATAAAATAATCTTTATAATTTTATACATAATTAATATCATAATAGTCTAAGTAAATCTTATGCACAGTTCATATTTTAATTTTAAATATGAATAAAACAAATAATCATCACCTCATGAAAAAGAAATTTTCAACAGATAAAAACCCATTTATGATTGGTTGAAATTTAAGATCTTTTGCTATATCTTTATTCGTCAGCAGCCCACCTAATATAAAAAAGACACAAAGAAGATTACAAATATATCTCAGTATTAAAATATTCATATTATGATTTGACGAAAATATAAATATAATTATGAATAGTTTTTGTACATAGTTTGGAAAAACAAAAAAAAAAATAAATAATTAATTAAATTCATCAAACAAACGTTGCTCGAAGCTAGAAATTTTTATATAAATCAGAATTTGAAGTCATATTAAAGGATAAATAAGAGTGGATTTGAGTATGTAAAATAACACAGGTAAATTTGAATTGACTCTAATATAACTTGTTGCAAAATAAGTGATTGATATATTTAAAAATTAATTTAAAAAGCACCTTTAAAGAACAGAAATGAATTTGGATCATTATAATTAGAAAATTGTATATGAAACTAAATTTCTAAAATTAATTTATTGAATGCATCGAATAATGGGAAAAAGCATATACAGTAGACACTCCTTTTTATGAATTCGTAGGAATCGGTAAAACAGTACGTTAAGAAGAAAGTTCGCAAAATAGAAAAATGATGTATTAGAATATTAAGATATAAAATTTTTTTACCAAATTGCTTTTCCATTATAAATAAATTTTTTTTAAATTATTAGAATGCATCATGAGAAACATATGTAGAATAAGATTCATACTTAAAAACAAGATTTTTATTTTCACACATTTTATTGGTTACACTTCACCACACAATTTTCTAATGCTCCAAAACTTTATCTTGCTTTTAATTTTTGGAGTTAACAGTCTGATGCTTTAAAATCTATTATGTTCACTTTCATAGCAAAACAGTTGACATTCTCTTTAATAACGTTAACATCAACAGAAATGCTCATTTTTCTCAGTAAAGCAAGCAAAACTTTTTCCAGCTTAAGATGTTTTTCTAATCTACAATATTTTTGAGAGGGAGCATTTTCGCTGGTACTGTTTCCTTTTCCACATATTTTCCGGAGTTTTTAAAATTGTCTAGAATGTGTTCTTTGGAATTCCATATTTTTTTTAAAATTTTTGTCTTATTTAATATTATTTCGTCTACTTTTAGAATGTTCTTATTTACTTGAACCGATAAACATGTCCATTTCTTAAACTGCTACAAATCTTCAATGGAATCCCCTCAATCTCTGTGGACAAACGAAACTTTGTTCAAATGAAACAAAATAATCTTCAAAACAAGAACATACAAACTCATAAAAGAGTTTTTTTTTCTCTTTTTATTATCTAGTGTACGGGAAGAAGAGATTAATTTCGCGCTTTCTGTGTCCATTAGTTGAATACGGTCCCCCATAGCTCTTTCCTATCAGATGTCTGATAGCCATTTATTTTCGACTGATTTCCCCACAATATCGGGAATATTTGTACACGTTTCTTCGTTGTACAAGAAGGAATGAAGATCTCAAGTGCATACAAAAAGGAATCAAATAAAAAAAATGAAAATATAATAAATCATAAAAAATAAAAAACGGAAAAGAAAACACTGTCAGAAATGACTTTCGCAAGAAAGTAGAATCAAAATTTCAAAATTTTACTTCGTAAATGGAAGTTAAAATTATCATTATGTCTACATTGTCAAGGTAAGAACAAGCCACTTGTTCGTAAGAACGTGAGTGTTCGTAAATTAGAGATTCGTAAAAACAAGCGACTACTATCGTCAAGCAGATAGGCATTCTGTGCTTTATTTATTCTTTTCAAACACTGCGAGTTACAAGCAATTACTCCACATTATTTCATTGAAAGTTGTAATATACTTTGTTTTGAAAATTCATCATCCATACAATTATTTTGTGGAAATCAAACATGAATTAAAAAATAAAATTTAATGTCCTAATCGTGTGATAAATAATATAATAAACACATTGTTAAAAATTTTTGTAAGATAAGTTTGTTGAGAATTGTGTTTAAAATGATAGCCATAAATGTATGATGGCCTTTGAAAAGATATATACTGAAGTTGTGTGTTGAAATACGTATGTAGCTTGAAATGCTTTCATCGTATTGCAAGTCAAACTGAACTGCAACAATCTGCTGTCCATCTACAATACTCCAAAATATAACGCAATTCTAAAAAATGAACAAAATCATGTTACATTAATGTACTTAAGTGCAGATTAACATCTAATTCCTTCATTTCCCTTGAATTAATATTGTTTTTTCACGTTTTCCTGTTATGCTAAAAATTTATTAGCAACATAAATATAGCTATGTTTTTCAAATTTAAACATAAAAATCCTATTTATTTTACGCACGTTTATTTTTATTTTTGAATATTATAGATAAGCTTTTTGTTTTTATAAGTTTGATTGTTACATTTTTATAATGTGTAATAAGACACTTTAAAGGATGAGGGAATAAAGAATTGTTAATTATCAAAAATTAAAAAAGTGCCATTTCTTCATCTTTCAAAGAAAAATGATTCTCTACTGTAAATAATTTACTATATAGCATTAAATTTTGACCAGTTTATAAATTTTACATATTTTTTATTCTTTTTATCACATATTTGATTATTTTTTCTTAAGAATTTTGAAGGATTCTGAAGATTCTTAAGATTTTTTTTTATTTCCACGATGCACTCACCAACTAGTTCAATAATAGTTTAATTGAATTATTTCGAGAAATTGGGCAGAATCATAAAATAGAAGCTAATCGATATAAATAAATACAGAAAAAAATCCACAGTTGTTCTGAATAAAAACAACGTGACTCATGAATTTAAAACTCAGGTAGTGTAATAAAAGTATAAATTTTAATTGAAATATCAATAAATGTAGTTCTTCTCTTAGGCAACACGGAAAAAAATATTTAAGAGAATACCCCCGATTCTAATTACTTTAATCTTCGTATTATTTGTTTCGTGATACATTTAGATTGGAAATCAACATATTGTGTTAAATATAGCTTATAAAGTTTTTAATCACTAAATGCCTATTAGGATATATGGGAATTAAAAGAAATGAAAGAGCTGATGAACTTGCAAAACAGCGATCTTCTTTCAAACCAATAGGAATGGAGCCCTTTTGGGCATCAGTTTGAAGACTGCAAAAGAGGGGATCCTTAAGTGGAAAATATAGGAAAGGAATATTTTTTGGCGTAGTAGTGCTGGACAAAAATATCTAAATGTATGATTAACATTTCCTCTGTAAAAATCACCTCTGAAACTCTCAGGTTCCCAAGAATGAAGATATTAATAATTATGAGCTTCATCTCACTGCGCACTATTATTTCAGAAAACATCTTTATAAAATGGGATTATTTCAACAAGATGTGTCCAAAATGTAGGAAATGCAACAAGGATGTAGAATTAGCACATTATATTATAAATGAGTGTGATGCCTTTTTGCCTTTATTCGAGTTACTACTTTGGGCAGTCCTTATTCTGAAGAGTTACAACTCAGCTGCATTGAGGGATTTTCAGACTTTATAAGCAAAGTGGGTGACCCCAAAAAATAGAACTAGGATTAACCATGTTTGTTGACTTGGTACAAAATGCTTTTAAGAAGAGGCGACCTATATCAGACAAACCTAATATAGAAGAAGAAATGGCTACATGAATTCTATAAGCAATTGGAACAGCAATGTATTCAACTATAGATAATGATTATTATATGTGCAGCCCGTACAAACAGTACATACTTTACATATGTATGTAATAAGAATACAAGATGTATAATATATCTAATTTATATATATTTATTTATGTATTATTATTTGCATAGCAAATTTTTCTCTAAACTTACCAAGTGCGTAGAAGTTTACCATGAAGTAGGTGTGGGAAATTATAACCCAAAGCATTGATAAAACTTTCATTCCGTGAAATACGGATAACGAATCTGGATTGTCATCATATTTCATTAGTCGTTTAAAATTGGAATAGGCAGAGAAACACAGCATGCATTTTACAGATATACCTAAACAATAAAATAAATGTTATTTTCGTATAGTTACCAATTTTAAAAGTAAAGACATCTGTTGTTAATATCAGACATCAAATTCATAAATATAAAAAAAGACATTTCTATTTAAAAAAATTTTATTTTTACTCATAGGATCAAGTTTTATGTAATTAAATTTATTTTAAAATAAAAAAATATTTAAAGTATATGTATGCGTTAAAAAAAGAATCCATTTCAATATAATAAGAAATGTAAAAATGTTGTGAATTTTAATGTTCTGTAAGTTTTTCAGTTAAATTTCATGTATAAATTCTTCAAAATGGTAATTAATATATGAATTATATAGGGATATTTAAATCATAAATCGATTAAAATTAGAAAAGACGAACAACTAAGATCAAATCCAGAATCATTCAATTCAAATAATTTTGACTTACTACAAAGACACAGTAAGACAATGTTGTGCAGGTTATGCAACAAATCTAATGGTTTAGTTAATTCAAATTTTAATTCTTTGTAAACAGAAAAAGGACTTCCCTAGTTCTTTTAATGTTTATAATTTGTCACTTGTGACAATTTAAGATGCACTCAGGTCAGTTGTCTAGACTGTTATTTACTGATACTAATCCTGTTTCTTTCAAGGCAGACACCAAGCAGGCAGCTAAATGGTTACTGTTCTGCCGTTCGATTCCGTGGTTCGTGGTCTAACTTTCCTGTCGGGCTTGGGCGTTTATAGTTGTTCTTAATCCCCCTAAACTGTAAGATTCTTAGTTAATTAGGTTTTATGTGCCAAATAAAATGACTGTTAAGCGATAAACCAACCATGAAGACTTTTAAGATTATATCCTCCTCAGTAGAGTACTTCCCTTCTTTATAAAATCTATATAGAATTACTCATACCTTTTAAAAAAGGTAAAATCATGTAAATTATAATTGCTACTTTTATTCAGATCGGATAATAATAAAATATTTCATTAATAACTAAACACATATAGGATTCATCATATATGTAAAGTTTTATGATAAACATTTACGATTCATTGGTTTTTAAAACACATTTTTGACAAATATCATCGAGTTTTTTGTACAGTCTACAAATGTTTAATATTCGTGCATTTTGATATCAGTCACACTTTCAAGCAATAATTATTATATTAGTATGCCAATTATTATAATAGTATTAATTAATTATATTAGTACACTCATTAGCACGTTTCATCAATGTCCGTCATAGAAGAAATAATTTGTTCATACAATTCGTGCAACGCCGTTTAATTTAAAGCGCTTAAATTTTATTCCTTTATAATCTCACAGGAAGCAATAACATGGCACGAGATATAATGACTTTGAGGACTATTGAAACAGAGAAAGATAGAAAACTAGTATCATGAATCATGAAAGCACAAAATACTCTGTACAGCTTTTCCATATTTGTGCAAGAATGCACACAGAAGGTCTGTAACTCTAACGAATACTTCGATTTTGAAACACACAAAGTATCTTCTTATGTATTGATGGTATAGTGTGTAATAGCGTCACAAGCTTGCCATCTAAAATGTGTATGCAAAACTGGAAGCTTTTAGACTGTATGAAAGTATTTATATTTCATGTATTACCCTCCTTTCTACGTCACCCATTTGTCAATTTTTAACAGATTTAAAGCAATGTCTATATTTTGCTTTAGATCTTATAAATCATTTAGTACAATCTTATATATAAATGCATTTACAAAGTATTACTATTTATCACGATAATTAAAATAATCTACGGAATAGAATAAAAAAAGATCTAATACTTTTATAAGATTTATGATTAATTTCAAATAAATCAAATAAAAATTTACCCAGTTTTACAAATTTTGTATTTAACAATCAGTATCTACTTAATACTGATTAGTGAGTTTTTTAACTTTATTCTTCCTTAATACTTAAATATGTTTTTTTAGCGCTGTTTCATTGATACTAAATTCACTGATTCGTAATATATTATTTATATCACTTACTTTTCTCCTTCATTTTTACTTCTGGTTCAATAATTGTTTTTACTTGATAAAAAATATCGATAATTGTTCCCATAATAGCAAGCGATACTAGAGCACATAGCAGAAAGCTATAAAAGAAAATATTTTTATTAATGGTTTTAACAATATTTTACATTTAATATATATAAAAATGAGAAAAACAATAATAATGAAATTGAGAAATAGAAAAATCATAGCAAAATCACAATTTCTTTAAACTGTATTTATCGAGACTTATAAAATATATAAAAATTTATCCCCTTTGATTTTTTATTTTAAAAACTGAAAATTATCTTTAAATTAAGAATAATAAACGAAACTTTTTCTTTCTTTGATAACCATAATAAGATTTGTACTTGATAATGATCTAAACACAACAAAAGGTATGACTTTTTTAGAAAATCCAATTTAAATTTACGTAGAATTACTTAAAATGTTAATCAATCTCTGATTAAAATTCTAATACAAAAAATTAAAGAAGCTTAAGTTTTCTCTATCAAATACAAAATTTAACATTAGTCAATTAACGTAAAAAATTTTGAATTGATAGAGAAATGTTTTGGGAGACATAATGATTAAGTGTACGAATTTTTATATCTAAACTATTATTCATTCAATCATCTTAACTTTATAAAGAATTTGTCTAATTACAAATATTTCAGGTAACGTTACCTAAGATTTTACATAAACTGCTTTATGAGAATGGTTTTACAGAAATCTATAAAGTCTGTTTTTAATAATTTTAATGTCTAGCATTCTTATAAAAAAGCGTGATAGACATTAAAATAAATATGAAACTAATATGTGTATAAAATTTGGTATAAATTGTAAAAGCATTAAAAATTCTCACTTTAAAGGTTTTTTTTTCCATTTCGTAAAAATAAAAATAACTTACATAATTGAAATGTCTCCGGAAGAAAAATTTATGTGTTCAATTTTCTCTTCACAGTAGGGCACCATCACATTCAAACTAAATTTTGTCATTGCTACAAAAAATAAGTTTGAAAAATTTAGATTGTAATTTTTAAAGTTTTTAAGTTTATCATACTATAATTATAATAAGATTATACATAAATTATATATATATATATTACGAAACCATGACACGTGATTTTTTTACAGTTTGACCTTTGATACTCACGTTAGTTTACATTTGGACGAGTTTCAGCGTGCATTGTGTTTTTATGTCGAATTTTATGCCTTCCGACCACAATTAGCGGACAGCATTAATTTTTTGTTACCATCTGTAGAAAAATGTTACCAATCGCATCAAATGCTTGTAGAAACATACGATGGCAATGCTCTGAGCCATATGCAGTGCTAAATGAGGATTTCAATGTGAGAAACCAGGAGCGTGGCAGACCAGCAAAAAACTTGAAAATACTGAATTGCAAGCATTACTTGATGAAAATGATAGCTAAACGCAAAAATATCTTGCAAAACAACTGAATGTTGACCAGAACACTGTTTCCCGTGGTCTCAAAGCAATGCGAAGATAATAAAGGTCAATAGATGGGTACCAAATGAGCTAATATCCCGTCAACAGGAAAACCAAAAAATCGCGTGCGAAATGTTGCTCGCCCGTTACAAACGCAATTCATATCTTCATCGTATTGTGACTGGCGATGAAAAATGGATTTATTTTGAGAATCCCAAACGTAATCGATCATATGTTGACCCCTGACAACCATCCAAATCGACCGTAAGGCCAAATCGTTTTGCCGCAAGACAATGCTGTGTATTTCCTGGGATCAGGAGGGGCCAATCTATTATGAGCTTCTCAAACACTGCGAAACCGTTAGTACTCATCAGGACAAGCAACAATTACTTGATTTGAACGATGCTATACTCGGAAAACGTAAGTAATACAAGAAATAGCAGCACAAAGTGATTATCCTTGATGACAACGCACTTAGCCACCGTGCTAAACCGACCAAGGACATCGTTAATACGCTTGTCTGGGAACCCTCAGCGCATGCAGCTTATTCTCCTGACTTAGCTCCTTCTTATTACCACCTATTTGCATCATGGGGACACGCATTGGCTGACCAGCGCTTCATTCTTATGAAAACGCCAAATTTTAACTTGATGACTGGCTGAAGAAGACTGATTATTTTTTTTTACGTGATATTCACTAACTGCCCAAAAGATGGAGAAAATGTGTAGCTAACGATGTATATTATTTCGAATAAAGAAATATTAACATTTTTCACCAATTTATTGTCTTATTTTTAAAAACAATATATATATATATATATATATATATATATATATATATATATATAAATATATATATATATATATATATATATATATATATATATATATATATATATATATATATATATATATATATATATATATATATATATATATATATATATATATATATATATATATATATATATATATTTTTTAATATATTTTATTTTTAAGTATATTTTTATATATATATCATAAAAATTTTTATTGTAAAATAGTATTATTACCATGGTTATTTTTTAATGAGCATTTTCCCATTTGTATATTTTATGATAGAGATGTTTAACTACGTATACAATTTGTTAGTGTCAAGAGCTAAAAGTGTTTGTCATATCTACTATGTTTTTCATCGGTATATTTATTTATTTTAATTCTTTCGCGCTACAAACATTTCTCATCTTATTAAAGTCTTGTAAAATATTGTTGGGAGAGCTTATTGTGATATTATATGCATTAACGAATTTTTAATTTCATTAATTATAATAACATTCAACGTCATTAAAATTTTTCGATTCTTTTTCCATTATGTCATTCTTTTCTTTTTTATCAATTATTCCCTTTATTTTTCTTAAGTGTTATAAACGAATGTTTGAGTATTTGAAAATTGGTATTTATTTCTGTGAACAGGTTTTTAATCTTCGTTAAAATAATCATTTTGTTATTTCATATTTTCACTTTAATAAATTACTGAAATTTAAAACAATATATGCGATACCAAAGAATTAAAATATAAGGTAGCAAAGAATTAAATACTAACAATAAAATTAAGATAATAATAAAATTTTCCATATTTTAATAATTCAGGAATTTATCAATCTGCAAAATTACTTGTTAATCCAGATGAAATGTTTGTACAAGTGAAAGAAAAATTATTTATCATAAAAACAAACTGGCTTAAAATTTTTCAAAAAAATGTAAAAATTTTAAGTTACTTTAATGAAATAGATATAGAGAAAAAATAAGCTCCTGAAATTAAATATTTAGAACGAGGCTGTAAGTCTCATAATTATAAAATGACTGTGGCAGCTCAGCCACAGTAAATCCCTAAAAAGGGAATGAGAAGCGCATCTTCCCTATCCAATGGGGAATCTAGCTCAGTTGCTATTTTAATATGGTCGTATGAAGACCGTTTTGGCACCAGTGTATTATGGTGTGGAACTCATTTTATGAAAATTAATTATGAAAATTGTTATTGTTAGATTGTTGATGTTAAATTATTAAAATAAAATATTAAAGACAATAGGACTTGTTAATGAACATGCAACCAAAATGCAACGCAACACAATGACGTTGATGGAAAATAATGAAAACAATGTTTTTGTGGTTTAAGAGAAAAATAATTATGTAATTTAAATCAATTTATATACTGCATAACTTTTTAATCTAGCAAATACAAAAGAATATATAGTTAAATTTGTATTTTATGAAATTATATTTTTAACAAAAAACGACACAAAATGTGTCAAAAATAACACAAAATATTTTGAGTGATGAATGCTGTTTTAAAAAGCGCTTAATGAAAAAATTTGGGGAAAATGATATTATCTGATATAATTATAATATCTGTTGTAAAATATTAGGAATATAAAATGTAGTTAATTTCAAATAATAAAGGTCTAGCTAGTAACTGTATAAAATTTAATAATATACAAATTAAGCGAATTGAAAAGGGAAAGTGAATAACGTTTTATCATTGTTAGTTATTTATATCATTTCCTTTTTTGTGGGAAAAAATTAAATATATTTGATCAGATGACCGACTTTAAAAAATGCTTAAAAAGGCCTATTAATCCTACTAATCACAATTCACGACAACCATTCCATATAAAATATTCCTTACGTATAGAATTAATTTGCGGATTTTTATCTAAAAATATATATTAGAATCCTGATATCATGATCAATCTGTCTCATAAGATATAACAAGAATCAAACATCAGTTAAGAAATAAGCACAGGTAAGATCTTTCGGCAGCATTAGTTTCATCAACGCGATAAAAATAGAAACAAAAAACATGACGCTCAGTTTATAATACTTTTATTTTTTTTTTTTAAGATTTTACTTCTTTTTATTTAACAATACTTATACTTTTTCATTCCAGTATCAATACTAATGCAATCTCTTCAGAAATATTTTTGAAAATGCTTTTAAACTTTTTACTTTAAATATTTTTAACCATTAAGCCTCTTTCACACTAGACGACATTTATCGTACGATAAAAAGTCGTCCAATATTTTATCGTGAGAAGTTATTAAAAAAACCACTCAATAGACTGCTCTATTTCGCATTGAACGAGAAATTATGTTGTGTGACCAGTCTATTGTGTGGTTTTTTAATAACTTCTCACATAAAATTTCGGACGATTTTTTATGGTACAATAAAAGTCGTCTAATGTGAAAGAGGCCTTACAATTTTATTTTAATGTTAAACCCCTTATAGTTTTATTTATTCATTGTTCTATGTTTTATGAAGTAATTCGTGATTACATTCTTCATTATTACTTTATCTATCATAAAAATATAATTGCTACTATTACTGGTCATTTTTCAACAGTGATCTAAAATAAGTTATTGAATATAGTATATATCTTGTAAGTAATATGTTCCTAAATTAATCTTAAAATTGTATTTATTGTCATTGGAAAATTTTAAATGAAAGATAATAGTTTGCCCTTAATTTTATTTGCTTTCTTAAAAAGAAGCATATAATATATTTGAAAATTTTAAATGAAAATTAAAATTTATTAAATTACTTTGTAAAATGATATTAAAAATAAAATTGAATCAACTCATCTTTTTAAGTAAACACTTTTTTTTAAATAAACACATCTTATAAACATATTCTTTTTCAAATATAAATGATGTGTTCATAAAATGTATTACTTACATTTCCTTTTAATTTTATTACTTCTGCAAAATTATTTTCTCAATTATTTTCAAATTAATATTCTCTTATCGTAATTTTTTAAAAAGGAAAATGAATAAAGAAATGTAGAATAATTTTTTCTCAACTTTTTCAACAATTTTTTTAACAACGAATTCTGTAAGGGCTATTCAGTATGTTTTCCATAATCTACATTAATAAATACATATAAAATATGTTGTTTAGGTACCTTCTGAGGCAAGTATTTCCACTTCCGACCTAGTGCAAGCTGATGGTAAGCATAACGATGACCTTAATTGACCCACATAAAGATATGACGAAATCTTTGATAACTGTTCAAATAACTGCAAAAATAAATTTCAATAAATGCTACATTCATTTAAAAAATAAAATAAATAGATGGAAACAATTTCTAACAGATGTTAAATTTTTTAATGAAAATACTAAATATTACGGTTTATAAATCGTGTGAGAATCTACAATAAATTCATTATATAATTTTCACACAAAGAATTTATCATCATAGTTACGAGATATCTTTGTGTTACCATTGTTTCATAAATTATTTTATATGGGACCTGCTTGTATACAGTTCTATCATAAAATGGATTAAATTAGCTTAAGGGCACCATAAATTTGTTGCACTTCAATCAGTAGCTAGAAATTTAGCTAGAGAATTTTGAATAATAAAATGTCAAGTGTTGTATTAAGGGGAGACTCAAATAATAGTGAGAAAAAATGTTGTCTAGACAGTGGCTTTATCTTAGACGTGCGACCATGAGAACTTTATCATGAATCTTCAAATAGTTTTTTAAAGAATTTCATGATCCATATATTATTACAATTTATACAATGAAGAGTTAGGTTTCCCATTGATAATTAATTATGCCGATAAATGCTCCAATTCAAACCAGTTTGTTGTTGAGGAAACCGAAAACAGTGTCTATCACCAAAATGTTTTTCAACAACTAATAATCGGCAAAGGGATGCGAAGTAATCAAAATAAATGGATATCACAAGGAGAATAATGCATCTTGTACTTGCATATTGAATAAAGTTGTTCAAAAGTTATATTAATCGGATGATGAAACAGGCTTTTTTTTAAGTGTGTTCTCTCGGAGTTAGAATCACATGCGTATTAGCTCAGTTTCACATCTTCTTACAGTATTACACGAATAGCTAATGCTTTATAAATCTATTTGAAATGAATTATCAGTTTGTATATAATCTAAATTCGCCATTTTTGATCTTCAGTTACTGAGAGTACTTATATCTGCTCAAGGTGGTAGAACAATGACTCTAGTGATATGGACAGACAGAATATTCGGGAAATATTTTATTCTGATGATGTGGACACATAAATTATGTATGAAAAAAGCTTTTTATCATTCAGCATTAGCAGACGCATAACAATACTTTTTACTGGTTTTGTATAATGTAGAGTTGTACAGCAAATTTAGCCGTTTGCGTTTGATATCATCATAAAGTTTTAACTTATATTGGTCTTAATCAGGTTTCGTTCCCGTCAATAGCAAATTTCTGTGACACTTCAGTCATAGAACTTCAAATCCCTTTCTCTTGAGTCACTTAAAAATATTTTTAAAAAAATTAATAGATACTTTTAAATATTGACCAGATGGCAAAATTAACAGGACTAATATTTAAGACACTGGGAAAACTATTTGTCAAAAATCCCGTAAAGAGGCTGTGGCAAATTTCAGACTGAAAACAGGCCGTGATTACTTGGCACAATATAGGTATCTTTTCATCTAGTTTATGCCAATTTCCTAATTCAGGCACTATGATTGCAGAACATCTTATATGCTCAAGATTAGATAAAGATTATCAAAAATGTAATGAGATAAGCAAATTGTATTTGAATGCCAGAACTTTCATGAGCTCATCTTAAAGACTGCACAACTAATGTTCTTTTCCTTATACTATTTTTTATTAATTTTTAAAAGTCTACTTCTTGTTTCTCTCTCTTTTATTCTGGTTATTACTTTGAATGTTTGTTCTCTTTATATATTTGTTCTTCTGCATTACTTGAGCTGTTTTGTACATTTGATTTTTTCAATAAAGCTATATATAACAACATGTCAAATTTGTAATTATACATAATTGTCAATTGTGAAAAACTCACGAAAAATACTTTTCAATCGAAAATGTTTTGATACGAGGGTTACTCTGAAATTTTTGAGATACGCGCAGACGAGAATTTACAAAATAAAAATAACGGTTTAATTTTAAAGTACAAAGTATTTTAACACAGAAGACGATTTTTTACTGATTTACTTCAACTTGTTTAGCGTGGAATAAATTTTAAACAGAAGAGAAAATGCTATAGAATGCGCTATGATTTTCTACGATTTCAAAGCAGGATTAAATCAAGAAGAATGCGTTCAACGGTTACAATTAGCATTTGGTGATGAATCTCCAGCTTGTGCTACTATATTCAGATGGTTTAGAGAATTTAGAAGAGGTCGCAATTTTCTTCAGGATGAAGAACACACATGAAGGCCGCCGACGGCAGTAATCCCGGATAATGTGTCTGCCATACGAAAAATGTTAATGGAGGATAATCGCTGTACCTATCAAATGATACAGAAGGAACTTAACATTGGATCCGCAGCCATAGACAAAATCATTCATGAAGAATTACATATGAAAAAAGTAGTTTGCCGTTGGGTTCCCCAAAATCTAACTGAGCATCAAAAAGAGGAGAGTGTCAGAATCAGTAAAGAAACTCTTAATATGTTGAATGATGGTGGCCACCGCATCATTTCTAAAATTGTAACAGGTGATGAAATGTACATACCGTTTTTTGACGTTCCAACACGTCAAGAAAGCAAAGTATGGGTCTTTGAAGATGATCCCACGCCGACAATGGTGAAAAAACAACGCGCACTGAAAAAAGTGATGTATGTCGTTTTCTTCAGAAGTACGGGATTGGTCAAAGCCATCAAGTTGAAAGGACAGAAGACAGTAACAGCAAACTGGTGTACCACTAAATGTCTTCCAGAAATACTACAAGAACTGAATGTTAGGGGACTAATGCTTCACTATGACAATGCATCTTCACATACAGCCGGATTAACAGTTGAGTTTCTTAAAAAAAACAAATTAAAGTGATCGAATATCCGCCGTATTACCTGATCTAGCTATGTGCGACTTTTGGTTATTCTTTTTTCTAAAAAAGAACTTACGTGGACGCCGTTTTCATTCAGAAGAAGAGATTGATGTGGCTATAAATGCATTACTTTCATCTATTCGAAGAAATGAATGGCTTGAGTCATTTAATCTGTGGAAAATTCGTCTACAAAAGTGCATTGATGCTGGAGGAGACTACTTTGAATACACCTAAAATTTTGTAAGTAATAACTTTAAAAACCTAGTATCTCAAAAATTTCAGTGTGACCCTCGTATTTAGCAACATCAACAAAGACCCATTTAATTAATAGATCTGTAACTTTTACCATTGTCAGATGTTACAAATTCTTAAATAAACACCAAGACTATCAAATTTTATTTAATATTTTTCATCTATATAAATAATTGTTTTTAAATTTATTATTAAAAATCAATATAAATTGAAAATTGCTTCATACTAAAAAAGAACGAACTACTTCATACGAAGATTTTGATCTATTTAGCTTTAAATCTGATGTCAAAATATTTGTGGCAACCCAATTGTGAAAATATTTTTTTTTAGAAAAATGAATGTTATTGTTGCAAACTAATCGAAGAGTCCCTTTCTATGCAGTACTTTTATTGAGTGCAATGCCTTGTGTACTTCTTATGTTGCATAACATTTATGTAAACAGCAACTGCAATACAAAAAATATAACACCTAAAAGGCATGGAACAAAATTATTCAAATCATAATGTTGACATTACTCGCCTTGTCCTATAGTCAAACGTGAACAGCTGTATTATGTTCGATGGTAGTCATATCTAAGAGTATTAAATAGTAGGCTTTATTTATTTATGGTGATTTTATTTAGATGCAGGGAAAAGCAAGCAGAGTTGTTTATTCTGCTCAGAGGAAATTATTGTTGTTGTTTATTCTGCTCAGAGGATATCAATATTAGAAGACATACCTCATGACATCATTCAAAGATAACCTTGTATTATTAACTATTAGCGGCATTTTGTTAGTCTTACGATGTATAACATGCTATAAATATAAATTTAGAAATGTCATATATTTTCAAAATATAAATATTTTAAAATTTGTGTGTAAGAGCCCCTTTGTAAGCTATATATATATATATATATATATATATATATATATATATATATATATATATATATATATATATATATATATATATATATATATATATATATATATATATATATATATATATATATATATATAAAAGATTATATTAAACAACGCACCAAATATCCCTGAATCAACAGGCTGAGCAACAACATGACAGAAGACTAAATTGAACATTAAAAATTTGCTCTAATCTCATTAGTTGTAACAATTTATCTTGGACATTATTGGTCACGAGTGTTTGAGTTCACATAGATTTGTTGAACTTTGGCGAATGGTTATTTACGAATATTAGATTTACATTCATTACATTGCATTTTTTACTCATACATTCGCAGATTTGCTTTTTCCTGCCGCCTAGTGTAAATATTATTGCATAATTACTAGCATTTACACTATTGATATGTTTCAGAAAACCTCATGCCTCTTAATTCAGCATCATTTAGTTTATTATCTGAAAAATAATTAAGATCGCAAAATTCACTACCTTAATTATAAATTGCACTTAATTAACAAACCGCGTTATGTAAAGTTAGAGACAATTTATGAACTTATGTTTTGTCTCTATATAAGACTGTCAGTCACAAACTAACAAAATGCAATTTTTACAGCAAAAATTTCATAACATAATTGTATAAATTTTATTTTTTTCCTTATATTATACTCATTAATCATTTTTAATGATGTTTATCCTTAATCATCATTTATAATAGCTATTAAAAGCACTCTAAAAATTTTCTTATATATACTCCCTTTTATTATTGATAAAACTGCTTATCTAAGAATAATGATATTTAATCAATATATCTTATTACATTAATTATAAAGGTTATTAAATTATAAATCGACCACTGGCTTATTATATAAACTTTAAAGTGAACACATAAATTTTATTTATAAGCACAATTTGCTTTCAGTGAAAATTACTTTTTAATATCATTGAAAATTTAAATGCCAGAAAACATATTCAAGATGAAACTGATTGTTTTTTCCCTGTTTGTATGTGTGTATCGATAGTTTTCTCATACTTTTAATATTTTTTTCTAAAAAGAAGTTTCGTTTTACTTGATAAATATATTGAAACATAAAAATATTTACCTCAGCAATAATAATTGCTTAGTTTATATTATTTTTCTCGGCTTATTAAAGAAATACAACTATAATAAGCCGATCATTTTGAGATCTTGGTGACACTGAATCATCATAATCTCAAAAATATACTAATGAGAAAGAAAAGATGTAGTAAAGGTCTAAGGAATTAAGGATATTAATGAATTTATGTTTTTAAAAATAGTTCAACATAATCAATATTATTCAATTTCAGGTATTTATATTTCTCAGTTTATTTAAAATATGTCAAATTAATGTATTTTTTTTTTTAGTTAATAACCTTTTCCATTATTCAAATATTAAATTTTGTTACAGCACTTAAATCTGAAAAATAAATAAATTATTTTTCAAACACATTGAAATAATAGCTTTAATCAATTATTCTTTCAATAAATAAAAAATATTTCAATTCTATATTTTCTGGAATATGATTTAAAACACACTTACAGTCCCAGGCTCCATGTTTCTGAAAACATCTGAGATTTCTTTTTCTACTGGTCGCAGCATTTCTTTTTCAGGAAGTGGTAAATAAATATCAAGCAAGCAATATTTACTACCGAATCTTGGTGTCTTTAAGTTAATGCAAGTATCGAAATCTCCTAATGCGCTCATTGTTCCACCTAAAAAACCTGCAGGTACTATTCCAGATGCATCGACCACTGCAAAATAAAATTATCAATATTAATGTACTATTGGCTTGCAAAAATTTTAAAAAAGTGATTTATTTATACTTCAAAATTTAATGCATATTACACAAAAATCTGTAATTTTTGATTATAGTAGTCTGAAAATTCAGGTACAATATCTCTTTTGTTTCTAATTTAAAAATGATTAAACATAGAAACAAGAAATTGAAAGAAAGTTTGTGTGAAAAAGTTTTAATTAATTGCGACAGACATTTGCATATTTTATCCAAAACATAATTTATAGCAAATACACTGAAATGCACTATTTTTTCTGAGGACGCTTTAAAGAAAACTTACTTCTCATAGAAAATAGTGCATTGCAATTTTCTGTGGAGAATTGTAGTAGAAGCATTGCAAAATGTCGATTCTAATACGATTTTGTTTGTTACTCAACAGTCATTCTTTGCACACAAGAGCTAATTAGACAAGTTGATTTGTAACCACTACAAACAGTATACCAATGTGAAATTCGAACCCAAAAATCGTTGGACTTAAGGTCAATGCGTTAACCTTTCAGTTATTTGCTGGATTTCTAATAAAATATATATTCAACTCTGATTTTAATATACTTGTGTGATCAAATTTTTATGTTGCCATTTAAGTTTTAAGATGTTAGACACACAAAAAAGACGAGAAAAAGGAGTAATCTATACATTAGCTCGTACAACTACTGTAAACAAGGGGTGAAACAGTGGCTATCTCCAAAGATAACTCCCAACATGTTCCATCGGATTTAGTTCTTTACGTTGAGATGATTCTTTTCTCATTCTTAACATGATCCTCAAAATAATCTTCATAAATACAGCTCTATGGGGTCACGCATTGTCATCCAACAAAATGAAATTACCTACAGAAATAACATATGAACAAATACTAAGCAGTCCCAAACAAACTCCATCAAATTTAGATCTGGCGATTGATATTAGCATTGATATTCGCTCCAAACCGTGATTTTCAAGACATTCTTTAACAAATACAACTCGATAAGTTCACGCAATATTATTCATCAAAGTGAAGTTATTATAAAAAACAACAGTATATACGGGCAGACATACAGCTTAAGAACTTCGTGTTTCATGTCAGTAAAAGTTCCTCCATGAAACATAAGCAAAGGCTAATATGAGCACCAAGAAAAACCCCTGTACAAACCATGATTTCATCGTACGTGTGACAGTTTCTTTAGATAACTTTGAATTCTTTCTATTTAATGGCCAGTTCTTTCCAGATACCAGATTCTGTGAAGTGGTAATTCCTATGGGGGCTTATAATATCTCTAAAAAAATTTGGAATTAATAAGGATTTAGTACTAAATCAAGAAAAAAATGGCATAAATATCATAGCAACCTCAGATTTTTTTAATAACTATGTGCCGCTGCGCCTTCACTTTAAAGGTATTTTAAATAAATTTATATATATATATATATATTATATATATATATATATATATATATATATATATATATATATATATATATATATATATATATATATATATATATATATATATATATATATATATATATATATATATATATAAAGCAAGATTAGAAGTATTATAAGACGAAAATTGAAAGATACAAGAATAGATTTAACACTTATGTTTAGCAATATATTCAGCGCAAAAGCAGCTAAAATAGAATTACTAAAATATAATTAATAGTAAATTTTTATAAAATTAATCAAAAACCAAATGGAGGATAATAATATATTTATAAAATTTGTCAAAAACCAAATTGAGAGTAATAATCAAATACTAGATGGAGAATAATACATTGAAAATACGATATATAGTAAACAGATGGAAAAAAGTTCAATATATAGTTTAAAATTTCAAAGAAAATAGAATAATTTTCTTTGAAAATAAAATTGTACCAATGTGGTCAAGACTCCCTGAAGAAGCTGGCCATGTTGGTACTTCGTTCCATTTTTTGTATATTGAACATTTTCCCATCTGTTTACTATACTTCGTATTTTCAATGTATTATTCTCCATCTAGTATTTGATTATTATTCTCAATTGGGTTTTTGACTAATTTTATATATTATTATTCCCCATTTGGTTTTTGATTAATTTTATAAAAATTTATTATTAATTATATATATATATATACAATGCTGGCCACCCAAATTGCAACACCAAGAAAAACAAGAGAGATATCACAACAAAATTTAATTTGTAGATAGCAAGTTCACCAAGTATCAAATGATTAAATTTATAGATTTTCGTGAAGTGTGGTTCCTGCTAAAACAAGTTGTCAGAGTAGCCGCCATTTCTGCAGATCACCGCTGACCTAACCCTGAAAGGGTTTTACCAGATTTGATGGACCCGCTGGAGAGAAAAGAAAACGGAACACAGTACATACAAGACAATACAATTATGCTTGCAATCATATGGAGACACTATAAATTATAACTTTTACACAGTAAGGAGGGTTTGTAAAGTATACTATTTAACACAAATTTGGTTGCAATTGAAAGTTAACACGTGGATACATAAGAAGCATTCAAAATAGATATCAGACAAAATACATGGCAGGAAATGGTAATACAGACATATGAAATACATATCAAATAGCATGCATATAAGAAATAAAGAAAATAAATGGAAAAACAAAAGGAAATTAAAAATGATAAAACAAAACTGAAAACATATACCTGAACTTACTGCAAACTAATGAGGTAATAATGATTAATGAATAATTAAAGCCTTTAGTATGGATTTGATAGTTGGGTGTATCGGCTCAAAGTAAGTTAGGTCATATAAAATTCTAAGCTATATATACAAAAAGTTTAGATAGATAGTACATAATGCATTAAAATAGGTCAATATAACATGATGACAATAATTGTGACTGAGTAATTAAGTGAGAGCGCTGGAATGATGGTGAGAAAATGGCAAACAAATAATAATGAACTATATACAAGGAGAAGAAAACAGGCGAAATGTTACAGGTAGAGAGGGAAATGTCTAAATGCAGAACATGAGAGAGATGGAGTATGCGGCTCATCTACTTCCAGGTGATGTCTATCACTCTCACAGGCATCATTATCCTCCTATTCCTCTGGAATTATTAATTCCCTATATTCAAGGAGAAAGTTTATAAGGTTAATAATTTTTAGCTTTGCAGCCTTGTTGATGGTGATGTTTTTGAGCCAGACACTTATCAGATTGTCACTGGGCGTAGTGAAGTGCCAGGAACTCGTGATGGGGCATGACGTAGCGTAATCTCATCATTAATTCAAAGAGACTTTGGGTATATTCTTGGGGTACAGCAGACCAAGCAGCTTTCATATGTTGTCAAAGTTAATCTGGTGTGGCAGCTGGGGATGTAATCTGGGTCAATCATTGGGCGACCATGGACCACATGTTTTTCTCGGCAAAAGATCCGGAGAGCGAGACAGCCAGGGAGGCAATTAAATCTGTCAATTGACAAAGAACACTTGGACAATGCGTGTCACGAGTGGTTGCGCATCATCCTGTTGAAATAGGGCTGTGGGCAAGCCCTCAAGGTAAGGGAGGATAACTAACCTAAATATCTCGGACAAGTAGCGCTAGACGATATATATATATATATATATATATATATATATATATATATATATATATATATATATATATATATATATATATATATATATATATATATATAGAGAGAGAGAGAGAGAGAGAGAGAGAGAGAGAGAATATAAGCATCGGCAATGCGTATTAGAGAAGTGCAAGAGTGATATCCAATACCGCCCCATACCTTAATACCATGTGCAGGACCAGTGTGGCGGTACATAACGCCACTGTTCAGTATCTTCTCTACATGGTGTCTCCAGAATCAAATGCGACCATCGTGGTGTTGCAGACAGAAACGTGACTCGTCAGTAAAGACAGTTTCATTCGATTCTACAGTCCACATCCTTCTTTCATCGCACCATCTGTGGCAGAGACCTTTGTGGTTCTGCAT
This sequence comes from Latrodectus hesperus, assembly GCA_037975125.1. NCBI lineage: Eukaryota > Metazoa > Arthropoda > Arachnida > Araneae > Theridiidae > Latrodectus > Latrodectus hesperus. The sequence continues at coordinate 24,624,029 of CM075851.1, forward strand.
CAAGGTTCGACGAAGCAATGGATGTCTTGCGGACTGACCACTCTACTATAAACGGCGTCGAATGGTACGCGCATATACTGGATGATGCGTTATAATCTGAATGTGCTGTGCTATGGCTCGTGAAGTGGCTGAGCGATCCGTCACTGGCATGCGCAGAATTTGCATGTCATCAAATGAAGTGGTGCACTGAGGTGGACGCGATCGAACACGTCGGTTAGTCGTACCCTCCTGCATTCAACAATCACATATCCTCATTACAGTTATTTGGTTCTGTCCAACACGACTACCGATTTCCCTGAAAGATAATCCACAATCTCGGCCACTATCCTTCTTCTGCTGAACTCGGATACTTAATCAAAAAATGATCGATGCTTTTTAGGAGGCATAATTAATCTTTTTTGTTGAAAAAACTACCAAAAAACACAATTGCCGAACATGAAATGATCGAAATCTCCAAGCCTTAAATAGCTCTTCGAAGTGGCTCCACATGCACGTTTGATGTTCGTCTGAGCTGAAATTGCATATCTCTCCTCCGCTAATGCATGCTGAAATTTCCTGTTATTTGCATGCTTCCTTCAGGGTGTTGCATTTACGGTGGCCAGTATATATATATATATATATCTATATGTGTGTGTGTGTGTGTGTGTGTGTATGTGTGTGTGTGTGTGTGTGTGTGTGTGTGTGTGTGTGTGTGTGTGTGTGTGTGTGTGTGTGTGTGTGTGTGTGTGTGTGTGTGTGTGTGTGTGTGTGTGTGTGTGTGTGTGTGTGTGTGTGTGTGTGTGTGTGTGTGTGTGTGTGTGTGTGTGTAATTATTTTTTGATACGTCAGTATTTATTCTCATCGCATCAAAATTATTATCTATAATTTTAATTACAGAAGTATAAGTTTTTACTCACTCACAAAAGCCCAATATTTCATCTGAGATATTCCTCTGAAAAATTCTATCAAAGATATTGTGCAGTTGGCCGAAATGTTTGCCTTTGAAATTATTTCAAATAGCGAAGGCGAAAAGACTGGAAGTACTCTATCAACTATTTCTTTAAATGCTGCTTCAGTTATTTTCCATCTGGTTACAAAATCATTTTCATATGGTCTTGAATGAGAAGAATGTTTCGGAAACAAAGTCTGCCCTTTTGTCAGTTGAAAAAGTAGAAGTAATGTTATGATCTTCATCTTATATTTGAAAGTTGAATTTTTTAAGACCCTTGACTATCTTCCATCAATTATGACTGTACAATCTATAGGAACAGGATGAGAAACGAAATAAAGGTTAATATAAGTTCAACAACAAATATTTTCTAAAATAATTAAAAAATTGATGTTTGTTTAGTTAGACAAATAATTATATACTAAAAGATTATAACAATGCTATGAGGATATAACTGAACTGTTTTTCTTAACTAGATAAAAGAGTGCAACACATGATATCAAAATACATATTTAGGTAATTAACAAAATATAAAACACGTTTGTGTGTGGATACTTTTAATATTGTATTGCTAAGTGTGTGTGCTTTAGAAAAATAACTGTGACTTCTTACGTTAAACAACTCCTAGGCCATATCCACAAAATAGCTATAACCTTAAAAATAAAATATGCATAGATATAGGATAATTTTATACGCGCGCGCGAGTGTTAATATTCAATAAATTAACGGTGAAAAACTGCGCAGTAATGCACTTTTGAAACTTATAGACTTGAAAATGTTAAAAAGTGTTCATTTATGCGATTCAGTTAATGAACTATACAAATCAATTAGGAAAGTAAAATCTTATCATAATAACTGCTAATAAAAATTAAATTTTCATAAAATTGAAACGCTTTTAATAAAAGTTTGAATGTTGTAGAAAGCTTTAAGAATACTTTTCAATCTATTAATATACTTAAAAAATATCACAAAAATGTTATTAAATTATTGTTATGTTTTTATTTATTTTTCCTGCGGTTGCATATTCATATTATTTTAACACATTCTTTTTTTATTACGGTTGATAAATATATTCAATCACTTAAATAATAAATTTGCAACAACTAAAGCATTTCAATATATCTTATATCTAAAGTGTAATTTTAACATGCTTTAAATGCTTTTTTGATGAACTTTTGAAAATAAGTTCAAACTTTTAGTGTGCTTTAAAACATCGCAATTGTATAAAAAATAAATAAGTTTCTTTTCATATTAAGAGAGCTTTTATTATTGACATAAGAAGTTTTCAATAGGATAACTACTTAAAACAATTAAAAATTTCTATAAATGCTTTTAAAAATCATCATTTTTACTGTTTATCCTTTATTTATACATTAGAGTTGCTCTATCAAGATGGTTATCAGATGTTTCCATTGACATTTTATTGAAGGTTTGTATACTCAAGTTCAATTTACTTAAATTTTTCTTATCATGTAGCCCAACATTAAAAATATGATGATGAGACAAAGAATCCAGATTTGGAGTTGACTAAATTTAAATGGCGAAAATCTTTAAAACACGAATTTCGTCATCTTTCTTCGACACAATATGAATTGATCTTCCTCATGGTCGTTTGGATGATCTAATGATACCTTGACGAAGTAATGTGTCAAACTCTGCTTTCAATATTTTTTAGCTTGTCCGCAGACTGTCTTCTTACACATTAATAAACAGGAAAACCTGTAGTTTAACTATATTGGGTTATATACTTTTGAACAGAAAATGAATTGCTGTTGAAAAGCTCACGATATTTTAACACATTGGATAAAATTGAGTATCAGATGCAATAATTACTAATCTGATAAAAAAATTCAGAAGCTGCAAATCTTGGAAATCATTTAAGATTTGATGTTTTTGACATATATAATTATATATTTTTTCAAGAGGTTCGTTCCAAGAATAGAACGGTTGGCATCTACAATAATAAATATTAAAGGGGATTTTCATCAAAGTCTGGAAATCAGAATAAGAAATTTCGTGCTAAAGGCATATTTTAAATTACAAGGTAAACAAGACAATTCTCTCCATTTCCACGTTGCCATCGAATGAAGTGAGAATAAATATGCAAATTAATTTATGACGTGGTTAAGACACCAATCAGTCGAGAATAGGGATATCATTCGTTGTAAAAACAGGTCCACCGTGCACATTCATGAATCGTAACTTGCACAGAAGCGAAGAGAAATTGGTAAGAGCTTGTTTGATGTTGTTTGCTTGGCGACTTCAATGCGGGCTTATCAGCTGTGTAAAAAATCACTTAATATGCCAAGCGTTTGGGGACAATGAAGTAAATGAACATATGGTAAGGCATTGGTTTCACAAATTCAAAGTCGAAAGATTTGTTCCTCTGCTGCCTTGAATAATGAAGCCCAGCATGTAGCCATTGAGGACAACAGTAGTCAAACGTGTGGTGAATTTATCAGACAATTTAACATTTCAGTGTAACGGTTAAAAATTTATCTGCACCTTTTAGGTAAGATGTGCAGGCTGAGCAAGTGGGTCTCTCACACGCTATTGGAAATACATAAGCAACAATGCTTGGCAGCCTGATTATCACTGCTTTCTCATCCCCGTAGTGCATCCATATTCAATTGAATGTTGGCCAGTGACGAAAACTGCGTCATATTTCACACTCCCAAGCGTTCCAAGCATTGGTTGTCATCCCAGGATGCTGTTTTGTAAAGCATAAAAAACCTATGCAGTCGCACAAGATTATGATTTGTCTGATGAACTAGTCGTCAGTGAATCTCTTATGATCTACTACCAACGGGCCAAATGGTCACTGAGGATCTGTACTCCCAGCAATTGGAAAATGTGCAACAGGCATTGCAACAGAAGGAGCCAGCACTGTTTAATTTCAAGAATGTAGTGTTCTTAGCCGATAAAGCAAGGCCGCAAGTCACGCAGATGGACAGGAATACATGCAGCGACTTGATTGGGAGATTTTGTGCCATATTTTTAACTCGCATGATTTTCCACAATCAGATTACCACCTCTTTCATCCCTTGGACTTTTGTCTTCATGAAAAATCCTTCACCAATGAAGCAGATTTGCACTAAGCACTCCCTGACGTCTTTGGGTCCAAAATCACCGAGTTTTACCGCAAAAGAATTGCCCAACCGGAGACACATTGGCAGGTGATAAATGACGATAATGAATATTTCAAGGACTAACAATGGGTTATGCTTTCTGTAAGTCACGTTCTTTTGGAAAATTATAAACTCCAAGAAGTTTCTTTTTTTATTTTGTACCATTAACTACATATAATCAGAAAGTGCTCTTGACACTTCTGCTTAGAGTTGTTTCACTGGAAAAATGAAGGTACAAGCAATTTTGTGAATCAAATATTTGAAACTAATTCTACGATTAATGGTTATTTAAGTGAGTAAATGCCATGCCGGGAGTCACTCCCAAAGGCATGCAATTTACTTTTCCAAAGTTAATTTGAAAGTACATAGCTGGGGGCACATTTGTGATCACTACCAAGGAATTTTTGTTATCAGCACTGTCCATGCAGGGTAGATGTGGATGAATGATAATGCAAAAGATTTAATACAAATTATCTAACACAATCAAAATAGAATATTTATCTCTCTGGAGGATCTCGAACAGTGCTATTCGCTATAATGCAATCACACGACGGAATTTAAAATCATCATTCGTTTTAACCAATTAGATAAATATTCTAACCGAGAAAACCACAGTTTCGATTCCGATTTCAAGAACGGGGATCTTAGAACACAATCAGTTCTGTTACAGCACCGTTAGCCGTGTTAATTATGCGTGAAGAGAAACGGTGATAATCAGATGATTCTGTTTTCTTCTTCTTCTTTCCTCTTAAAACGAAGATAAGAAAATCAAGCGCCAAACATAACAAGATTGCATTGATACTTAAGTGCTTAGCTAAATTATTTATTAAAATTTATTAAATAAACCATTATAAAAAAGAGATAACAAAGTTAAATATCAATGCCTTGCATACCAGATCTGAAAGTAAATTCTCATGTTATGATTTGAAAGAAGATCAGACCACTTCACTAGTTCTTCACCTCCATAGCAGATTAATACAAACTGTATCGCCAAAATATTTTAAATGAAAATTATCTGAAGTTATAGCTGAGTGGATAGTGATAGTACTTCATTTGAATCATTATAGGATTGGACTTCTAATTCTGATGTGGATGCTTGGAGTGGTTGGAAATACACACTTCGACTTAAAAACATAGCATTGATAAATACTTCTCGAGAGTAAAAAATGACACTAGAATAATAAATAAAATCAAGTGATAACGGTTGAGATAATGAATTTAGTAGGAAAAAATTTAGACTACTATCCATGTACTGTTATATTTTCATATTATAAGAATAAATTATATACAACACAGAAAAGTAATTTCTCTGAGATTATTGAATTGATTCAACTTTCAATGATTTTTCATTAACACAGAATCTATTAAAATTGTTAATAAACATAAATATACCTATAAATGTACATAAATATACCTATAAATATCACAGTATATACTGTAATATTTCCGGATAAAAAAATATTTTAAAATGTTTAGTGTAAAAAAACATGTTAATTGAAAATATGCTATCCCCATTCATTAAAGAATCTAGGAAGCGTCTTTAATCTTTATAAATAAAAATTTTCTTAAAGCATTTTATTTACTTGCTACTTTCTTATGTTTCGAAACTAATATTATATGTAAAAAAAATTTGGTTTATTTATCAACTGTACTCATTTAATAGAATTTTTCAGTATTAATCAATTTATCAAAGCTTTGAATTTTTTCATTCGTTCATTTAAGCATTGGAATATTCAAAAAATACTTTGCCTGCAACAGATTCATAGTCTAATAATTATAATGCTCCCTAAATATTGGATATGGCCTTGATTCAAATCCATATCCTTTCAGTTTGTTTTGTTTTTTAAGTTGTTAGATTGACCTCACGAGTAAAAATTGATTGTTGAGAGACAAACCAACTAACCAAACTAAGTTTTGTTTGGCTGACTTGTATTAGGTTAACACATAACAAATGACATTTGTAAATCATTTCAAAAAATAAATTCATATAACATAATAAAACAAAATATTTTTATAAATGTTGAAATTTTCATTTTATAGATGCAATTATAGCTTATAGGACTTTCAAGAAAGCCACGGTAGTATATTTTCTAGAATACTCTTTCAATGAGTAACTAAACACTAAATGGAATAATGTTTGCGCTTATCCGAAGCTTAAGAATCACTTGCTTGCATCTATAAAAAGTTAAGCTTATCAGAATGATCACGAAACGATTTGTGATTCTTGGAGCCGGTCCAATATATGACTGGAGTGTATAATGATTGCAAGATCACAAGATTTCTTTCATAATAAGTAAATATGTCTCCCTTTAGATTTATTAACAAACCAATTTAATACAGAAAATAATTACAATTTTCGTATTTATTAAATAAATTATGAGAAATTTCTAGAGATTATATATATATATACATATATATATATATATATATATATATATATATATATATATATATATATATATATATATATATATATATATATATATATAGAATACAAAACCTTAAATCAGTTGATAATTTTAAATAGTTTTCCTTCAATTTATATTACTCAATTTATAAAAATAATCTAATCGCTAAGAAAATAAAATTAGTTTAAAAATGAGAGGGACAAATTAGTAGTTAGAGTTATAAAAAACAAGTAGGTTTAATAATAAAAAAGTTCATGACTAAGAACTTTCTAAAGTTTTTATTACATTTATAAATATTTTCTCTTATTTAGCTATAATAATAAATAATTAATTTATAATAATAAAAATGTATCGACAGTATATGATAGCTAATATCATAACACATAGTAAAAATGTCAAAAAAATATGTATGATGTTTTCGTCATTATATAATAACTATAAAAAAATTAATAATACTAAATATTTATTTGTTAATAAATTTCCATTGCTTTTTTAATCTTGACTATCAGTTTGTAATAAATTGACTTTAATATCTGAAATTTTAATAGTTTCTAAAATTTTCTTTTGTAGTTAAAATTTTCTGAAATTTTAATAGTTTTGTAATTGTTTCTTGAGACGATTATGCTATTCAAAGCGCGGTATCAACACTTTCATAAATCAAATAATTAAATCGACTTCAGTTTAGAGTATTAGTTACACTCTCATTCGGAGTGTTGAACATCTCTTTATGCATTTTAAGAAGGAAAAAAACTTATATCTACTATAAAGCCAAAAAGAAATTCAAAGGGATATTTTTTAATAAGTGTATTTTAAATAATTACTATAGAATATTACTATATTATGTACACATATTTCACACTTTAAAACATTACCTAACGCGTGTGAGTCTTCTTATTTAAGGGAAATTTAAAGTATATATTAACTACTAAAAATATTACTTAAAAACTTCAACTTATCTTGAATCTTATGGGGACAGATTTACCCTAATGATTCTTCTTATAAATTTTTTCTTATCCAATTGCGGGCACCCAAGGGTGACTGAACCCTATGCCGCAACAAGGCCAGAAACTGCTAATCATTTATCGTTACCCAGCGAGCACCTGTGGTCACCGGTGGAACCAAGTCACGGAGGCGAGTAGCGTTACCCACGCCATACCACCACAAACCCGTTTATAGGGTGGGTCACATTCATACCACAACATACACACAACATAGAAGAGAGGACAGAGAAACACAGTGAGAACAGAGAAGGAAAGAAACATCCGTGCCCGAACCGGGATTCCAGCCCGGGACCAACAGCTCAGGAGTCAAGAACGCTAACCACTCAGCCAATCGGTCGGCTTCTTATAAATGTAAGTGCTGGTATTGCTATTATTGCTTCAGACAGCACTATCTTAGAATCTGTAGTATTTGTAGTGATCAACTAACCAATTAAAAGTTTATTGAAGAGAATGACGGAAAAAATTATTCTCTGTATTAAATTACCATTTAAATATCGAAACGTTTAAAAATTGCAGCATTTTTAATATCTTTTAGAATCCATATACGAATTTATGCCCGAAAACTCTAAATGAAAATGACTGATTTCTAATTTAGCAACATTTAAAAAATATTTAAATTTATTTTGACTGGGATTTTGTAAGTCATTCATTCATACGCTTGAATTGGTTGTAAAAGTTTGCTAATGACTCTATTTTTGTTTTTTGAAAAGTCATTAAGAGTAAAAGAGAACATACTCCCAATGAAATAAATAAAAGAATTTTACATCTTTAAGATTTAATTTGTGTGCGTTTGAAGAGACAGCAGATAATTTTTACAAATAAATATAATCTACAACTGCAAATATTTGTCATTAGAACATAGCAGTTAAATAAAACTTATTAATCAATCAATGTAACTTTTCATTTTGTGAACTATATATTCCTTCACTTATTCCAAGTTCTATGGGACAAATTTCCCATTATTAAATATATATATATATATATATATATATATATATATATATATATATATATATATATATATATATATATATATATATATATATATATATATATATATATATATATATATATATATATATATATATATATATATATATATATATATATATATATATATATATATATATATATATATATATATATATATATATATATATATATATATATATATATATATATATATATATAGAAATATACAACACTAAATATATATATGCCAAAAAATAATTTCAAGATATTTCTAAATCTATTTACCCCAATGAATTTTCTCTAATTAAAACTAATTTATTCGATATTAACGCAGAATTTTTTTAGATTTATTTATCAGTATTAAAAATTCGATTCTTTATATTGATATTTTTGACAAAGCGATTCAATTTAATTTTAAGGTCAATACGTCAATATTCTGGAACTCCAATATTTCTTTAAAAATATATAGGAATATTATATTCAAGAAACTCAGTCGCATTTATAATATCTGTGATAGTCATAAATTTATTAAAATTAAAATATAATGCCTAATTACTCATCTCAAAAATAATAATATTCTAATTTTATTTTAAAATGAGTAGGAAGTAAGGAATCTTTTGTAAGATTGAAATAATGCATAGTTTTTACAACTTATAAAAGGGCCACCCAAGCATTACATTTCTGACAGGAATCCCGAAAACACCTCATTCACTTTAAATTACTTTAAGTCTCTTTAAACATAATTTAACATAAAATTTTTAAACATATTTTAAATTTACTGCATGTTTCTGAATTGCATTAACTTTTTGAATTTAACTACTCTTGGGAACTATATCTTTATCCCAATTTTAAATTTACATTTGGCAACTTTTTTATTCTAATATTTAAATGGATTTTGATTTGCTGGTATTGGTATTTTGAAATTATATTTGTTGTTCTTTCTACTGTGGGTTTGTTTACTTTTCTTTGATATATTTAAATATACTTTTACTTTAATTTTTGAATTAAATATCTTTATGCTTCTTTCTTTTAAAACAAACACGCTTCGGGGGAATGGTTTGGTTCGCTTTTTCTAAGAAAACAGTTTAAAATCGATTAAAATTCGTCATATGAGTTTAGTTAAAACTTGTTAAAATTAATCAAAAAATTAACAAATTGATTTCAACGAAAGTATCTAAATAGTTACCCTGTGATGATTAATGTAAGATAAAACATCCATAAATTAAAGTATAAAAAGAAATAGGGAAGTAAATTTCATATGCAAATCAATATTCATGACGTCCAAAACAAAAAAAGGAATATAAGCGCAAAAATCATGATTCCACGTATGCTTTTTTTACTGTCTCAAAAAAGGAATTCAGTTACACAGCTTTTATTTAGAAAGAGGATGATTTTAAATAGTCACGATAACGTGATTTTATGCTATCTAACGCTCTCCCTATCATCAGGAGATTTTAATCTACTTATACCCAATGTAGTGGTTTTGAGTGAAGTAGTCTGTAAAATCTGTAAAATTCTGTATCGAAACTAAAAATGATAAAATCTAAACAAGATGAGCTTAACCAAAGGAAAATAATGATTAATGTCTCTCTTTATCAGTTCGTTAAAATAGAACAGCCAAATAATCGGAAATAGTAGCATTCAGGTTAATGTCTATGCAAATAGATGAATGGTGTGTATTCCATTTACCTTGAGAGACTTGTGTAAATTGCACTGACCCGCAGTAAGGGAGCTACTGAATACCGAGATAGAAAGAAAAATGAATGAGTTTAATTTCTTCTTGATGAAGCATTCCGATCCAATATAAGATGTGGAGAGAATTTACATGGTAAGAAAGGTGCTCTCTCTAATGCTGCATTTGTTCGGAAGAGTTACACTATAAGCGAAATATATTAATGGTAAGGGAAGGAATAATTGGGGGTGCATCTACATATTAGTGGGAATGCTCATTTGATGGCTCGATGTTATGCCTATTAGGTATCGAGACTTACCTCGTTGCTATCATTGATTACCTTTTCTTCTAATGCATAATAATTACAAAACTCATATAATACATTTTTAAAGAGGATATGTTTGAAAGTGAAATACACACATACAAATGTATTGTATATTGTACAAATGTGGTTTAGAGTCTTCTAAACCACCAAATCGGATAGAACATCTCTTTAATTCATTTTATGATGAGATACTGTAAGATCAAAGCATATTTTTACTCTCAGTGACTTGATTTCTTCAAGAATAAAATAGTATTTTATAATCTTCTTAACTATAACTTCATTAAAAAAGTATGCGGAAATTTTAGTTGTTTAATAAATCAATTTAATATCATATATCTTGCATCAAACAATATTTTTATCTTTGCATGTTTCCTAAAGCTTACTTTTTCTTTTCAACAAATTAAAATTATCATGCAAATTTTTGCCTCTTTTTTATATTGCTTTTTTGTAATACATACATTTTATGAATTTTTACTTTAAAAATTTCTCACACAATCGTTTCTATTGCGGTGGTGTATGGCATGACCACCGCTTACGTTAAAATGTTAGTATAAATGCAGTTTCTATTTTTGTTTTTAAAATTTTTATGTTTTTAAAATTTTTTCTTGAAAATATAATTTATTTTATAACTACATTGTAAAAACAGAAAATTTAAAAAGAAAACTTACAGAATTTTATTATTTAAAGTTTAAATGTGGGATATATATGAAATGGCATAAAGAGTTTTTTTGTTTTTAAAATTTTTTCTTGATTAAATTTAACAGAATACATAATTTGATATTAAAATAATAGAATGAAAGATTAGTTATTAAAAGTATCAGATTAAATAAAGATAATAATTAAAGAAAAACTATTTGAGATAGTTGCAATATATGTTTATACAAATTTGAAAAGAGATTTATTATTTACTAACAGTGTAAGGATTTTTAACACTATAAGAGTGAGAGAATAGGTGAATCATGTTGTGTATGTTATATTTATAAATAAAGTAGATAAACAATATAACATAATATGTAATCCTCCTTTTTGATTAAAATTATTTTTCTTTGAAATGGTCCTAGGTTTTGCATTATTATTAAATACATGCTTTCAGTTTGTAATCTACTTAATTACTTACTTAGCAATTAGAATGTTAAAAAACTTGTAAGAATGAAAATAACAACAAAAAGAACTTTCGTTGAGAAGTATTAATTTATAAAAGGTTGCTGAGAGTAAATAAGGTACTATTGTATTCTATGACTTAGAAAATTGGCATAAATGTGGTGGTATTTTCATGACTAATTCCATGAAACTTGATTCCTTGTTTGTGACACTTGAATACTATTCACTTTCTATGACATGTCCAACTGGAATGATATAAAGAATCTTCTAGCAATGTTTCGATTTTTAGGTTATCCATTGCACGATATCAATACGCAATCAATAACTAAAAAGTTAATTAAAGACAAATTAATAATAAAGAAAATTCAGAGCAACATCACTTTATTCAGTTTACTTCGAAAGATTATTAATAATTGAGGAATATCTAAGTTTCACTGAATGTAACTCTTCATTCCCCATATTCATTTCTAGTAAAAATAAGTAAATATAACATTTATGATAATGATTCTTAACGATTAAGGTTATATATTGTATTTTGTTAATAATATTTTTCGTGATCTAACTTAATGCGCTTCTTCAGAAGGTTCATCACCAAACCAGACACGTAATTCTGAAAGTCCAAAAGTTCAAAAAATCTCTTAGAAGAAAGCAAAGTATATAAGACATGAAGAACAAGATAACCATACAAATAGACCTAGACCCTATAAGCGTTACTAATGAAAACAATGTTTTAACAGTTGAATTACTAATGAACGAATATGTTCTTTCATTCAAGCCAACACAATTAGTATTTGAGCCAGATGTTGCATTTATTCAAATATTTGAATGAAAAAGCTAGTAAGCAACTTTTATAATGATACAAATATCTGATTCATTTAAAATGATTTAAAAAATTACAATAGCGTATGATAAGATTAAACTAAACGCCAGAAGTTTATGACATTATTGTTTGTATCTGATTTAAAAGATATAAACACAAGTGCATCAACTGTTCAGATATGACAATACTCCTATTGCATACACGTAATCGAATAGGGTTAAAAACTGTTGTTAGAGGTAAGGACCATTTACAACTTAAAAATTCAAATACAATATTTCAAAAATATTTATTTTAATTAAAAAAATCCAGCCACTCAAAATGCTACATATTTACGATGAGTTCATTAAATCATGCTTGAAAATATCTATTTAGTGTAATTATAGCATTGAAATAAATCAAACGTATAATATGTACCATCAAATACAGTTAGTCTGCAGGAGCGGAAGTATATATTTTTTACTTAGACGACAAGTAGCATACTACCCTTTTTATTTACATAAAATGAAACAATTAAGGTTGTGGTGAGATATCATTTCCCTCACAGCTTGAGATTCCTCTTCATACTAACTAATGATGGAAAAAAATTTTTACTGCTGTAAACTCAGGCTGACATTTCTCTGAATGTAAGCAAATTCACTTGTTAGAAAAAATGTGAATTTTAACTCGTTCTTCCAGGTGACTTGTTCTACTTGTTATTCTATAGTATTCGTATATTGATGGTAGCAACATTTTATTATTTTCAATGTTAGATAACATTTGCACTTTGTAAGTGATGGCTTTATGTTTTTTAAGTTGTAATCCCTTTAAGTATAATGCATAGAACAATATGTGGTTGGAAAAACGAGATTTTATTTCTAAGGCTCAGACTATAATGCCCTCCATGAGCATGTCTCTTTCAAAATTTGAATTGTCAATTTGAACAAAATTCTCCTTTACTAAATCAGATTTCAAGAATAAGAAAAAAACAGAAGACAAGTATGAATCTTGCTTTTACAGATGTTTTTTCAACCCAACTGATTTTTATAGGTATAAATATTTAATCTGAGAAAAATCCCATTTTTTTAAAAAAATTTCTACACGACTTGAAATATATTTTTTAATAGATTAGACAGCTTGAAATGAAATAAACAGCTACAAACTTTATTTTTTCACACGTGAAACAATATTATCGAATTATAAGAAAAAACATAGGTGATATAAGGAAAATAACATCAATTATGCAAAAGGAAATTAATACGAATTACATGCGATTTCGTGCTGAAAACCTATTTTATGTGTGTTCTATTTCACGAATCATATATTGAACTTCGTCTTTCAAGACTTCGAAGATGAAATGAATTGACAGCTGCCGAGTATGTCAACACTCAGTTAATTTGAAAAGGAGTTTATTAATTTCAGTTATCTGTAACCTTATAATTAAATTACTTTATTTAAAAATAGACTAAGCAACTTTTATTTATGAATAATTTGAAATTATTATTATGATGTATCCCTACTGATATTGTTGAAAAGGAGACTTAATTCTGATTTATTTAACAAATAATATCTTTTAATAAAATACGTCCATAAAAGGCCAGAGATTTTTTATGTTTAATTACTCATAAAATAATCAAAATATGTTTACAAACCTAAGATGTTTTACTGACAATATGTTTTCTTTTGTAATATGAACGTTTTCGTTGACGGTTTATTTGGAATTTAATTATTTTATGTAAATACCATTTCGGTGTTTCTGCAACTATATGGAATTTTCCTTTTCAGTTGGAATAAATTTCCTTCATCGTCGCCATGTGAAATTAAATCATGCATACATTTCTCTTATTTGTTTTGTCCACAATTAGATTGTTATGTTATGTTCATTTTTGATGATTTCTATCACGTATCATTCACAATATGATGTTTTACGCTATCAATTATTGATGAAAATAATAACCTCTTCGTTGATGTATCATCGATTATAGCTTTTTGAAGGAACATTATAGACCAGGATGGATTGGGGCAAGGGGACACAATTTATTGGCCACCAAGATCACGTGATATAACACTGCTAAATGTTTCATTTGGAGTTTTGTAAACATCATCACTTACCGAAACAAAATATCTAACATTGATGGCATGAAGTTGAGTGTTACAATCTCAATGATGACCATTCTGTGTACTGTCTTTTAAATTATGCTTATATTTGGAGTGGCTATGAGTGAATATCTGAAACTCTGGTTGTCATGAAATCTTATTCATGAAAGATTTTAATGTGTCATGAAATCTTATTCATACAGCTGTTACTGACTTCATCAAAATATTAAACCTCATTCAGTCACAAAAAGGCAAACATTTTCCATCAAAGCAGAATAGCATACAATCAAAATCAGTTAACATTTTATAAAGAAGATATAGATGGTTATTCAATTTCCATTATCATAAATTATCTAGTTTTTAGATTTCAGTAAATTTACAATGTAACCGAAACCCTTACCCATTTTAAACCATAGCTCCTTATAGATTTAATAACATAGCAAGTGATTTTGGTCTTCATTTTAATGATTAGTAGGTTGGTATCCAACGTGAACTTAATGCCTCGGAATCTGCTTTAAAATGTAGTTACAGGTTTTGTTAGCCCTTGCACTGTATAAGAAAGCATAAAATAATAACCAAATCAGATTCAATTGAATAATATTTCTTGTAAAAAATGTTGTTGTTTCCAATCCCCGTGATAAGCAAAGCTAGATCTGGTCCATGAGTCCATTCACCCTAAAAAAGTCAAGCTCCAGAAGGAAATCGCGAATCAGGTCTTGCTTGGTAAGCCCCAAACAAGATCAAATGTGTTCAGGAGAGGCCTGCACCGAAAAACACTTAGTACAGGTCTCGAAATGTTTGTTACCACCTACGAAAGTCATGGAAAGCAGATGGCCGCTAAGAAAACGTGCTAGTGCAGTTTGATCTCGTCTACTGCAGCCCGGAGCCACCAGGACACCTCACCTGGTACCAAGGATGTACAGATGGGACAATCCAGGAAGCTATGGTAATTGCCCTAAATTTAGAAAAAAGCTCCATTTGAGTAAGAGAAGCGGCAGGCGTGGTGAAATCGCTAGCACCGGCTCTAGCCAAACTGTCCACAATTTCATTACCAGCAACATCGACATGGGACGGAATCCACTGAAAGTAGATATGATGACCATAGGAAAGATATTTTAGTTTCCTGAGAATGTCTGCACTAGTACTCCCTCACATGATGCCGATCGGCCAAATGCTGAATAGCACTTCTACTACCAGAAAAGATCCAGATATCCTTTAACTGCGGAAGCCCTCAAGTCCTACAGGCTGCCTCACCGTGGCAAGGAAGTGCCACTGGGCGGAGTGGGCGAAGTACGTCGAGAGTGAATACACTCCCGTAATCCTGGTAGGGTCACCCAAGGCGTGAAGCCCACTCCACTGTGCTCAGCTAAAGTCTGTAGGCTCCGGAGCTAATCCAGACTTCTGCCACCGGTGCTCCAAGTCCCTGACCATAGAAGCTGCCTCTTACCCCACCCCTGATTGATTCAGTCTTATAAAAAATAAAATCAGAGAAACAAATATAAAACCACATTTTTTTATTGTAACTTGAAAATTCTTATATTTTTATAATTTCGGTAATGTGTGGTTTTATCCTTTACTTTTATTGCTTCTGCAAAATTTAGAGGTTCGCATTTTTACATACAAGTTTTACGAAATATTTTTAAAAAAAACATTACAAATGTTTACTGTCTTATGCAAATAATATTTCTAATCATAAAATCAAACTTATTAAGTGATATCTATTATTGGCTAAAATAAACTATATTTTTTTACAATAAAGTGAAAATACATTTGACTTTATCTTAGTACAAAATAAATAATTAAAATAAAGTAAGTGATTTGAGTAAACTAAAATTTTTTTATAAGAAACTATAAAATGTTTCATTTGTTAAGTTTACTAGCTAAGGTCTCTAAAATTAATAAATAAAAATCTTTACTGAGAAACCAACTGCTTAGAGATTACAAAGATACAATTTCGATTCATCACCTAAATTAGGAGGATGTTAGTGTTTTGGAATAAAAACTTCATTTTCACTATTTTAGGAATGAGAGAAGGGAACAAGCAAATATAGTTATAGGAACCAGTTATTAAATTGCCTGCTACCAGTTATTAAAAATTATTAATACCTGTTATTAAAAATTATTTTTAATTTCAGTTAAAGTATAATTAAAATTTAACCTAATCACTGCAAAAATGAGCCTAATACATATCTGCTCACACAAAATATGCACACAATATAGACAAAAATGTTTAATAAGGTTACAAGGAGAATATTTATTTTGATAAAGTACATGTTAATTTTAAAAAAGACAAGTGCAAAATAAAATTAAATACATTCGATGAGTATGAAAAACTAAAATGCACCAGAGTATTATTCTGTCACTTAAATTTTTTTTCTCCAGTAAATAAATATTTGCAACATTTTTAATAATTGATAAGTTTAAAAATATTTGAATTAATGACTTTGATACATTATATAAATTCTTTGTGTGATAGGGTACATTTAATTTTCAAAACGATTTTCTATTTTGAAATTATTTCAGAAGTATATTCTGAAATTCTCAGCTAGATCGATCACAATAATTTAATAAAATAAACCACATTAATTTATTTGTACCAGATGGCAGTAAAAAAAATAACTTGTTCATAATACAAAAGATATATTTTGAAAGTTTAACAGTTCAATAAAAAAGTACAATTTGTATAGGCAATTATATGATTTAAATTTGGTAAATAATAAATTCCTCTATCTTATGAAAAGAAATAGCTCAATGTGTTATTTAATATATAGCTGAGACTTACCGTGGAATATTTTACCAATAACGACAGAGATGGAATTCAAAGTATATAAAATTGGGAAACACATTGAGCAATGACTTCAAAATTTCATAGACACAGCTTTGACAATGTCAAAGGAAATTTGGATCATCTTATTTTGATTGCCAAAACCTAAGAACAAGTGATTTCCATATATTTTTTAATATCATTGCATGATTTAAATTAGTCAAATTTTTACTGATTTTCTCATACGAAGTCTATGTAAATTTGAATTAAATAAAATTTTAAACTTTCTCACCAGTTGAAGTGTATGTCGACTGGATCTGGAAAGAGATAATTTCCAAAAGAGCAAATGGAGCAAGAGACAAATACGTCATGCATAATTAATCCCTTTGCAGCTGATAATAGAAAAAGAGGAATTGATATCATAACTGTCTCATTCATGCAACCATATTCAAATAAAATAACGATAATACACATGGAATATGGAAAAAAAATTTCAATCCTTAGCCGCAATAAATTTTCACAGTAGCAGCTATAATCACTATCAATAAGCCTTAGGACACGAGTTCAGTTTCCTTCCAAAATATAATGGATTACAACAATACACATCTTTTCCTTATATTTCATTACTTTAAATTTATTAATATGTAATGAAATTTATTAGATCAAAATAAAAACAACTTATATTCCTAATGTTACATCTTTATTTCATTTTGTTTAATGAACATTAAATAAATAAACAAAAAAATAAAAGTACAAATATCAAATATGACTACATATTCATATAAAAAATATTTGCCTATCTTAAATTATTTGAATTTCCGGATTTAGTGACTTTTCAAGTTCAATATATTCAAGTCAAAATCACGTGGTTTTTGTATTAGATTCATATAACATTATAATGTGTCACAATCAGGTTGTTTTATTTGTATAACATTTTGACTACACACTATTTATTTCAGTTGTGGAAATATGAAACACTGCAAACATGAAAAATGTGAGAGTAAATAAGTTATCGGCTTGAAATATTCATAATGAAATGCTGCTAATTTGGTTAGAATTCTCTAATCGTTAAAACAGAATATAATTACGTGATACGAAAAAAGTTAAAGAAAATAAATGTACAATTGGAAAATAAAATATTTTCAATCACAGAAAAAAAACAGTTAACAGGTGTGCCAAAAGAAATCTCATGGTGAATAATAATAAAAATAATGCGTAATACCTTGTAAATTTTATAATATTTAGTGAACTTCAAAGATTTCTCGTATCGTAATGCATTGTTAAATTTCCTTCAAAGGCTTATAGTATATAAATGGCTGAAGAAATTAAGAATTTCTTCGACAATATTTAGGTTTCTAAATAATTTATCATAAGTTAAAACCAGATTTTACATATGAATTAACTTTAAACTATAACCTTGTCTTATAATATGATATTCACACAAAATTTCTTAAATCATAATATTAATCAGTAGCTTTAGAGTCCATTGAATATTTAGAAGCGTATAAAAAATCTCCAAGTAAAACTGCAGTGAGGAAAAAGGCATTTTAATTTCTTTTTAAAAAACGAATACATTTTTTTCCATTTTAACTAAAAAATTGGCTTATTTAATGCCTCTAAGTCACAAAGTTGTCATTTATGTGGCAGAGAATACTTAAAATATAACGAAAAGAACGTCAGTTTCCAGCTAAAGTAGTTAGATTCATATTAAGGATCAATATGAATTTAAATAAACTCAATGGAATTGAAAATATTTAAAAGATACTGAAATAGTATATATACATAAGTAAATCTGCAACAAAATATAAACATTGGTATTAAAATATTTCTTATGAATCAGCTGTAAAAAAAATTAATGGTTCTATAGCCCTTTTTTGTTTTGAAAAAATGTAAAATTGGAATTATGATTACCAAATTTTTTAAAGATATAAATTTGCTTTAACGAAGTAAATTATTCATCAACGTAACCAATAAGAGAGTAATTATTGATAAATTATATATACATATTAAATTGATTCCAAACATAGATAATATCTAAGCTGACCACAAAAATAATAATTCTGGTGAAGAATATTGAAGTAATAAAAATAATGATAAACAGAATATCAATGTTATAAGAATAATTCGAAGAGAAGATAAAATTATTTATTACATTATACTTAAGAGGTTTGAAAACATTTCATGTAATTTTTTATCTTCATATATTCAGAATTGGGATACCAATTTAACAAATCGATATTTCTCTTCAGTTATAAAATTGTTCAGAACAATTGAGAAAAGAAAATATTTTTTAGAAAGAAAATATTTCTGAAATAAAACTATAATTGCCATGCTGAATTACTCATTTTTTACGAAAATGATTTCTAAAATTTATACATTTTCCAAATGAGATTTTTACAGCTATAAGATATTCCGAATTTACAGACAGACCAGTTAACAGAGAGGGTGAGGTCCTGTGGACCTAGGAACCTCAACAAACCGGCAAGGCCAGTCGAAATTGTACTATTTCTACTATGTAATTTAATATTACTAGTTCTCACACATCATCATAAATTTATAAATTGAATTTTGTATTTACTTTCTAATGGTTTATCCTTAAACATCTCTTAGAAATTTTTATCAATTTTCAAATATTATAAAAAAAGAGTACACAAAATTGAAGGAAATATAGAACTCTCATTGGTTCGCAGAAAAGCACAAGCAAAAGATTACTTTAGAAAATTTAAATTTAGCGAGGTTATCATGATATATATTTTTCTTATTTATTTATGACGTATCGAAATATTATTTATGACGTTCTTATGATGACTTATTACTAGCGACTTACTATTTACAACAGTTATGATAATCGTATGTATAATTTATATGATATCCACATTTACTAGTGTGTATTCCAGTTACTAATAATTAGAGTAAATAGAGTGAAAGCAAAATTACCCTCCCAAAATACTTGCGATTCAGGGTTAAAGAGCATTTAGCCCATAAATAAGGTGGTCTTGTATATTGTATAATAAAATGTTGGATTATTATAGTAAAACGTTGTATATTTAAAAGTAAATCAATTTACTATTCCCCAAAGCTAAATGCAGTTAATTTTGTGTGAAAACGGAATTATTAAGTATGACAGTACATTTCAGTTGAATCTATAATCATTATAAGTGTCATACTTGAGACGAATGCCATGACTTCCAGCAAAATAAAAATACCGAATTATGATGTATATTGAATGCACTCAAATAATAATAAAAAAACAAAAGATACTAAAAATCAAAACTCATTTAAATACAAGAAAATGAAATTTGAATCGAAGCAACTAGTAATCACATCATTTAAAGTATTCTTGGTTTATAATCTTGCCTTATTTTCAACCAAACATAAAAAATTGAAAATGATGATTGGTATCTTGTTTCGATGAAAGATTTTCCCTGTTATTTAAGCAGAACTTAATTTGAAATCACCTTATTTTTTTACAGAATAATTATGAAAAAACAGAGGGAAATTTCATGGTATTATAAACAATAAAAGTATCATAACTTTTGGACCAGATGATGAAAAATATTCATATTTGAAAAGGTTGGTCATACATAATAAACTACTCCCATATGAGTAGTCAACCCAGTGTTACTTATGTGGAAAATATCAATCCGCAGCAATCCACTTAGTCCTGCCTAAACGCCAGAGGGCGTTCTTTGCAACTTATATTTGTTATACAGTTTTTAGTCGCACTTTTTTTTTTGCTCGCTTTTGTAGAACTGTTTCTCGGCTCGGGTCGATTAAATCGCCCAAAAGTATTTGTTATTTTTGTGTTATTAAATATTTGTTACGTTTTCAGTTGCGTATTTATTTAGTGTACTACTGCAGTGCCTTCACCGAATCTATTTAGTTTTTAGTTTGATATTTTTTTCATGGTGCATCGGCCGGGAAATGGCACTGCACTTCGTTATTCGTAAATCGTAGGAAGCCTTCATTGCTGTTTTAGTTTTATTCGATCAGCATTCTGTTGTGCTTCATTTATAGTTCTTCGCCTTTTGTGGGAATATCGTTGCTTCTTCCATCGATTGGATATTTATTACTGGAGAATAATTAGGGTGAGTTGTTTATTCTTGATTTATACATTAGTTAATATGGATACTGAAAAAATTAAGAATAAACGTAAAGCTCTTAAGCAGTTCTACTAGATTTGTTAAAAACTTAGATATCACTTTACCTAACGAAACTAATTTCAATACTTTAGAAATATTATATAATCAATTAATTGAAAAAATTTATAGCCTTAAAATTGTGTATAATGAGCTTCTTAGTGTTATCGATGCTATAGACATTGAGAGGGAAGTCGAACAATGTGAGATTTTTATGGAAAATTTAATTTCCTATAAATGTAGAATTACACAGAGAATAAAAGCTCTTACCCCTCCAATTGTCACATGTTGTTGACTCTACTAATGCGCTTAGTTCAAAGGTAGAACAGTCTAGACAATTAGTTAAATTGCCAAAATTAACTGTTAATAAATTCTATGGTGACCATCTTGGTTTGAATTTATCAGTCAGTTTGAAAATGCAATCGATAAAAATAGTAGTTTATCTAAAATTGAAAAACTAATTTACCTTAAAAGCCTAGTGGGAAGTGCAGCAGCAAAGGCTATTTCCGGTTTCATATTAACAGAAATTAATTATGATGCAGCTTTTGAACTATTAAAATCTCGATTTGGACAAAAGAATTTACTCATTAATGCGCATGTAGGATCTCTGCTAAGCTTAACTCCCATTAAAAATACAAGTGATACGAATAGTTTAAGAAAATTGTACGATCGTGCGTAAACAGAAATTAGGAATTTATAAAGTTTAGGTATGAGCTCGGAATCATATGGTAATCTTTTAACCCCGATAATTTTAGTATTAACCGCTGATTTAACCTTAAAATTTAGTAGAAAAAGTAAAAATGATAATTGGAATTAGGGAGCTCTTCTTCAGTTTTTAGGTGAAAAAATACTAAGTCGCGAAAGAGCTTTCCATCCTCCTGCTAAAGAAAAACAAATTTCAACTCCCATTTTTCAAGAGCGCAGTAGTGGGGCCTTCGGGTCAAAATCCTCCCACCGCGACGCTTTTCGAAAACCGAAAGGCAATAATTCTTCGGCGGCGGAGCTTTTAGTGAGTCACACAACACCTAATAAATGTGTTTTTTGTAAGGAGAATTCGCACGAGTTTTTTTCCTGCGATTCAGTCAGCATAGGAATTCAGCGCGATTATTTGAAAAGAAATAAGCTTTGTTTCTTTTGTTTTTCGAGTGGACACCCAATTTCATCTTGTTTAAAACTTAAAAAAGATAAGGGATGATCATTTTGTGGCTTAAAATCACACCCAAAAACCCTTTGTTACAAGTATTATAATAATTCTAACGAAGCAGTTTCTATCACACAAGAAGAAAATAATGACATCATTACTAATTTGTCTTCTTGTAAAACCGAAACTAAATTGCAAAAAGTTTTATTGCAAACTGCGTCAGTTATTGTTCGTAATGGATACCAGTATAGAAAATGTCGTTTATTGGCCAACACAGCGGCGCAGCGAAACTTAACTTTACTTAAAAGCTTTCGAAATTATTAAAAGTTCTAGTGATTCGAAAAGAAAAACTTTCTGTTTATTCCTTCGGGAATCTCATATTGAAAAAACATTTAATGTAGTTAGACTAAGATTAGAAAATAAGGAAGATCGAAATTCATATTTAGAAATCGAGGCATTGGAAACGGAAAAAATATCCACTGCTCATATTCCCCCGCCTGACATAAACATCACAATTCATAATAAACATTTAAGAAACTTAAAATTAGCGGATACATCCAATAAAGATGTTGAGACTTCCATTTTAATAGGCGAGGACTATTAATATAATATTATGACGGGTAGAATAAAACGAATTAATCGAAAACTTGTAGCTGCTGAATCTCTCTACGGCTGGGGCTTAATTGGAGTCGCAGAGACTTCTAACAAAAATTTCAGGGATACTTTCACTGTGAAAGTAAATAGAAGACATTTCGAAACAATTAGAGACATTTTGGCAAATAGAAAATCTAGGAATCGAACCAACTAACGATAATCTAATTTGTAATGGTAACAAATTTTGCGAGAATTTGAAGAGAATATTCGGTTTCGAGATGGTAGATATGTAGTTAAATTTCCCTGGAAGAATAATTTAAAAGAGTCACTTGATAATAATTATGATGTTGCGTATGGAATATTTTCAAAATTGTGTTACAGGTTTCAAAATGATATCTCCTTATATAATGAATATAAAAATGTTGTAGATAATTACATAGATCAAAACATTGTAGAACCTGTTCCCGAGTCTTGTATAGTAGATAGTGCAGAATTTTATTTGCCGCATAGGGCAGTTATTCGTCATGATAAGGTGTCTAGCAAACTCAGAATTGTTTTTGATGCTTCCTCACATGAAAGAGGCAAGCTTTCATTAAATGACAGTTTGTATGTAGGTCCTAATTTGCATCCTGATTTATTTGAATTTTTATTGTCCTTTCGAAAACATCCAATCGCTTTTACAGTAGATATTAAACAAGCATTTTTAAATATAGAGATAGATGAATCGGACAAAAATGTAACAAAGTTCTTTTGGACTGACAATCCTTCTTCACTTTCGGAGTCTTTAAAAGTTCTCAGATTTAATAGAGTTTTATTTGGAATAAACAGCTCGCCCTTCCTCTTAAATGCAACGATTAAACATCATTTGAAAAAATATTCTTCTCTTTTCCCACAAACTTATCAACTTTTGTACAACTTATGATGATGATATCATAAGAGGGCAAAATATTGTTGCATCTGTCTACACAACTACTGTTGAATGTGTCCAGATTTTTAGTGAAGCAAATATACCTTTAGATAAATGGGCTACAAATTCTGTGGAGTTACGTGAACTTTGGATGAAAAACGGTTTCTCTACTGAAACAAAATCAAGCCCAATCGGTCAAAATATGATAAATTATAAAGTGCATGGCATTTCCTGGGATACTGATAGAGATTTGTTTTATTTTGATATAGAAAATCTATTATCCTTTGTATCGAAAGGCACTGACACAAAAAGATTTTTGTTGCAAGTTGCTGGTCAAATCTTTGATCCAATAGGATTTGTGGCTCCCTATGTGATTCGTTGGAAAATTCTTATTCAGAAAGTATGGGCATTAGGTCTTTTCTGTGATCAAGAAATGCCGCAGATTGTACAAAGGCCATTTAGAGAATGGTGTCTTGAATTGAAGGAACTTAGTTTAGTGATGATTCCTCGTTTTTATCATTTCACAGATTTAGATGCAATTGATGTGCAACTTCATTCCTTTTCGAACGCATCTAAAATGACCTATGGTGCAGTATTATATTTTCGTGTCGTCTGATGTTGTTGACGGGACTGATGTACCTAGTTTTGTCTCCTCGCAAATCAGTGTTGCTCCATTAAAGACACTTTCTCTGCCTAGATTAGAATTGATTGAAGCACTGCTTTCTGCTAGGCTGTGTGATAAAGTCTCCAAAGCATTAAAGTTGCAGAAACCTTGTTATTTTCATACAGATTCCTCTATCGTTTATCATTGGATCAAGGGTAAACCGTCGCGTTTCAAGCTATTCGTTAAAAATAGTATAGAAGAAATTCAAAAGTTGACTGAACCATCGAAATGGAATCATTGCCCTGGCAAAGAAACCCAGCTGATATTTTAAGTAGAGTAATGTCAATTAAGGAATTGAAGATTAGCGAACTTCGGTGGCATGGGCCATCTTGGCTTAAACAAGCAGAGCAATTTTGGCCGAAAATCAAAATAAAAAATGTAAGAAATCAAGATTTAGATTATAAAAGTAAATTTAGTGACATTTCACAAAATGAAATTGTCCTCGAAAATCGTGAAAAACTCATAAATATTGATAAATTTAGCAGTTATCTCAAATTATTGCGAGTAACTGCCTTTGTACTTCGTTTCGTAAACAATGCTAAAAACACTTTAAAGATAAAGGGTGCCCTAGAAACTGATAAATTAAAAATGTCAGAAGAATATTGGATTAAAGAAATCCAAAAAGAAGAGTATGCACCCGAGTTGATAGATTTGGAAAAAACTCAAAGAGTTAGTGATTGTTCAAAGATTTGTTCTCTAGTACCCTTTTTAGAGGATAGGAATATTTTACGAATAAAGGGTAGATTAGGCGAATTAGAACTTTCCCTGGTGAAAAACAACCTATTATTTTACCCAAAAACTCAAAGTTCTCGGAATTGTTAGTTATGCATGAGCATACAAAGAATTTTCATAGTGGAGTAACAACTGCTCTTGAAACAGTCAGAAGGAAGTTTTGGATTGTGAAAGGGAGACAACTCGTCAAGAGTGTTATCAATAAATGCTTGATTTGTAAGAAATACAATGTTAAGCCAGTTAACCAAATAACAGCGCAATTTCCAAAAGAGAGAATTTTAGAAAATCCTCCCTTTGAAATGTGTGGTCTTGACTTTGCAGGACTAATATTTTACAAATGTGATAAAGAGGTCAGAAAAGCTTATTTTGCAATTTTTACCAGCGCTGTAACTAGAGGAATACACTTAGAATTAGTCTCATTGATGTCTACTAAACATTTCTTACTCGCTTTTCGGAGATTTATTTCTAGGCGAGGTAGTTGCAGCGTTGTTTATTCAGATAATGCTAAAACATTTAAGGCTGCAAACCGGGACTTCATGGACTTTTTCAACATTTTACAGGATTCGGAATTTAAAGATTTCATTTCATCTCGTGGGATTAGATTGAAATACATCATTGAAAGAGCTCCCTGGTGGGGCGGATTTTATGAACGGCTCGTGAAATAAGTAAAAGATCCACTCAGAAAAATTCTTGGGAAAGCTCTCCTAACGTTTGAAGAACTAGCAATAATTATGACTGAAATTGAATATGTTATCAACTCAAGACCTTAATCTTATGTGACAGATAAATTTTCTGAGCCCGATCCTTTAACACCTCTTGACTTCTTGCAATATGGAAGAAAAAATCATGATTATCCTCTTCACTTTGCTGAATTAGCAAATAGTTTGTCAAATAGAGAATCTTTCATCAAGAGAAAGCAATATCAAACTGTTCTTTTGAAACATTGATATTCTGAAACATTTATTGAAAATACCTTTATTTGTAACCTGAATTCTGTATAAGTTTGATTGTAATTTAATTGATTCATATGTTTTGATTGTAATTTTGTATATTTTTAAACTTGGATAATTTTATATTTCTAATGTTCAAATTTTAAGTTTTAAAATGTTGATATAATTTAGTGATTTGTGTTTTAAATTTTTCTCCTATTTCTAATTACAGTAATTTTTTCAAAAATTGAATAATTTGTTCGCCAACATTGAATAATTTTAATCCTTATAATAGCTGTTTTATATAAATATTTGTTTAAATGTAGTTAAGCAAACTGGAATAATCTTGTGCATAAGCTAGTAATCTTTGAGTATTAACCATTTAATATTAGTTTATTTTTGTCAATTTGTAACTAGATTTTTCTCGTATTTGTTTTATTGCAATAATTCTATAGATACTATTGATGAACTCTTTGGAGAGTTCATGGTGGGGAGCTGTGGAAAATATCAATCCGCAGCTTTGCAACTTATATTTGTTATATAGTTTTTAGTCGCACTTTTTTTTTTTTTTTTTTTTGCTCGCTTTTGTAGGAGAACTATGTTTCTCGGCTCGGGTCGATTTAATCAGCCAAAAGTATTTGTTATTTTTGTGTTATTAAATATTTGTTACGTTTTCAATTACGTATTTATTTAGTGTACTTCTACAGTGCCTTCACCGGATCTATTTAGTTTTTAGTTTGATATTTTTTTCAACTTATAAGTTATTAATAAATTAAAAACTCAATTTAAAAATTATCATCACTTTCTTCCAAAAGGGAAATTTAAGAACATTAATATTTCATTGAGACTTTTGAAGTAGATCTTGAAAATCTTTAAGGTGAAAATACGTTTCATACTAAAATTGTGTCATAGAAATGCCTACAGAAATTATGAAGGAATTTTTTATGCTGAAAATTAAGTAACTGAGGAAAAATATTCTTCAGGTTAAATCAAAATTTCTAAGTACATTGAAAATATGACACATCTGGCAGTAAACTGCTAAGCCTAAAAATGAAATAATAATAATAAAAAAAGTGAGATATATGTTAAAGTGGAAAGAGTTATATGGATTCTTCATGCTCGGCTATTCAAATCTAAACTGACTTTAAATTTGTATTTACAAATTTTTCCACAAATTAGTTCATTGTAAAACTGCATTTATAGTAAACAAAAACTCTTTTATGCAAAACAATCGTCATTTTAGTGATTCAATAATTTAAATAACAGGCCTCTGGGAAATTATATTTCAAGATTAAATAGAAAATACTGCTTGAACTACTAAAGGACAGAACATTTAACGAAAAAATTTCCATATTAAAGAAACCGAAAATTTTATTTCCAAAAGTACAGAATAAAAGAATTGACTCATATTTTTTCTTGAATGCATTCTGTTTTTAAACTGAAAATTGATTAATATCCTATAGTGAAATCTCCAAAAATATTCTTTTCTAAAAGAATTATTGAGCATTAGATACATAAAAATCCAAAATGATCTAGAAATTTCAAAGATACATAATTTCTAGGTTCAAGAAACGTTTAAGATGGTTCTGATATGCATCTCTATAAAAGTAAATAGGTATACGAATATTTTATGAAGTGAATAATCCCAATATCTCTACTTCATAAAGGAACAAGGAGATTTATTCAGACATGTAAATCTTTGACTTTGATTCTTTGTATGCTAATTTTATCTTGTTAAAATTTCGCTTGTAAAAAAGTTATCATTTATTATTAACTATTACTGTATTAGGATTTAAATTAGCGAACAATCATAAGCCGAATGAGTATTTGTCTTTTTTTCTAAAAAAAGTGGCAATTTTCTATGCGAGTTTAAAAATGTGTGAGGGAAATAACCTTTTCTTTCCAGAACGAAAGTATAAATTAATTTATAACAGTGTTTAACATTAAGTTTTCTTTTAATTTTTTATGTAAAATATTTTTCCCAAATATAAAGTACTATTCAATGTGGGTGCTTGGGAATTTTCCGGGTTTCCTCCCTTGCGACACAGGAACTTGGGTATTTATGAAAGGTCTTTTCGAAGGACAGTTACGCAATGGACATTAAAATGCCTTATGCTGTTAGACAGTCCATAACGCGGTGTCAAAATATAAAGTATTAAAGCAAAAATATTATTTATGATATTGTAGAAAATCACTAAAGATAATTCCAATAAATACATTAAAAACTTCAAAAAAGGATAGATGTTTCTTAAATTTGGCATTTATGGAGTATAATTTATAAATTATAAGTTTAATTGGTACTCGCGTTCTAAAGCAATTTACGATAAAACTTTTTGCGTACTTTTATAATTAGTCAAAAAATTGAATAACCAATATTTATATCTTTGTAGAATATGATATTAGTTCATAAAATTTCAAATACCATAAAAGTATTCAGTCCTTTTGCATATTTTAATCATTGTAGTTTAGTTTGAGAATGATTTTTTAATATTTAAGTTCTGTTACAAAAATTTCGTCTACATTATATCTTTTTTATCTCATTAAGTGTTTTTATAGCATGAAAAAGCTGATTCAATTGGTTTTTTTTTTTAATTTAGAGAAAGCCCGATTCGTATTTAATAGTTTTTGAATAACAAGGAATAATTTTCTTATATAAAAAGTGTGATTAGTTACTAAGTAATGATTTATCAACTAGACTCAGTTATAGCAAATAGTAGCTAGTGAAAGATTAAATTTAAAGAAACATTTAATGTTCAAGACTCTAGAGTGGGAAAATAATGCCTAAACCTTGAATTAGCGGAAAGTTTAATTACAGGGAAAATGTAATTCCACCTATATCTACATAAATAAAATCATTGTTCTGTTCACCAAATTTTCGTTCAGGAATTATTTAGAACATTTAACAGAATAGAGTGAAACAAATCAGGATGTTAGTTTCCGGCTATTTTATAGCGTTTTATTTCTAACGCTAATTACAGCATTGAAATCAATTTATACGGGAATTAACGGTCTTCTGAGCTTCCTGTAAAGATGCTTTTACAGCCATGTAATTTATTTAAAATATGTAACTTTCTCACTTTAAGAATAGAATTGTTTGATTCTATTTTCCTTTTTAAAATTATCTCCTGTGCGTAATAAGTGGGAATAGAGAAAAATATTTAAGATAGTCTTCTTCTTTCTATATACTCATATTTAATTATATATAATCGAAAATCTTATTAATTTAACGGATTTTAATGTTTTTTCTAATTCAGGGCAAAACATTTGTTTGAGGAAACACTCCAGAAATATCGAAAATGAAAACTTTGTTTATTAGGCAATCGCATTGGTAAATAAGTGAAGAATCCAGTCTAGGAAAGAAAAGATTATTCACATTGGGAGCAAATGAGTTAAGGAAACTTGAACAGCCAACGAAGTTTGCTTAGAAAAAGGCTAAATATAACAATAAAAAAAACCTCATTTTATGATTTGACAATCAGTTTTATATGATTATTATTCAAAATTAAACAATTAGGAAAAGATTATATTGTATTTTTCATGCTTTCAAAAACAAATTTTAGGCAGTTTTACCCTAAAAAAGTTGCAGACGTAAAATCTAAAGACCGTCTTAAACCAAAAACAACCAGATTTGGCAGAAACCAAAGGAAAATTGTAGATCAACTTTCAATGAAAGTAACTCACTTTGTAAATTTGATGGAATAAAAACAAATGATTATTAAAATGTTTTTCATGTAACTCAGACAACTATTTATTTCCTTATCTTTTAAATTGAGAAACTAAGTAAATGGGAAAGAATAAGGGTAAATGTGTGTGTAAATTAACATCATTTGTTTAATGTAATAAAATCATTTATTTATAACATGAGCACATTTCCACCTGCCACCCAATTATCATATTTATCTCACTTCCTAATCAAAATTTTCTTCACGTAGTCATAATTTATACACTTGTTTTTGATTGCATCAATAGATAAAAAAATATTAATTTCAGTGATATATCTTTTAATTTAGAATATGAATTATGGCATATTTATTTTAAAAAAATTGTAGTACCATACCTATTTAAATCCCTAAAAGTAAACAAAGTTTAATTTTAATGCAAGTTATGTTCTTAATTAGAAATGTACTGCATTTCCCACTGTGGATAATGGAAGAACAGAAATAAAAGTATTCAGGCTTATATAAAAAGTTTTCGAATCACCAGAATTTTGATGGATGAAATGAATTTATTTATACAAAAAAATTTTGATATGATTATACTCTCCCAATATTGATATTATTATGACCATAATGATCATAATCACCTTAATGATGAGATAACAAAATACTCTCATCTCACTCATGGTAACTCTCACCTCATGGTAAGATTAAGGAAAATAACAGTGGAAAATATGTTTAAAAAATACTTTGTGTGTGTGGATGCTGTAGAAGTGAACGCCCATTATTTGATATTAAGAGCTCTGCTAAATATAAAAAGTTCATTATATAATAAGTATAAAAACTGAAAGTTTCAACTGTTTTACAAAAATGGCATGGAGAGCTGAGAGCACTGCAATTGACATTCTAGATGAGTTAGACGAGAATTCAGGAAACACATTGATGTAAATCAATTTAGTTTATTTTTGTTTGATTTACATTAATTAGTGTTAGTAGATAGTAAAACTTAAAAATGATTGAATAAAAAGTAAGTAATAAATTTTCAAATTTCTTTAATCTTTCAAACATTTTTAATGAATTTATTGTCTTGCATTGAAAAGTAGAATTTTGTTGACATAGCATAGGTACTCGTTATAAATATGATACCAGTTCTGGAGCTGCTTATTGAAAATAAGATTCCTAAACATAGATCATAATGTACATATAAAAAACATATTTATATATCATTTGATATTTGGACCTGATGCTCTGCTTACTGTATGTTCCGTACCCATAAGCGCTGTGAGAGCAGCGCCATCTTTGTTTATGGAAAAAACATACACACACTGAAAAAACTGTGAGACCAGGAGTCGAGCTACGGCCTTGGAGGAGGGCAGTTGTAAAATGAGAGAGGTGAAGTTACGAAAAATAAAGAGTTTTTGTTTTGTTTAAATTTTACAGTCCACTTATTCATATACCAGAGCTACACACTAAAACACTGTATTTTTTGAATTTGGCATATTGTCCCTAAGATTTTTCTTGTAGCCTCTGGCAGTAAAAATAAGCAGATCAAAATGCCCCTTTAAAATTCGCTTATTCTTAAGATGTTTATGCAATATTTGAATATCCTTTAAGAAAACAATTATGATCAAGTTAATGCTTTCGATGGAGTAATTGTGAATCATGTTTTGTAGGAAATCAGATATTTAAGTAAGAGGGAATTTTATTTATAATAATGGGGAGTAAGTTCATAAATGTTTTATTTAACTGAAATTGAAAAATAATGGGGGTCAAACAAGAGCAAATACGTGCAACTTCAGGCAGAAACGCATTAATATTTTTATGGCAATTTTTGCCTTGCTGTGAAACATCATATGATGAATATTCCAATAATATTAATTAGGAATGGAAAAGTTGGTATTCATTATTATAGTCTTGTATGTTGTAGTGAAATAATTCTCTAAGCATTTTTGATACTTTATAAAATAATGGATTCACACATTTTTAACAACCTAAATAAAGAAGATGTATTAGGTGGGAAATATGACCTAAGGTAATCAGGTTTTCTGAACAAATCAGTAAACAAAATAAATTGCAAGGAAGATGTTGTGGTCAAAATTGGCAATTTTCAACCACAGAGAGAACCAACACATTGCATTTAAGATATAATAAATGCGGGTGAGTGACTATCTTCCAATTTCTATCCCAATTTACAATATGATATTTACTAAAAAATGTTTTAAAAAAAGAAATCAAAAAGCTGCTAATTGAAGAAGTAATCGAACACAATACATATTACCATTTGCACTCCAAATGTCTTTAGACCGAATCTTAATATCAACTAATAGAAAATTGAATTCAGTTATAATGGCGGACAATTACTTCCAAGAATGAATGATTTGTTGCATGAAACGAAATGTGCACCATTCACGTCAATAATCGACCTTAAATCACGTTATGATCAAATTAATATTATCCTGATGATCAAGACAGAACAGCATTTGTATACTTTATTGAAATTACCAGTACCTACGAATACATTCGGACTTGAAAATGAACCAGCTATATCCTTCAATAGTCTTGATAATTTCTTCAATAGTCTTGATAATATACTAATTCTAGGTTTTCCTTATGATATATTTATTCCATTCGAAATTTTTGTACATCACTCTGATCATCAAACTATTTTTGATGGATTGATTCTCCTTAAATTTCAAGTTAACAGACAGATATTTGGGATCTTCGATATGTAAGATGGGATTAAAGATGATTCAGAAAAAGTTTTCTTTATTCAGAGCTTTTACCTCCAAAATACAGGGTGATTATAAAAAAACTTTGCCAACATCTTCACTTCTAGCGTCCATTCTATTAAACCGATCAAGATGATATTTCAAATATAGTTCTTTTGAGATATGCGCTCAAGATTCTGTGAATGGCAACACAGTGGCCCTCGCGGTTACAGTTATAGTGACAGAAACTCGAAATTTTCGAATGGCAACGTCTAATTTTTACCATCGCAAAATGTTCAGCACATGCGAAAACCCTAAATAGCGTTGAAACGGTACCGATATGTCTAAAAACGGACGTGTTCTGCAAACACAAAAAAGAGTTCTGAAAACCGGCCAATAAAACACGATCTGGGCGCACGCAATAAATTTGTATGTGACAGAGTCAAGAAACCAATCACAGAACGCCGGTCGCCAGATATTCAGCGTAGGAAACCTATAAAATACCAAGCGGGTATGCGAAATCGTCATTCGGGAACTCGCACATGCCGACGATATGAGTCTTCCTAGGAAAGTTCGCGGTGAATTGATCAAATTCTATTACCAAAATGGGATGAACGCTGCGGAAGCCTTGCGTGTGTATCGCCGCAATCATCGACAACGACGCGGCCCATGTACTCTGCAAGCTCTGCGTGATTTAGTGCGGAAATTCGAAGATACAGGCTGCACCTGTGACAAACAGCGCTCCGGACGGCCAACTGTTTCTGAGGACGTTGTCATGGAAGTGCACCATACAGTGACTGCAGGACACACAGAAACCGCAAGAGGCATAGCGCGCGTGTTGGATATTCCGAACTCAACGGTCCGCAAGCTCTTGCGCTCGGTACTTCACAATTTTCCCTATCGGTTCCAGCGCGTCCAGATGTTGGAGCCGGGTGACCCACAACAACGTCTGGACTTCGCAAATGCATTTTTGTTATGATATGATGCGGATAACGACTGGCCACTTCGCATACTATGGACGGACGAGGCGCATTTCACCTTAAATGGCAGCATTAACACAAAGAATTGTGTGCACTGGGGAGAGACGAATCCTCATGCTGTGGCGCCAGTACCATTATTTGACGCCAAAGTGACTGCGTGGTGCGGCATTACAGCTACATTTGTTCTGGGCCCGTTCTTCTTTGAGGAAACGACCCCGACTGGCCCTGCAACATGTTCTGTAATGGGCCCTCGGTATGCAGCCATGCTGAAAAATTATGTCTTACCGGAGTTGCGTCGGCTGAATGCACTCAATGACATTGTTTGGATGCAAGATGGCGCACCTCCACATATAGCGAGGTCAGTTAAAAGGCTCCTGGATCAGCATTTTGGTGATCGCATCATCTCACGCTATTATCATTTTCCGTGGCCTGCGCAATCCCCAAATCTGACGCCTATGGATTTCTGGTTTTGGGGCTATTTCAAATCCAGAGTTTATCTGTACAATCCTCAAACATTGTCGGACTTAAAGGATTCTATACGGCGTGAGATTAGAAACATCCCTCGTGCCATGTTGCGTGCAGCGACATTGTCCACCGTCTCCCGCATGCAATGCGTAATTGCCTGTGATGGCACTCATGTGGAAAGTGTTTGAAATTAATAAAGATTTTTTTCTCTATGTGTTCTCATCATTGAGCAGTGTCTTGTCTCTGTCATATGCATTATTCCTCCGTGCGCCTTGAAGAAC
This sequence comes from Latrodectus hesperus, assembly GCA_037975125.1. Classification (NCBI taxonomy): domain Eukaryota; kingdom Metazoa; phylum Arthropoda; class Arachnida; order Araneae; family Theridiidae; genus Latrodectus; species Latrodectus hesperus. Next base: position 24,658,417 of record CM075851.1, read on the forward strand.
TGTTTGTATGTGTATAACACGTCGGTTTTCGGACATATCGGTACCGTTTCAACGCTATTTAGGGTTTTCGCATGTGCTGAACATTTTGCGATGGTAAAAAGTAGGCGTTGCCATTCGAAAATTTCGAGTTTCTGTCACTATAACTGTAACCGCGAGGGCCACTGTGTTGCCATTCACAGAATCTCGAGCGCATATCTCAAAAGAACTATATTTAAAGTATCATCTTGATCGGTTAAATAGAATGGACGCTAGAAGTGCAGATGTTGGCAAAGTTTTTTTATAATCACCCTGTATGTTTGCTTTCACACATACAAAACTCTACTGAAATTTCTCTATTTTTTAGAGCTCTTACAGACAAATGTGTGCAAATTATTATGTAATCAACAGAATGCACCTGAAACTCTTAAAACGCTTCTCACAATACCTTCCTCGTTGAAGCAAGCTAACGGAATAAAATTATATATTGTTGGCATTGATACAAATAGTAATATGCTTTGAACTGAGCATCATGTTGAAAGCAGATTATTTTACAGGCAAAATATAACTAGTCAACGACAGAAAGAGAAATTCTCACTGATATATAGGCTCTGCAGAAGTTTTATGTCTGTTTGAAGCATCAGGAATCATAATGCACTTCATCTAGCATCCATGAAGTGAACTTTCATTTTAAAGTGTCCAACCGATTGACTCTCTCAATGGAGATTTGAAATTAAGTTTTCAACTGGAGATTATTGTATATACATGGAAAAATGTTTTTCCCCAACATGCTCAGTCACTCTGAATGTGACAAACAAGAAAATCCTCGTTAACTTTGAAAGATAATCTTTCTGACATGCTAGTCAGAAATTCTAGATGCGGATTTTAAAGAAACTCAAATAGTGATTTCTTCTTCAGAGTATGAATCCACCCTGAAACATTGCCTTGATGGTTCAGTGGCTGTTCATTATAGAGAAGGCACATTTTAAAGAAATGTCAGATACATTAGACTGAAATGAAAAAGTATATTCGTGACTACATAGAAAAATAAATCTGCATACAATCATTATAAAAGGATATATCATTATACAATCATTATAAAGGGAGGTAATGTTGCCCACGTCCGTGCCATACCTTAAGCCACACGTGCCTCCCGGGTGGTGCTAAATGAGTGACAGCTAGAGGCTATGGCTACTCACTGCAGACGTGAATCTTTCAAATTGAATGTCCTTCAATGGAATGCAGGTGCCCTCTCTATGGCTAAATTTGCTGAATTAAAAAAGATTGTAGTGGAGAAGGACGTGGATGTCCTGGTTGTCCTGGAGGCAAACATCACTGAACATAATATAAAGTATTACGATATTGCTAACTATAAAATATTTGGACTTTATAAGAAAAGACAGATAGCCAGTGGTATACTCGTTGCGATAAAGCAAGATTTAATATCTGTCTTCAAAGTTGTAAAGGAGATGAATGACCAAGACCTTGCAGAGATAGTTGCTATTACCTTGTTTAAGAAAAATATACAATTTAGGATTCATGATGTCAATAGTCCTCCAAACAATAAGCATTTGAATTTAGACACCCGGCTGCTTTTGAGAAATTCTATATTTATGGGAGATTTTAACGCTGCTTCCCCCAAGTGGGGTTATGTGTATTATAATCGTGTCGGAGAAATAGGGGAGGACTATGCACACTCAAATGGACTGACCATCTTGTGTAACGAGAAAGACCCTAAGACTTTTATTCACTGTAGTGGGAGTTCCACAAACCCAGACCTTGCTATGATTTCACCAACGTTAGTTGATGGATGTCAAAAATTGGTACTGGGTGATCCCGGTAGTGGACATAGAATGACGCTAGTGACTTATACTTCAGAGACGAATACATATTTTCCCGTCCAAGACCTATGTGGAACTTTAAAAAGGCTAATTGGTCTGGTTTTTCAACCGATTTGGAAAATTTTGTGACAAATATCCCCCAAGATACCTCCCCCCATAAGCTCTACACAAGTTATACAGCATCCTTACTAAAAAGTGCTAAAATGAATATCCCAAGAGGGCGTTCTTTTCAGTATAAATCTTTCTGGAATGAAGAGCTCTCCACACAAAGGGAAAAGAGAGATACCGCCAGATTAGAGGCTGAGAGAACAGAGGGTAAGAACAGAAACGAGTAGTAATTGAATGGAGAAGGGAGTGTGCATTAATGAAACAAAAAGTCATAGAGGCTAAACGTCAAACTTGGAATACGATGCTGAATGGAATGGATTACAGAACAGATAGTGAGAAAGTTTATAGACTTATAAGAACACTGAACAATGCAAAAAAGGTAAAACAAAACCATCCGATGAAAATTGGAGGTGTTATGCAGACTGATAATAGAAACATTGCAGAGAGATTTAATAAATATTTTCTTAATAAATATAACCATTTATCACAGGGAAGACGAAGTAAAAATAACAAAAATATGAACAATGCTGTTGTTACGGATCAAAAGAGAATCTTTAATGAATTATTCTCAATGGAGGAACTTGATGAGGCTATTAAAAACTTAAAAGCGAAGAAACAACCTGGTTCGGATAATATATTTCCAGAATTCCTAAAGCACCTTGGATCAAAGGCCCAAAACACTCTATTGTTGATCTATAACACCTTCTGGAGTGAGAGAACTAGTTTCCCACCTGATTGGGTTAAGGCTATAGTCATTCCTATTCATAAGAAAGGAAAACCTATAGATGATTTCGATTTATACAGACCTATTTCCCTGACTTCAGTATTAGTAAAAAATTTTTGAACGAATGCTGACTAATAGATTAAAGTATTTCTTGGAATCTTCTGAATTAATTAAGGAGGAACAAGCTGGTTTTAGAAATAGTATGTCTACCTCTAACTCCATTACGAAATTTGTTCACGTCATTAAATCAGGTTTCAATGTTAAGAAGAGCTCCTTGGCGGTATTTGTGGACTTCCAGGGAGCTTATGATACTATCTGTAGAAAAAGAAAACTCATAAATAAATTAAGAGGTCAGGGAATAGAGGGTAGGATGCTGAGTTGGATTGAAAGATTTCTCACACAGAGATGGGTCAAGACTAGTTGGAATAATGTGGAATCCAAATACAGGCAGTCTAAGTTCGGACTGCCACAGGGTTCAGTGTGTAGTCCCATACTCTTCAATTTATATGTCAATGATCTAGTTATGAGTCTGAAAGATTTTGCCAATTGCCAAGTAAGCATGTTTGCTGATGATTTGGTTATATGGACGGAAACAAATGATCATCGTAACCTGCAGAAACAGAGACAACAACTTGAGAATAGTATGAATAAAGCTTTGGAGGTACTCCAATCATGGGCTATGAATAATCATATGACAATCAACAAATCAAAAACCATATATCAGTTTTTTACCCTGAGACACGCATCACCTGATTTTGAATTGTGTATTGATGGCTCCAGATTGAATGAAAGCGGGAAGACAAAATATCTTGGAGTTACAATGGACAGCAACTTAAAGTTCTTGGAACATATCAAATACACTGGTACTAGAGTGGATAAAAGATTACCTGTTTTAAAAAGACTTGCCGGTGCAAAATGGGGCTGCACCCAAGATACTCTAAACCTTACATATAACACGTATATAAAACCAGTACTTAAATATGGTAGTGAGGTACTGATTTCGGCCCCACAATCTAATTTGGATATCTTGGAGAGAATTCAAAATAAAGCCCTTCGAATAATCACGGGAGCTGTCAAGATAACTCCGATAGTGGCTCTCCAAGCCTATACACCAAATCTTCCCATTGGTGTTGAGATAAAGAAACAAGCGATTAATACTTTTGCTAGGATGAAAGCATCTCGGCGAGCTAACTGGATAAATAACTGGCAGGCGAGTGTTCTTAAAACTCAGATCTCTCCAATCGAGTGTTGTGAAGAGATATTGAATAACCTAAATCTAAATGTTCCTGTTGAAAAATCTAATATACTGGTTAACCCTTTGAATTTTATGAAAATACTATATAATTTAAAAACAGATGGAAATAGGAAAAAAGACACATTAGATTCTTTTCTAAAAATGAATACCTTTTCATTGTTGGACAATAATTACCCCAAGCCAGAATGGATCCGAATTTATACTGATGGTTCTAGGATAAATAATGCTACGGGTGCTGGTGTTTATAGCAGATTGTTCTCGCAGCATGCTTCAGTTGGTAAACATCTAACTAATTTTGATGCCGTACTCCACGCGATCCTCTTGGCGGTGACCAATCTGCAATCCAACATGGAATCTTTTGAAAAGGCTCTCATACTTGTCGACTCAATATCAGCCATAGAATCAATTACACTCCAGCGACTCACGGAATCTTCCCTTGTCAGTAAAATAAAACAAATTATACGGGAGCTCAATTTGAACGGCAAAATGATAGAGTTTCAGTGGATACCATCACATGTGGACATTGATGGTAACGAAAGAGCGGACTTGTTATCCAAGAAAGGCACTAAATCATCTATTGAGGAGAGTGCTGTTCCAATGGATTCCCTTAAGAGATGTATGCGAGAGCGGATCATGCTGAACTATAACAAGGATCTGTCCAATAAATGCGGAGACAAACAATGGGAAAATATTAAAAATGTCTGGAAAAAATTCAGTCACAGACCACGTAAAGAGGCTGTGCCCAATTTTCGATTGAGCACTGGCCACGACTGTCTAGCTGAACACCTGAAGAAAATCGACATCTTGACTAGTAGTCTTTGCCTTATCTGCAAGGCAGACAATATGAATAGAGACCACCTCCTCGTCTGTCAGGGACATGACCCTGCATTTCAGCAAAGCGGTGATGTTTGCAAGCTTTATTGGATCGCATGTCCTGAACACTTTCATGTTTCCCCCTCTAGCTTTTTAGACTTTGATTTTTAGATTTTAGAATTTTTATAATTTTTATCATATATATGTGTATTTGTGTTTGTTTGCGAGTGGCCAGATGTTGATGGATTGGATTCCTTTTGGCCATATGTAACAACAACAACAACAACAATCATTATAAGGCTACCAATAAAAAGCAATAAGTTTACTTTGATTTCCTGTTTATTTTCAAATATTTGAGATTTTCTCTTGTCTTTTTGGAACACTGTCAAGAACTAAATATAAACAATAGATACTTTATATTGCTTGTTCTATTTGATGTGTAGAGTTGTTTTCACTTACCCAAGCAAATGCAAAAGAATCTGCCATAATCTGATTGAAAAAAATGTTTGAAACATAGTATATCTAGTCGAATTATTGGCTCTAAAGTCTAAACTCTTATTTCTGTAATATGTTTTAAGCAACTTAATTTATGAAGTTTGCTTGTTGAGAGAGAAATTTCCTTCCATTGAGGATTTGTCATCGATGAAGGAATTAAGGTATTATCAGTCGAAGTAAAAAAGAATATTCTAAAAGAAGTAGACGAGAAAAATGCTTAACAAGACAAAAATTGCGAAAAAATTTTGAATTTCAAAAAAACAGCCACTCGACATTTTATAAAACTAGGAAAAAATAATTAGAAAAGTAAACAGTACTAGCAAAATTAGCCCTTCTCGAAAATATTGTAGAGAAGATAAACATCCTAAATTGGAAATTTTTGCTTACTTGCTGAGAAATATGAAAGGAATGAAGATCGATATTGTTGGTAATGTTATTGAAATTATTTATGTGGTTGTCCAACTGCTCTGCTATGTAGCTGGACATAAAAGATTTCAAAGCATCTGACGGTTGGCTCCAAAGATTTAAAACCAGACACTGAACTTTAGAAAATTGTGCAATGAAAGTGGAATTGCGAATAAAATTTCAGACTTTGAATGGAAAGAAGGAACACTGAAATCACTACTTCCCTGTACGACCTAAAGAATATTTTCAACGTGGGTGAAAAAGTTTGTTTTTAAGATCTAACTCGAAAGACTAACGCTTAGCTATAAAGGTGATACAATTAATGAAGGTAAAAAGCAAAACAAAGAGTTAGTGTTGCTCGCAGGCAAAATGAATGAAACAGAAAAATTGCCTCTGCTTTTCATAGAAATATTTAAGGCCTAGACGTTTAAAAAATGTTCAGTAACTACCAGTTGCATATTATGCAAGCAAAAGCTCGATGACTGAAAGCATTTATGAAAATTGGCTGATAGATTTTAATCGACGTTCTTTATCCGAGAATCGTAAAGTTCTACTGTATATGGATAACTGCACTGCTCACATTGAAATCTAGGATTTTGAATTGTTTCGGATAGAGTTTCTCCGTCTAATGCAACTTCTGTCTTATAACCCATGAATTTAATCAACAACTTCAAGTGCAAATATTGTAACATGCTGTTGTAAAAAATGCTTATGGTGTTGAAGCTGAAACGACCTTATGAAATTGTCCTTCTAAGAAAAACAATATCGAGAACATTTCATTATTCAGGCTTCATTAAAGAATTACCGTAACTGAAGAAAACCAAGGTAATTTATTTCATGACTTGAGCGAGAGAGAGAGAGAGAGAGAGAGATGAATCAATCGTGCATGAACTTTAAAAAGAAACCCTTTTACTGCCTTAAACTTCTTTTGAAGATTTTTTGAATAAAATTCGCATGTAGTGTGTATAGAAGATATATCAGATGATGAAATTATTGAGAATATAATGGATGGAAACGAAAAAGAGCTTTCGGATATCGAACAGGAAGAAAATGATACTGTGTAAAGAACGCCTGCAAAACAAGCAGCTAAATGATTAAAATATTTTTTGAGAAGGAAAACAAAACAGCTTTTATGCTGTAAAAAAAATTTAAAAAATATTCTTAAAAACGTAGTTTTTTAACAGAAAAATACACATGATTACTTAGCCTGACTTTTCATCAATAAAGTGAAAATAAGTACTATTTTTATTATAAATCTTATTTGGCATGTGTTTTTTTATAGTGTGAACTAAATAATTTTTTTCTAATAGTATTTTACTTTTTTTTAAAAAAAAAGTAGTTTGGTAAAAAAAAAAAAAATCAGATCTTAGCCTGCCGTGAGAGTATATATACGCCTCGTTGAGCCAATGCCTTAAATGGCAGAAAACCACGAAAACACCAATCCTTCGATTCTTGCCACACCTTCAAGAAAAATCCCTCCCATTGTTATTAGAGATAACAAATTCTCTTGGAAAACACTGGACAAACTATTCTTAGACGAAAAACTCTCAGGATACACAGCAAAATCATCTAGCTATGAACTCAAAATAAAAGTTTCTGATGCTGAATCACACCGTACTGCTATACAAATCCTAGAAAAAATAGGAGCTGGATACCACACTTATCTCCTCCCTGAAGAGAAACCACTCAAAGTGGTCATCAGAAATCTTCCTCACGATACGGAAATTGCAGACATTACTGACAGTCTCATTGAAGATGGGTTCACAATTAGCTCCATAACACAAATGACACGAAGACGCAACGGGGAAACTCAAAAACTTCCTCTATTTTTAATCACCATGCCCAAAACCAATAGAGCAAAAGAAATTTACCAAATTCAATATATTGGAAGAGTTAAAGTCCGTATTGAAGAGTATAGAAACAGAGGAGGCCCTACTCAATGTCATAGGTGCCAGAAACTACATCACTCTCAAAGCCTTTGCAAACATGAGCCGAAATGCGTTAAATGCGGGGACAATCATCTTTCATACCTCTGCAAGAAGAGCAAGGACCTACCAGCAAAATGCGCAAACTGCCAGGGAGATCACCCTGCCAATTTCCGCGGATGCAAAACTTTCATCGAGGCCACCAAAATTAAAAACCAGGACAACCCCACCATCCGTATCTCCAAAGGAGTGGTCATAGAAAACAAATCTTACGCCCAGGCTGCAAGCTCTAACACCATACACCATACACACAGCTCTAACACATAAGCTAAAAATATCTTAGATCAACTCAAACTTATAGTAAATTACATTCAAAAATCTGGAATTGTGGAAGCAATAAACCAGCAAAATAGTCAAAATTCACAGACCAATAATGTATAACATCAACAACAAAATCGAATTACTTCAAATTTGTAACTGGAATGCGAATGGACTTGTAAATAATTTTGATGAACTTAAAAATTTTCTAACTAACAACGACATTGACATATGTGCAGTTACGGAAACTCACTCTAATGGCAGTCGTTCATACAACATCAGCAATTACAAAGCCTACACAACTAATAGACTTCACTACAGAGGAGGTGGAGTGATACTCTATGTCAAAAGAGCCATTCCTTCAACTCTCTATAGCAGTAAAAACGACGAGGGATACGAAGAAGTTTCTGTTATAACTGAACTCTCTGATCGCCACACCATCAAATTCTCAGCAGTATATAATCCTCCTGATAGAACTTTCTCTGAAAAAGACATTCAACATCTTTTCTCTGGAAACTACACCACTATTGCCTTAGGAGATTTTAACAGCAAACACAGACACTGGGGCTGCAGAGCAACTAATAAGAACGGTAAACATCTAGCGGATATCCTTGACAAAAATAACATCAAAATTATCACTCCCATGGAACCATCCTACTATCCAGTTTTCCAAGCCCAAATCCCTGATATCCTGGACATTATATTAACTAACTCCAACTTTAGCATAGCATCTGATGTCTATAACGATCTAAGTTCTGACCATCTTCCAGTCATTTCCACCTTAAATATTTGCAAAAATAATTCTCCCACGACCATCAAAAGAACCAATTGGAATCTCTACCACAACATTCTTCAAACTAGAAAATTAACTCCCCTCAACATCAACAATACACTTGACATAGAAATGGCCATCCAATCCCTAAATCTCACTCTCACATCAGCATTAAATGAAGCTACTGAGGAAATCAAATACATCAATAACTTCCACAAAATCCCATCTGAAATAAGAGACATCATCAAAACAAGAAACCGTATAAGAAAAAAGTACAGAAAAACTCTCAACCCAGTCTATAAAACAGCCATAAATAGTCTCAATCGTCTAATTAGAGATAAATGTAGTCATCATAAAAACAAGCAATGGGAAGACAAACTTAAAACCTTAAACGCAGATGACAACTCTATCTGGAAGCTTGCCAGAAACCTGAAGAACAAGACTCCAACCTGCAAACCTCTGCATGGAGAAAGGGGACTGGTGTACACCGACCAGGAAAAAGCTGAAGCCTTTGCGGATAGCATGGAAAGACAATTCAAATTTAACTTCTCCCACACAGACACTGACTTTGAAGATACAATCAATAACATCTATAAGAGGATCAACAGCAAAAATGTCACTGACCCGGGTATCGAACCCACAACCATTGAAGAAATTCGCTCCATCATTAAACACCTTAATATAAGAAAATCTCCAGGTAAGGACAAAATTACTAACAAAATGATTAAATCCTCATCTGAAAATATCATCTCTCAACTTAATATCATCTTTAATTCTTGTTTAAAACTTAACTACTTCCCTCACATCTGGAAAGAAGCTGTTGTTATTATGATTCCAAAACCTAACAAAGATCTTGTGATGCCTTGCAACTACCGGCCTATTAGTCTCCTTTCTTCTCTTGGGAAAATCTTCGAAAAAATTATTTACAACAGACTTCAAAAATATATGACTAAACTTCCTAACGAACAATATGGCTTCCGGAAAGGACTCTGTACTACAAAACAATTATTACGCATTATAGAATTTATCAGCAGAGGGCTTAAAAACAAAGAAAATTCTGCCTTTGTTATGCTGGATGTCTCCAAGGCATTTGACAGACTTTGGCATGAGGGATTAATTTATAAAATCAAAAATCTTCAATTTAATGAAAATATCATACTTCTTATTAAAAATTATCTTAAAAACAGATCTTTCAACATTAAACATAATCAAAGTATTTCTTCTACAAGATTCATTGAAGCTGGGGTCCCACAAGGCAGTATCCTCGGCCCAATACTTTATTTATTCTATACAGTGGATTTTCCTGTCAATAGACTTGATTATAATAGCATAACAGCCTACTACGCGGACGATACTGGCATCATAACTAAATCAAAATCTATTGAACTTGCTATCCGCAAACTTCAGAACAAAATCAACGATGTCGAAGATTGGTGCTCCACCTGGAATATTGAAATCAACACAAATAAATCTAATCTACTTATTATCAAAAAACCCAGCACAAGAAGCAACAGAAAATCAGATCTCACCATGTTTGGCAATAAAATTCCAATTGTTAAAAATGCTAACTACTTAGGACTCACCATCAACCAGCACTTAAATTGGAAGCCTCATATTAAAAATGTCATCAATAAAGCAACTGGAATGCTGAGGAAATTACGACCTATAATGGGATATTATAGCAAAACAAACACCAAAATGAAAAAACTGCTTTACACTTCTATGATTCTTCCAATCCTAACATATGCCTCTCCTGCTTGGTGTACGATTAATAAAACCACTATGAAATTGCTTAACAACTTCCAAAATAAAACTATTAGAAACATGCTCGGGGCCCCAAGATACATTAAAAATTCTTCTATTAGAAAAGATCTTAGAATGGACACTATGGAGCAACATATTGCTAAATGTAATATAAGATTTTTCAATAAAGCTGAAAACTGCTCTACAGCAAGCTTCAACGAAATTTTTAACTGTACAAACTCAAGTGATGATGTCAAATTAAGGCCTATTGCTGCCCACTATCTCAGCGATGCTATCATGTCTAGTCTTTCAAAAGCCAATCCCAGCTAATTCACTTTGTAAATACTTTGTAAATATTTTATTCCACTTTTTAGTATTATATTCCTACTTTTGAACTGTAAATTTTCTGTATATACTTCATGTTTCACTTATTTTCTAGTGTTTTTTGTACTTTTTCCTATTTAACCCAGATATTTAATCCAGATTTTTACTATTTTCAATTTTATTTCTCACTTATATCATGACTTGCAAATTCTGTAACTTTACCCCTGTAATGTTGTTTTTATTTGCAAAAATTATTATTTTTTTCGAGCTCTCTTTTTCGATTGCTGGATCAACTCATTCGGCCAATCAGAGACCGTCCGCTTTCCCCGGACTCCCCCCTCCTCTTCTTCTACTATCTTGACTCCTCCCACTCGCCACTTTTCCTCTAATTTCCACGACAACCTATCACAGATGAAAGAGTAAAAGCAGCTTCGCTGCTAAATGCTCTGGTTTAACGAATTGATTCTTGATTCTTGATGCCTTAAATGCAAGGGGCTTATATGTATGCCTTTCTAGAGTGTTTTATTTGGAGATTCTTTTTTCTGGTTCCATAGTAGCGCTTGTTTGCGTGAATAAGCGGTGGCATTGGGGAGCGAATCTCCTAAGTTTTCCTCGGCAATTAATAATTTAATATATTTTTCTAAAATTTGCAAACTTTTTACCGGTCTTTACGAGTTTGTAAAAACGAGCGTTAACTGTATATACGTATAAATCTTAACCGAATAACGAACCATATTATAATATTAGAAGACCGCTATCTGGATTTTCTATTTTCTAATGTCATTCGCAAAACAATATTTACCACTAAAATTTCTATTGTGTATACTTGTGTATTTAAAAAATCATGTTTATTAATATTATGATTCTTGGTTTTTTATCAAACGTGACATTTAGCAAGAAAATAAAACTAAGTTTTTCCATTCTGTATTCTTTATCCAATTAATCATTATAACAATAAGCTACTAGCTATCACAGGTATAGATAAGACATAAGCATTCCCTGATTAACATTGCCGGGCTGGCATTAGACTGCGGATTGCAATTTGGAGACCACAATGATAAATTATCAAAATTCAGATGAGTTAAAGTGAATATAGTAGTCATAAAATATTAAATTTTGCTTAAAAATATAAATGAAAAAAAAATTCAAGCTAATATTATATTACAAAAATAAATGTCATGACTATTAACAATTATTTTGCTTTAAAAAAGTATTCAGTGCCATTTGCTAAATCTTGTCTACCAATTAAGTTGTTTTAACTATATATGTATTGTATAAATACGAAAAGTTCTGCACTGGAGGTGGGTGTATACTTTAGAAATGGGCTATCACGTGTGTAGTCCGTATATAAATTACGGCAATCGTGTTATCCGCTCCTGTGGAAGACGGTAATATCCCAGACTGATTTGCAGCCTGTTAATATTATAAATTTAAGAAATTTATAAGAAATAAAATTCTCTTCAAAAATACGCAACTACTAGTATAGTCCTCTTTCGGAGTACACACCCATTTTCTATCGCATTGCAAAATTTCATTAAGTTATTAAACAAACTGCTTAATATTAGTTAAATATATTTTGTGTTTTAATAATATTGGTTGAGATGTACGATGTATTTAAATCTTAATTTTTAATAAAGGAAACCAAAGCACAAAAAATCCATGCATGATGGGAATCAAACCTTGAGTTCATCGACCAATTGGATGTTGATTCTAGTCAGGGGTGTCTTCATGGAAACTTCCAGAAAACATTGATGAGCAGACAAAACAAAGCGCTTCTCCTATTGGAGGTCTGAGTTAAGCCGCCTTGAAGTACTCACGTCACGCCTTTTTATTCTCATTTACTCCTGGGTCTAAATATTTATTCTTTGCATTTTTGCATTGCAAATGTTCACATGGAAACAACTAAAAAAATTAATTTTTTCTAAATTTTTATTAATATTTTATTTTATTTATTTATTTTCCTCTTCATTCTTCCTTCTCTTCTTTTCTCTATTTAAAATCGCGAGCAAAAGACAACATTTATCCCAAAAGATTTTTTCCTTTTAATATCATAAAATTCAGTATTAAAGTGGAAGTTCAGTGTTAAGTACTCTGAAAACACCTGTAGTACCAGCTTCTCAAATCTTGATAGATGAATTGTAGGATTCACAATTATATATGACATTCAATTTATTTCAAGTTCTCTGAAGAAAGGGAGAAGACTTCAGATTTTAGAACTAACTTTAGGGTCTTTCTTTACAGATATTATTTTGTCGTAAATAGAATAAATTTTTATAATTTTAGTAATGGTTCTCCAGAATTTTTTTAATTATAAATAGCTTGATCGTTAAAGCTATATATTAGAACTGAATTTTTATCGCGTAATCAGATGCTATATTTATACATGACCTTCACTAGATTTGATCATTATGGACGAATAATGGAATTCATTCATAAATAAAAAACATACACTTCGAAATTTGGAGTTCTTTAATAGGATTCAAAGTTTTCGAATGAGGTTTATCTCCAATCCATGATATAATCTAATCTTTTCAAAACTCCCCAAGACCCCCTACTCTTAACCAACTTCATAGATTTTTAGGTTTATAGAATTTTTATATCATGTTTATTCTAAAAAATACTCATATTATTTCCATTCACTAAAAATTTCTAGCAGACCATTCTAATAAAAATAAGTCTTCTCACGGACAAATCTTTATTTTCTATCAGTAGTTTCATAAATCAAATTGCAAATGGAACCTGGGAAGCCATTGCTTTGTTCTAATTCTAACTATGTTAGCTTTCTAAAAGTCAAATACAAAAAGTCAGCATGTGTTAGAGAACTTTTAGTTATTTATTTCAACATCAAAAAGTTTGGGCTTTTGCTCATAGGCAAGGAATTTTTGATCTACACTGATCAAAAAACCCTAATTGATGCTTTCAATCAAAATCCCAATAATTGTTCCCCTCACCAACTTAGACATTTAGACTTAATCTACTAATTTCCTACTGATATAAGGTTCGTCAAGGGATTAGAGAACGTTGTAGCTGACACTTTATCTTACACAAAATTGTAGCAATCTCAAATAATGCTTTAAATTTTCATATGTGATATATGACTCTCATAATTAAGTGATTTTTAACTTTGGAAACTTCTAAATTCTTGAAATTTTAATCACAAAATTAAAAAACGATATTTTCCTTTTGAGATTGGAACTCTGTATTGTGACATTTCCACAGATTCCCACCATCCGTACGTTCCAAAATCTTTCCCTTCAAACATTTACGCGGATGTTTGTAATCTTTCTCATCCAGGCACATTAGAGCAACTTGAAAATTAATTAAAATAATATTTTTGGCACAATTTGAATTTATTTATTAAAATATCTGATATAAAAATTCAAAATATCTAAGATCTACTAAATCTACCATCGGTACTTCTATGTCAAATGTTCGACTTGCGCATATTCACATCCATTTTATTGGACCTCTAACACCTCTGATGGTTATAATTATTGTATGACAGTAATTATTCTCTTTACCAGATGGTCAGAGATTATCCCAACAATCGCTACTACAGCTGACACAACTTGTAAACCACTGATTCATTATTGGATTACGTGTTTTGAATGTTCTATCACTATAACAACTAAACAAAGTAGAAAATTTTAACAGCATTTATTTAGGCACCTAAAAGAATTTTCATGAACTAACAGCTTCGCTCAACCTCGTATTATCCACAATCCAATGAATTAGTAGAGCATTTTCATTGACATCTAAGAAGCTCCACTACGGCCCACAATCAAACTAAGTGGATCACCACTCTTGTTATAGTTTTACTTGGAATTTGATCGGCAATAAAACCTGACATAAATACAAGCGTCTCGCAACAGAGCTGCTATGAAAATGAGTAGAATCATCGGGAGCAAAAAAATCGAAATTCTTATCTACAATAAATGATTTCAGGATCTGCCAACTAGCGTTGTGCTCTCTATTAGGATTGCAGCAGGGATGGTGGCAGTTGAAATCACGAAATGTGAAAACGGATATCAAATTGTTAAGCTCATTGTAACTGATTAATTTCCTGGGGTATTTGTAATTACCAAGAAAATTAAAATTTACCGTATGGTCACCTTTCTACATTTGTAATAAATTTTAATAATTACTTGATACATTATTGGTATATAGCAATACTCCACTAATTTTACTGGTGCAATTTTGCAAAATTAACAAAAAATGCAAATGTATAGATTTCATACATCAATGGCATGTTAACAAAGTTGATAGGTTAAATTATCCATAAAAATATTTGATAAAATTTTATATTAATAAATTACAATCGGCAAATATTCATGTGAAATTCATTTCATGAAGACGCTGCCGCGGCTTCCGACATATGCTTGTTTTTTTACCAGTCACACATACTCAGCAAGATAGAAATCCACTCAATTTTTAGCTTTCGACGCAGCCATACCACGTTTTATTGCTCCCCACGTTCCATCGATTGTACTAGTATGGTCATCTGTATTCGGGTCCTTGAAATTAAGACTATGATTTACCTTCAGATGCACGAAGCCTTCATTAGAGAGGGAATCACAGCTCTTCCAGTAGTCTGAAATTATTGGGGAACCCGGAAGAATAAACACTTTGATTACATTCAACAAAATATCAGACATTCTACTATACACAATTTTCATAAAACATTTACTCATCTCACGTTCAATCCCTCCCCCACGAACACCCATTTGCCTTCCATACGTTTTCCTTTAGGAATAAAGAATTGCGATCATATCTGAAAAGTGTACACCCTGAAGACAATTCCCTGTTTGACATCGTGAAAAAAATCAAAAACAATGATTATACTATTCCCCCAATTAGTAGTCCTAGGGGCATGGTGTATTCAAAATCCGACAAAACAACTGTATTTGCTGATACGCTTATGCAGTTGTTGCTCTGCCAACCATTTGATTACCTCGAAAACCTCCCTTTCATGTGGCAAATATAGACTGCCTATTTCGAACTTGAATATCACCGCTAATTGTAATATTAATATTGGTTCTAGCTTGATCTTGCGAAAACCTTCCCGCGCTTTTCACAGCATTCTACTAACCCCCTGTACATGATGTGAGTCATCGCCAGATCGTTAAATACGGAAATAACCAGATTTCCAATTGCTAATTAGTGTATAGTATATAATTGCTGCAGTCGTGGCTGCAAATCATGTTTTGTGTCCTGTGTTGTATTATAACCAAGATTTTCAGATTTATTTATAAAAAATTATATCTTGTGCTCTTAACCGTTATGCTGTACCCCTCTTGCATTTACACACACCTGATTGGTTGTGCGTTCCTAGACTAACTAATCCCCGCCCTTAGAGGCGTGTAAATATTCTGTATATAGTTTCTCTTCAATATTCGGATTTTGTATCATATTCGGAGCTGTCATCAGCTCACGGTCTTTTGTTTGTGCATTATGTGTCTTCTTTCCACATTTTACCATACTGCTGAGGTGTCCTATCTCACTCTGGAGTTCCTTCTCCATTTTTCTCACTTTACTTGATGCCGAGCTAAAGCCACCATGTGGCTGATACTTGAACAATCCGTATATCGTCGCCACACGTTTACCCCGAATAAATGTAAGCTTACCAAATTTAATTCAAACGAAATCTAAATAAATATACATTAGCCACGCCTTTTTATACCAAAAGATGCAATTATGAATACATGAGAAATAAGATCTAAAATATTTTGAAATTTTCTTCATCAACAACTATGCTTGATAATTAGTAAATTTATTTGCTATAAATTTTCATTATTCATTGTTTAAATTTATTTTACAGCCTTTATGAATCATTTATTGAATAATTTTTTCTTAATGTTAAATTTTATTTGATATATATTTACATTTTAAAAGAAAACAGGAACAAATGTTAGTGGAAAATTTTGCTACCACTATATTTTTTAATAATAAATAATTATAAAATTTAAAACTACATTCACCTTATGCTCTGGTTTCTCTTCATTGAACGTGCTAATCTTTCGCCTTTTACTAAAGATTACCGTGGAGAGGAACAATTTAATGAGCCTATAACTAATTTTTGGATTCCCACCTCTGGTGGGATTATATTTAACAATAGTAATGAATAAACTTTCAAATTCTCTTCTCCATTCTCCTAGGCTAATGTAATTGCTGAGGATACGAAAAGACTCGGTCGCGCCTTGTCAACACCCCCTAGAATACAAGGCCTGAGCGCAAGAGTTATGAGTCATCAAGAGAAGACCCGTTGAAATCTTCGCCGTCGCTGTTACATCGGCAAAAGATAAACAAAATTTGCATGTATGAAACCATCAAATGTCTAGTTTTTTTTTTAAGTAAAATATTACATTGAATTTAACAAACCAAAAGTTTTTTTTTTTTTTTTTTTTTTGTTTTTTTTTTTTTACCTTTAGAAAATATGATTACATATGTTAAAGTAATAAACTTAAGGAATTTGTTAAAGATAGAAGCATTTTACTTTATATAAATATAAATAAAGGTAGAACAATTTTACTTAATATATATATATATATATATATATATATATATATATATATATATATATTATTTTTCTTAGACAAATAGTAAAACTAATAAATACTTATTAATTCAAAAAAATATACACATTTTTATATTGATTATCCATCATAATATAATTAGACACAATTGAAAAACATTCGCGAGGAATATAAATTTAGTTTTATAAATAGAATTGCGTATATATAGGAAATACAATTTTTATATTAATAACATTGCATTGGAATATGAGTTGACTAAATTTTTTCTTCTCATTAATGTATAGGATTTTTATCACCAAAACATTATAATAACTGTAAGCAATTACAGAAAAAATATTAGAATAAACAATTTTTTATTTTATTACTTTAAAATTAACAAACTTAAATTACTTTTATTTGCAGAAAATAATTTTAGATTTGTTAAAGTAGCATTTAATTAACTTAATGAATTATATCATTAAGTAGAGATATAATAGTTTTACTGTACTTGGAAGAATTTATGAAAAAATAGTAAGACATATAAAGAGAGATTGTTTATCCTGTAAATTATTTGTTATGAAAATATTTCTATGAAATTTAACATTCGAATTTTAAAGGCATAACTAAATCAAATTGCATATTTTTGATTTTAAACAGTAAGTAAATAAAACACACCCTTAAGTAAAAAGCATTTATTTATAAAATTTGAAAAAATATACAGGCATACATATATACAGATAATTCATTATTATACAACTGGATGCAATTCAAGAATATACATCAGGAGCACAGTTTTATAAATAAAAAGTGAAATTATATATATAATCTGATCATACATTTATTACATTTATTCTTCAACTCATTTGTGCATGATTTGCTTAAAAGTATATTTTATGTTGTAATTACAACAAACAGTTATGAAAAATATTATAAGAATCAGTAATAAAAATTTAATTAGAATTAGACATATTCAATGAAATGTTATTTTTGTAATGTTTTTAATTTACGTAGAGTTGTTATCAAACACATATGTCTCTCTTTCAATATCATCCTCCTTAAAGTGCAATTCACAAACCTGAAACAAAATTTGATGACTGGATTTAATATTTTTTTCAATTTTTTTTAACTTAATCATATCAGCAATAAATATGTCTAAATTTTGTTTCAAGTATATATTAATTTCTTAATCCCATCTTTCTATACCACAATTTTTCAAGAGCAGGCTAATAAAACAACTGTGCATAAGAAGTAAATTAAATAACTAATTTTTAATTAATCTTATGATAATTTATAAAGCAAATAACATTCTTGAAAATGATTTCATTTCCAAACAAAGCTAAATAATTCTTAGACTTTTTGTATTTTTCTCTTTATTTAAAATTAAGATGTTAAATATTAAAACCTATACATGTAAGAACAGAAAGAAATATTTTTATTTAAATTTATTTATCACAATATATATATATTTTCTGGAAAAATCAAAATGGTATACTGGTTTATGAATTGAAAAATTAAAATTCATCATATAAACTAATTAATCTTTAATTTATATCTTTGTAAATTCTTTTATTATATAAATGAAGAATACTTCTGTTTTTAGACTAAATAGAATTGTTAGCATTTCAAACTTACAAATTGAAATTGTTTCCCACTTTCAATTAGTAAATTTTAAACATCTAACTGTACCATAGAAGAGAACGAATTTAGTAAATATCCATGTATATATCCAATACAATCCAATCAATATCCAATATAATAAGTAAATATCCAATATAATATAGTAAATACATTATTTCTCATGCTAAAAATATTTCCTCTTAATAAATATAACATTAAAAAATTATATTTAAGTTTTTAAAATATCTAAGTTTTTTTAAAATATTAAGTTTTTAATTGGCGAATCAGCAGAGAACTATAAATAAAATTAAAATATGCAATTTCAACATTAGATTTTTCATTAAAAATATGCGTTATGGTAATAATAGTTGTTTTCACAATAATCAGATATTAATGTGTATTAATATTCATATATATTTATACATTTGATGTATATACCATATGCTTAAACATTTATCTATTATTAAATTGATTTTTTACATTTCCCCTCACACGCTTATACAAGCTTTTTTTTCCTTAACAAAATAAAATCAGTAATATATCGTTCTTTCTCTTAAATTTTAAAATATTCATGAAACATTTAATTTTAACATTCAATTATTTCTAATATCATATGAGTAAATCATGCATACTAAATAAAAATTTTAATTAAATGTATGAAACTTACCCTTGATGATTTCGTTGGTTAAAAATCCTTCCTTGGAATAGATAGAATCCATTTCTTTAAAAGTTCTTTATCCATTGGAAACTTGAAAAGTTTAACAGTAGTATTACTACTGTCCTAATTTCCTTTACAATAAGGAACGCAGCACCTAGATGGCAAGATTCAGCAGTTTTTGTAGAAAATGCACTATCCAGGAAAAATAATCAAAATAAATCAATTGAAAAGTAAGCTTATGAAGAAAATATTTAAAAATAATTAAAACGCCACCACGTTTGTACACACGTTTCACGTTGAAAATGCAAAAACTCCCTCACTCCAGTCGAGAGAAACAGGTCTTCTCTTCGAAACGTCACATCCACTTCCTGTTCGAGCGCTCAGGCCTTGTATTCTAGGGGTGTTGGCCTTGTACCAACTGTTACTCTGAACTATCTACATCAGAACACTAGCGGATAGGGTAGTGTTCTGATGTAGATAGTTTACTAAAGATTACCGTGGAGAGGGACATTCTAATGAACTTAAATAATTTTTGGATTCCCACTTCTGGTGGGATTATTGTAACAATAGAAGTTGATGAATTTAAAACTTTAGCACCTATTATGAATGATGATGGCTTATGAATTTGCTGAGCGTACTAAAAGACGTGATCGCGACTTATGCCAACTGTTTCTCTGAATTATCTACATCAGAACACATAGAGGACAACCTGGGGCTAGGTTTTTTGACAAGCGTCTCGAGACCGGGCCCGGAACGTCGGCTCCAAATGGGAATTCTAACGCATGCGCACTTGAAGAGAGTAGTTGCAATAATTGTAAATGCGGTGTAAAATGTGACTATTGTTCAGACTTAATATTAGTAACCCTATGTTTTCTTATTCCCCGGTCTAATTTGAAACGAGGTTCGTGTTAGTCGATTTGTTTATATATGTTTGCAAGTTTTAATATTTTTTCGAAATATGAAGGAAAAGCGGAATAGTTTGCTTATATCTTAGCACCATATTTAAAATAGAAATAGATAACAACTTTATTTGTATTTTTATGGTGCTGAAGACAGTTATTTTTTCGCAGATAAGGTGGATGTGATAATATGAAAGTAACAAAGAAGTGTGAATTGCATTATCACGTTTCCTTCTTATTTCTGTATTCCCATGATAAAATTAATTTGACTAAATTGTTTTTTGCTAGAGAGGAAAAGATCATGTGTACGCAATGCACACACATCCATTGTTTTTATAATACAAAGAAATTATATTCCCGATGAATTAATTAACTAATAATTTGTTATATTTATAAAAATATAACAATACTAAATCGATACATATTTCTAAAGGAAAACGGAAAGCGTAGCTGTGAAATCCGCCATGTTTAACAATGAGATAAACTTCCTAGCCAGAGAAACTTATCGCTTTCTTTACATCGCCAAGTCACTGAATCATAGCCAAAATCTTCTGGGAGCCGAGGCTCCGGGCTCTGGTTCGAGACGCTTGTGATATAAATCCAACATATGCAGAACTAGTGAAAAGTACACTTCTCAGATTACCCTCTCCCACTCTTAATTCTCAGAATAAATTATCCACACCAACAGAAACATATGTGTCAAAATTTAAAGCAGTCATGCGATCTCTTAATGCTTTTTCAAAATCTTAGCACTGTCATAAATTTCTTTATGCCTCCCCTCAACGCAAACTTGTTCACATGTAGTTTTACCTGTTGATAGTGTGAAATTCCTTTCTCACTTGCTTACACTGATCTATATCCAGTAATTTCTGGGACAGATAAGCATTTTGTAATTAAAATGAATGATAAGAATATAATAATTTCTATCGATTGTTTGAAACCTTCCCATGCAACCTGTCAGAATCCTCAGATTCAACTGAAATGCCAGTTTTATCATCCAACCATAATAAACAAACAGTGTAGCCTGTCTATTGTCTGCTATATTTTCTATTACAGTAGAAGCTTGTTTTTATCAACCTCTGATTTATGAACACTGAAATTTTTACGAACTAAGGGTTTGTCCCTACCCTGACTCCGTAAACACGATGATAATTTATTTTCCATTTATACGAAATAAAATCTTTACAAAATCTCATTTTTGCAAACTTTCGTTTCTGACAGCTAATTTTTTAATGTAATTTAATACATATAACTAACAATATAACTTTATCCACATTCCTAGACCATGCTTCACACATACCATGAAGAAGAAACAAGCATCCTCATTAAAATCCACTTGCAATAAATACAAATAAGAAATCCTACATTAAAAACTTATAATCCTCAATCATCAGATTTCATCCAGAAAATGAAGACCCAATTTTAAAAATCACCTTTTACATATCCCCAGATACAAATTCGAATTTCACACAAGACACAAGAATTACCCCTTCATACTTTAAATCAAAAAGCAATAAAATAGGCGGTAACTTTAATTGGAACCGTCAAACCGAAATATCTTGAAAAATTCTATCAAAAATGCAAATCTAACATTACTAACACCAGATTCCCCCATAAAAATTAGAAAAACTTTGAAAATAACCTGGACTTTGCTACACAAAAAGTCCCTATACTAATAATCAGAATAAATAAATGTATTTTCTTCAGATCATTTCCCAGTTAAGTTCGTTCTTAAAATAATTATGTAAGATCCCCACAGCTCTGCAACAAATCCAACTGGGATAAATATCAAAACGAACTGGAAAAACAAAACATTAAGTTTGTAAGTACACAGTTTCTAGATCGTAAATTGACCACTAGATGGCTTTACAAGCCAAGTTTTCTTTTGAAAAAATAATCGATATCATATCATTAGCAAAATATTATTTTGCAATGAAGTAAATTAAACAAAGTGCTAAAATATTAATTAAAATAAGGAATAAATCTTCATGTAAATTTTAAAGATAAAATTAATGTGTAATTTATTAAATTATTTTTGTGCATGTAAAATGAAAAAAACAAGAGTTTGGCAACAAGTTAGTTTTGTTGCATTTTCGTTGTCAAGTTAGTTAGTTGCATTCGAATGTAAAATTGTGTGTAATATAATATAGAAAAAATAAAAAACTGTGCTGTCATATTGTATCCTGAGATTCTTGTCTTAAATTTTAATTACAGTGTTCAGAAGAACAGTGTTAAATAATCATTTTGCAGTAATAATGAAGGAATTTGGTTTAAATTGCGTTGGTGCTGTTCATACACATGTATCTGGCGCTAACAACTGGTGACCCGGACATTTCGTTATTAAATCGTGTTCTTTCTGCATTATTTCTGTGGAGTAAATAATATTGTCATAATGACTGATAGTGAAGACAAAAACACATTTGAAGCTAACAAAGTCAGTGTTAAGATTCCACCATTCTGGATAGACAAGCCTGAAATGTGGTTTTATCAAGTAGAAGCACAATTTACTATCAGTGGAATCACAAGCGAGGAAACAAAATTTAACTATTTAGTTGCACAGTTAGAACCTAGATACATGGAAAATATCTGGGACATCATTAAGGACACTAGCACAAATAAATATTCAACTGCAAAGAACAGACTGTTGCAGACATTTAAAGAGAGTGAAAGCCTAAAAATGAAAAAATTACTCACTGGACTGGAGTTAGGAGACATGAAGCCAACCCAGCTTCTAAGAAAAATGCGCGCTTTAGGTGAATCAAATGAAATTTCCGACAAAGTCCTTCGAACATTGTGGCTAGAAAAAAATGCCAGATTGTATTAAGCATGTGTTGATTGTGAGTGATGAAGGTTTAGAAAAATTAGCCACAATGGCGGACAAAATTCTGGAACTGAATCCACGGGTGGAATTAGCTAGTGCAAGTCAAGCATACCCTCCTGTAGATGAATTGCAAAAAAAGATATGTGCTCTTGAACAGCAAATAGCAAGTATGAGTACAAGGATATCACGCTCACGAGCTCAGAGTCCTGGCGACTATAAAAATAGAAGCCGAAGTAAATCACGAAGGCGGTTTGACCCCAAAGGTAAATACTGCTTCTTTCATTTAAAATTTGGAAGAAAATGTTTCCCAGATAAGTGCAAACAACCATGCAGCTGGAAGGATGCGGAAAACATAGAGAAGCAGTAGATTCTGCGGCAAGACCTGCTGCTTCCCAAGAAGTTCGTCGCAAATTTCGTTTATTTGTTAAAGATAGAACGACTGGACTGCGTTTCCTTATTGACAGTGGTGCAGATCTCTCATTAATTCCGGCAACTGCAAAAACATCTACTCCCAGTTCGTATGTTTTATATGCAGCAAATGGAACAGAAATACCAACATATGGTGTGAAAACCATGACTTTAGATTTTGGTCTCAGGCGTGCTTTCCAGTGGCCATTTGTTGTTGCAAAGGTGAGCAAAGGCATTATAGGTGCCGATTTTCTAAATCATTTTCAGTTATTAATTGATATTCACAACAAAAAATTAATTGATGATGTCACAAAACTGTCCATAAGAAGTGAAATTATGACTGTTACTGATGCATTGTGTATCAGTACATTAAATAATACATCACAATTTAGTGAACTACTTAAATTGTACCCAGACATTACTAAACCTCATGTCTTAAACACTTATACCAAACACGATGTCAAGCATTACATTACTACCAAAGGACAACCAGTGCATTCACGAGCACGGCAATTAAACCCAGAAAAATTGTTATTAGCTAAACAAGAATTTCAATATATGTTGGATCATAACATTATTCGTCCATCTAAATCCCAGTAAGCAAGTCCTTTGCACCTTGTAGGAAAAAAAGATGGTACCGTCCGTGCATGTGGTGATTATAGGAGATTAAATGAACGAACGATACCAGATAGGTATCCCATCCCTCGAATTGAAGATTTTCAACTAATTTTAAAAGATAAGGTAATTTTCTCAAAACTTGATCTTACGAAAGCATACTACCAAATACCAATTGCTGAGGAAGATAAACAGAAAACATCCATTATCACACCATTTGGCTTGTTCGAGTTCAATGTAATGAGTTTTGGTCTTCGTAATGCTCCCGCCACATTCCAACGATTTATTAATGAGGTTTTTCATGGATTAGATTTTTTATTTCCATATATAGATGACGTACTTGTTGCCTCATCTTCAGAAAAATAACATAAAGAGCACTTGAATCTTGTGTTTGAAAGACTTAATAAATATGGATTACATATAAATGTAGCAAAATCAGTAATGGGGGTTGACCAAATTGAATTCTTGGGACACCTCATTACTTCTAAAGGATCTCGTCCTCTTCCGGCAAAGGTCCAAGTAATTTTAGATTATAAGTTGCCAGCAACCTTGCATGAGCTTCGCACATTCCTTGGGATGTTAAATTTTTATCGAAGATATCTTAAAAATGCTGCACAAACTCAAGCGCTACTACATGAGCTGTTAAAGGGTGCCAAGAAAAAGATCGACGACAGGTTCTCTGGACTGATGAAGCTGTACAACAATTTGAAAAGTGTAAAACAGATTTGGCAAATGCTGCTTTATTATGTTTTCCAAAACCTGGACTCCCATTATCATTGTGTACAGATGCTTCTGATTGGGCTATAGGATCTGTATTGCAACAATTAGAAGAAGGCAGTTGGAAGCCAATAGCTTTTTATTCAAAGAAATTGAATGCCGCTCAAAGATCTTATAGTACCTATGATCGAGAACTATTAGGTATATATCTGTCAATAAAACACTTTAAGCATATGTTAGAAGGGAGAGAATTTGGCATCCTCACAGACCACAAACCACTAAAATTTGCTTTTAAGCAAAAAAATGAGAAGGCATCTCCACGCCAATTACGTCAGCTCCAGTATATTTCACAATTCACGACAGACATAGAACACATCAGTGGTGCCAATAATATTGTAGCCGATGCTCTATCAAGGATTGAAGAAGTATCTGTGATTAATTATGAGGTAATAGCCCAAGAGCAAAGCACTGATCCAGAGTTTAAAGAGTTATGCTCCAGTGACACATCACTCAAGTTCAAACCGTACACCACTGAATCTGGCAAAACATTGTGGTGTGATATATGTCAAAGCAAAATTCGACCATATATTCCTCTCAACTTCAGGAAAAAAGTTTTTAATCAGATTCACAACCTGTCACATCCTGGCATCAGATCAACTGTTAAGCAGATAAC
Source organism: Latrodectus hesperus (assembly GCA_037975125.1). Classification (NCBI taxonomy): domain Eukaryota; kingdom Metazoa; phylum Arthropoda; class Arachnida; order Araneae; family Theridiidae; genus Latrodectus; species Latrodectus hesperus. The sequence goes on from CM075851.1 coordinate 24,684,036, forward strand.
TGCTAGGTTTGTTTGGCCTGGAATCAATAAGGAAGTTCGAGAGTGGGCTAGAGAATGCATCAGTTGCCAAAAAGTGAAGACAACCAGGCACACAAAATCAAAAGTTTCTCAATATCAAGAGCCAGATTCTCGGTTCACTATAGTGCATATTGACCTTATTGGCCCCTTGCCTCCATCTGAGGGCCAAATGTATTGCTTGACATGTATAGACATATTTACATGCTGGATGGAAGCCATTCCTTTACAGGACATTACTGCAGAAACTGTAAGCAAGGCTTTCTATAATCACTGGGTATGTCGATTTGGGGTACCTGGCAGTATCATTGCTGACCAAGGAATGCAGTTCAAATCTGAATTGTTCAAAAATCTTGCGTTAATATGTGGTGCTAAAGTGCGACATTCCACTCCATATCATGCTCAGTGCAATGGAAAAATCGAAAGACTGAATCGCACGTTAAAAACAGCCATGAAAGCACATAATAGTGTCAAATGGACTGAAATTTTGCCACAGTGCTCTTGGGTCTTAGATCAGCTCTTCAACTTGATTCAAATTACTCAATTGCACAGATGGTGTATGGCACACACATTAAAGTACGTGGTGAATTTTTTGATCCACCTAGTTCAAGAATGGAACCTGGAACATTTGTCAGCAAACTCCAAGAGGTCATGGATAAATTAAAACCGTTACGATCGCCGCAGAGATCTAACCAGAAAGTGTTTGTTCATAGAGATTTAAAATCTTGTGCTCATGTTTTTGTGCGCATTGACAGAGTAAAAAAACCTCTAGAACCTGCTTACGAGGGACCCTTTTTAGTATTGGGCAGAAATGATAAATATTTTTCCCTGTCTATAAAAAATAAATGTGCCAACATTTCAATTGATAGACTTAAACCAGCTTATATGTTAACTGACAGTGACTTACTGCCATTGGTGTTGGATGACAGTCCACTTCCTAAGAATTTACGGGCTGGAGATTCACAGGACAGACCTGATAATAATAATACATCTACTAACACACGCTGTGGGCGAAAGATCAAATTACCTGTCAGATTTCAAGATTAATAGTATAATAAACTTTTTGGCTTATTACACATTATTATTAACACTTGATATTACTATGTTTATATATTTTGATTTATTTCCAATTCTGCATTTTCTTCTATGTAAATATATTATAATTTACTTCTTAATAGTAGCTTAGTATGCTTTTATTTTTTAACTGCCCTCGTGCATATTGTAAAGTAAAATACTTGCAAATGTACAAAGTAACTTAGCAAAAATCTTAATGTTGATGTAGCCTTGGAAAGTTCTGTTTTTTGTTTCTCTTGAAAATATCAGTAATTGTAACTATGTATGTATTGTAATTTGTTTATGTGTAATGTGCAATAATTATTCTACATTACACAAGTTATAATTTGTAACATGTTACAAAAGTTAAATATGTAGAGTATATGCTAGGGGTAGGAAAAAAAATCTAAATTTTATTTCAAAAATTACATATTTCACCATGGTTCTTTGTATCGTAACTTAGTTACTGGTGAGGGAGTAATGTAAGTACACAGTTTCTAGATCGTAAATTGACCACTAGATGGCTTTACAAGCCAAGTTTTCTTTTGAAAAAATAATCGATATCATATCATTAGCAAAATATTATTTTGCAATGAAGTAAATTAAACAAAGTGCTAAAATATTAATTAAAATAAGGAATAAATCTTCATGTAAATTTTAAAGATAAAATTAATGTGTAATTTATTAAATTATTTTTGTGCATGTAAAATGAAAAAAAACAAGAGTTTGGCAACAAGTTAGTTTTGTTGCATTTTCGTTGTCAAGTTAGTTAGTTGCATTCGAATGTAAAATTGTGTGTAATATAATATAGAAAAAATAAAAAACTGTGCTGTCATATTGTATCCTGAGATTCTTGTCTTAAATTTTAATTACATTATTCAGAAGAACAGTGTTAAATAATCATTTTGCAGTAATAATGAAGGAATTTGGTTTAAATTGCGTTGGTGCTGTACATACACATGTATCTGGCGCTAACAAGTTCATCTCCATAAAAACAAAAACAGAGCTAGAAAATAGAATCGCGTAAATTGCACAAATTATTCAAACAGCATAACAAAATTCATCACCAAAAATGCATCACAAGAGCCTTCCACCAGCACCAGCATTAAAAAAACTACTAAAAAAATATAAAAACAAAAAATCCAAGAAAATTGACCCAAAAGGCTAAAAACAATTTAACAATCTAAGTAACAAAATAAAAAAATTCACTCTATAAATATCAATAAGAGAAATGGAACCATGACACAAAATTTAGACGCTCAAAGTGGTTCCTTCTGGAGTGCAAGAAAAACTAAAAGCAAATACAAATTTTAGTATTTCGAAAACAATGTAGGAACAATTATTTAAACTCAGAAAATAAGGAAACAATTGCATAACACTTAAAAAATATTTGAAAAAAAATCAGATTCAAACCCAAAAACTGTAATAGAAAACATAATTAAAAACTAGAAATAGCAATTGAACACCCAACAAATTACATCAAATCAAATAATAAACAGCATCCAAAAACTAAAAAAAAGGAAAAATATTATTGACAACATAGTAAAATAACTCGCAATTAAATACATTATTAAAATAACACAAATAATCAACAGCATATTTCAACAAACAAACTTTCCAGATTTATGGAAAACAGCCATCATAAAACCCCAACTTAAACTTGAAAAACACCACAGACAAACAGAAAATTATAGGCTTATAAGAGCTTCCTTTACACTCTTATCAAAATAACAAGAGAACAAATATTACAGCAAGTTAATAATTCCCTTCGAAACAATAAAATAATTATTCACGCACAATTCGGAATTGGTCAGAAACATTTAATTGTACACCAACTTCTCAGAGCTACAGAATTTATTCATGAAGGTTATATTCACGGACAAGCAACTCTTACCGTATTGCAAGATGTGGCCAAAGCTTTTGATCTAGTCTGGATCGAAGGCCTGCTATATTTATATATATATATACAAACTCCTCAGCTTTAAATTTCCCACATACCTCATAATACTAATTAAATCATACCTCGAAAATATTTACTGTACATTATGAAAATTGCAATTCCTTACTCCCCCCCTCAAAAAAAAAGTGGAGTTTTGCAAGGAAGTAAACTAAGTTATCTTCTTAATATATGTTAATAATATCCCAAAATTCAAAACTAATAAACTGGTTCTTTTTGCAGATGACACAGTAATGTCAACTAAATAATAGAAAATGTAAACAAAATTATTTAAAACTACAACCTAAATTGTTCGTAAGATTGAAAATGAATTTTAACATTGACCAAACATAGGCAATAATCATTTCTTTCTTTACTTCTAACTTATAATTTGTGGAAATCTGAGTGCCAGCTGGAAAATAGCTTTCCCTCATTCACCATTAATTGCTTGGAATGCTTCCAGTGGAAAGTTCCTTAATGGTCTTTCAGTACCAAATTCCCTAAAAAATTAATTGGTTAAAATAAAACAACAGAATGGTAACCAAAGGGTGATTGCCTGGGAATAATCATGGACAGAAGACAAACACCTGTTCCCCAAACTGAAAAAATTAGGAATAAATGCAGTGCTCTTATTGTTAAGGCGTTGAGTTTATATATATATATATATGAAGCTATATTAAAAGCAAATTTTTGCCCTTACTTGAGAAAAATTCTACATTATACTTCAAAATAAAAAATTAATTTACACAACCATTAATAGGACGTTAATTATGTATGCATCACCAATTTACGGTTCCACTAAATCATGGCTTTCCAACGTGGGGTCCACCGACTCTCTCTAAGGGGTCCATGGCCACGGTTCCCAATTGTTGACCCACTGGTAGTTTAGTGTCAGTGTATGTGGCCTCCCTGCTCGACTTTTTTAAACTCTAGGGGTCGTGTGCACGCCGGTTTACGGCACTCGATGTGTAAAAACCTTTTAAGCATAATCTTCGGAAATGGCGCGAGCCCAGCCGACCAATCTGAGTGCTCAATGCCTCATATGCACTCCTCGCTTTGTGTGAGGCGTACGGTCGCCCACATTTTCTCGTTTTTCTCGAGGCATCATTCCATGTTAAACTTTCATCGTGAGTGCATCATTTGCTTTTTGCTCAGTTTATTGCTTTTATCGTAGACCGGTGGTTGAAGTCGAGATCATTGAAGAAGCTAGCAGTTTTTCCATCGTCTTCACAGCAAGGGAAGCTCCCGGTTGAAATTAATGATGAAGAAGGACGGCCAAATGAAGAAGTCACATGAAGCACCATAGCAGGATTTATTATGTGAAAGCTCTGCAAGTTCTAGATTAGCTGCAGTACCCTGCGGAAGTGGAACAACTAAAAAGCGTTAGTAAAACGAAAGTTATTTTAAAATGTGCTTTATCGAGACAGAGGAGGGTAAAGCTCAGTGTGAAATTTGCGCGCGAGTCCTTCCGAACAGTTCTATGGTTCCAGTTAAATTGCGTAGTCATTTTGAGGGTAATCACCCTGACCTCCATACTAAAGAGATCGATTTTTTTCAAGAAGAAGAGCTCTGAATTAGCTGCTTCTCAACATTGCATGAAAACTCATGCAAAAACAATTAATAAAAACTCACTAAAAGCTTTTTTCTTGGTAAATTATCGGGTGGCAAAGACAAGCAAAGCTCATACCATTGTGGAAACCATCATAAAACCATGTGTTAACGATATTGTTTCTTGTATGATAGACGAAAAATCAGTAAAACTTTAATCTTTAGTGCCACTATCAAACAATAATACCAAGAAACGGATAGTTGATATGTCAAATGATGTGAAAGAATCTCTGGTTTTTCGGAACCAACACAATTCATTTTCTCTCCAAATAGATGAATCTACTGACGTTGCGGGATTAGCGATTTTATTGACTTTTGTTCGTTATGCATACTCGGGATGTTTCGAAGGGGACCTTTTATTGCACAAACCACTTTCTGACCATACAACAAGTGCTGAAATATTCCGTTTGGTGGATGATTTTTAAGAACGAATGAAATTCCATGGTCTAATTACGTCGATGTGTGCACAGATAGTGCAAAAGCTATGACAGGTACAATGGTAAGAGCGGTAACAAAAATAAAAGAAAACTCGAAGGATTGCAGTAGTAATCATTGTATTCTCCACAGACATGCTTTAGCAACGAAAAAAATACCTGTATCCTTCAAGAACGTTTTAGATGAATCTGTCAGAATTATTAATTACATAAAATCACGGCCTTTGGTGTCAAGACTTTTCAAAATACTGTGTGAAGATATGGAAAGCCTTCATCATTCTTTGCTTCTGCATACAGCAGTAAGCTGGGTCTCACGTGGAAATGCACTCTGTCGATTATATAAATTACGTTTAGAAGTCCTTGCTTTACTTTTAGACTACTATAATACCAAATTAGTAGAGATTATTAATAACGAAAACTGGTAAAATATATTTGCTTATTTGGCAAATATTTTCCCCAAATTGAGCGAAACGAATACTTTACTGCAAGGGAAAACTATAAGAACTATCACTGCAAACGACAAAGTTCGAGCGTTCAAGAGGAAAATCAATTTTTGGTCAATGAGTGTGGAGGAGGTCGAGTGTTTCCCTATTTTCAACGATTTTTGAAAGACAAGACACTGCAACTTGGGAATTATTTGTTTAATGAAATTCTTGAACAACTCCGAAGCTAGACGTCATGGTTGGGATATTATTTTCCAACAGCTCAAGAAGAGAAGCTGCAGGAATACTAATGGGTGGTCAACCCATTCGCTGTATCCAAAAAGCCGAACATACTTGAATGAATATGAGTTCTTGATAGAAAGTGCCACAGACTCAACCTTGAAATCTACTTTCGATAGTGATGGTTACTTTCACTTTTGGATACGATTGGAAAACAAAAAATTCTACTTTCATTTTACAGCAACATACATGTGTGAATCCGAATTCTCGATCTATGCTGGCACCAAAATTACACTGCTTGACAATTGCTAAGGACGGATATCACTATCATCCATAGCAACCACAAAATGAAAGGAAGCAAAATGTGGAAAATTAGAATAAGTACAGGATTTAGTAAGAAGAAGTATGCGTATGCAAATTTTTTTTCCACGTCTGTTCATCCCGTGTAGCGTTCATAAGAGCTTTAAAAGTTTTGACGCGTGTAGACAGTTGTTGTTTCAAGTCAAAGTTTTACATGAAATATTTAATAGACGAACTTGAAATTTTTGGCATGTCTTGCCGACATCATTTAAGTGATTTTATGCGTGACCGAATTATTGGAAAAATCGAAGAAGGGCGAAAAATAGCAGATGTTGCCAAGGAGTTCGACACCGCTCACAGCGTTGTTTCACGGCTGTAGAATTCATTTAAAACTACTGGAATATGTAGTAGATGGCACGGGGGAGGTTGTGTTAGAAGTACGACGTCTGCAGAAGACAGATATATCGTCCTATCAGCAAAAAGGAAAAGGCGCATCACAGCTCAGCAGGTGTCAAATGAGTTTCTTGCTGCATCAGGAAAGCAGATCTCCCGAAAAACTGTTGCCAGACGTTTGAGAGGAGGAGGACTATACGCCCGCAGACCTGTTGTGTGTGTCCCATTGACCAGACAGCACCGTACTGCCCGTTTGCAATGGTGTCGTGAGCATCGCAGTTGGACTGAACAGGACTGGGCATGCGCGCTATTCTCAGATGAGAGTAGGTTCAATCTGTCATCGGATCGTAGACGCCAACTGATCTGGCGCGAGAGTGGTACTGCTTATCGTCCAGAAAATATCCAGGAAAGGAACCGATATCCGACATGCAGTGTCATGGTGTTGGCCGGCATCATGATCAATTGCCGCACGCCCCTACATGTGGTTGTGAATGGGACTATGACGGGCCAACGATACATTAATGAAGTTCTACTTCCTCATGTTCGTCTTTTCCGCGGTGCTGTCGGTGATAAATTTGTTTTTATGGATGACAACGCAACATGTCATCGAACACTCGCTGTTCAGGATTGTCTAGACAGCGAAGGTATTCAACGCTTCGTATGGCCATCACGTTCTACAGATCTAAACCCCGTTGAAAATGTGTGGTATGCTTTGGGGAGGCAAGTTGCTGGTCGAAACTATCCTCCGACAAACAAGAACACCCTCATCCGTGCACTCCCATAGGAATGGGATAAATTGTCTCAACAGCTGCTGGATAATGTTGTGCAAAGTATGATACGACGTGTGGAATGTTGCATCACACTCCACTGTGGACATATCCCGTACTGATACGTTTCTTCAAGATGCCTGCTGACTTTTAGATGCATTGCTCCTTTTTTCCGTATGCAGCATCAAATGAACATTTTTTTTCTTTCAGATGTTTCACAGCTTTTGTACTTTCCAGAACAATAAATATTCTTTATTCTAATGTCTGAACAGTGTGGCAACTATATTTTATCCTACTAGGCCTCATGTCTCGCTTAATGTTATGCTACATTGCAATTTGTGATCCGTCCTTAGCAATTGTCCAGCAGTGTATGTACCGAAGCTGTCTAGATGATGAACCTGACATCCGTCTCCAGTTGTCAAGTACTAAGCCAGACTTTTTCAAAATGTGTCATCAGAAGTAACCCCTCTCTCTCAACCTTCACATTAAAATGCCATTATTATTCCTACAGACTCATCTCTAGTAAAGAACGCATTGCGTTTCGTCGACGAGCAGTGAATGTTCCTGGACTATAACTTTTGAAGCTATTTGTTTGTATTTTCTATAAATTAATAATTAATTGAATTCTGTTTGTATTGATAGTTTTGTTCTGAAAATTAAAATGTTATCCAACGAATGTTGCCTTTCTTTGCAATATATTCCACTCTACTCATTTAGAAATATGACCTGCTTTGTGTGTAGAAAGATGTGAGTAAATCCAACAGCAAATATCTGAATATAGTGTGGGAATTCAGACTAATAGAAACGTAGGTAGTTTAAAGTTTTTCTTTGTTTCTCTATTCATCATTAAATCAAAGATTCTTGATTCACCGTGAGGTTATTGAAAAAAAAATGGCACTTGCATTATGAAGTTTTGAATTCTGATGGGCTTCGAACTGAATTTTACTAGTTACAGTGCGCTTGACTGACAGGGGTGCGCCGTGAATTTTTGCCTAAAAAAGGGGTCCGCTGGCTAAAAAGGTTGGGAAGCCTTGCACTAAATCAAATTATCAAAAACTAGAGTTTTGAAAATAACTCTTTAAGAATGATTACAAATTCTCTTTACCATTACAGAATTCAAAAAATGAGACAAAAAAACAGGAATCCCAACTGTAATTAAATACATCACACAAGCAGAAAAAATCTTCACTGGCATTTTAGAACACCAAAATCCCGAACTAAAAAAATAAATAAATAAATTTAAAAAAAAAAAATACAAATTACGAATAGGTACTCTGAAAACAGCTATTACAGCTTACAGGTGGTTGTCATCACTTGTTCTGCATAAATTTCTAAGTTCTGATCATTAGGGGCGCGGCTTACTCTTTCAACTTGCATTTACCTAAATAGGAAAAGACCAAAAACAATACTAAAATATGCCTCCCAAAACCAAATAAATAAATAAATAAAAGATGAATTCAAACAAAATTGAAATCAATACTAAAAGTCAGGCAAGAATGAAAGCATAAGGGGGAGGAGCCTTTAGCGGGAAGGAGAAGGGGCGAGGAAAAACGACGGCTGTGATCGAGGATTGACCTAAGCTGCTATGATTTCTCGGTCAAGTAGACGCTTGTATTTCATGGATCCTGGAACAACATTACACTGAAATGGAAATAAAAATATAGAAAACCTTAACATTCACTCCTTTAATAAAATAAAATAGGATAAAATAAAAATTTATTAACCTTTCTATATTACTTTGTTTTATTAACTTTTCTCTTTATATTCTAGAAACAGAAAAGTAACCGTTAGATTATACCTTTATTTTATAAGAGATACTATTCCTTAAATGTCTTGAGCAGTGTATATGAATACAATGGCTGCAAAGTCATGCCCATGTAATGTCGCAAACCGTTTAAAAAACGTCAAATGGCTTCATTCATTTCAGTTAGTGTGAATAGGTAATATTAACTGTTTTGAATTAAAATACGAAACTGTTAAGGAATATTATGCTGGTATACATGATTCATTTCGTAAATGCCAACATTATAAATCGATAAGCTATTTGACGTTGTTTCAGGCCATCAAAATCATTGAGACAGCATTGTTAAATTTTAATCGGCAAAGACAATTTAAAGTTTCTCTCATTAGTTTCTTTTTTTTTTTTTTTCTTCTCTTTAAATCACTGAGAACAGAACTCTCTACCAAGTGCTTGGAATACTAGGCATTTTTTTACAGTTGTAAAAATATATGCTCGAGATGAACAGATGAGGTTCACTTCAACGAGGTTCCCTACCATACCAGAAAACTTGTGACTTGGGTTTTGATTTTATTGTGTGTCGGGAAAATTGATCTCGCCCATTCACTTAAAATTTCATTAGTTGATTTTTATTTGAATATTTTATAATGTACTTAAAAATAAATTTGGCATTCTTTTTAATTTTATTTATAAATTCTCAAGCTATTGCAAATGAAGTACCTGCAATATTATGGAATATTAAAGGGTATGAATACAAGATTGATTAATAAGTCCAGTTTATTTTCAAAGTGAAATTATTGATGTATTAGACATCGTGAATTTAAAATAAAGAATATTTGATATGTTAAATTTTTATTTGCAAAAAATGCATTCATTTTGCATTCTTATAAAATTATTATAAAACGAACAAGAAAAATCACTATTTAAAAATACACTAATTAAAAAAATAAATGAGACAGACTTGTTTAAATTATACACATTGCACATACCTATTAATATTGATAAATGAACCATATATATCTATGAAATAAAAATTTACACAAATTTATTTAAGAAATCATTTTATGTCAAAAATTGTGTATGTTGGGTTACTTTATGTAGGATTATTTAAAGAATGAGCTTAACTAATTTAATTAATAAAATTTTCTGCTAAAATTTTCATTATATTTACAATATTCATCATATTTACAAAGTTTCATTTCATTATATTCATTCATTTTAAAATAATTTCACTATATTTACAAAGTTAAAACGTTTTGTCTATTGAATTCTCAAAAAATTTTTAGGTGTTAGTAAGTGTAAAAATTTCCTGTGACAAAAATATGCATCAACATGTTTACTATTACTATTTCTTTTTGATATGGAAATTTTCTATTTTCTCATAAATGTACAATAATACATTTTTTATTATCACCATGCCATCTAATTAAGAATTATAAGTTTTGTTATTGGTGATTAATTAGTTTTTATGCTAACTAATTTAAATATTTTTATTGGCAGTCATAAATTTAAAAATAATATAAAATTTCATTATACAAATCTGTTCTATCAGTTTTGTTTCCTTTTTAAACAAAATGTTTTTAAATAATTTTTAAAATAAGTAAACAATAAATATTAATTAAAAATATTTCTGTGAAAAGTTAAATGTACATTTACATACATTTACATATTTTTATTGAACATATAAATTAGACTCAGTGACTTTGCAGCTTGTATGGGGGTAAAGCCTACAGTGACCATATCTGTGTTCATGATTGAGGGCCCTGGGTATGAAACTTATGTCCCATTTAGGTGGTCAGCATAATGCAAAATCCCTAGTGGTTAGTTCCCAAATATGCTTGGTACTCCATTTAACAACCCATTAGAATTGATGAAAGGCTGAGTCAACCTTGCCCAGTCTGATGATAAAACTAAGGACATGTGCCTACCATTATGCCACCGGCTTCTTATCTAACAAATGGATTTCAAAATAAGGAAACATCTTAGATTTTTAAAGAATCCTTTATTATTATGGTATAAGACAACCTCTGATACGAACATGAAGTTTTTAGATACTGCTTTCTAATCTTTGTGCTATCAAAATATGCCTTCTGTTAAAATTTCTTAGATCATCTGCCTTTACCATGATAAAACATATTGAGGCAAATAATGCTTTACTCTCTTCAAGATAAATTAAACGTCATTCCCATTGTATCGCATGTTTCACATGACACCTTGGTGAGCTCATTATCAAACTAAGGAGATGGTCGTAATGTTTTGGCTCTTCTATGTACATGGTTGCTTTGATTTTATATTAATTACATGTAATGAAATATAACTTTATCAAAGGAGAATTTCATTATATTTTACAGGAATGCTTTAAATGTAAAACCAGTTTCAGCTCTTGAAAGAGATGATCATACATTTAAAGATAACATGGAAAATCTTGTGAATAATGATGTAAATATATTAGTCTTTGCCATGAATCAGGTATTATGTTATCATGGTTATGATTTTAATTTTACTATTTTTGTTAATATTATAATAAAGCAAATTATGCTTCATATAACATTTGATATATATTTTATTTTAATTCTTAAAACAATAAGAATTGCTTTGGATATGACATTATAAAATATTTGTTTTTTTATAAAATAAAAAATCTATTTTTCATTTCAAAACACCTTAGCATACTGCGCATTTTAATTTCTATGTTTGTTTTACTTTATAAAAGTATTTTTATAATTAACTGCTCAAAATTTTGAATTCTTTAAAATTTGGGAAATCTTTTGATTTTAAATATTAGGTAAACAAATATTATTTTATTATTTGAATGTTAATTTTACTTTCATTCACATTGAAAAGATATGTGAAAAGTAATATTTATTTCCATTTTTTTTTAGTTTTTATTTAATTAGTGAATAGTTTTTTGGTTATTTCAAATTTTATTAGACAAATTATATTTAAAAACTATAAATATTTCAGTAAAATCCAATTTCAACTCTTCACTTAAAGAATTCCAAATATTTTTTGTACTATTGAAGTTACAAGACTCTACATAATTTTTGATTTTGAATATTAAGAGTTCAGTTAATTCTTTTTATTTACCTATCATAACAAAGCTTCATGATAAAATGTTGAAATAATTTATTTCTATTTATGATAATATATAGTGAAAAATATAAGAAAACAAAACATAAATGCTGTTTACACATACTTGATCAGTACCATTGATATATATTTTTTACTTTTACTAACATTTCATTTTAATTAACTGACCAGTAGTGTACACTTTAAAAAAACATCACATGTAGGCAAGGCTGAGGTTGGCAAGGACAAGGCAGTACAGTTGTTCCAATTGCAGACTGTGTGTGATGTAATTTAGTTTATATTTGCGTTTTATAATGTAATGCTTATGAAATTATTTTCTAGTTATTTACATTTTAGTACTTCCGTGTTAAGTAATTGTTATAAAATATTTAAAATTTTATACAATGCGCTATTGTAAAGTTAAATTTTGACCATATTTGGTAACCATATATTGTGCTCAATGATGTAATTTAGGTTGGTGAGAAAACTGTGTAGTGCTTGGTTTAAAAAATTTAAAATCATATGAAACCTGCTCAGTATCTTAGGATTTTACCATCTTTGAGCTAAAATGTTTTCATTATTGTCAGAAGTACTTATAAATTTCTCCATACTCAATTTAAAAAGAAATATTAATTTCTTTTTTTCTTATAACTTATTTGCAATACACAATATAAAATCCAAATTTTCAAATGGAATTAAAGAAAACTGAAATAAATCTAAATCTAGGTATTTATAATTTCAAACAAAATTAACTAAAAATCTTAATTTAAGACTTCTGACCTTAAATTAACAAATTACAATTTTAACTTTCTGAATAAATTTTTAAAGATTTTCTTTTTAATACAAATGTATAATATCTCATAAGATACACAACTTGCCAAAATTGCAACTATCTACCACATGTATTAGAAGTTATCATTCAATCACAATTATAATGTAACTAATAATTAATTTATACATGTGACCATTTTTCGAATTTTTTCCCAATTTTCTTGAAAAACATTACTATTGCTACTAATTATCATGCTTGAGATATGATAGATCATCATATCAAATAATTGACATTAATTTTTGACATTCTAATATTAAGAAAATCAGATTATACAATAATTAAAGTTTTTTTTTTAATAAAAAAAAAGTTTTTGCATTTATATTTTGTTTTTATTCTGAAACCTAGAAAATTTCCAACTTTTATTTGAAAGCATTTTTTATGAAACAATTTTAATGAAATCCTTAATTTTTATTGTGTAACAATGGAATATAATTTTAATTATCAATAAAAAATGTAAACCTTCAAAAAATTAGAAAGTAACAGTTAAAAACATTTTTAGGCAAGAATATAAAATTGAAAGTAAATTTAGACTTAAGGGTGTTTGTGTTACTTAAGTTGGTTCACTCAAACCATAGGTCTGGTCTGTTGTACTGTAATTTAAAAATTCCCTTATTTAAAGAAACTAGTTGCTGAAGCAAATTTCAGCAGGCTTTTAACAGGGATGTATGGCAACATGTAAAGTTTATTTAAATGCTGGTTTAGGTATTCAAATCTGTGTGCAGAAAAAATTATATATTCACATAGAATATTTAATGTTTCCTCTGTATATACACAACCTCTCAAATTGGATTATCCAATACTTTCATTATAGTAAGATGTCATTTAAGGTGGCAGTCACTGTTTAGCGCCTTGATGAACTTGAGAGTGAATTTTAAAAATGGTATTAGATTTAGAAAGGGCAATGTCAAGCACTGAAGCAACAGAGCTGCTATGAAAATGAGTAGAATCATCGGGAGCAAAAAGGTCGAAATTCTTATCTACAATAAATGATTTCAGGATCTGCCCACTAGCGTTGTGCTCTCTATTAGGATTGCAGCAGGGATGGTGGCAGTTGAAATCACGAAATGCGAAAACGGATATCAAATTGTTAAGCTCATTGTAACTGATTAATTTCCTGGGGTATTTGTAATTACCAAGAAAATTAAAATTTACCGTATGGTCACCTTTCTACATTTGTAATAAATTTTAATAATTACTTGATACATTATTGGTATATAGCAATACTCCACTAATTTTACTGGTGCAATTTTGCAAAATTAACAAAAAATGCAAATGTATAGATTTCATACATCAATGGCATGTTAACAAAGTTGATAGGTTAAATTATCCATAAAAATATTTGATAAAATTTTATATTAATAAATTACAATCGGCAAATATTCATGTGAAATTCATTTCATGATGACCACTTAATTTATTATTACTTATTTAAATAATGAACAATGAACCTTTTCTCTCCTGTTAATCACTGTCCTCCTTTGCCGGCTCTATTTCGCTGCCGCGGCTTCCGACATATGCTTGTTTTTTTACCAGTCACACACACTTAGCAAGATAGAAATCCACTCAATTTTTAGCTTTTGACGCAGCCATTCCACGCTCCCCACGTTCCGTCGATTGTACTAGTATGGTCGTCTGTATTCGGGTCCTTGAAATTAAGACTATGATTTACCTTCAGATGCACGAAGCCTTCATTAGAGAGGGAATCATAGCTCTTCCAGTAGTCTGAAATTATTGGGGAACCTGGAAGAATAAACACTTTGATTACATTCAACAAAATATCAGACATTCTACCATTCACAACTTTCATAAAGCATTTACTCATCTCACGTTCAATCCCTCCCCCCACGAACACCCATTTGCCTTCCGCACGTTTATCTTTAGGAATAAAGCATTGCGATCATATCTGAAAAGTGTACACCCTGAGGACAATTCCCTGACATCGTGAAAAGAATCAAAAACAATGATTATACTATTCCCCCAATTAGTAGTCCTAGGGGCATGGTGTATTCAAAATCCGACAAAACAACTGTATTTGCTGATACGCTTATACAGTTGTTGCTCTGCCAACCATTTGATTACCTCGAAAACCTCCCTTTCATGTGGCAAATATAGACTGCCTATTTCGAACTTGAATATCACCGCTAATTGTAATATTAATATTGGGTTCTAGCCTGATCTTGCGAAAACCTTCCCGCGCTTTTCACAGCATTCTACTAACCCCCTGTACATAGTGTGAGTCATCGCCAGATCGTTAAATACGGAAATAACCAGATTTCCAATTGCTAATTAGTGTATAGTATATAATTGCTGCAGTCGTGGCTGCAAATCATGTTTTGTGTCCTGTGTAGAATTATAACCAAGATTTTCAGATTTACACTGCTCAAAACAATTAAAGGATATTGCGGTTTTAGGTGGATCTTGTGGCTGGGAAACTTTTTAGCTGGTTGATACGTGGTCGACAGACGTTGTCGGTTATATGAGAACAAATTACACATGTTTGGCTGAAAAAAAATGCATTTTATTGCGCATTTGTATACAAAAGGAAAAAAACACAATTTGTGCATATAAGAAAAAAGAATAAGAAAAGGTGTTGTCTTCAAAGGAAGTCATTTTCAGTAGGGGGTATGGTTTCCACGGACGGCCAGCAACGTTGAACACATTTGAGGCATGGAGTTAATGAGGCTATTAATCACGAGTCGGGGTATTCTGTCCCACTCTTCCAGAAGAGCTCTTTCCAGTTCTTGGAGAGTTTGTGGGGGTGCTTGGTGGACAGCAACTCGTCTTCCTAGAGCATCCCAAACGTGCTCTATTGGATTCATGTCTGGAGAACATGCTGGCCATTCCATTCGTACGATTCTTTCCTTGAAAAGGAAATCCTCCACCAGGATGGCACGATGTGGCCTGCAGTTATCGTCCATTAAAATGAAGTCATCTCCGATTGCTGCAGCGTAAGGGACTACAATAGGTCTAAGAATCTCATCCCTATATCGGTGACCAGTCAGAGGTCCATCTCGAATGATATAAAGGTCTGTGCGCCCGTCAATGGAGATGCCACCATACACCAACTCTCCCCTACCGCCAAATCTGACACTTTCGTGCACGAACGCTGGATTATTCATACTGCCACGGTCCCTCCAGATGAAAATACGCCTATTATCAAGGTGAACAGAAAAACGGAACTCGTCAGATAAAAACATTGCTCCATTCATTTCTCCTCCAGTTCACATGCTCTGTTGCCCACTCCCTGCGGTCGCGACGATGCCTTGATGTTAGTTTAACACATGCCATCGGTCGGCGAGCATACAGACCTACACCATGTAGCCGGTTTCGGACAGTCTGAGTTGAAACTGTGGTGTCAGTAGCCGAGCGAAGGTGTTGTTGGAGAAGAGTAGCGTTCATATTTCGGTGTCTCCGAGCCGTTAACACTAAATAACGATCTTCATTGGGTGTTGTTGCCCATCTACAGCCTTGCCCTGGTCTTTGGCTTGCACTTCCAGTCTCCAAAAAACGGTTCCAGATCCTGGAAATCACACTTTGTAACACTCCAATGGTTTGCGCTACTCCGGCTTGAGTTTGGCCCCCTTCTAACCTACCAACAACTCTCCAAGCTTCTGAATCGGTTAAATGACTTCGCTGAGACATCGTACTCATCGAAACAAATCAGTCACTGAATAACGATCATCCTTGTATTCATTGTCTTTTATTCAGTTGAAAGTCAAATTTCATTCACTGCCGCTGAAGTGACGTTTTTGACGTCGAACTCAAAATTAACATACTCCACAGTTTGAAAATCAGAAAAATTTTCATTTGTGATTCTCTTTTTCCATTTTCAGCAAAAAAATTTTCACTTATATCTTTATTTTATGTAAAACTTACAATATCCTTTAATTGTTTTGAGCAGTGTATTTATAAAAAATTATATCTTGTGCTCTTAACCGTTATGCTGTACCCCTCTCGCAATTACACACACCTGATTAGTTGTGCGTTTCTAGACTAGCTAAGCCCCGCCCTTAGAGGCGTGTAAATATTCTGTATATAGTTTCTCTTCAATATTCGGATTTTGTATCATATTCGGAGCTGTCATCAGCTCACGGTCTTTTGTTTGCGCATTGTGTGTCTTCTTTCCACATTTTTCCATATTGCTGAGGTGTCCTATCTCTCTCTGGAGTTCCTTCTCCATTTTTCTCACTTTACTTGATGCCGAGCTAAAGCCACCATGTAACTGATACTTGAACAATCCGTATATCGTCGCCACACGTTTACCCCGAATAAATGTAAGCTTACCAAATTTAATTCAAACGAAATCTAAATAAATATACATTAGCCACGCCTTTTTATACCAAATGATGCAATTATGAATACATGAGAAATAAGATCTAAAATATTTTGAAATTTTCTTCATCAACAACTATGCTTGATAATTAGTAAATTTATTTGCTATAAATTTTCATTATTCATTGTTTAAATTTATTTTACAGCCTTTATGAATCATTTATTGAATAATTTTTTCTTAATGTTAAATTTTATTTAATATATATTTACATTTTAAAAGAAAGAAGGAATAAATGTTAGTGGAAAATTTTGCTACCACTATATATTTTAATAATAAATAATTATAATATTTAAAACTATAATTCACCTCATGCTCTGGTTTCTCTTCATTGAACGTGCTAATCTTTCGCCTTTTACTAAAGATTACCGTGGAGAGGAACAATTTAATGAGCCTATAACTAATTTTTGGATTCCCACCTCTGGTGGGATTATATTTAACAATAGAAATGAATAAACTTTCAAATTCTCTTCTCCAATCTCCTAGGCTAATGAAATTGCTGTCGATAGGAAAAGACTCGGTTGCGCCTTGTACCAACTGTTACTCTGAACTATCTACATCAGAACACTAGCGGATAGGGTAGTGTTCTGATGTAAATAGTTTACTAAAGATTACCGTGGAGAGGAACATTCTAATGAGCTTAAATAATTTTTGGATTCCCACTTCTGATGGGATTATTGTAACAATAGAAGTTGATGAATTTAAAACTTTAGCACCTATTATGAATGATGATGGCCTATGAATTTGCTGAGCGTACTAAAAGACGTGATCGCGACTTATGCCAACTGTTTCTCTGAATTATCTACATCAGAACACATAGAGGACAGTTTGGGGCTAGGTTTTTTGACAAGCGTCTCGAGACCGGGCCCGGAACGTCGGCTCCAAATGGGAATTCTAACGCATGCGCACCTGAAGAGAGTAGTTGCAATAATTGTAAATGCGGTGTAAAATGTGACTATTGTTCAGACTTAATATTAGTAACCCTATGTTTTCTTATTCCCCGGTCTAATTTGAAACGACGTTCGCGTCAGTCGATTTGTTTATATTTGCAAATTTTAATATTTTTTCGAAATATGAAGGAAAATCGGAATAGTATACTTGTATCTTAGCACCATATTTAAAATAGAAATAGATAACAACTTTTTATTTGTATTTTATATGGTGCTGAAGACATTTATTTTTTCGCAGATAAGGTGGATGTGATAATATGAAAGTAACAAAGAAGTGTGAATTGCATTATCACGTTTCCTTCTTATTTCTGTATTCCCATGATAAAATTAATTTGACTAAATTGTTTTTGACACTATCATGCTTTAATTATAAATTAGCAGTGATTAAAATAAAGAATCTGGATTAGGAGAAATATTTTTGTAACGAAACAATGAATCATATAATATTAACTACAATTCTTCTCTTCCTTTAGATAAATCGAAATATCAAGCTAAATAAACTTCAAAAAATAAAATTCTTTCTTAAGTAGAAACTTCGTATAAAATATTTTTCAGCTACTTTGTCTGCAATAATGTCAAAAGGGCTTATGCATAATTTGTTTAATAAACATAACAACTTACATATTTATAAATAATAGTAAATTATTTATGAATAAATAATTAATAGTTCTAATAGTGCATAGACATTATATTCACAATGAATTAATAAACAAATTCTTTCTTATTTTTACAAAAATATAACAATACTAAGTCGTTTAATCTTTAGAGAGGAAAAGATCATGTAAACGCAATACACACACATCCATTGTTTTTATAATACAAAGAAATTATATTCCCGATGAATTAATTTTAACTAATAATTTGTTATATTTATAAAAATATAACAATACTAAATCGATACATTTTTTCTAAAGGAAAACGGAAAGCGTAGCTGTGAAATCCGCCATGTTTAAGAATGAGATAAACTTCCTAGCCAGAGAAACTTATCGCTTTCTTTACATCGCCAAGTCACTGAATCATAGCCAAAATCTTCTGGGAGCCAAGGCTCCGGGCTCTGGCTCGAGACGCTTGTGGTTTTTTGGGTGTGTTTAAAATTACACCTGGTCTAGCGCTGCTGGCTAAAGATGACATGCTATAACAAAGTTCAGTATAATTGGAAGCAATTGTAATGAAATTTGTTCGGATAACATGATCACACACACTTCTGAAGATTATCTGTCGGGAAATTTTCTAATCACGTCCTGTTTCTATCGATATATGTCTAAGGTAAAGTTTAGTTACGGTCTTTTCGGAGTGCATACATGTTGTAATATTGAGCTATCATACTGTGATTATTCATTTATTATTAGTGATTAAATGCGTTCTTTTTCGATGTTGAGACCGGATTATTGTTACTACAGAAGCATTTCAGTCTAAGTTATAAGAAGCCTAGCTATAAAGCCATGTACCTTTTTCTTTAAATAATACTTGTTTATAAACATAAAAATTTGTGCCGAATTTTTTGATGTTGCAATGGGAGTAGCACTGCTGCCAAGCTTCCTGACTTTCCAGCCGTTTCCTACCCAAGAATATTTTTATTTAAAAGACAAAATAATTTTTCATAAAACTAGCTTCTACAAGTAGAGGGTTACACAATTTTTACAATAATATTTTTACAACATTTTCCTTGAAATATTCAAATTATTTAGTAATTATAAAAATCTGTTCTCTCACATTTAACATAATATTTTTTTTGTAACAAAGGAGTTTTCAAGTACAATAAACATTGAAATAAGTAATATATACATTATTTGCATAGGTTGTGTTGTACTTACAATTGGTTTAAATATATATATACATACATAATATTTTAAATAGAAGAAAAAATTTTTTGTTAATTGAAATTATTTTTACATCTGAGCAGTAAAATACCAACCACACGCGGCTTTCCAGATGGTCATCTTTCGAAATAATGCCAAAGACTGATGATGTTAGACTTATGTGTTTCCTTCATAAATTGTCAATCATCTATTGGGTACTAAGGTTTGAAATATATATAATTAAGGATGATTTATTTTTATTTGATAAGTTCTTCATACTTAATTTAAAATTCAATGCTTGGTTGGTATCCTGATACAGATCTAGGCCCGTGGAAATCTTTTAAATCGTAAGAACTGTAATTTTCCAATTTTTGTATTTTTATATTACTTATTTTATCCAGATTGTTATAGGAAATCTTAGATTAATATTTTTAATGAATTTTGCGAGTGTGAGAACACCAAGATTTTTACTTATTATGTTGCTTATAAAATATAACTCAGCACTGACAACTAACCTTAGTATTTTGTTTCACTGGACTTCCGGATCACAAGTACACCCTCCCCAAATAAGTCCCGAATAAGTAATTAAAGGTCTAACATTGGATTTATATATGAGTAATTTATTTTGTGAATAATTTCGAGGATTTTCCGAGAAGTGGGTAAAGAGTTTCAATTGAAGCAGCTGAATTGCGTTTAATAGTATCCACATGCAGCTTCCATGTTAACCTTCTATCTAGAGTAACTCCAATATATGCCACATGTATGCTTCATAAACATAAATTTTAACATTTTGACGTGGTGTTATTTTCTTAGTAAAGATAATAGTTGCTGATTTTGTAGGATTAATTTTGATTTTCCTATTTATAAGCCGGTTTTCAATTTGAGTTAAGGATTTATGAAGTTATCGAAGATAATATCTCATAATTTCTGTGGCTGATGAGAATTGTTGTGTCGTCAGCAAACACGAACTGGACATATTGTTTCCATTTTGGGGAATATCTTTGATTTATAAATTTATGAAGAATAGGCTTGGTATAAAATTTTGGAGGAGTTCAGCTTGATTATTATAATAACAAAACATTTTATACTTTATTGAAAAACTCAGTGTTTTATTATTTTGTTTATATATCAGTCATATTTCATTGAATTTTTTAAAAGTACATTCCTTCGTCACTTAACTTTTAGCCACATTGTGTGTGTGTGTTGCCTCTTCATAAAAAGGCATGGGTCAATGCAGCAAATTAATGTATGTATATAATCTTTGAAATTAGAAAATCTAAATAAACAGAAAGATGTATTTTAATTTCAATATTGTGATTAATTGATCGCAAAAAAATGTTAAATTTAAGAAATATGGTAGTTATATATCATTATTATTTTTGAAATTAAATATTAATATTATTTTTTTTAATATTGCATTTTCCTATCTGATAAGGATTGGATTTACATTTAGTTCCTATTTCGCGTTAATTCAGTGTTTGTTGAATCACTTTTAACTGTGGAAAATCATCGTCACCACAGTTAAATAAAGCAAATTATTAATAATGAAACAAAAATGATCTAATTTAAAGTTTCTTTTAAAAACAGTCCTTCCATTGAAATTTACTTTCAGAAGTAAAACATTCAGTGATTCTGATCTCATTAACAGGGTGTGAGCCAGTGGTGGAAATGAGAAAAATCCAGAAATTGACCCTCAGGGTCACTAATCTCATTAACAATGAGTGCGTGTGAGGGTCAAAGTCCAGAAAATCAAAAACGGAGACTGAATCCTAAATTAGCTCAGCGTGTTTGAATGGAGTAAAAAATTTGAAAAAAAAATTCAGCGGCACCAACTCCAGTGAAATATTCGCAAGCAGCAAGTAATGGCGACGGCTATCAAAAACATTCCCAAAAGAAATCACAATGGTTCAACACTCCACCAACATGGATTAGCGGGGAGATGCGGGAGCACTGGGCTAGAGCCGGTAGAGAATTGTTGTTGTTCCTTATTCCACTTGATCTAGTACAATCTAGACCACGTCCAGGGAAAATCCCGAACCAGCGCAGGGTTATCAAAAAGATTTCTCCTCTCCAAACCCAGACAGGAGAGCAGATGGTCCGGAGAAGCTCGGTGGAAATTACACCTGAGGCACACAGGGAACATTTTCGGACCCTGAACGAATGTAAGGGTGCGAGTATGTCCAGTAATGAGCCTGGTACTGGTGGTTTGCAATTTCCTATTGCCCTTCAGCTCCAGGGCAGCCGCAGGATAGTTTTGTTCGTACCAGTCATGAGTAGGTGGGATCCTCCAAGTCTTGCTGTTTTCGGCTTTGACCTTTGAGAAAATTTCACTAAATGTAAGTAGTCCATCATTTTCAGTTGTTTCAGCAGAGCCCTCCTTAGCCAATTCATCGGCCAAGTCATTGAAGTGGAGGTCCACATCCGCTAGAGAATAGCGAAGAGAAGGACTTGTGCACATGGCAGCAACAGTTCTCAGAATGCGAAAGAAGATATAATAGTGTTTAATTTTTCTAGAATTACTTAGAACTATAAAAAAAATTATTATGAGAGTTTCATAAAATATCTAAAGAAAATCATAGTAGTATGAAGAAAAATAAATCTGGATTACTGTAAAGTGACCACATCTTCTTTGAAAAATACCTGATTATATAAAGTAGACTCTAGTTTTTATGAATACCAACAAAAACAGGACCAATAAAAAAGAATCGAAAGTTCGTATAAAATAAGAAACAACTATTAGATCTTAAAACGTATTTTAATATCATACGGCCACAGTGCTTTCTCTTTATAAACAAAATACTATTAGAAAAATTTAGCATATATTAAATAAAAGCATATGCACAGTAAAATTCATTATTAAATGAAATTGCAAAATGAAATTTATAATCCTTATTTTCCTTTTTCTAAGGGATTTCAATCAATCACTTTCTTTTTCAATTTTAAAACTATATTATTAAAATCATTTTTGATACAGGAATTGTCTCTCATTGTTTTTCTAAGAACATACTTTTTTATTCAATAAATGTTAGCCATTCATTTACTTATCTACAGATGGTCACAGGACTAAGATGTATATTTCCTGTTTTAGATATATCTGAACGTTCTTTTTCATTTTCATTTATTATATTACCAATAATTTAATATAAAAATTCTGACCAACAAATTACATTTGGTCTTCTTGAATCAAAGTCCTGAAGTGAAATTTAGGGCAGCAAAAGTTTTCTTTGTCGAAGCTCATGAATAAATAAATTTACTTCCCAAAAGTCCTCAGAATTTTTTTTTTTTAATTTTCTTCTGGAAAAGTCGTTTATTTAAGCACGGAAGTTAAAATAATTTAGACATCATTCTTTTGCAACATCCTTCCAAGTATACATTAACAAAAGCATTACGCCTAGAATGTCAATTTCATGAGCCGACCACAAAACAAAATCTAAGACTTTAAGTATTCTTCTATATTTTCACTTAAAGCTTTTGATTTCACTTAAATGCATACAAGTGATAAGTTAGATTAAGCGGTAAGAGAGAATTCCACATGGAGATTGCTTTAAAAAATCAGGGGTGAATGTGATACATTGAGTAAGAGCTTTTTAGAAATTTAGTTCGTATTTGGGGGAATTAAAATTTTCATTACGTCTATGAGATCCTGTTAAGAACCAGCCAATGATTAGTAAAATCGTTTATCTTCGTAAAATAGAGTTTCGTAAAAACGAGTGTTTACTGTAGTAAATTACAGACAAGTTAGAAATATTATGAAAAGCATCAAGTGTACTACAAATATTTATTGTTTGATGATGCTTGTTTTCTTTTTAATTACAAAAAATTACAAATTGATTAAGATTTATAATATATTTTTGTGAAGAACTATCTTTTTCATATTTTGTACACAATAGTGGGTAATTTTTAAAAAAAAGGAAGATAGTAAATCGTGTTCTTAAAAAGTCTGGTATAAATTTATGCTCTTATCGATCGTATTAGATTAAGAAAATAAGAGGTTAAATAACGGTGATCAATTTGCAAATAGTTTGGCTAAATAAAAATGGTTTCCTCGATTGGTTCACAGATTTATGGAGAAAATAATTGAACGATCACTAAGCTTTTCAAAAAGGGATGATGTAATATGGGTTATTTTCAATGTACAGTTGCAATAAAATATCGGATTATTGGGATAGGAGCTTTCTAAGTAAATTATTGACTATTTAATGACAGATATTAGAAATGATGATAAAAAATAGGAACAAGTTCAGTATCCCCATACACTTGGCGACGCGGCGAATTTTTTTGTCGCCAAGTTAGGCACACGTTTATTAAAACGGGAAATTTCTCTAAGTTCGATCGAAAATTATGCATTTCTGAAAATTTAAAAAGGGAAATAAATATAAATAATGGACTTACTTGATATGAAGTTAAGCTGCATGCCGATTGGTTATGACATGCCAATTTA
Organism: Latrodectus hesperus; assembly: GCA_037975125.1. Lineage (NCBI taxonomy): Eukaryota > Metazoa > Arthropoda > Arachnida > Araneae > Theridiidae > Latrodectus > Latrodectus hesperus. The sequence goes on from CM075851.1 coordinate 24,708,363, forward strand.
TTTCGACTTATTCGTTTGTCACCAGTGTCACATTTCAGTAAAAATAATTATCTAATTTTACAAAAAAAGCTAGCAAAAATATTTTCCTAAATATATACACTTTATAAAATTTATAAAAAAAAAGCATGCAAAAACTTATTTTTCAAATATATACATTTTTAAATTTAAAAAAAAACATGAATAAAGTATTTTTTAAATATATACACATTTTAAGTAAATAAAAATTAAACAAGAATACAATAAAAAATACATGTAAGCAATAGAATTTAAATAAAATAATTACACCTTCTCCAAATCCAATTTCCGTTAAAAATTAATTAATATTTGCGAATCCTAAATTAATTAATAATTTGGAATACTGAGCAATAATCCATCATTATTATCTTTAATCTTTGCTAAAATAACTTGTTGATATTTTTCAACAACATTTTGAATATGAGACATTTTAAATTAAAACAAAAAATAAAGTAATTAAAATAAATAGATGATAATAAATTAAGAAAACAAAATAAGGAAAAAAGAATATTTAACGGTTTTAAATACATAAAATAAAATATATCATTTAATAAAAAAATATATATTAAAATTAAACCAAATAAAAATAATAATGAAAAAGAAAAGAAATAGTAAAAAAGAAAAATTTACGATGTTTGGACACTAGCGACAACAAAACACAACAGCGGGAAATCCACCGATTCCAGCAGCAATTAAAACGTAGAACAATAAGCAAAGTAAGTTCTGGAAAGTTCTCGAAGTGAAACTAAAAAAAGCTATTGCCACTAAAAAAAAAGCACATATATAACGTAAAAATTATTTAAAACACGAGAAAAACGGAATCTGGCAAGGAAAAAATAAAAATAGTAACAAAAACTAAATTTGGCAACACTATAATAAAAAAAAAAGCTGAAATCGGCAATACTACAACATAAACAACAGTTACCAGATTTAGCGAGAAATCTGTGTATGGGGATACTGAACTTGTTTCAAAAAATACTCATGCACTATTTCAATGAGACCACAACATAGCACCAAAAATTTTCCAAAGTATACATTATTAATTATAAGTTTAATTATATTTTCCTTAGAATTCAGAATATTAGACAGTCACAACTGTTTTAGAGATGATCTATATCTTTTAGTATATAAAAATGATGAATTATTACTTTAAATAAATTTTAACATAGTAATTTACTGAGATTTTCCATAAAATATTTAAATGTTTAAAAGTATGTTTTAAAGCTATATTTAAATTATGTAAATAAGTACTTATAAATTTAAAAAATTTTAACTACCGTATAATAAACATTACAAAATTTGCAATGTATGTATAATTATCTCTCGATGTATTAGAAATAGAGTTTCACTGTGAGGTTCTGATTTCTGCGTATAGTCCGTTTGCTCATATAATGGGCGGCAATCTAATTTGTCCGGCATTCTAGTGGATGTAGGCAATCTTACTTGTGGTCCTTAAGCCTAATGGAGGAATTAGATAGTAAAGTGAACAAAAAGCCAAGAAAAATAAGTAACTGCAGAATAGGTTGGAACTTCGCAGTGAGCTCTTTTTGTTTCTCAGAATCTTAACTCAGTTACTTATCTGAAGCAGGAATATGAAGAGTGACGCCCCCTAACGCCATAACTTACGCCACGCCCTAATGTTTTTGAAATAGTTAACTTTCCTTTGAACACCATTTGAATCATCGGTTTAATTACTTTCTTATCATTAATTAGTATAAATATAATTTTAGTGTAAAAAATCTTATAAATACTAATGTTTAACTAATGTCACATGAATCTCAAATATAAAAAATTAAATAATCTCAAATATTGAGTAGTTCAGCAGCAAGTAATCTAAAAAAATTCTAAAATCCAAACAATATGAAATTAATTCCTTCCTTTATTTCAGAAATGTTTAATATTATTAGACACAAAATTCAAAAAACACTCGAGAGTAAATGGCAGAGTTGTAATGAAATTCGGACAGAATTTTATAACATATTTGTAAAAGAAACATCTATTATGATAAAAAATTATATATTTATGAATACTGTACACGAGCGCTTATTACATTTGAATGATTAAATATTAACTTTATTCATTCCTTTAAAAAATCCATTAATTCTGATAAATTATTCATGTACATTTTTTCTCTCTTTTTTCCTCTGCCTCTTTTCTGAAATCTTTCTAAATTAAATATTTCTTAACATAATGTCACTCCACCAAGTAATTGTCAATTTACCTGTATCAAAATTCCAGGGAAAAAAATCGATAGCACAAATACGCATGCTAAGCTAAGGTGCCGTAACCTCCTCTCCAACGGTAGATTTCGAGGTTTTTGAGTTTGTAAACAATCGTGTTTGTTTGTGTTCAAATTTTAGTGAATTTTTTGTTAATTAGCTTGTATATTTTAAGGAAAATTATACAAATAAATATTAATTTTTATTTATTATTTAAAATTGATCTGAGCCCGCGTTTATATATAATACATCTTTATAGACTCTAAATCTGTACTGTTTTTGAGTACTGGATTTGGGTGTTCTGTAATGTCTGTGAAGAATTTTTCTGCTTGTGTGATGTATTCAATTACAGTTGAAATTCTTGTTTTATGTCTAATGTTTTAATTTTTTTATTTCTGCAATACGATGGAACATTAATAATCATTCTTAGTGAGATATTTTAAATACTCTTTAGTTTTTGGAAATTTGATTTAGCTGTGAAACCGTAAATTAGTGGTGCGTACATTGGTTGTTAGAAAGTGAAAGGAAGTGTGCCTGGCCGCTACACGGTGCTGTTTGTCTCTTCATGTTTTCATTTCTTTTGTAGTGTAATAGAAGAGTAAAAATGCTTTAATAAAGTTGTGCTTTTGTGTTTGTCTCTGAATTCTTTGTTTTCCTTAGTGAATCTTATTTGAAAACACTTTTATGATCCTATCAAAATATCTCCAGCATCGTGTAGATGCAAACCCCATGGAAAAGAACATTGAAAGTATTTGTTAAAAATACTTATTTTCGATTTTGACATAACATTTTGGTACCCTCGGCGGGATGGAGTATTTTGTTATGATTTTCGACTGATCTTCGAATTTCAAGATGGATCTTGGCGCTCTTAAAACACAAAGAAAAGGATTACGAACAGCATTCTCTTTTACTCTGAAGAAAATTGAACAAGAATTATCGAAAGAAGTAAGTGATATAAAAGCGCTTTCGATTTTGAAATGTCAGTTAAGTGATAAATTTCAGAGACTGGATGTTTGTGAAACTGAAATTTCTGAGAAACTTTTGCAGTCTGAAAATGTTGAACAATTATTTAACAGTGATTTTGTTGAAGCTGAAAATTACCGAGATCGATTTATTGAAATTTCTTCGCAAGTTGATTTGAAATTAAAAGAACTGTCCCTTCCATGTGATAAGGAATCGAGAAAGTTTAAATTACCGAAAATTGAGATTAAAAAATTCAATGGAGAAGCAAAGGAATATTTAATCTTTTGGAGTCAATTTCAAAAGATCCATGATGACAGAACCATTGCCGATGAAGACAAAATTCAATATTTATTGCAATCTCTGGAGCCGGGCTCTAAAGCTGAACGGTTAGTGCTTAGCTACCCTGCTACTGCAGAGAACTATCCGAAAGCAATTCGACAGTTGAAGGAGCGTTTCGGGCGTGAAGATTTATCAGTGCAGATTTATGTTCGAGATTTATTATCAATGGTCATAAAGAATGCATCTACAGGAAGAGCGAGAACTGATTTACATTCGTGTGTGGCGGGCTTAAAGCCCGCCACACACGATAGGATTTTTCCTATGGATTTGTTGGACGTGAACAAGTTGTACCGTCTGTGGTGAAGTTGGACAGGTTCACGAAAGTTCAAACAAGTTCTGATTTTTCTTCTAACATGGGGGTTACAGGAAGTAAATAATTGCTTCCTGTTGTCGCGTGTCTGCTCCCACAGGGCTACAAATTGTTTCTTGGCAAATTGTTTCTTTAAGCCAAAAGCAATAAATGTTGAAAAATGGCACCCTTAAAAATAACTCCCCACTCCAGATGTGCCTCCCCTACTGTGGTAAGCTTAATTTGAGGGGACTGTGTGCTTAATTACTTCCTACCCCTTCCAACAAATCCTATGGAAAAATCCTATCGTGTGTGGCGGGCTTTAGAAAGGAGACGGTGATCCATGCGCTCTTTGGGGGGAATGAAACAAAACCAAAACAACATCTCTCAAGTGTTTTCCGTTGAAGTCGGCAATTTGAAAGGAAGTTTCACTTGCTCGTTTGAGGCTCTTTCCGAAGAACAGATTTGTGGATTTATTCCTACAATTTAGAGTAAAGAGATTTTGAATGAACTAATAGAAAATAAAATAGACTTTACCGATCCTGTTCTAAAGGAAGCAGAAATTAAACTTTTAATTGGTGCAGATGTTATAGGAAAATTATTAACTGGAAATTCTTTCGAATTAAAATCTGGTCTTACAGCCATTGAAACGAAACTCGGGTGGACTGTATTTGGAAAATATAATTCATGTGAACCGAATAATGTTTCAAAAACTCTATCGATGCATTCTATGAAGATACCCTTATGTAAATTATGGGAACTTGAACTTCTAGGAATTTCCAATCCAACCCCGGTCGAAAAAGGAAAACGTGATTTTAATTTAGATGATTTCAATAGTAAAATGAAAATTCTTCCTGATGGAAGATATGAAGTAGAACTCCCATGGAAAAACAACATGAATCTATCGAATAATAAGAAAATAAAATAGACTTTACCGATTTGTTTGGTTTGGAAAAGACACACGGGAATTATTAACAAATTAGGATGCAGTGAATTTTTTGTTGTTTATCAGCGTGTTTTTCAAGATTGGGAAAATTTAAAAATTATTGAGCGCGTGCCAGATTTTGAGATAGACAATGAATGTCATTATTTGTCTCACAGACCAGTAATTAAATTAGCTAGTCAAACCACTAAAATCCGTCCTGTATTTGATGCTTCTGCCTCGGAGAAAGGGAAGCCTTCTTTAAATGAATGTCTGTATAAGGGAATTAATCTTATTGAGTTAATACCTGATATTCTTGATAGATTTAGAATGTATCCTATTGGTATTAATGCTGATATTGAAAAAGCTTTTTTAATGTTGTCTATAGCACCTCATCACAGAGATTTTCTTAGATTTTTTTCCCCATCCAATAAAGGTCAAATAGTTTATAGACATTGTAGGGCTGTTTTTGCAGTCTCTTCAAGCCCTTTCCTGCTTAATGCTTCTATAATGCATTTATTAAAAAACTGTAAGCCTGAATATTACGATGTAACTCAGAAGCTTAAGCGTTCCTTCTATATTGATAATTGTGTGTCGGGTGTATTTACTGGCTGTGAACAAAAGCAATTTATAAAACATGCTAAATTAATTATGATGAATGGATGTTTTAATTTGCGTAATTTTGAAAGCAATGTCGCTGGTGTAAATGTTGATAAACATTCAGGAGATACTTCTGTGTTATGAGTAATTTGGAATTTGGATAACGATATTTTAAAATGTTGCACTGATTTGGATGCCTTGACTTGTGATACTAAAATTACAAAAAGAGTAATTTTATCAATTATACAAAGAATTTTCGATCCTATTGGATTATTAACACCAGTTACATTGCTTCCTAAAATGCTATTGCAAAATTTGTGGAAAATGAAAATTTCTTGGGATGAAGAGTTGTCTCAAAATAATTTAACTGAATTTTTTAAATGGTTTAAAAATTTATCTATTTTGAAATATGTATCTTTGTCTCGATATATGGGAATTAATTCAACATCTGAATTACATGTTTTTGTGGATGCTTGTAAGGGAGCATACGCAGCGTGCGTCTTTGTTCGATCGGTATTCGATTCTGAAGTTAAGGTAACTCTCGTACGAGCAAAATCTAGAGTCGCACCCTTAAAACCTTTAAGTATTCCGCGTTTAGAATTAATGGCTTGCTGCATAGGTTCTAGACTTGCAAATTCTATTATTAATGCACTCGATTTGCCAGATATAAAGATTACCTTTTGGTCCGATTCTACTACGGCTCTTTGGTGGTAAAAGAGCAAAGGAATTTGTCTATTTTCGTGCAAAACAGAGTTAAAGAGATTCGTGAATTGACAAAAGGTTAGTTATGGAAACATATTCCAGGAAATATGAATATCGCTGATGTATTATCGCGTGGTTGTTCTGCGAAACAAATGTATTTTTCCAAATGGTGGGAAGGCTTTTTGTGGCTGCGAGAATGCTCTGAAAACTGGCCTGTTGAAGAAACTCTCTGCCAAACGGAACAGGTAGATTTGGAAAGAAAAAAGGTTAAAGTAACGAATATTGATCTCTCAAAAGACGCACCCCCTTGGTTTTTGAATAATGTATCAGATTATAATAAAATGATTAGAGTATTTGCATGGCTATTGAGGTTTGTAAATAATTGTAATATTGGTCCGAATAAATGTAAAGATCATGAACTTACATTATCAGAAATAGAGAATTCCAAAGAAAAATTGATTTGTCTTGTTCAAAAGTATTACATAGGTAAGGTAAAAACTTCAAATTTTATTGAAACTGTTGTAGATGATAAGGGTATTTTAAGAGTTAGAACAAGAATAGTTTATAGAGATGATTCAAAATCTTTCTTATATCCAATCTTGTTACCAGAGAAATGTAAATTCACTAAACTGCTAATCAAAAATGTTCATGTAAATAATAGCCATGCGGGCATTCAAATGATGCAATGTCTTTTACGAGAGAATTATTGGATCGTTAGAGCTAGAAAAGCCATAAAGAATGTTTTATATAACTGTGTTGTTTTATATAACTGTGTTGTAAAAGGTTTAAAACGAAAGCTATGTCAAGAGATCCAACACCTTTACCACCAGATAGGGTATCGGATTGCGCGCCTTTGAAATTGTCGGCATTGACTTAGCCGGACCTCTATTTTTGAAAAATGGAGGAAAAGTTTGGATAGCACTGTTTACTTGCGCAGTATACCGTGCTATCCACCTCGAGCTTGTTAGTTCCCTCTCTTCTGATGCATTTTTTCTGGCATTTAGACGGTTTATTGCTAGACGCGGACGGCCACGAATAATTTACTGTGACAATGGAACAAACTTTCGTGGCGCTTTCAATGATCTCTCGAAATTAAATTGGAACAAAATATTGAATGAAACAAATTCTTTTAAAATACTTTGGAAATTTATTCCTCCCACTGCAGCTTGATGGGGAGGCTGGTGGGAAAGGTTGGTTCGCACTGTAAAAGAGCTGTTAAAACGCACTTTGGGTAAATCTGTGTTAACATATGAAGAATTGTATACCATTATTTGAAATTGTGAATCTATAATTAATTGTAGACCATTGATTATGTATCTGAAAATCCACAGGAATTGGTTCCTTTGACGCCTGCAATGTTTCTTATCGAAAATCGGAAATTCGATGTTCAGGATATTGATCAAGTAAATAGACAGAGTCTTGTAAAATGAATAAAATATAGAAGTAATCTTTTAAGTGATTTGAAACAACGTTTTAGAAAAGAATATTTGAGTCAACTGGTTCAAAAACAGAATGAAAAGCAATCTCGCGTTCCTAAAGTAGGAGAAATTGTATTAATAGGAGATGATAACAAAAAACGTTTATTTTGGCCATTAGCGAAAATTATAGAATTAATTCCCAGTCGCGATAATAAGATTCGTACCGTAAGGCTTAAAACTCAACATGGAACAATTTTGCGACCGATACAACGTATCTTTCCAATGGAGATACAGGCAAATGAAGATAATATTAATGTTGATAAGAAACGAGTTGATGAGGAACCTGTTCCTGTTGATGTAACTTCTTCGGGGGGTTAAATGAGACCTGAAAATGTTATTTTGCAAAAATTTATTTCATCTGGTAGATGTGTGAAAATACCAAAGAGACTTGATCTTTTCAATAATGTATGCTATGAGATTGAGACTCAGTCCGAGTCTCAAGGGGGGGAGGATGTTGGAAAGTGAAAGGAAGTGTGCCTGGCCGCTACGCGGCGCTGTTTGTCTCTTCATGTTTTCTGTTCTTTTGTAGTGTAGTAGAAGAGTAAAAATGCTTTAATAAAGTTGTGCTTTTGTGTTTGTCTCTGAATTCTTTGTTTTCCTTAATGAATCTTGTTTGAAAACACTTTTATGATCATATCAAAATATCTCCAGCATCGTGTAGATGCAAACCTCATGGAAAAGAACATTGAAAGTGTTTGTTAAAAATACTTATTTTCGATTTTGACATAACATTGGTCAAAGAATGATTGTATAGATTATAATTATTTTTGTTTTTGGTGTTTGATGTAGAATTTTTCCTAATTAATGAAAAGAGGTTTCTTTTCATCGCATTGAAATTAATTCTAATTTTTCAATTTGTAGGATCCATGTGAGTCTCCTCTTCATAATTATTCCTATGTCATCAACTATTGGTTGCCATTCCATTGTTTTATTTTGAACAATTAATTTTTCGGTAAGTTTGTTTGCCAAAGAAAAGCTGATTTCCTGTGTTTTTGTTAATATTTAAATTCATACTCCATAATTTAGTTAGAAGATTTAAATATTAATTTAGATTTTTTGTTAAAATATTATTTAATATTGCTCTTGTTAATATTGCTGTGTCATTAGAAAAAGAGCCAATTTAGTAGTTTTGAATTTTTTGGGAAGTCATTAACATATATTAAGAAGAGGATTGGATCTAGTTTACTTCCTTGAGAAACAACATTTTTTATTTCTTGTGTTGCAGAATTGCAATTTTCATAGTTTGCGATAAATTTTCTGTTTTTGAGGTATGATTTAATTTATATTATGAGGCATGTGGGAAATTTTAGAAGCTGAGAAGTTTGTAAATTTGCCTTGCGATTCAGACCCGATCGAAAGCTGTAGCCGCACCCAGCATTACTGCAGCAGTTGTCCGTGCCTAGATATAACTTTTGTGTACAATTTCTGAGAAGTTGGTTTACAGTTGAATGTTTTGGTCTAAATCTGAATTGTTCGGGAAAACTTTTGTTCGGAATCGTTTATTATTTCTATAATGTAATTATTAATTTGATGTAATATTTGTTTTTCTGCTATTTTGCTGGTAGTTGAAAGGAGAGATTTATTGGTTTATAATTTCTGGTTGTGTATGGTTTTTCTAGTCTCAGGAAGGAGTTTAATGATGGATGTTTCTCATACATTTCGAAAGTATGTTTGTTGAATCATGCTATTGATTATTTGTATTACGTTAATAAAGCATGTAACTGAGTTTTTCTTAGCATGTTGTTAATAATTTGATCTTGTCCTGGAACTCTGCCGTCTTTTAGTTTTTTTCATGCTATTTATGATTTGATCTGGTTTAATTTGTTGGGTGTTAATTTCGAAATTTGTTGTTTGTAGCTTTTTTATTGTAAAACAAATTTAATATTGTTTTCTATTATTTTTTCAGTGTTTGAATCTCTTTGATTATTGTTTTCAAAATTTTTTTTAAAGTGTTGAGTAATTGTTTGTTTTTTCCTCAGTTGAAATTATTGTTCCTCCATTCTGTTGAAGTGCTGGAATATATGTGTATTTAGTTTTTAATTTTTTCATTGTCCTCCAGAGGAAGCTATATTGTGTGTCTAGAATTTGTATGTAATATTTTTATTTCTCTTGTTGTGTGATATTTATATAGAGTGAATTTTTATTTTACTTCTTAGATTGTGTTTTTTTGTTCCTTTGGGTCTTTATTCTCTTGACATTTTCACCTAATTCTATTACTTTCTTTTATATTAATTTTTTAATAGGCATTGAATTTTGATATGCTGTGTTTGAATATTTTTAATAATTTGAGTGATTCTATTTTCTAGTTCTGTTTTTTAATAAGGATGAAGTTTAAGTTTATTTGATTGAGTTCGTTTTGATATTTATCCCAATTGAATTTGTTGTAATGTGTAGGGGGAACTTATCTTGCATAATTATGTTAAGAATGAATTCAACTGGGAAATGATCTGAAGAAAGTTCATTTAATGTTTTTATTTTGATTATTTATGAAGGATCTCTAGCTATGGCAAAGTCCAGGTTATTTGCAAAAGTTTTTTTTTTTTTTCCCAATTCTTGATGGGAAGTCGGGGGTTAATAACGTTAGATTTGCATTCTTGATATAATTTTTAAAGATATTTCCATTTCTATCAGCGGAGTGACAGTTTCAGTTAAAGTCACCTCTTATTATTGTTTTATAATTTAAAGTCTGTTGGGGGTCTATGTCTTTTGTGAAGCTTGGATTTGTGCCTGGGGATATGTAAATGGAGATTTTTAAAAATTGGGTCTTCATTTCCTGGATGGAATTAGATTATTGTGTGTTCTTATGTAGTTAAAGGTATTGAGCTTTAGGTTTTCCTATTAGTATGTATTGCAAGTGACTTTTAACGAGGATGCCTGTTCCACCTTTAGGGTATGTGGAGGAGCATTGTCTTGGAATGGGTATGAAGTTATAATTTGTTTTATCATTAGTTATTAGAAAAGTTTCTTTAGTTAAAATAATGTCTAGGTTATTTTCTTCTATAAAAATGATTAATTCTTGTTTTTTATTCTTAATTTCCGGGGCATTCTATGTATAATTATGTTAAGAGATTTAATCATATTATTCATTGCTTGTGTAAGTGCTTGAGGAATTTCCTATGAAATTGATAAGCTCCATCATTTTTGTGTTGTTGTCTGTTATTTCAGCTATTTTTTTTATTAAATTCTTAAAGTTTATTACCAAAAACTTGGTTTACTATTTGGCAAAATTTATTATTTTTTTAAGGAATAATTTAATAGCAGGGAAGTTTTGGATGTTGGGTAAATTTTGTGTATTGTTATTTTGACTGTGCTTGGTAGTGGGAGAAATTTTTTTGTTGAGTTTTTCCTGCTGTTATTTGTGTCCAGAATGCTGTTTTCCATTCTGGTGTTTAGGAATGTGTTTTTAATTATTTTATGTGCCTTTGGGCAATTTCTCCAATTTGCTGCATGTGGTCCTCCACAATTGATACATTTTGCCAGAGTGTCTTTTGATTTATTACAATATCTAGTGTTGTGCTCTGCTGTACCTTTAAGACATTTGTTCTACAAAAGCAATTTTTGGAACCGAGTTTTCATGTCTGATATTCATAATATTGGTAGAACCCAGGCCTGATCTCTTCTGTTCTCTGATCTCTTCTGACCACATAGTTCTCCTATTTGATAAATTTCTTTAATATTTTCAGTTTTGTTCAGCTGTGTCTGGATAACAGGTAGCTTACATTGGTCTTTTGACCTTCTCAGTTGTGTTATTTTAGCGCAACTTTAAAATTCCCTTCTTCTATTTCCTGTTTAATCTGTTCTAAATCTATGTGTATTGGGAGGCCACAACAAATTTCTGTGGATTTTCGCCGATACTAGGTGCAACGAATTTATCAATGTTATTCTCATGGAGGAATGGGGTCATTTTTCTATGAGTTTCTGGATTTTTACATTGGACTTTTTAATTCTTACATGATGTTTTAATGCTAAAATTATTTTTTTCGATTTTATTTTGAATTAATTTTATTAATTTTTTAATGCTTCCATTTGTTTTAATCAGTTGCCTCTATCACTATTAATACAGTTCTGTTTAAAAACAACTGAGTTTTCAACTTGGTTATTAATAGTTTTTTCTTTGGGATTAGTTTTTTCTTTCATTTGACTTCTTAAATTTGCCGTATTGTTGGTAATAAGGTATTTTCATTTGTTTGGTTCTTATTTGTAATTGTTTGAATTTTATTTTGGGAATTCAATTCGGTTTCCTTATTTTTGTTTTTAAAATAGAAAATTAATTATTATTGGTAATTATAAATTTTCACTGTTTTAGTTTATTCATTTAAATTATTATTTTTCACTAAAGTATTTTTGGTTCAATTTTTGTGTTTATATACTTCTCATCATCAGTATTGCTGGAGCTTATCATGTCATCATGTGGCTTTTTATTATAATTTTATTAACATGGACTGCACCAACATGCGTATTTCCATTTTCAAATTGTCAATTTTACATATTTAAGGAAATATTATCCCTTTCACTCTCTCAATTATACATTTATTTTGCTTTTTAACATTTAAAAATTTAATGTAATTCATTTTGGCTGCAATTTCAATATTTTTTAAAGAAGCATCATTTAACATTGTATTCGGACAATTTGCATTTGATAATGCAACATTTCCAATAGAATTTTTTTGCAAGTTCATAAGATTTATAAAATTATTATTTTGTAGAGTATATTCATTTTTATTTGAATTATTAATTACAATTTTGCACCAATTAAGAAAGTTCTGCTTACGTTTCAGTTAGTAGGATTTTTTCATTTTTGCTCGATGTTCTTATTTAAGATCTGTTTAGTCGTCCAACGCCTCGAGCAAATTTTTTTCTTTTGTTCTAGTTTCCATCATAGATTTGCATTCATTTATTCCTGCTTCAATCGTTATTATCTCCATATTTAGTTTTAAAATTTTCATATTAATCTCGTCTTTTGCATTGTTTGATAAAAGCCACAAATCATGATCAATAAATAGCACTAGATTCAATGGAATTGGAACATTTTTGTAAGTAATTTCAAGAATTGTAGCCATTATGAATGTTGGCTCTACTCCTTTGTTAGAATTCCTCGACCCATGCTCTGCGAAAATATTTCCCTTTGTGGGACCACTTGTCGACATCGTCAGTCGCAATTTGTGTGAGACACTTTAAGCACACAAAATAATCCCTAGGTTGTAAAAAAATTGAAATATTTGTTTGTAAGCAAACAGCAAGGTAGGTAAATAACCTTTCTTTTCCGAAACCGAAACTTTTCTATCCCAAACTTGATGTGAATGCAGTTTCTCTTTCTTGCAAAATACTTTATTTTTCCTTGAATTTTGTGCGAGTCACTTATTAGACTTATTTTTTTGTCTTCAATTTTACTAATAAATAACTACGTAATTGTCCACATTTTTAACTACGCCACTTTTATAAAAATCCTGCTATTACCTTTCAAAATAACCATTTTTATCAATATGGAGACATGGCACTGAAAAATTCTTTTGGTTACTGCTGGCATACAAAGATTTTAATAAAAGTATTTACTAAGCAGGAATACTGTGTCAGAAAAATTCAAATAAAATTTTATTTTGCTAATTGATTAATGGAAAAAAATTCCATGAGTGACTTGTCATAATTATGAAAAGTGATGCATTTTATGTAAATTCAAAGTGCGCATCTGAAGAAAAATAGTATTTTCACTCAGAAGAAATTTCCATATTTTATTAACATGTCGTAAAATCCCTATATATAATTTTAAAAGATAGTTATTTTTTCTTGTTGAGCAAGTAATATTAAAATACCTTTTTATTATATTGATAAAAGGGAATTATTTTTCGGCAAAAACACTGAATTTTCTTACACATATTAATTATCTCATTCTTTCTTTTTCCATCTGACAAATAAGTCATAGTAAATCATCAATATGTCATTTAATTTATGAAATCTTTCGCCCAGAAGGATCTGATTATTTTCAATTGGTCTAAGTAAATTAAATTTGCTTGAGAATTGAAAATTTGTTTAAGTGAAATGCAAATGTCTACAGTTCAACAAATGTTTTCCTTCAAAAGATTTTTTGATACCATAATAGTTCCTTAAAAATTTAAATTGACTTTTCGAAGAAATATGCAATTTATGAACTATATATTCACATCCAAAATTACATTTATAAAAAGTATATTTTTCATGGAAAAACTCTTCTACATTACTTTTAAGTGACCTATCTAAGAAAAAGTTGTTACTTCACAAATTTTAAATCCATTTTCTTTTAAAATTCTATTTTAGTACAGAGGGTATTAACACATTTTTAGAACGATTTCGATTAAGAATTTTAAGAAAAAGTAAATGTTTTAGAACAAAAATGTTTTTCAACAGCTTATTATTTGAAATGAGAAATATCGTCTGTTACTTTTAAATTTATTCTTCTTTCAAAATGTCGCATGTAAACAAGCTGCGGATGGAAGGATATGTTTTTGCTCTTTCCGAAGAGAAATATTCTTATTTTAGGATTCAAAAACGTTGTGAAATGCATGGTATTAAAATTTTTAAGTGCAAAATAAGAAACATTATTAATCGGAAAGGTAAAAACCGTCAATCATTATTTCTACATGGAAAGAAGACTCCAAACGAATATCCGAAAAAAGTACGTACTATTTCAAATGTTTCTAAAGTGAAATCCCTGGTAACAAAAGAAAATCCGCTAACACAGAAATCAATTGCAAAGTCTTTAGATACATCTGTAGCAACAATAAATAAAATAATAAATCAAGATTTACAACTTAAAAAATCTAAAAAAAATAATGTTCACCAGCTTTTGCCGAGGCATGTGGCTCAACGCAAAACATTTTGTAAAATCCTGTATGAAAACCATTTGGCAGGAGATAAATGGAAATATATTGTGACCCTTAATGAAGCATGGGTTTACCTAAATGAGTGCAACAAAAATAGGTCTATTTACTATAGAAAACGAGGAGAAAAAATGTACAAACCTGGTTCCGTCAATGTAAAGAAAGTTTCAGTAAGGGGTTTATGATGGTCGCAGGTTTCTCCTACAATGGGAAATATTAAAAATAAAAAGAGTAGAAAAAATGCTGAAATCAACTCATCATACTATCAGGAGAAGATTTTACGTCCAATATTTACAGAAGAAATTCCACTTCTTTATCCCAAAGACTTTCAAAGAGTGAAACTTCATCAAGACAAAGCTACAAGTCATACTTCAAAAGCTACCATTGCATTCCTTGAAAAAATGAAGACTTATACAGGTATTGCATATATACCTTTTCAACATATTCCTGTGAAGTTCCCTGACGTTTCAACTATGGACTAATGTGCCTTTGGTCTGTTAAAAAGAGCTTTTTCTAAACGCAAACCTACCACGATAGATTGATTCTGGAAAGTAGTGGAAGAGGAATGGAAAGCAATACCCCTGGAAATTTTACAAAAAGCTCTTCTATCATGGAAATCACGATGCAGACTTATTGTTCAGAAAAAAGGCTATCAGATCGAACATTTAAAAATATAGTCGTTACACATTTTAAATATTAATTAAACGGCCCCGAAATCGTTCTAAAAATGTGTTAATACCCTCTGTATATAAATTTTTTGCAATTACTAATTTTTTAGAATTTAAATGTGCAGTAATCAATTTATTCGGGACAATAAAAACTTTAACCACATCTTTTATCTTATATCCATATTATTTATAATTTCATCAATATTTAATGAAAAAAAAGAAGAAGAAAAATAGATTTAACTTGTCCATTAAAGATTTCCTCGAACTTTCAGCTTCACCATACGTAAATAAATGAATTAATATCATTGATGAAGGACTCATCAGTGAATTTGTTTGGTTGAAATTTTAGAAATATGGTATTAGCAAAGATGTTCAGTTTTTAATAGTGTGTATAAACTGGTCCATTTGGCCATTAATGCAAAGATTAGTTGTTTTTCTTAACTGTTTTGCAAATTTCCATATAGAGTTGTTTTCTGTGCTAAGACTTTTTGTTTTATCTTGCCATTGTGTGTGTGTGTGTTTAGTCCTGTAGTCTGTGCTGTATTTTTTAATTTTCTTATTAAGCTTGTTGATATAGTTTCGAGTCGTGGGTTCAAGGTTTTATGAAATTGCTTCCTGATGCGATTTCTTTCTTTTATGATTTCTCTTATGCTATTTGGTAATTTTAAGTAATTTTCGTGGTATTTAATTTTATGGGTTGCTATTTCTTTTGCATGATTGATATTCTCATTGAATAAATTTATATCATTATTTTATTTTTAATTTCTTGAATATTATTACTATTGGGTTGATTATTATTGATTAATGATTTATTTTCTTTGTTAACTTGGTCTTGAAGAATATTATAATAGAGTTGCCAGTTGGATCTGAATAAAAATTCATTTGCAATATTTTTCTTTATTCCCTGACAGCAAAGAACTGGAAAGTGATCAGAAGAGAAATCATAGATAGTCTGTGCTGATAGTGGGTAGCTGATATTTGTAAGAAAAATGTCCAAGATATTTCCTTGGTGTGTATAGTAGAAGCACGTAGGTTCGATTGGGGCAATTATTTTAAATGATGATTTTAAGCTATTTCTAATAATTTAGTTCATTTTTATTTGTAGTGTTGCATCCCCAGGTGATGTTCTTGCTGTTAAAGTCACCTCCAGCTAAAGTAGGAATTTTTGCAGGTAGAATGTTCATAATTTCTTGGTCTTGTAAATTATGCTGAGGTCTGTTGTAATAGCTATTTTGAATTTGAAATTATTTTCCAGGTTGATGATAGCTGAAGTTTCTTCAAAACCGTCTCTTATATTGCTGCTATACAGTATGGAATTAAAAGATCTTTTGATAATAACTGTGGTTCCTCCTCCAGATGAAGTGTCCTGTCAGTACGATATACGTTGTAGTTTGGTACATTAAGACTTATATTTGGTCTTAAGTGGGTTTCTGTGATTATAGCAATGTCTATATTGTGTTTTTCTAGAAAGCTCATGAATTCTGTAATTTTAGGCTTTAGGTTACATGCGTTCCAACACAGTTTGAATAGGTGAAAATTTAAGCTTTTAATTTTCATTGTTGATTGAGGTTGCTGTCTGTTTTGCAGCCATTGCTGCATTGAATTGTTTGAGCTGATTAACAAGATCTGTTGGCCCTGAGTTTTTGATATAAGAGACTAGATTTTGTAGTTCAGAAAAAGTATTTTTTGCTTCATTTATAGTTTCTTTGTTTTTACTAATGGTTTCATTCTTGTCAACTAATGCATTTGCATAAGATAGCTGTGGATTAGTGCTTGGAATAATCTTGCTTTTGATGATCTCGATTTTATTGCTGTTGAGGTAATTTGATTTTGGAAATTTATTACAGCCCCTGTAGCTGGCAGGATGAGACTCTCCACAGTTTGCACATTTAGCTTGTGTGGACATGTCGTTTTTGCATTGTGAGTGGTAATGATCACCAGCACATTTTACACCGTGATGGCAGGAAGTTTGGGCGTGGTAAAACCCCTGGCATCTGAAGCAATGTGTCACTCCTTTACGGCCTTTATAAGATTCAATTTTGACCACCAGGTTAAAGAGATGTGAGATATTAAAGATTTATCTAAATTTGTGTCATTTTTCGGAAGAGTGACAATAAATAAAGGCAAATTAATTTTAACTCCATCAACTTTTTTGGACATTTGAGTTATATTAATGATATTAAAACCTTCTAGGATGAGTCCTTGGGAAATTTCTTCAGGCGTATATAAATAGGTGGTAAATCTGATGACTATTTTAAGGTTTTTATCCTCAGGCAATATAAATGTGTGGTAGAAGGTATTGGCATCATCCAGCAGTTTGGTTATTTTCCTATGATTTTCAGCACTTTTAACTTTAATTTTTAGTATTTCAGTTCCAGTTAATTTTCCAGCGTAGCTGATAATGTTATTATTTTTGTCCTTTATGATGATAGGAGGAATTCTGTTATTTCTTTTGGCTGTGGTTGAAATCCTTGATCACTCATTACATTTTGTGATTCAGTTATTTCATTAACTTTTTGTTAAGTATATTAATATTTTCTTTAATTTTCCTTTTAGTGGAGGTAGTTTTAACCTTGGTATTCTTTGTGGTTGGTAGTGCTGGGAAGTATTCTTAGTCAGAGAAAGGTAGCATACTCGCTGTCACTAAGAGCTTCAAAACTGTTTTGTGTGGTCACAGAGAAAGGGCGCGGAGCTTTAACGTTTATTAATGATTTATTGTTAGACGGTTGCATTTCTTTTTGTTTATGATAATTGGCTAGAATGTCTGTTAGTTTTGTTAGCTCAAAACTGTGAAATTTGAGTAAATCAATGTCTTTTTCAGTCATTCCGAATTTTGATAATTTTTTGAATATAATCAGTTGTTAAACGGATCTTGTCCCTTATCGCCTTGATTCCAATTCCGATTCCCTCGCACCATTGTCAGCCCACACAACTTTACTCTTTGCAACCATTCCTTATATATCCCTCTCTTACACTCTCGTCATTGTGACGTACTATCGGCGCCATCCGGTGGTTTCTTGTAATTAGCATATTATTCTTCAAGATGTGTGGGATAATTCTACACATGTGATATTTTTATTTTAGAGTTCAATTTCTGTGTGATTCTGAATTATCCATAATTTATAAACATGAGTGTAATTTCCTATTTTATAAATTTATTTAATAAAAAATGTAGAGTGATTTCATTCTTAAAATTCTATTGACATAGGTCCATGATTTTATTATATAATGTTATTAAAGACAGTAAAAAGAAATTCAGTATTCAATTGATTATGCAAATATACAGCGAATCATTTATGTTCAAATAGAAAGATTATTTATTTAGAAACTTCTCATATATATGAAATTAAAATTTACTTAAATATGTATATAATCATTTGTTAATGTACTTGTTTTAATACATTATGTTCAGAAAACATCATTATTTAAAAAGCTCAAGTATTTTAATCTTTGAATTTAATTTTTATTTATTTATCAAAATAAAATATAATGTATGATACTTTGTGTGTGTATGTATAAACAAAATTGTAAAAATCTCATTATATTTTAAATTGAGTGCATAAGAGAGTTTGAAAATTCAATTTTTTAATATATAATTACTTGGTATAATATTTTTCATTATTTACTTTCAATAAGCTTAATTGTATGATGATTAAACACAGAAATGTCAAAATGTAAATTATTTTAAGTTTATTTAATGAAAAATTTCTTCTAACTGTTAACCTAAAATAGAAAAACGTAAAATTAGTTGTTTTGTTAAAGCCTGATTTTGTTTATTTTGTCATATGAGAAAAATGTTTTTGTTCAGTTATTAAATTATGTTAGTTAAGATTATTAATATTATGAAACATAACCAAATACAATTAATA
The DNA here is from genome assembly GCA_037975125.1 of Latrodectus hesperus. Lineage (NCBI taxonomy): Eukaryota > Metazoa > Arthropoda > Arachnida > Araneae > Theridiidae > Latrodectus > Latrodectus hesperus. The sequence goes on from CM075851.1 coordinate 24,727,281, forward strand.
AAGGATATACATAACAAAATATAGTATTAACAAAAGAGATGCTACTGTTATAGATATATATTACTGTTATTTTAGTTTTCTCTGATAAATTTAAAAACTTATTCCGTTATTTTAACATCAACTGACAATGCGGTCGCTATTTACTTCGTGAAGTAGTGCAGATTTTTTGGTATATATAAATTTTAACAAGTTAAACCTAAAATAATATGTAAAAACTTCCACCAGAAGAGTAAATGGATTTTCCCTATTCCTATAAATCGGCCAACTTTTTAAATTTATCCGATTACTAATTTTTTGTAGCATGGCCACAGAAATTAACTCTTCTATTCTTAACTATCGATGAAAGTCAACATGCAAGCACTTCTTAATAAGTCGCAACGACAAAAAGGGCTGTGCTTGTAGACCAGCAAGTGCAAGTTGCGAAATATTGATAACCGATAGTTACGCCGCTTAATGGTCTATAGAGGAACTCGAAACAACTAACGCATTGACTGTGCGGAGTAAGCGTCCAGGTTCTTTCAATTTTCTACGCCACTAGTTATACAAATGGCATTTCAAATTTTTTCCCCTAGTAACTAACCCCAATATCACTTATTTCTAAGAGTATAGCACGCGAAAAACATTTATTGCTTTCAGTGAATTTCAAAACTGACATTTCAATATTTTTAATCCAGATCCAACAATATGAAGTTTTTAATTTTATTAATATCAGCAGAGATTTTTTTGGAACCTTATCAAGAGAAAAATGAGTTTTTAGATTTTTTACGGGTGACGTCAAACATCAGTCTAATCGCATTAGTACTACGATTGTATGATGAGGATGATAAATCTCATACTAATAGACCTTTTGAATTCCCGCTAGAACTGATCAACGGTCGCTTAAACTGAATTATTTTTATATTGTTAACTGAAAGAAAATTTTATTTTTAATTCATGATTTCTCTTAAAACATCATGTTTGAATGCAAATCTCAATTTAAAAAATTTTCACCAAGGACGAAAAAATGGCACCTTTTTGCATATAAAGCGAAAAAAGAAATTTTGTTGAATTTAAATTCTTTTCTAATTGCAGTTCTTGCTTGTGTGACGGCAATAGTTATCGTGCAATCTTGTCCGAATATATTTCTGAATTCAATAGAATTTTTACCTATAGAGCATACAAATTACCCCTCCGAGAAGTCGGTCGTGTTGGGTGTAATCAAAAACCAATTATACGACTATGGAGTCGAAAGATGCAGAAGATAATGATCGATAGACAAGAAAAATTGTAACTGTCACGTTGTAGATACGTAACATACGTGAAGATAAGTAAATTATTTGCACGATATATGCAGTGTTTTAAAGTAATCATTTCATATCAAATACTATCATCTTATTTGCCGTTTTACGAGTATATTCTGCGTACTATTTGACAGGAAGTTACAATTAAATATGAATTTCAAATTATTGTAAGCATCAGTGTTTTAGATGGATACTTGAGAAATGAAATACGAATTGAACTAAAACCAGAATGTTAACTTTTAACTATTATCACAGCTCAACAAATACAGTTAACAAGATAAAAAAAAAAAAAACAGCCTATTTACAAAAATTATTCAATATTAATTGTAGTAGAGTGGTATGACAAAAAGGCGGCCTTTACTTCGATTTATCGTTGATTCTAAATCATAAACATGTGCTATAGGGTAATGAAGAATAGAATAAGACATCCGAGAATGGATGAGTATTTCTTGACAAAACAAGGTTTAGTCAAAGTTGGAGGCTGTCTCTTGCAACAGGTTTTAATTTTTTGCAATATTGTATTCATTCAACTAATATGCATTAACATTATATTAAAAAACAAGTATTACCAAACTTTTCTTTTTTCTCTCTTATCATCCAATAATGGCTATAGCTTAAGTTTAGAAAGACAATACACGGCCACAAATTGTACGTACAATGTCCGAGTTTCTGATTAGTTAATCCAATTGAATTTTCCTGGCTTGTTTATTCTCGATATGTATGGCTTTATAATACGCTTAGACACAGACTGAAGAATGACTAGCTTGGAACGCAATCACCTGTCAACACATTAAAATTTATTTTGGCTGTTGTATGCTATGTACAGAATGCGCTTTTAAATCTATTAAGTATTTTTTTATTTATTATGAACTTTTCTAAAATTTATTTTAAAGATTCATATCTTTTTTCTTAATTTATTTATGATTTTAAGCAATTAAGTAAAAAGTAAGATGAAAGGTCCCATTTTTCAAGAATCAAAGTTTTTAATGTTTAAAAATTATTAAATCTGGGAAATCTCATGTGGTTTAAAACAAAACACTAATCTCTTTCCAATTAATAAATTTAAATACAAAAATTTGCTTTTCTTCTTTTCCCATAACACAATCACAATTTTATAAATATTTATTTAAAAAATTATTGAAATTTTTGCAAATAGAATACTTAGGGAAATGTGATAATCATTAATTTAACATTCTTAAAGATGTTTCTTTAACAATTGTGAACTTAAACAAATTAGAAGGATAAATTTCAATATTATATATGTTACAAAAAGTCTTACTACAATGAGTTGCCATTATTAAAGCTGATTGGTTATTATTATTTTCACTGCTATGTACGATATTGAAAGTAATATATCCATTAATTTCTTTTGATAACATACAAACAGCATTAAATTATTCATTGAACATTTACTTCAATTTTCTTTTTTTAAAATCAAATATCATTTATTTTGATAATGATAATTTTTCCATGGTTTGAAAACTTATCTATATATTTTTAAAAATAGATGGTAATAAAGATTTCTTTAAGCAGACCTTCAAATACTTGATAATTTCATATCTAATGCTGTAAGCGTCTCTTTAATAATTTTAAGTTCTTCAGAGGAATTAGCTTGCCGCAGAATATTTTCAAATTTCTTTGAAAGAGAAGTTTTTAGCAGACTAATATCCAAATTTTGTTGTATATTTTGGCAGATTTCCTGAGAACCAGAAGAAAATTCCTCTTTTTGATGAATTTCAGTTGATACATCAAGCTGCAGAGATTTTACTGAAGGTTCTTTGCAAAAATTAATAAATAAAAAATGTATATATTTGCATATGATAAACTTAATGCTATAATTTGTACAAGTACAATTGAACTGATGTATGCAAACATTGCAGAAATCACATTTAATATTACAGTCACAGCTATCGTTGGTTCCACGTTCAATAACATATTTCTGGAATTTATTAGAACTGTGCATTTTTGAAAACGTCCATGTCTTTCCTGGAATCATTTCTTGAAAACAGTCTCTACTTAAATTTTTTAAATTAACATGCGATTTTCTTATTTCCCTAATTTTTAAATTTAAATAATCTCCAGATATAAATTCAATTCTACCCAACATATTTTTTGCAGCGCAATTCAAAACTATCAACAATGATCTATCAATCTCTTTTATAGTATGCACTCCACCTCGATTAAGTTTCATTTGTGCATGCCACCATTTAAACTCAATATTCCTATTAAGTGTACAATTTTTTTGAAAGCAATGGGCCCAATTTTCTATTATATCTAAATATTTGTTAGCAAAATGATTAGTAAAAAGTTTCGTTTCAGGTATAACGGAATAGATATTAATGAATTGTTCAATCAAAAGTTTAAACTCTGCAGTATTAGTAACTTGCAGCTTCTTTTTCAATTGTGCCTTAAGATTAGAACGAAATTCATCATCTTTTACCATTGAATTTAGAATTCTATTGCAAGAATTATAAATATGCCAATCATAAATTAAATAAGGAGTGTTCGTCCCAAAAATCCTTTTTCCAAGCATTATAGAAAGAAGGAATATCTTTTGACATGAAAAAACTGGGAGTTAAATTAAGAACATTTTTTTTTAATTTCACTAAAAAATGGAATGAATGTTTCAGAAGTAACTTCTGTTGAATATAGTATAGCTACTGGCACGCCTTTACAGCCATCATCAACCATAAGTGTAGTAATATAAAAACCCATTTTGCTTGATTTAATAGTGGAATCAATCATCACACCATTTTTTCCAAACATCTCTAAAAACTCTACTTGAGCTTTATTCATGACAGCCAATAAAAATTCATCCCTTTTTAGAAAAGAATATTCATTAAGAGTTTCACCAATAGGTTTATAAACTAAAACTGAATTTATATTTTCCTTTCGTAATTTTTTAACGATTTTATCAACAATGATGGTATTATTCTTTTTAAAAATAGTTTCATCATTTATGTTGAATTATTGACGATTATTAAACAAATCTTTTTTTGTAATGGTTGCTAAACGACTATTATGGGGAAAATTTTTTTTTAACTTCAATCAAGATTTCATCTAGTGGAACACCTTCAATTAATAGGTTTACAAGGAAAAGTTTATCCTTTTTCTTAATGGGTAAACGGCGAGTCTCAATTTCATGACCTAAATGTGTAGATTGATAATTCACAATTATTTGTGGGATTCCATTTTCTGTAACTGTACAAAATTTTATGTAAGCTGGACAAGTGGACTCAATTTTATTGGATCCTAAATTTTTCAAATGTCTTGTTCTATTTTGTGTAAAACAATATTTCCCATTTCGACAGTATGTGTATTGTTTACTCACAGATCCATCAATTAATTTCTTTGAACATGTTCTTAAAATAAATAAAGAACAAGTATTTTCTTCCATATTAATTTTCCATTCTTCAAAGTCCCTTTCTGAATAGAAAACTTTCTTCTCAGTATATAGTCGAATATCTTGATGAAACGTTTCAATATGATTTATCATCTTCTCTAAGAGATTAAACTGCATACCACATAACAGCCACATTGTGTGTGTGTGTGTGTTGTCTCTTCATAAAAAGGCATGGATCATTGCAGTAAATTAATGTATGTATATAATCTTTGTAATTAGAAAAAAACTAAATAAACAGAAAGATGTATTTTGATTTCAATATCATGATTAATTGATCGTAAAAAAAATGTTCAAATTAAAAAGTATGGTAATAATATATACTTATTGTTTTTCAAATTAAATATTAATATTATTTTCTTTTTAATGTTATATTTTCCTATCTGATAAGGATCGGATTTACGTTTAGTTCCTATTCCGTGTTAATTCAGTTTTTGTGGAATCATTTTTAACCGTTGAAAATAATTGTTACACTAAATTGATACACTTTATCTGGCCAAATTTAATTTTCTCCCCTGGGTGAACTTTTCTAATGTGTGCATATAAATTACTTTTAGCAGTGAAAGTTCTTTCACACTTCAAACACTTTATTTAACTCACTGTATCCTTAGACGATGACATAATTAAAATAATATAAATAATTGATACACTGTGAAAATAATTGATACACTTTTTCTGGCCAAATTTAATACATAATGAAAATAATAATGAAAATAATAATGTGTGTTTTCTAATGTGTGCATATAAATTACTTTTAGCAGTGAAAGTTCTTTCACACTTCAAACACTTTATTTAACTCACTGTATCCTTAGACGATGACATAATTAAAATAATATAAATAATTGATACACTGTGAAAATAATTGATACACTTTTTCTGGCCAAATTTAATTTCTCCCCTGGGTGAACTTTTCTAATGTGTGCATATAAATTACTTTTAGCAGTGAAAGTTCTTTCACACTTCAAACACTTTATTTAACTCACTGTATCCTTAGACGAAGACATAATTAAAAATAATTTGCTCCAATAAAACCTGAATAGTAAAATAAAAATAATGTTTACGTAAAAAAAAACTTACAAACATTTATAAAAAAGAGATAATCAATTTTCATTTTACTGAATGTTACTGGAATGTAAAAGCATAGTAAAAAGGTTTAAAATTATATACTACATTAACAAGCCAGTGCATGAATTATTACCAAAATAAATAATATGAACAAAAAATAAATGAATAAAAATAAACAAGAAAACATTTGTTCCTAAGATTATATAAAACAAAATTTTTAATAAAAAATTACTTTGAAATAGGGGAGAAAGCTTTGAAAACTTCTTTTTGAATTTTCAATATTACTAATTTAGTATTTTTGACAAATCATTTTTTAAATAAAATAATTAAAATCAGCATAATGAGTTATCAGAATCTCTTAATTTTTGAATTTTAAATAAAACGTTTTCTTAACAAAGCAGAAAAATATATGTATCATTACCGGACTAGACCTTTCTGACTTTGCTTGAATCTTTTTGAGGATATAATAGAAAATTATATTATATTTATAAAAATTTATTTAAAATTTTTTTTAGTTAAGGAACATTTTTCAAAATTATTAAGCACATATTTTCTAGAAATAGGTGATAAATTTATAGTGATACACTTTGATAAATAGTGATATACTTAGAACGTGAGGATGAACTTGATCAGGACTTATAGTTGGGTGGATGTTTGTATTGATTTAGAAATTGAATTCTGAATCAATACAAATATTCACAAAAAAAAACTCTTAAAGAGAATAAATTTTTTTACATTAATATATTTTACAATTAAAAATATTTTTTAGATAACTTTGGAATTTTTTTAAACATTTCTAAAAGTTTTATAAGGCAAAACTAAATAGAACTTATTTTTCAACTGTTTATCAAGGCAGGAAATTTTTACATTTAAAATTACTAGTACCACAAAAAAATGAACAAGAGTAAATAAGATTTAACTAAGAGTCAAGTAATGCATTCAGAAATTTTCCTTAAAATGAACTAATTGAGTTCATTCGACAAAAATGTTTCATAAATTATTACTGGGTCATTAGCATACAAAACTTGTAAAGAAAGTAATAATATAACTTTAAACTATTATCATATATTTAATGCATACTCTAATAACTATAAATTTATATCAATAAATCAGATATATAGAAGTACAAAAGGTAAAGTTGTAACGAACTGATATTGTTTCCATTTTGGGGAATATCTTTGATTTATAAATTGATGAAGAATAGGTCCGGTATAAAATTTTAAAGGAATCCAGATTGATTATTATAATAACAAAGCCTCTTTAAGAGATTTTTATAATAAATTTTATATTTTATTAAAAAACTCAGTGTTTTCATTATTTTTTTTATATAGCAGTCATATTTCATTGATTTTTTTTAAAAAGTACATTCCATCGTCACTTTACTTTTAGCCACATTGTGTGTGTGTGTGTGTGTTGTCTCTTCAAAAAAAGGCATGGATCATTGCAGTAAATTAATGTATGTATATAATCTTTGAAATTAGAAAAAAACTTAATAAACAGAAAGATGTATTTTGATTTCAATATCATGATTAATTGATCGTAAAAAAATGTTCAAATTAAAAAGTATGGTAATAATATATAATTATTGTTTTTCAAATTAAATATTAATATTATTTTCTTTTTAATGTTATATTTTCCTATCTGATAAGGATCGGATTTACGTTTAGTTCCTATTCCGTGTTAATTCAGTTTTTGTGGAATCATTTTTAACTGTTGAAAATAGTCGTTTCCATAGTTAAATAAAGCAAATTATTATTAATAATGAAACAAAAATAATCTAATTTAACGTTTCTTTTAAACACAGTCCTTCCCTTGAAATTTACTTTCAGAAGTAAAACATTCAGTGATTCTTATCTCATTAACAGAGGGTGTCAGCCAGTGGTTGAAACGAAACAAACCCAGAAATTGACCCTCAGGGTCACTGATCTCATTAACAGTGACTGCCTGTGAGGGACAAAGTCCAGAAAATCAAAAACAGAATGTACTAAGTGTCATAATATATAGTTTTCTTTTATACGGTGAATTATTTGTTAAATAATATTATTAACAGACACTCAATAAGATTCCAGGTTCATATTTAGTTAATTAAGTTTATTACAGATTGATTTGAAATAACATAACTAATATAACTTACAGATTAATTTAGAATAACACAAAAAATAATATCAGATTAACTTGGACTAACAAATACTAATTTACAGATTAATTTAAAGTAACATAAATAATAATTCTCAGAGTTATTTGGGATAACATAAGTTTTTGTTGTTGTTACTAATGACACTTGGAAAAGCCAAGCTCGCTATGCCTTGGCTATGCAAATTTAAGTCAACTGGGAGCGTCTTTCGTTACATAAGTAATAACTTACACAAATGAAACTTATGAAGTAGACTGAGAACGCCGGGATAGCCCACGAAGGGAAGGCTTAATGTCGCACCGGATAACCAGGAAACTCGACGTTACTCTGCTGCTAATCTAATGCTAATCGCGGTTATTCTGCTGCCTCCTTTTCTGTCTCTAGGGATTTTGCAGAAGTGTCACAGCAGCCGTAGAAGTATCGTATAACTTGGTTCACCCCTGCAACCAATCTCCCATATTTTTCGAGGAACTCGCCTCGCACTACTACAATTCCGGCTTTTTTTCCGCGGCAACTCCACGTGTCCGGCACTGGTGTAGCACCGATTCAGTCTCGGGTCTTCTCTCAGGCAGCTCCACTTACTCGGACCCGGTCTGTCTCTCTGAATAAAACTCGACTTCTTTACCCCCCTTTCTGGCGCCAAAACCGGTTCCTGGCCATTTCCTTACTTCAATTCGCCATGTGCCCTCCCCATGAACATACCCGGCACCCCCTAACAAATTAGTCTCTTTGCCAACCACAGGAAAATTAAATTATATTCATTTGTGGTCAGCACAAATATTCCCGTCCTCTTAGCACAAAGAATTTTGAATTTTTTTTTAAATTTTATTTAACCTTTATGACAAACTATACAGAGGAGAGGAGTTCAAATACACACTCACACAAGACTGAGACAAAGATATATACAAAAATAGAATCGTTTATACATGTTTATCAGAAAAATGTGATCAAAATTGTGCCTATGTACATACGGTTCCTGCAAATATTGTTTTTAAATTTTCCTTGCATTTAATATAGCACTAAGACACAAGCAACATACTACCAATACTCATTTAGCGGCGTGATACTACACCATTAAACGTATCCTGAGGTTATACCTTTGAGTATTATTTGGTCGTAAATAACCTTCGATACCTTCCATATTGTATACCTGTCTCGAAAGTTCACACTCAGAAGAGTCAGAAGACTCAGAAGAGAATGCGAAACAGATACTAGTGTTTCCTTTTGCTGGAATTACTTAGAACTACAAAAAAATTATTTTGAGAGTTTCATAAAATATATAAAGAAAATCATAACTGTATGAAGAAAAATAAATCTGGATTACTGTAAAGTGACCACATATATATCCGTTTAAAAATACTTGATTATATAAAGTAGACTCTAGTTTTTATGAATATCAACAAATACAGGACCAATAAAAAAGTAGTGTGGACCTTAGTGTGGAGAAATGCTATGGTAAAATTGCCTAAGTTTTTTCACTGTAATTGCACCTTTTATTATAGGAGATGCACTGTTGGCTTCGTACATGTTTGAAAACACATTAAGAGACCATTTTTTATCAAATGTGTTCAGCAAATGACTCTAATGGTCCCAGCCAGTAAAGAAGTCAACTTTTCGACCTTTATGATCATATTTTAGAAAAATGAAGAATGTTATGACTCAAACCA